>JAAALK010000287.1:43929874-44529874 GCA_019279435.1 Zizania palustris
CAGCATCGTCCTAGCCATCTCAACCAAAGTGCGGTTCTTCCTCTCAACAACACCGTTCTGTTGAGGAACCCGCGGAGCAGAGAATTGATGTTCTATGCCATGCTCCATGCAAAAGTCAACAAAGAGACTGTTTTTGAACTCGGTGCCATTATCGCTTCGAATGAATTTTAATGCACCAGGGAGTTCAGTGAAAAGTCTCAAAGCCAAGCTCCGAAAGTGTGAGAACACTTCGTCCTTGCTGGCAAGAAAGAAGACCCAAGAGTAGCGAGAGAAATCATCGACAATAACTAATACATACCACTTGCCGCCTAAAGAACTAACCCGAGAAGGACCTACAGTGTCCATATGGAGAAGTTCTCCGGGTTGTTCAGTCATCACTGTGGTGACTGGCGAATGCGAAGCGGCAATCATTTTACCATGTCGACAAGGAGCGCAAACTAAATTCTTCTCAAACTTGAGCTTGGGCAATCCTCGGATCAGACCTAGGGCGCTCAGTCGAGCGAGCAACTCAAAGCTCATATGCCCTAGTCTCCTATGCCACTTCCAAAGCTCAGAAGTTGAATGTGCAACAAGACAATGAGAAGAACCAGACGACTCTGAAAAATCAGCTCCAAAAACTCTCCCAACCCTAAAGATCTTACACACCACAACGCCATCAGAATTGAGCACTTGCGAAGTATCGCGATGAAATCGCACTTCGAAGCCCTCATCAAGCAACTGAGATACAGACAGCAAATTGTATCCCAGGTTTTCAACCAAAGCAACATCTTTGAGAGTGAAGTTCGAATTAATTCTTACCACACCTTTACCTTTCACTCTACTCCTTCGATTGTTTCCGAAGGTGATGTGTTCCCTTTGCTTGGTTGTGGTGAGGCTGGAGAACCAAGTTGCATCTCCGGTCATGTGGCGCGAACAACCAGAGTCCATGATCCACGTGCCCTCCAAGCCTCGACCTGTAGCCTACACACGATAAGAATGCCTCGATCGCTCAGTGCTGGGGTGAGTGAAATAATGACGAGGCATCCAGCACTGAGTGACACGAGTAGTAGGCACAGTAAAAGTAGACGGTCTACGCACATAATAATCAGAATGATGCAAAGTGCGAGGTCTACCTACATGCTGTGACAAAACAACATGTCGAGGTCTCCTACTCTGACGAGGTACAAATCTGCTAGCCCGAGGTCTACCACCATACGGAACATGGTGAACACCTCGAGGAGCAAAACCTCTCCGAGAAGCACGAGGAGCCTCAAAAGCAGGACGATAGTACAACTCAGACTCATGCATACCTAAAGATGGGTAATGCATGTCCTGGTAACTCATCGCCTGAGAGCGTCGCTCATCCTTGATGCGACGAAAACAGAACCCAACCAAATGACCCGCCCGCTGACAGTAGGAACAGTGAAAAACTCTCCTGGGGGCACTCTCATGGGTCATAGGAGCAACTCTCACAGGCTCCTTGGGTTTTCTCTGAGTGGTTTTCTTGGGAGGATTTTTCTTGGCAGGAGGTGTGGTTTTCTTTGGTGGATGGGTAGGCTTTCTGGCTGATGGGGTGTCTAACAGAGCTCTCTCTTTCTCTAGGGTGGTGGGAGAGGTAAAGACAGTTTTGGTCTTACTGTCTGAAGGTATCCTCTCAAAACCCAAACCTAGAGCTACCCCTGCTCTGTCAGCACACAACTTGGTCTTGGCCAAGAGCAAATCCATCCTACCCTTCCCCTCAGTGCATTTATTAACCACGGACAGGAGGTACTCATTTTCAGACATGAGGTTTTCAGCTCGCTCTCTAACAGTGCCTAGCTGGTCCTTAAGGGTGATGCAAGTGTCACACACAGGCTGCACATCCTTAGAACTACCGGCCCTCTCCAATCTAGCCTCTAAATCATGAACATGCTTATCACGTAAATTAATGCTATCGCGTAATAAAGAGCAGTTCATGCAATCAATAACATCATGAGGTCTAGAATCCACCTCCAAAAGTTGCTTCTGTGCAGTCTCAAGCTCAAAAAGAGTTTGAGCATGAACAGAACGCAACTGAGCAAGCTCACCCATGACAACAGAGCAAGATTCACATTCAGCATCATTAATCTTAGACTTAAGCATGGCATATTCAGTAGAAACAGATTCTAGCCTAAGTCTAAGGTCTTTTCTTTCTCTAGCGGCTTGCACAAGTAATCTATCCTGACCAAGAACTACTTCATTCAGCTCATCTAGTTTAATCAAAAGCTGGTCAGATGATAGAGTTACCTCAGATGAGTCAAGCTCATCGCCGCTGTGATCGCTGTCGGCCATGAAGCAAAGGCCGGTGAAATCTCTTCCCTTCTTGTCCTTCTTGTCCTCCTTCCTTGGGGACTCCTCCTCCTCCTCAGAGCCCGACTCCTCAGTTGAGGACGTGTCGATGTCGCTGAGAGCAGCAACAAAGGCTCTGGAAGCGGCCTTGGCTACTTTCTTAGCCATCTTGCCGCGCTTGCCCTTCACAAAAGGCTTCCTCTCCTTTTTGTGGTATTTGGGGCGCTCACTCTCATCTCTCTTCTTAAGCTTGGGGCAATTAGCCTTAATGTGAGAAGTGTCGCCACATTCATAGCAACCACTAAAATCACTTCTCCTCTGATCCCGTCTCTCATGATGAAAGCGGGTGAACCTCCGGGCAATGAGAGCAAGCTCATCATCAGCTAGAGTATCCACCTGCTCCTTTGTGACGGAGACCAGGGAGGACAAAGCAAAACCATCTGCAAAAACACAAGTACTAGATGTGCTTGGTTCTGCAGAGGTGCCACGGCTAGTGCTAGAAACCAGTGTCAATGGCTGTGGCAAAGAGCTTCTGTGCACAGCAAGAGATGCCTTGGCAATCTCTGTGGACTTTAGCTTGCTAAAGAGCTCATCACAGGTCAATGTGTCATAGCCTGTGGACTCCTCAATGCTGGATATCTTTACTTCCCATATGCTACGGTCAAGAGCATAGAGAAGCTTGATAGCCCTATCGTGATCATTGTAAGCAAGCGTCCCGTTGGATCGCAAGTTACTCACTATCGCGTCAAAGCGAGAAAACATGGCATCTACAGATTCCTCAGGTGCCTGCACAAACAGCTGATACTGTTGATTGTAGGTGCTTTGGCGCCTGGCCTTAATCTAAGTAGAGCCCTCATGAAAGACAGTGAGCGTTGTCCAGATTTCCCTAGCAGTCCTAAGGTGCTGCACCCTATCGAACTCACTTCTACTCAAACCGATGAACAGTATATTTCTTGCCTTGGAATTGGCATAATACTGGTCCTTCTCAGTCTGATAGGTGCGAGTCTCAGGAATGGAGTATTGTGAGTCCACAATCTCCCAAACTGCATTTCCTTGGCTTAACAAGTAAGCCTCCATGCGCACCTTCCAGTATGCGAAATCTGTCCCATCGAACAGAGGAATTTTACTGCCTCTATCCATGTCGCCAAAAGATCACAAAACCGGTTAAGGTCAACTGGTGATCTTAACCCGCTCTGATACCAATTGTTGGACCGGAAACGGCGACCAGAGGGGGGGTGAATGGGAGCTTTTAAAATTTCGGGCTAAAAACTAGCCTTCAGTTTCAGTTCTGTCTTCTGCGGAACAGGCTTCGAACACTACCTTCGAAGGTCTGGTTCGGAGGTACTTCGACACCTTCGAACACAGACTTCGGAGGAGTAAAAGTTCGAAGTCAAGAAGACTTCGCTCCACTTACAACCCTCGAAAATCTACTCTGCTAAGTCAGTGCAGGCTCCGCACACGGGGTGCTTCGAGCAGGCTTCGCACTTCACCCTTCGCAAGAGTGGATAGCCCTCTGAGGACTTCGACCAAGTACTTGGTAGCAGCAACTGGTGCTGGGCTTCGTACACGAAGGTCTACACGCACACAAACAGACTACTCTAGGGGCTTCGACACAAGACGCAAAATGGGCCTCGGTCAGGGCTACGCTAGTAAGCAGAGAGGTCACGCCTCCTGTTACACAGAGCGAACGCACACTGACAAAACACACTTCGCACAAAAGCAACCTTCGCCTAGACAGGCTTCGGTGCACTACAACTAGCGAGGTATGAAATGCGAGCTCAAGCAAAAGCACAGGAAACAGGGCTTCGCCGCTTGAACAAGGAACACAGAAAATGAACTCTCTGGATGTATTACAATCGAAGTGTGTGGCTACAGGAGCTCAACAGTAAATGCTCAAAGTGTTAAATGTTACCTACCGAGCCCCCATATTTATAGCCTACAGATCACCCAAAGGAAATGACTACACTACCCCTAGGGTTTACATTGATTCTGTCTCTACAGAACCAAGGGGTACAAAAGGTAGTCCACCTTTATTTTGGAGGCTTCTCTGTCAGCTTTGCAGAGGGGGACAGTGTCAGCCTTTTACAGAACAGACAGTGTCAGCCTTTGCAGTCTTTGACCTTCTGGAATCCTCCCTTCGCACGCGAGGGTGCGGTAGCTTCGGTGAGAAGCCTGAAGCTAGATGGCCTTCGCTCCACCGAAGTCAGTCTCCGATACACTGACGGTTTTGAGTCAAAGCCGTCAAAGCCCTTGGGCCTTCGCACCAACACCTCCGGAGTGGACCACCACGGCTTCGCAGCTACTCCCAGCTCGAACTCCGTTCGTCCGTGTACCGAAGACATGCAGGCCGAAGCACCTCAAGTCAACCTTGCTCCGGAGCAGGCCTTGCTCCGAAGCCTTCCACCCTCCAAAGCCCCACCTTCGGAGTACCACCCTTCGAAGTCCCTCCTTCGTCCAAGGCCTCCGTACGAAGCATACCATGAGCCCTTCGTCGCAGTGTCTCTCCCCGAGCACACTCCTCGACGAGCCTCACCCGGACCATGCCTTCGATACGCCTCGACTTCTGAGACCTTCGTCGGGCAACCTTCGAATGTCTCCCTCAGGAGCACACTTCGAACTCCTTGCCTCCGCAGAGGACTTGTTCCATCCAACTCCGAAGTCACTCCATTCGGAGTACTGTCGCGCCCCGATTTAATAAATCAGGACTTTATTGAATTTCCATAGAAAATCAATAAAACAAGACGTTCATCACACAACCACGTACAATACGAGCAAATCATTCACGGTTCGTAGACCGCATTAATACAAAAGTGAATAAAGATGAAGAGAAACTAATAAAATAAGGGTCCTAGATGAACGACTCCTTCCAGTCTCGCCTTGACTGGGTCGCTACTCCAGACCTTCATCCTCCTCATAGTAGACTGGCTCTGATGGTGTAAGTCAACGGGGTGAGTACAGATGTACTCAGCAAGCCACCGAATGCAATTATAAATGCAAGATAGTAACAAGGGAGATAGTGGCTTGTTTAGCGGAAGCAGCATATTTGTAAAGCATTTAATGTGAGCATTTTATTTGTACGGAAAAGTAAACATGGGAATGCATCATCATCATCTTCTAACTCGAGGAGTACGTTTTACCTCCCCGCACAACAGTCCTTACATGCCATGAATATCTCATCTATTCACACAATTGTAAACTAACTGCGAGTAGTCACACAACCCGCCCTTGACCGTGGGCTCGGCTTTTCGAAAAGATTGATTTTACTCTGATCAGAGATGTACCACTGTACCCACAAGGCACGCACTCATCACCTACACCGAAGTGTAACAAGATGACCCATCACACGGGAACTCGTGCCAAAACCTTCCATATGGTCTTCCCCGACTCAACAGCACCCTCTTATAGGTTTCGTACCGTGTCTCGCCATGTCGAGTTTCCACAATACCCCCTCTTGAGCCATCGTCGGTACAAGGCGCCCTGAGGGCTAGCCCCTTGCCCCCTCCACTATGGTGCCGTGAGACGGAGTGTTCCACACTTCCAGTTAGGACTTACCCATTAGACTTGTGGTTGGTACGGAAGTGCTTTGCAACAGATCCCGCAGACCGGTCCTTATAGTGCCCCGGGTGCGACATACCAAACCCGAGCTTGCACCCGGAACCCACCATACTTATAACATACCTAACTCCAACAGAGTCCAGAGACAAGAATAACGGGGTATTTCATATACCAGATTCCATCTATTCTACGACTCATTCTTTATATCCTATAGCGGTTGTGCCGGTACATTGGGCACTAGCTGATATAATATTTGTAGAGTGACAAGGAGTTGAGGCTCAATAAGCATGGCTTGGGTTTGCACACAAGGACGGGGATCTAATAAATATAAGTGTAGGGCTTGATCTTGGACTAATGCAATATTGTCCTATGAGTTATAGCGGTAATGTATTAAATCATGGGCTCAATAATGATCAACTGTGTCCACAAAGGTGGTCGATGACTTGCCTTGCTCAGCAAATGGGGATGGAGGAACCTCGGGGTAGAACTCCTGCTCCTCGACGAACTCGTAGTCTTCTCGATACGGGAAATAAACAATACATTCAATAAACAGATAAAATTCACCAAATAAAGGAACATACATCAATTGTGGGTGTTTTTATGTGAAGTAGTATTTTAATATTCTGAGTTTGATAAAAAAAAAACAGTGAAGTCTAACATTTTAGGATTTTTCCCAATTTATTTTCTGTATTATAAATATTAATCCTAATGGATTTTTATTCATTTATTTAGTAATAATATTTTAAGTAACAGAAACATACTGTTTTTATTGTATTAATGTGTAGAGAATAATATTCTGGTTCTAACAAAATTGGAATGGTGAAATTTAGAGTTAATTTGAGCAAGATATGAATTTTCAAAGTTTAAATCAATTTCTGGAATTTTATTTAAACAGAAAATGGGCTCTGGTCCACGGTGAGCCAGGCCCACGGTGGACCGCGCCACTATGGCGTGGACCGGATCAACCAGATCCGTTGGATCTTGATCCAGCGGCCAGGCGCGAGGCGGGAGGTTTAAATGAAATTGGACGGCTGAGATTAGATCTCGCGAACCGGTATGACGTGGACGCACCAGATCGCTCCAGCATTTTAAGTCGCGATCGACGGCTGTAAGCGCTCGGTACCGCTTGGATCAGATCCGAGGGCCCTGATTAAATCCCGAAGGGATTTAATCGTAGCCCTCCGATCACGATCGGACGGTTGTGGGTGCGTCCGGCACGGCACGTGCGTAAGGGGGCGCGTACCCCCTTCGTCTCCGACGACGGCGGGTTCGGGTGCGACCATGGCGGCGGCGACGAGCGCCTACATGCCTATCTAACGGCAAAAATGGAACGGGGAGGGGAGGGCGGTCATGACCGTACCTCAGGTGGCGACGGCGGCGGAGAACGGCGACCGGCGACGAAGGTAGACGGCGAAGAGGGTTCGGGAGCTCGACGGCGGTGGTGATCTGGTGGGTTCCGAGGCCAACGGAGTGGTGGCCGGGGATGAGCGGTCGACGACGGTCTCGTTGGTGGCGGTGGCTAAGGCGGAGGAGGCCGGGATCGACGGCGAGCGGCGGCCGGAGATGAAACCGAACTCAAGCTCAAAAGAAGGGCGACGGCGCTCTGCTTTCGCTCGAGAATGGCTTTGCTGGCGTGGGGTGAGTGCGGTGAGAGGAGGGGCTTAAATAGGGGTCACCGGCGGCGAGGATGGAAGACTAAACCGGGGAAACCCGAAGGTTTATTTCCTAACTCCGGCGAGGTTCCCATATTGTCGGATTTACTTCCCTAATCACGAAACCGCGTGGGCTATGGATGGAATGGGGTCGGTACCGCTCGGGGAAGGTGATCGGAGGGTGATCCGAGGCGATCCGGTGGCCGGCGGTCGAGGAAACGGAAGGGGATCGCCGGGGAAGGAAAGGGGGATCCCTTTCCCGGGAGGAAGATGATCCTGACAGGTGGGCTCCACCTGTCAGTGAGCGGCGCGAGACAAATGGCGCCGACAGGCGGGCCACGCATGTCAGAGGGCGGAAGGGTGCGGCTGCGACTGACGGGTGGGACCGAAGCGGGCGCGGGTGGGAGGAGAGAGGGGAAACGGTGCCGACAGGTGGGACCCACGTGTCAATGGCTCAATGCTTGGGCTGGGCTGGACTCGGTCACTTTGAAGGTTGCGGCCCACTAAGCATTTTAATTCTTTTCTGGTTTAAAATAATTCCAGTAATTCCTTTATTTGATTAAGGGTTGAAGCACTGTTGATAAAAATTTGTAAAAATTCCTAAAATTATATCTTGGGCTCTAGTTCATCTCATAAAAATTTCAGGTTCAAATTTTGAGTATTTCTCCCTGTTTGGCTTTATTTGGGCTCTTTGGTGATTTTTCTTTAATAACAAATTCAGAAATGATTTAAATAATATTTTCTTTTTATTTTATTCCTTTTTAATTTCTGGGGTGTTACAATCCTATCCCCCTTACAGAGAATCTCGTCCTCGAGATTCGGATCAATCCTCGAATAGCTCAGGATGCTGTGCCTTGAGTTCATCTTCTTTTTCCCATGTAGCTTCCTCTACTGGATGATTGCTCCACTGCACTTTGCAGAAGCGGATGACTCGACTCCTGGTGATTCTTTCTTTGACTTCCAATATCTTGACCGGTTTTTCCACATAGGTCAGATCTTCTTGGACATCCAACTGCTGAAGATCCACTTGCTCTGTGGGGACGCGGAGACACTTCTTGAGCTGGGATACATGGAACACATCATGCACTCCAGCCAACGAGGGCGGTAATTCCAACTGATAAGCCACTTCGCCTTGGCGTCGGACAACGGGAAATGGTCCAACATATCGAGGGGCCAACTTTCCTCTCATGTTAAACCGTTGAGTTCCACGGAGAGGCGTAACCCGAAGGTAGACATGATCTCCTTCTTCAAAGGCTAGGTCTCGACGGCGATTGTCGGCGTAGCTCTTCTGTCGTGATTGGGCTGTCTTGAGTCGGTCTCTGATGATCCGTACCTTCTCTTCAGCTTCTCGAAGAATGTCGGTTCCGAATACTTGGGATTCACCAGTTTGGTCCCAAAGGAGAGGCGTTCTGCACTTACGTCCATATAGGGCTTCAAAAGGAGACATCTGAAGACTGGCTTGGTAGCTATTGTTGTATGAAAATTCTGCATATGGCAAGCTCTTGTCCCAAGTGGCTCCAAAATCCAAAACACATGCTCGAAGCATATCCTCTAGTATCTGATTTACCCTTTCTGTTTGTCCATCTGTCTGAGGATGGTAGGCGGTACTGAAATTTAATCTCGTGCCCATCTCCTCTTGGAGGTTCTTCCAAAAGCGAGAGGTAAACTGACTTCCTCGGTCAGATACTATCTTCTTGGGCACTCCATGAAGGCATACTATCCGGGCCATGTATAGTTCTGCTAGCTTGGGGCCACTAAAGGTCGTCTTAACGGCTATGAAATGAGCTACCTTTGTAAGCCGATCAATGATCACCCAAATAGAATCATACCCCAGTTGGGTCTTTGGTAATCCGGTGATAAAATCCATACCGATCTCTTCCCACTTCCATTCCGGTACTTTAAGTGGCTGTAACAATCCTGCAGGTCTCTGATGTTCAGCTTTTACTCTTCTGCAGGTGTCACACTCGGCGACAAACTGAGCAATCTCTCTCTTCATGCTAACCCACCAGTAGCGTTCCTTCAGATCCTGGTACATCTTGGTACTGCCGGGATGAATAGAGTACAATGTATCATGGGCTTCTCTTAGGATAAGAGTCTTTATTTCAGGTTTGTCCGGCACACATATCCGAGTTCCAAACCATATGGTGCCATTCTCGTCCTCGGAAAATCCGGGGGCTTTTCCTTGTCTCATGTTCTTCTTAATGGCTGCTATATCCGGGTCCTCTGATTGAGCTTCACGAATCTGCTCAAACAAGACAGGTTGGGTCTCCAAGGTGGCTAGATATGCTCTGGTGGTCAATCCGAGATTTAAGTTTTCCATCTCCTTACATAACAAGGGTGCGTGTTCTTGAATCATCATGGCCGTGCAATATCCTTTGCGACTTAAGGCATCAGCTACCACATTGGCTTTTCCTGGGTGGTAGTGAATACCCAAGTCATAGTCCTTGATCAATTCCAGCCATCGTCTTTGTCTCAAGTTCAGATCTGGCTGTGTGAAGATATACTTCAAGCTCTTGTGATCCGTAAAGATCTCACAGCGGTTCCCCACCAAATAATGCCTCCAAATCTTGAGGGCGTGCACTACGGCGGCTAATTCCAGATCATGGGTCGGATAATTTAACTCATGAGGTCTCAACTGACGGGAGGCATAAGAGATAACTTTCCCATCTTGCATAAGAACACATCCCAATCCTTGGCGAGATGCGTCGCAATAGACATGGAAGTCTTTGCGGATATCCGGTAGGGTCAGTATAGGTGCAGATACCAAACGAGTCTTGAGGGTGCGGAAACTTTCCTCGCATTCAGGAGTCCATTCAAACTTCTCTCCTTTCTGCAACAGCTTGGTCATAGGCTTGGCTATCTTAGAAAAATTCTCGATAAACCTCCGATAATATCCGGCCAATCCCAGAAAACTCCGTATCTCTGATACGTTCGTGGGTGGCAACCAATCCATAACTGCTTCTACGGTGGCAGGGTCTACTGCGATTCCTTGCGCAAAGATGATGTGTCCGAGGAACTTTACTTCTGCCGTCCAAAACTTGCATTTGCTGTACTTGGCATATAATTGGTGTTCCCTTAGCTTTCCTAAGGTTAACCGGAGGTGAGTCTCGTGCTCCTTCTGGTCCTTGGAATAGATGAGGATGTCGTCTATGAAGACCACGATGAACTTGTCCAAATATTCCATGAATACTTTATTCATCATATTCATAAAGAATGCAGGGGCGTTGGTCAATCCAAATGACATAACCGTGCACTCATATAATCCATAACGGGTAGTGAAGGCCGTCTTGGGTATATCTTCTTCTCGGATCCTTAACTGATGGTAACCAGACCTCAGGTCGATCTTCGAGAATACTGTAGCTCCTTTTAGCTGGTCGAAGAGATCATCGATCCGAGGCAACGGGTACTTATTCTTGATTGTTACCTCATTCAAGGCGCGGTAATCCACACACATACGCTTTGCCTTGTCTTCTTTCTTCTCGACAAAGATGACGGGGCACCCCATGGTGACGTGCTAGGTCTGATGTAGCCTTTCCTCTCAAGATCCTCCAACTGTTGCTTCATCTCAGCTAATTCATTGGCGGCCATCCGGTATGGTCGCTTATAGATAGGGGTGGTTCCAGGCACCAAGTCAATCCTGAACTCGATGTCTCTCCTGGGTGGCATTCCTGGTAGGTCCTCTGGAAACACGTCCGGGTACTCACAGACTATCGGTATTTCTTCCAAGGTAATCTGGTGCAGTCTTGGTCTTCTGATCTTTAGTCTTGGCATCTGAAATGTAACGGCAATCCCTTCTTCGCTGGTCACGGTTACTTTTCTCTGGGCACATTCTATCACCCCTTGGTATTTATTTAGCCAATCCATTCCTAGAATGAGATCTAGGCCTTGGCATTCTATTAGGATGGGGTCGGCCCAGAATATGGTGCCGTGGATATCTATCCATACCTTTGGGCTATATGTTAGGGCTAGGGTTTGTTTTCCTGGAGTGACTATTTGTACGGCTCTGGGTAGATCTTCGGTGTTTAGATTGTTCTTTTCCACAAAATCAGTTGATATGAAGGAGTGCGTAGCTCCAGTGTCAAATAAAACCACTGCAAGTGCTGAATGTACCAAGAACTTACCCATTACTATCTCTGGTGCGGCCTGAGCTTCTTCCGCGGTGACGTGATTGACTCGGGCGCGGATGGCGGGGTTCGCGGCAACTCCTTGGACGCGCTTAGGATGGGGGCAAGCATTGGAGTAATGCCCCTCCTGACGGCAGTTGAAGCATACCACGGGCTTGCCGTGCTTGTCGCGCAGGATCTCTGCCTTCTTGGCCGGGGCAGCTGGGGCAGTTGGTGCGGCTGGAACGGCACGAGGTTGGCTGGCTCCGGTATTGGCAGCTGGTGGCGCCGGGCGATATACAGGCCGGGGGTGGTACTGTGGCGCTGGTGGGGGTGGAGCAAAACGGGGTCTCTGGGCCATACCCTGGTTCTGCCTGAAGGCTATCATCCTCTTCTTCTTCAGGTCAACTTTATTCTGTTGAGTTTCTTGCATAATAGCTTTGTTCACCAACTTTTGGAAGTTGGCGAAGTCCCCTGAGATGAGTTGTAGGGACAACTCGTCCTTTAGTCCCCTAAGGAACTTGGCCTGTCTGGCTGCGTCTGTACGGACCTCCTCTGGTGCGTACCGGGCTAGACGGTTAAACTCATGCAGATACTCGGTGACAGATCTGCTCCCTTGTTGTAGATCTCTGAATTCCTGTTGCTTCTGAGCAACGATGCCGTCGGGGATGTGGGCGGCACGAAAAGCGGCCGAGAACTCCGCCCAAGTGGGGGCGTGGCCCTCAGGCAGGGTCTCACGATGGTTGTCCCACCACTCTGCGGCGGGACCATGAAGCTGGTGGGTGGCGAAGGCCACCCTCTCCTGCTCAGTGCAAGTCAGGAGATCGAGTTTCTTCTCGATTGCCCGCAACCAATCCCCAGCCTCCATGGGGTTGGTGGTGCTTGAGAAAGTCGGTGGGCGGACTCGGAGGAACTCCGAGAGTTGAGTTGCGGGAGCGGGAGCTGGTGTGGCAGGTCGGGGCAGCTCGGGCTGCTGGTGGAGGCGAAAGAAGTGAGCCTGCTGCTCTTGCATCTGCTGCTGCTGCTGCTGCATCTGGTGCAGGAGGGCGGAGACCAACTGATTTTGAGTGGCCATCATTTCGGCCAAGGTGGGGTGGTTGGCGACCGGGGCTTGCCTCTGCCCGGTGGCTCCCCATTGTGGCAGATTGCCACTGTCCCCTCCGTTCTGAGGAGCGTCTGATCCCTGGGTGTTGGTCATCCTGGAATTTCCAATGTACACATATTTATTTTGGGTGATCTTCTTTATATTTATTTCAAAAGAATACCGTTCTTGCGGTTACATTTATTTATTCTCTCATTCATGCCTTATATTTTGACATGAATGCTAAATACAAGCAATCAAAATAAAAAGATAAACAATCAATCGTAATACTACGTCTAGGGCAGCTCGGGGGACGGCTCGATCTCGGGCTCGTGGGAGACGGGTGGGGTCGAGGAACTGGACGGTCCGGCGGGTGGTGCACTGCGGGAGATCCTCTTGGGTCTCACTGTGGGAGTCTGAATGGGTTTCTTCCGGCGAGGCGGAAGAGGTGCGATCTCCTCTATGTCCTTCTTTAACTCTTTGAGCTGCTGACGAAGCTGGGTATGGACCATGGCGCCCTGGCGCAGAAGCTCGTTCTGACGTCTCAACTCCTCTACCTCAAGGGTCAACAGCGGGTTCTGCTCTAGCTGTCGACGGAGCTCGGCGTTCTCTCTGGTCAGGTTCTCCGAAGTGTGGCGGTAGAAGTCGATGGTGTCGTGCTGGCTGTCCGCGTCGAGGACGGCTTCTGTGTGGAGGTTATCCATGGCCTCCAAGAGTCTCATCGTGCGAGTGATGGCGGAGCTGCTCTGGGTGAGGGGGCTGATGTAGATGCTGCGGTGACTCCCGGGTGTGCGCATGGGCATGAAGCGGTAGACGGTGTCGCGGAGGTGGCAGTCGTAGACCAGTCGAAGCTCGGCGAGGGACTGGAGAGCGGCTCGCTGGCTGGCCACCACGAATGAAGGTCCTCCAACTCCATGGGTGTAGAAGGGTGGCTGCGTGGAAGAGGGGCGGATCACAACCGTGACCTCGCAGTAGCTCTCATTCGCATCGGGAAAAATCCCGTGGAATGCAGGCTCATGGGGAAACCCCAAAAAGTCGACGAGCACGCGAAGCTCGCGGATGAATCCGGCCTCGTCACGAAGAGTCCCGCTCATGGTGTGAACCGGCATCTACAAAAGAGAGAAAATTTTGTAAAAATCTTAGAAGATGAGAGGATAAGTAATCTTTTGTAAAATATAGTGAATATATATAAGTCCTAAGGTCAGGTCTGTTTGGCTCCCTACAGTCAAGTCGGCTCTGATACCATCTTGTCGCGCCCCGATTTAATAAATCAGGACTTTATTGAATTTCCATAGAAAATCAATAAAACAAGACGTTCATCACACAACCACGTACAATACGAGCAAATCATTCACGGTTCGTAGACCGCATTAATACAAAAGTGAA
This sequence comes from Zizania palustris, assembly GCA_019279435.1. Lineage (NCBI taxonomy): Eukaryota > Viridiplantae > Streptophyta > Magnoliopsida > Poales > Poaceae > Zizania > Zizania palustris. The sequence goes on from JAAALK010000287.1 coordinate 43,943,938, forward strand.
TAAAGATGAAGAGAAACTAATAAAATAAGGGTCCTAGATGAACGCCTCCTTCTAGTCTCGCCTTGACTGGGTCGCTACTCCAGACCTTCATCCTCCTCATAGTAGACTGGCTCTGATGGTGTAAGTCAACGGGGTGAGTACAGATGTACTCAGCAAGCCACCGAATGCAATTATAAATGCAAGATAGTAACAAGGGAGATAGTGGCTTGTTTAGCGGAAGCAGCATATTTGTAAAGCATTTAATGTGAGCATTTTATTTGTACGGAAAAGTAAACATGGGAATGCATCATCATCATCTTCTAACTCGAGGAGTACGTTTTACCTCCCCGCACAACAGTCCTTACATGCCATGAATATCTCATCTATTCACACAATTGTAAACTAACTGCGAGTAGTCACACAACCCGCCCTTGACCGTGGGCTCGGCTTTTCGAAAAGATTGATTTTACTCTGATCAGAGATGTACCACTGTACCCACAAGGCACGCACTCATCACCTACACCGAAGTGTAACAAGATGACCCATCACACGGGAACTCGTGCCAAAACCTTCCATATGGTCTTCCCCGACTCAACAGCACCCTCTTATAGGTTTCGTACCGTGTCTCGCCATGTCGAGTTTCCACAATACCCCCTCTTGAGCCATCGTCGGTACAAGGCGCCCTGAGGGCTAGCCCCTTGCCCCCTCCACTATGGTGCCGTGAGACGGAGTGTTCCACACTTCCAGTTAGGACTTACCCATTAGACTTGTGGTTGGTACGGAAGTGCTTTGCAACAGATCCCGCAGACCGGTCCTTATAGTGCCCCGGGTGCGACATACCAAACCCGAGCTTGCACCCGGAACCCACCATACTTATAACATACCTAACTCCAACAGAGTCCAGAGACAAGAATAACGGGGTATTTCATATACCAGATTCCATCTATTCTACGACTCATTCTTTATATCCTATAGCGGTTGTGCCGGTACATTGGGCACTAGCTGATATAATATTTGTAGAGTGACAAAGAGTTGAGGCTCAATAAGCATGGCTTGGGTTTGCACACAAGGACGGGGATCTAATAAATATAAGTGTAGGGCTTGATCTTGGACTAATGCAATATTGTCCTATGAGTTATAGCGGTAATGTATTAAATCATGGGCTCAATAATGATCAACTGTGTCCACAAAGGTGGTCGATGACTTGCCTTGCTCAGCAAATGGGGATGGAGGAACCTTGGGGTAGAACTCCTGCTCCTCGACGAACTCGTAGTCTTCTCGATACGGGAAATAAACAATACATTCAATAAACAGATAAAATTCACCAAATAAAGGAACATACATCAATTGTGGGTGTTTTTATGTGAAGTAGTATTTTAATATTCTGAGTTTGATAAAAAAAAACAGTGAAGTCTAACATTTTAGGATTTTTCCCAATTTATTTTCTGTATTATAAATATTAATCCTAATGGATTTTTATTCATTTATTTAGTAATAATATTTTAAGTAACAGAAACATACTGTTTTTATTGTATTAATGTGTAGAGAATAATATTCTGGTTCTAACAAAATTGGAATGGTGAAATTTAGAGTTAATTTGAGCAAGATATGAATTTTCAAAGTTTAAATCAATTTCTGGAATTTTATTTAAACAGAAAATGGGCTCTGGTCCACGGTGAGCCAGGCCCACGGTGGACCGCGCCACTATGGCGTGGACCGGATCAACCAGATCCGTTGGATCTTGATCCAGCGGCCAGGCGCGAGGCGGGAGGTTTAAATGAAATTGGACGGCTGAGATTAGATCTCGCAAACCGGTATGACGTGGACGCACCAGATCGCTCCAGCATTTTAAGTCGCGATCGACGGCTGTAAGCGCTCGGTACCGCTTGGATCAGATCCGAGGGCCCTGATTAAATCCCGAAGGGATTTAATCGTAGCCCTCCGATCACGATCGGACGGTTGTGGGTGCGTCCGGCACGGCACGTGCGTAAGGGGGCGCGTACCCCCTTCGTCTCCGGCGACGGCGGGTTCGGGTGCGACCATGGCGGCGGCGACGAGCGCCTACATGCCTATCTAACGGCAAAAATGGAACGGGGAGGGGAGGGCGGTCATGACCGTACCTCAGGTGGCGACGGCGGCGGAGAACGGCGACCGGCGACGAAGGTAGACGGCGAAGAGGGTTCGGGAGCTCGACGGCGGTGGTGATCTGGTGGGTTCCGAGGCCAACGGAGTGGTGGCCGGGGATGAGCGGTCGACGACGGTCTCGTTGGTGGCGGTGGCTAAGGCGGAGGAGGCCGGGATCGACGGCGAGCGGCGGCCGGAGATGAAACCGAACTCAAGCTCAAAAGAAGGGCGACGGCGCTCTGCTTTCGCTCGAGAATGGCTTTGCTGGCGTGGGGTGAGTGCGGTGAGAGGAGGGGCTTAAATAGGGGTCACCGGCGGCGAGGATGGAAGACTAAACCGGGGAAACCCGAAGGTTTATTTCCTAACTCCGGCGAGGTTCCCATATTGTCGGATTTACTTCCCTAATCACGAAACCGCGTGGGCTATGGATGGAATGGGGTCGGTACCGCTCGGGGAAGGTGATCGGAGGGTGATCCGAGGCGATCCGGTGGCCGGCGGTCGAGGAAACGGAAGGGGATCGCCGGGGAAGGAAAGGGGGATCCCTTTCCCGGGAGGAAGATGATCCTGACAGGTGGGCTCCACCTGTCAGTGAGCGGCGCGAGACAAATGGCGCCGACAGGCGGGCCACGCATGTCAGAGGGCGGAAGGGTGCGGCTGCGACTGACGGGTGGGACCGAAGCGGGCGCGGGTGGGAGGAGAGAGGGGAAACGGTGCCGACAGGTGGGACCCACGTGTCAATGGCTCAATGCTTGGGCTGGGCTGGACTCGGTCACTTTGAAGGTTGCGGCCCACTAAGCATTTTAATTCTTTTCTGGTTTAAAATAATTCCAGTAATTCCTTTATTTGATTAAGGGTTGAAGCACTGTTGATAAAAATTTGTAAAAATTCCTAAAATTATATCTTGGGCTCTAGTTCATCTCATAAAAATTTCAGGTTCAAATTTTGAGTATTTCTCCCTGTTTGGCTTTATTTGGGCTCTTTGGTGATTTTTCTTTAATAACAAATTCAGAAATGATTTAAATAATATTTTCTTTTTATTTTATTCCTTTTTAATTTCTGGGGTGTTACAAGTACCTTCGAAGTGCCTCACCTCCGAGGACTTTGTCTCGGAGTACCTTCAGCCGGAGCCACGCTCCGCACTCTCTGCTTTCACCTGGTGCGCCTCGACCCGAGGACCGACTCGGACCACCTTCGCAGCCACCGTGACGGAGCTCCCCGCTCCCCTGGCATCAAGCCTCCCGCTTGACCCAAGTTCACCTGCTGCGAACCTTGTCCGTAGCCTCCGAAGTCCCTGCGCACCACAGACAAACAGACAAGTGTATCCAGTACTCCGGAGACCTCTCCGGGTTAGCAACCTCTGGCACACACTCCGGTGTACCGCCCAAAGTACCGAACCCTTCGGTACACACCCAGTCATCGTGTACTGTCGGACCCCTCCGACAGGCACACTCCGCTGCACAGCTGCAGCAAGCAAACACCGAACACCCTTCGGTGAGAACACCTCCGAACAGCCTTCGGAGGTACCACCTCCGAAGCCCCTTCGGAGGTACCCTTCGAACAGAGGGTAAAATGCCTGTCAATCACTCATCACAAAACACCGAAACCAACCCTTGGTTTCTCAATGTCTTTGCAATTCTGCTCTTTTCCAAGCTATGCATCTTTTTCATGCTCCTTGATGCTTGCATTGCCAAAGGGGGAGAGATTTACTACGTTCTCTGCCGCAAGGGGGTATAATTTCCAAAGGGGGAGAAAATTTGACATAAAGGGGGATAAGGTTCTTTGTTGCAAAAAGGGGGAAAATTAACTCAGGGGGAGTTTTTATCTTGAAAATGGGAGATTTGCCGAAGGGGCTTTTTACAAAGGGGGAGGAAAATTCTTTTGTCAAGTGACATGATTTGGCTCTTTTCTGAGTTTTTATGGTCACTTGTGTGCTGAAAGTTTTTTAATTTTTCTTGGACTTGAAGTTGGTTGTCAATGCACTCATCAAGGGGGAGATTGAGAAACCAAGGGTTGGTTTCAGTGTTAGTGATGAGTGATTGACATGCTTTTTACCCTCTATTCGAAGGGGTACCTCCGAAGGGTGTTTGGAGGTGGTTTCACCGAAGTGTGTTCGGTGGTTGGTTGTTGCAGCTGTTGCAGCGGAGTGTGTGTGTCGGAGGGGTCCGACAGTACACGATGACTGGGTGTGTACCGAAGGCTTCGGTACTTTGGGCGGTACACCAGAGTGTGTACCGGAGGTTGCTAACCCGGAGAGGTCTCCGGAGTACTAGATACACTTGTTTGCTTGTCTGTGGTGCGCAGGGACTTCGGAGGCGACGGACAGGTTCGTAGCAGGTGAACCTGGGTCAAGCGGGAGGCTTGATGCCAGGGGAGCAGGGAGCTCCGTCACGGTGGCTGCGAAGGGGTCCGGGTCGGTCCTCGGGTCGAGGCGTGCCAGGTGAAGGCAGAGAGTGCGGAGCGTGGCTCCGGGTGAAGGTGCTCCGAGACAAAGTCCTCAGAGGTGAGGCACTTCGAAGGTACTCCGAATGGAGTGACTTCGGAGTTGGTTGGAACAAGTCCTCTGCGGAGGCAAGGAGTTCGAAGTGTGCTCCGGAAGGAGACATTCGAAGGGTACCCGACGAAGGTCTCAGAAGTCGAGGTGCATCGAAGGCATGGTCCGGGTGAGGCTCGTCGAGGAGTGTGCTCGGGGAGAGACACTACGATGAAGTGCTCATGGAATGCTTCATGCGGAGGCCTTGGACGAAGGAGAGACTTCGAAGGGTGGTACTCCGAAGGTGGGGCTTCGGAGTGTGGTTGTCTTGTGGTACTTCGGCCTACATGGCTTCGGTACACGGACTAACGGAGTTCGAGCTGGGCGGAAGCTGCGAAGCCGTGGTGGTCCACTCCGGAGGTGTTGGTGCGAAGGCCCAAGGGCTTTGACGGCTTCGGCTCAAAACCGTCACTGTATCGGAGGCTATCTTCGGCGAAGCAAAGGCCACCAGGCTCAAGGCTTCTCGCCGAAGCTACCGCACCCCTCGCGTGCGAAGGGAGGCTCCAGAAGGTCAAAGACTGCAAAGGCTGACACTGTCTGCTCTGCAAAAAGCTGACGATGTCCCCTCTGCAAAGCTGACAGAGAAGCCTCCAGAATAAAGTTGGACTACCTTTTGTACCCCTCTGTTCTGTAGAGACAAAACTGGTGTAAACCCTAGGGGTAAAGTAGTCATTTCACTTGGGTGAACTGTGGGCTATAAATATGGGGGCTCGGTAGGTAACATTTAACACTTTGAGCATTTACTGTTGAGCTCCTGTAGCCACACACTTCGTTGTATTTCATCCAGAGAGTTCATTTTCTGTGTTCCTTGTTCAAGCGGCGAAGCCCTGCTTCTGTGTGCTTTTTGCTTGAGCTCGTTTTACATACCTCGCTAGTTATAGTGCACCGAAGCCTGTCTAGGCGAAGGGTGTTTTGTGCGAAGTGTGTTTTTCAGTGTGCGTTCGCTCTGTGTAACAGGAGGCGAGACCTCGCTGCTTACTAGCGAAGCCCTGATCGAAGCCCGTGTTTTTATCATGTCTAAGACCTTAGCGAAGTCTGTCAGTGTGCGTTAGGACCTTCGTGTACGAAGCCCAGCACCAGTTGCTGCTGCCAAGTACTTGGTCGAAGTCCTCAGTGGGGTGTCCACTCTTGCGAAGGGTGAAGTGCGAAGCCTGCTCGAAGCACCCTGTGTGTGAAGCCTGCACTGACTTAGCAGAGTAGAGTTTCGAGGGTTGTAAGTGGAGCGAAGTCTTCTTGGCTTCGAACTTTTGCTCCTGCGAAGTCTGTGTTCGGAGCTGTCAAAAACACCTCCGAACCAGACCTTCGAAGGTAGTGTTCGAAGCCTGTTCCGCAGAAGACAGAACTAAAACCGAAGGCTAGTTTTTAGCCCGAAATTTTAAAAGCTCCCATTCACCCCCCTCTGGTCGCCGTTTCCGGTCCAACACCAAGCCCTATGCCCTATTGAACTACACCGTCATCACTGCCTAACTAGATCTAGAGCATGCTTGGTCGTCGTCGGCCGAATCTAGAGCATGCGCTACCGTCGTTGGATGGATCTACCATGACAAACCCTCTCTCGCCACCTATTGTGTCTAGTTGCCCACCAATAATCCACCGATAACCTACAGCCACCATTCTCCTCGACTGTTCCTTCCACCTGTCTGCCTCAATTGTTAGGTTCACGGCGACCCAACGGGTCTAGGTTCAGGTTGAGATTTCTACCCATGGGGCTATGTGGGCCGGGTCCAAACGGGGACCGGTTCAGGTCTAAAATTGACCAAATCGGACCCAACTCGACCAATTGCCACCCCTAGACCGGACGAATGATCTATTCGATTCTCCAGGCAGCGTTGTGTTCGAACTTCAGATTTGCGTCTTATATTATACGGTTGTTAACATAGCAGATAATTTTGGGTGTGATATAGGTCGGATGTCCGATAGATTGTAAAACTTTGGACGTCGAATGGTTTCACTTAAATTTCAGTGGAACATTTTAAATAAAAAGGGTGAAACATTTATCTTCAACTATAAAATATTTATCTTCAACTAGTGAAGTATTTGTCTTCAACAGATAAAATATTTTGAAATAAAAAGAGTGAAAACATTTGAAATAAAACGTTGAAACATTTTAAATAAAAGGGTGAAATATTTTGCTCTCATGTATGAAACAATGTGTTCTGTCTACCGTAACAGATGAAATATTTATCTTCAAATAGTGAAACATTTATCTTCAATCGGTGAAACATTTCTCTCCAATTGCTGAAATATTTCAAAATAAAAAAGAGTGAACACATTATAAATAAAATGTTGAAATATTTGAAAGAAAATGGTGAAATATTTAAAATAAAATAGTGAAACATTTTGCTCTCACGTATAAAACTTTGAGTTTCAGTTACTGTAATAGTGAAACATTCATCTTCAACTAGTCAAACATTCGAAATAAAAGGAGTGAAAACATTTAAAATAAAAAGATAAAATATTTTACTCTCACATATAAAACATTAAGTTCGCTACCGTAGTAACACGTAAAACATTCATCTTCAACTAGTGAAACATTTGAAATAAAGAAAATGAAAACATTTAAAATAAAAAAGGTGAAATATTTACTCTTAGGTACTAAACATTGAGTTCAGCTATTGTTTTCGACTGACGAAACATTCATTTAGACGAAGCATTTTAAACATTCATTTAGACGAAGCATTTTCTCTTTGCCCACCGTTTGAATGATTTGCACACGATGTCGAGCCTAAGTGACGTCCAATTTGTTGCTCTGCAGCACTCTTCTGTAGCTAACCTGATTACCTAAATGTGTTGGAGATAAATTACGCTACACGGTAATGCGTCCTTTGCCCGAACGCCCGAGACAAAGCGTTTCCGGACAATTTTTTACACAAGTTATTATTGTCCTTCCGTTCCGATTCATGTGATGTTGTGATAATCTGCGATTGAAGTTAAGACCTTGTTTGGGGAAGCTGCATATTCTTAGAATCAACTAGTCCAAGTATCTAATTTGCTAGTTGGAGTAGCTAGCTATTGAGTGGGTGAGTTTTATTTAGTGACATAGTGAGTAAATAAAAATCTGTAAAAATCTGAAGAAGCTGAGGTTAGTGAGCTTATCAGCTACTAGTAGCTTAGTCCTAGTTCAGCTTGTCATTTGGTTCACTCCTCACAGTCACACTGCCACCTTTTTCGACAAACTTTGTAAAAGATTTGGCTAACAATTTACTCGAAAAGCCTTTAGATAAGATTTAGCAAAGAAAAAAATTCATGACAAGCGGAGCAAAAGTGTCATAATTAGGACGGTGATCCAAACACTTTCAAAAAAACCTGGGCACACAACCAAACAACCAAGAAAAAACGAGCATATATAGTGCATGCACACTTAGCACAAAAACGAGCACTTACCTATATGTACCTGCGCTACTTCAATACCTGTATGTCTGTATCTAGTCCGAGTCCGACGGACCCAAGACGAGACATTTTGCCTGAACTACATCGACAAACCTTGGTCAGTGAACAAAACTCCGAAGTCAGAATGTCTCCACCAAAATTCTGCATGTGCATGCCCAGCCGCATTCTGATTTCTGCATCGATTTGATAAGTGATAAGCAATAACCAGTTAACGACCTGGTGACGAGATCTTCGTATGTTACAAGCTGCTTTTGCTGTAGTGTTAGATGGAACGACCTCTATGGCTATGGCTATGGCTATGAAACCTTGGCTCTTTCTCTAGATAACCTTTCCTCTTCGGCACTCCTCAGGGTCTCCTCGAAAGCTCGTAGCGAACTGGAAGAGTAGCTTTCTAGGGCTTCAAGAACACGCCTCAGACTATCCTGGACACTGTTTGCTTCAAGAAAATGGACCTGGTACGTTTGTGCCGTTGGAAGCAGGCACTGCCGGCCCGGTAACAGAGCTAGCTTCCTGTTGAGTGTGTCCGCCTCCTTGTTAATCTCCAGGGTCTTCCTTTCCAATATCTTGCTCCATTTTTCTCTTTCCCGGATTGCAATGAGTTGTTCACCTTGCTCAACATTTTGTTGCTCCCACAGGCCCCTTACACTAGACACAAGAGCTTGCATAGTAGTAACCACTTCCTTCTCGGAAATCCGATCCATAACTTGGGACCAGCTGTTGCAGATGACAAACACAAGGGGTGCACCCACTCTTCCAGGAGAATACGGAGGAACCCCATCAACTGTCTCCTCTTGCTGATAGTTAATACAGAGGGTTAGCCATCCATTCAGAGCCTTAATGAAGCTCCTCTGGGCATTCACCCAAGAGGAAAAATTGACGATCCATTTAATCAACTCTAGTTCAAGTTCCATTGCCAGATCTGGATTGGTTCCAGCAGAAACAATTGAATCCAGGTTTTTAGCTTCTGATATTGCTTGACACTGTATCTGGTAGCAGTTCAGTTTGTCTTGCCACATTTTCGCAAACCTGAAAAGACGGCTATCAGTCTTTTGATGCAAGATAGATTTAAAGGGAATACGAAATGCAATAATATTTATAAAAGAAAGTTGGAATCTCCAAAATTTATACTTAAGACAAAAGCATACACGGAGCTTGTTGTTCTGCAACACAGGTATCACCAAATTCATATTTGCAGTAGGGTAAAACACAACAATTGAACAATTTTAGATGTAACCTAAATGTGCATGTTTCATTTCTTTTTTGAGGGAAAAGTCACAACCTCTACACAGATTGGTTGAGTGCATTGGAATTTAATTACCTACAGAACAAAGACTTATTTCTGATAGAACATAACTCTTTGTTAATTCGACGTATCTTAAAATTTACCAACTATGATTCTACATACTAGACATGTAGGATGCCAGTGTAAAAGAAACAATAGGGTAATGAGAGAGCTAAATTGAAATATCTGCATAAGTGACAGGGTGTAGATTGTAAGAACAAAGCGTACCCTTGGATTAAGGTACTGATTTGTGGCCATAACTCCTCGTCCCTTACTCTGTTTATCTTTTTTGAGACCTTAGCAATAACTCGCATAGCTATTCGTATTTTCGTTGATAGCTTCCTGACCAAACTCCGAGTTACGTCGATCTTGTGAGCTTCAGCACCCTTTTGAACCAAGAACTTCAGCTGCTTAGAGTTCTTGGCAAGCAGCAGTCGCATTTTCTCTTCAGACTGGAAGAGGTAAACAGAACAGAAACATTCAATATGGCATAGAGGCTTAAGATCGACTACCAAGCTAAGCTCAAACCAAGAACATGATTTCCAAGGGTAAGTACAGAATGGAGGGTTTCATCCTCATAGGATTATTTGTTTATGCATAGGATGACAAACGATATGGACAAATTAAAATATAATCCTGTTATGCATAAAGGGAACCTAAAAAGGCATGGTGGCAGCATCTAAATAAATCTACCATAAAGAAAAAGCACCAGCCCATATGGACAACAGTCTTATGCAGCAAATGCAAAAACTTAACTTGAAATACAGCTAGTAGAACAACTGTTCCCAATATGGGTAACACTTATGCAGCAAAAGGCACTTTCAAGTCTGCTATCTAATGAACCCCTTTTTCTTAATCAAGCAGCACACCTACTTCGAGATAGAGGCAATGCAGCAGTACTAAAATAACCAAAACACGGTTCGGGGTGTATGCTTTTGTTTGGGGGTGGGTAGGTTGGGACTTGGGAGAGGGCTTCATAGATCATGCATGAACACCACAATAAGATTTCAGCCTTAAACACCAAATCTACAACAATTTGAAGAGCAATCTCATGGCTCATCTCATGTAACCTGCAATCGTATTCTACCATATCACGGCATCATAATGTCGCAAAAAAATTGAAGTACTACATGTTAACAAGGTGGGCACTAAATCTGTAAGACACATACCTTCACCTCGTCATACAACTTCTTCTCCCAGATATAGAGCTTCTGCAGGGTCAAAGACAAGCTCTTTCCTCCCACCACCTTCTCCACTCCTCCGACATCCAAGAGGTCTCCGCCTCCGTACCCTGAATGTGGCAGCGAAATCGCTGACACCACCCGAGACGATACTGTTTCCAAACAATGGCACCAATCGTCAGGCACAAAGCAATCGCAAGAGATGCGGGTTCTGGAAAGAACAGATAGCTCACCATGGTACACTGAGCTCCGGGGATGGTAGCTCCGCCTCCCGACCTCAAGAATCGCCGCGAGCTCCCTGACCGTGTCCGCCGCTCTGATGAACTGAGCCTTTATATCGCCGGCAATGTCTTCACCCTCGGCGACCCTCCGGGGAGTCGGCACGGACGCGGCGACGTTACCGTGCGCAGGCGTCTGTTGTCGCGACATGCCGCCGCCGCTTACCACTCCCTTGTCCACGACGGGATTCTCCTCTTCATCGGCTTCGGCAATGCTACTGCTCACGCCGCCGATCGAGCTGCGTCGGCTGCGAGCACCGCTCCCGGGCGCGGAATACTCGCTGGAAACCTCCTTGACAACCGCGTCTTCCTCCTCCAAGTCCGGGATGCCCTCGTCCTCGCGCACCTCCCGCGAGCTCCGGCTCGGCGTGTATGGTGCTGGCGTCGTGGCGCCGGTGCCGGGAGTGTCGTAACAGTAGTTGTCGTACACCTCATAGTTGTCGAACACATTAAAAAAGTCCCACGAGCTCGCCCTCGGCGGCGACGGTGGCGGCGCAGCCACCCTATCTGCCCTCCTAGGCTCGCCCCCGTAGGGGTGATACTGCGCCGGTTGGAAGGAGCCGAAGTAGACGCGCTCCGGCATAGCCGCGCGCTGCTCAACGGCGACGGAGGCCGGGGGCGGGCGGCTCTGAGCGTAGTAAAGCTGCAGCGACCCCGGCGGGTACATGAACTGCGGTTCGGGCGCGTAGCCGTAGCCGTACCCATAATGCGGGAACGGTAGCACGCTAGGGTGGGGGTGCTGGTGGAGGAGCTCATGGCCGGCGACGCGTCGGGCAGGCGAGGACGACACGGACCCTGACTCGGATCCGGAGGACGGCGCGAAGTTGATGTGCGACGACGAGTGCGGTGACGAGACGACCGCCGCGTCCGCGTCCTTCCTGGCGGTGGGCAGCGCCAGCGTCGCCGCCGCCGCCGAGCCCGAGCCCGCGGGCGGCGCGAGCAGGAGGTGAAACGACGCGGACAGCGACGAGAGCGACTCCGCCAGCGCGTCGTGCGCGTCCGCCAGCGCGTACCGGTGCCGCACGGCCGCCGCGAGCAGGTCGACCCGCCCGCGGCACAGCGCCACCGCCTCCTGCTGCTCCAGCTTGGACCCCTTGCACCCCATCCCCTCAACTCCTCCGAAGAACAAACGATCGCCTTCCCCCACTAACACCTTCTCCCCCTCCTCGTCGTGGCGGCGGCGCCGCCTCGGTGCCGCCACGGACACGGTGACATCCCACGCGCGCCGGCGTCCGAGCGGAGTGATGAGCAAATGATGCGATTACCACTTTAACCACCACCAAGACGGCCCCCAAGACATCGACCGAGTGAAATGAATGCTACTTCAACAGTTGTAGTACTCGGGATGCATCATGCAATGCAATCCTCAGCTCGATTTGTTTGCACTCGCGCGAGACGTTTCTTCTTCTGGGCTTGATGTGGCAGGCCGGCGGTGGCGTTGTGTTTGTGAAGCGGGCGGAAAAAAGGAAAAGAAATGGAAAACATGCAACGATGGCGACCGCTGCGAGTTCGCTACCTACCTACCACAAAGTGCGGGGAATGGATGCGCCAGGCGAGTAGACATCACGAGGCCATGTTCTTTACGAGTTACTACTAGTATTACTATCTCTTCTCCATTATCTCTATCATCTAAGCGTTTTTCAGATTTTCCACAATCTACATCATCTAATAGTTGAGTCATTAAAGCAGCACATCGTATTATGTGTGAATTGATTTAGAGTCTACATGCATAGCTTTGACTTCCGCTTTTATTTCTTATTTTACTAGTACTCTACATTGTCACATGCACATGTAGGTTGAGAGTACGGAAAAAACAAAGAAAAAACACAACATACGAAAAGAATTTAAGTTCCATATCTCTCGTCTTGGTCATCGTGTCAGGTTGTTAGATGATGGAGACAATATAAAGGAGGGAGTATTTTAGACTGAGTCAGTAACTATGATTTAGCGATAATACAACTATAGTTAATTCTTGTCATTGTCATTGCTTCTTCTTCTTGAGCGACGGTACATCGCTGAGGTATCTTTTGAGATCAGTTTAGTTGTGAGACTAGATGAGATGAATTGTTTCGTTTTATTTTTTTTGGATGAGATCGTTTTATCTTGTGTTTGATTAAATGTGATGGATTCGTTTTTAATTTTTTTCTTTGGTTGGAGGAATTGAAGGAAAGGGATGGAAACCAAAATTATAGCATTGGCAACAGTTAATTGTGGGATTCACATGTCAGCTGAATGGAAAAAAAGGATGGGTTGGTTCGCTCGATTTTGAGGGATTGAGCCATCCCTTGTTCCTCCCAACCAAACACATCTGAAAATAGGATCGTTCCATCCCATTCCGAAATATCCCTCAAACCAAACAGATGCTTAGGTGTTGGGAGCTTTGTGGATGAATTTGATGGGTATCTTTAGTTAAGAAACAAAGAGAGAGATTTTAGACATGTTCGGGTTTTTGAAAAGATAATAACTTTACTCTTGTGTGTTGTATGAGCTTATAGGCAGCCTTAAGCTTAAGTGTATGAGGATGTGTCAAAATGTTCTAAAAGAATGTGCCTTTAGTAGGCTCCTTTCGATCCTTTTATTTTAGGGTACCGGAAGTTACAAATGATGATTAAAATGTCATATTAATGACCAATTAAAAGGTTAATAATCAATTCATGGACAACAACTCAAAGATTATGACGCTAAGATCCTGTTTGATTTTTTTAGGGACTAAACTAAACTTTAGTCTCTCCTTATTCATTTGCCTAAATTTTAGTCCCTACATATTTGGTTTCAGAGACTAAAGGTTATTAAAGCAGATGAAAAATGACCAAACTACCCTTAATAAATGCTCGTAAATAGTATTTTTCCCACCTGAGGAGCATTAATGAAGGGCAAACCATGTCAATAGTCTCTTTTAGTAACCTTATGGAGACTAAATGGATAAACTTTAGGGACTAAAATTTAGTCTCTTTTAGTCACCATGTTTGGCAATTTAGGGACTAAAAGTGACTAAACTTTAGTCCCTAAAATTTAGCAAGATGCAACTAAACACACCCAATAATTACGTTGTATGGAGTGACTCTTAAAACTGACTGTCCGAATATTAGTGGTTGGGAGTGACCTTTGCAAGATCTGGACTCCAGAGTCTCTTGAACCTCGATCATTAACTTCTGACCATGGTTAATCTAAAACCACTTAGAAAATAGCTGAGATTATATTCCTGATAAGTCTGTTATTGTCTATCGGCAAATCCTCCTCTAGTCTTATGTTTTATCTCTGAAACATATTTTTTTGTCTGTATGTTTTTTAGGGGTCGCAGGCTTGCAGCTGGGCGGTGCAGAGAGTAGCAGAGGAGAGGTTCGGTGGCATTGACGGTCGTCTTGATGGGCAGCGCGCGGACGGTACCGGGGCTTGACCGGGTCCGTCAGCGGATCAACCGACAGGCGCGACGAAACGAGAGGATACGGCCGCGGTGCCGTGCGGTGAACTCAGAGGTGGACGGCCGGTGGAAACCGGAAATCGTGCGGGCGTGATCGCGGTAAGGGGGCTAGCGGCGTCCAACGATTGGTTGCCGTGCGTTTTGCAGGTATTCTCGAAGCTTCTGTGCAGAGCACAATGAGTGGAATCCCAAGCAAACCTGTATTTCACTACCACTAATTTTTTTCCTTATATTGTTTAGTATCTGTTTGTTTTCTCTTCTCCAAAATTTAGTTCCATCACATCGGATACTTACATATTATTTTAGAATATTAAATATAGACTATTTACAAAACTCATTTATAATCGGTGAATTATTCGCAAGACGAATCTAATGAGTTTAATTGCGCCATGATTTAACAATGTGATACTATAGTAAACATTTGCTAATCATAGATTAATTAGGCTTAATAAATTTGTCTCGTGAATAATTCTTCAATTCTGCAATTATTTTTATAATCAATTCAAGCTTAGTCCTTCAAATTGATATCTAAACATACGATGTGACACTGAATAAACTTTAGTCTATGGAACCAAACACCCTTTTAGTTGCGTAGAAGAGATCTAATAAAATCACTTCATCTAGTTTTTAAGGTGGATAGGAGTTATTTGGTTTGTGGAAAAATTAGATAGGATTATCCACTTTTAGAGAATATTTTATTTGAATGTTACAATATCTTCAGGAGAGTTGTATTTTTTTGTTCTTTAAACTTTATACAGAGAGTCCTCATAATAAAGTTTAATTTCTAAATCTTATTCCTTATATTTTACTCTTATATCATTGATAGGTGGACCTTACTTATTAAATATCTCATATTTTATTTATTTATATCTCTTATATTACTGAAAGGTAGGATCAAAGTGGATAGCAAGTGATAGTCAATCCCTACAAGTAGAGATGGTGGAGGAAGATTTATGGACCACCACATTTTATGAGTTTTTAGAGTATATGTTCGAGCCAGTTTTTTAATTATAATGTCCAAAACTTAGAGAAAACAACTTTTTATAGTTTCTCCGGAGATAACTCCCTTGATCCAAAAAATTTGGTTAGATAGACTTATCTATCCTATGGTCACGCTTGCATTCACGTGAGCTCGCGTTGGTGACCATTCATGTGTCCACATCAGCAGTTAGTCTTGCTCCCCGGTTGGCGTTGGCGTTGACACCTACTCCTATGCCCACACCCATCCTTGTTTGTGCAACCAAACAAGAAACTGATATCTTGTTCACCTAGTGTTGGCATAAAAGATTACGTCTATAGGTTCAAATAGCCTCGAAGGGCTAGCTCAAAGAGAAGGATTAAGTTCACACTGGTTCAGGCCTATTGAAGGGATAACAACCTTATGCCCAGTTCTAGGTGTATTCTTAGACTGAATTCCCGGTCCCAATTACAGTAGAAAGGGAAGATATTTATAGGCTAAAATACAATAGGAAAATACTATTTTGTCTTCTAGTTACAACCATCATTGTTGACTCTATTCACAAGACTTCGTAGGGGTAGAATAGTAAAACCTCGTGTGAATGCAGATGTAAAGCAAACATCTTGTCCCATATTGTGGCGCGCCTTCGGGGCGAAGTCTTCACAGAGCCAAGCGACCCTTTGGAATCCTTTACCACCCAGGGGCTTTGGGACATCCTTGCGATGGTCTTTGGGGCCTACGCTGAGAGGTTCCGAACCTATTACTTCAAAGTATCCTTCAAGGTTGCCTTAGGCTTTGATGTGCCCTTCGAAGTAATTCGTCTAACCGTAACACTGATGGGATTATTTCCCCCAATGGTAGCCCCTCACATATGTCTCTTCGAAACTCTTGCGATTTGAGAAAAGGCAACATGCACAAGAAAGAATTCATATCAGGTAGTAAGTATAGAAGAACCTTACTCTGAGAAAGTAGTTTACAGAGTACTCTGCCGGGCGTCGTGCCTCCTACAAGTTGTCCGAAGGGGTTCGAAGCAGGAATAACCGTTCTTCGGCAACCAAGTGCAGGTCTCAAGCCTCAGGCATCCAAACGCTTCCTTGAGTCATCAAATGCCGCTTTGATGGGACGATGAATATGAAGCCTCAACCGTCGCGGAAATCCTGGGATTGTGCCTAATTTTTTTTACCTTGGCCCCACATATCAGTGACGGTAGGTGATGCAAATAATGGTAAAAAGGTAACGTGTAGAGCCTTGCGATGCTAGCCTTAGGATCTATAAAAAGGAGATGCTTTCCATCATCACGAATTCTTCATGACTTCAGTGATCTCAACTTCTCGACACTTGTCTTCAATCTTTATCAATCATATTCCCAGCCCTCACTTCCTAGAAGGCTACAACATTTCGAGAATGGTGAAGAAGAGCAGCAAAAGCTCTGTGTTGGTGACATCGTTGAGCTCTCACCTTCTTCAGTAACAAACGATGGTCGTGGCCGCTATGGCGACCATCCACGGGGGCCCTACCGCATCTAGGGTTTATGATGCTCGTGATCTCCGGCCTTCTTTAGAGAAGTTTACAGAGCATGCATGTCACGCCCCGATTTAATAAATCAGGACCTTTATTAAAATTCCATAGAAAATCAATAAAAACAAGACGTTCATCATGCGACCACGTACAATACGAGCAATCATTCACGGTTCGTAGACCGTATTAGTACAAAAGTGAATAAAGATGAAGAGAAACTAATAAAACAAAGGGTCCTAGATGAACGCCTCCTTCCAGTCTCGCCTTGACTGGGTCGCTACTCTAGACCTTCATCCTCCTCGTAGTAGACGGGCTCTAGTGGTGTAAGTCAACGGGGGTGAGTACATACGTACTCAGCAAGCCACCGAATGTAAATATAATGCAGAGTAATAACAAGGGAGATAGTGGCTAATTTTGCGGAAGAGCATAATTTGTAAAGCAATTAAAGGTGATCAATTTTATTAATACTGAAATGTAAACATGTATATGCATCATCATCTTCTAACTCGAGGGGTACAGTCAGCCCCACCTCGCTCAACAGTCCTTACATGCCATGAATAACTCATCCATTCAAACAATAGTAAACTAACTGCGAGTAGTCACACAACCCGCCCTTGACCGTGGGCTCGGCTTTTCGAAAAGATTAAATACTCTGATCATAGGTGTACCACTGTACCCACAAGGCACGCACTCATCACTTACACCAAAGTGTAACGAGATGACCCATACCACGGAAACTCGTGCCAAAACCTTCCATATGATCCTCCTCGACCCAACAGCACCCTCTTATGGGTTTCATATGGTGTCCTGACGCGTCGAGCCTCACCATACCCCCCTTGAGCCACGTCGGTACAAGTCACCCGTAGGTTGCCCCTTGCACCCTCCACTATGGTGCATCGAGTCGGATTGTTCCATACTTTCAGTTAGGACTTACCCATTAGACTTGTGGTTGGTACGGAAGTGCTTTGCAACAGATTCCGTAGACTGGTCCTTATAGTGCCCCGGGTGCGACCAACCAATGCCCTAGCTTGCACTCGGAACCCACCATACTTATAACATAGCCAACTCCAACAGAGTCCAGAGATAAGAATAACAGGGAAATTTCATATAGTAGAATCCATCTATCTACGACTCATTCTTTTTATCCTATAGCAGTTGTGCCGGTACATTGGGCACTAGCTAATACTTTTATAGTAGAGTGACAAGGAGTTAAGGCTCAATAAGCATGGCTTGGGTTTGCACACAAGGACGGAGATCTAATAGATATAAGTGTAGGGCTTGATATTTGACTAATGCAATATTATCCTATGAGTTATAGCGATAATTTATTAAAACATGAGCTCAATGATGATCAAAATGGGGGTTGTGACTTGCCTTGATCAGCAAAGGGTGAAGATGGAACCTTAGGATAGAACTCTGGCTCCTCAATGAACTCGTAGTCTTCTCGATACGGAAAAAGTAAACAATACATTCAATAAACAGATAAAATATCACCAAATAATAAACATACAAGTTTTAGGGGTTTTAATATGTGAAATAAAGTTTTAATATTCTGAAGTTTGGTGAAAAATATTAAAAATTAGATTTTAAGGCTTTTCCCAATTTATTTTATGAATTAATAATTTTAATCCTAATGGGTTTTTATTCATTTAATTAATAAGATTATTTTGGGCAATAGTAGCATACTGTTTTTATGGCATTACTGTGTAGAGAATAAAATGCTAAATTTAACAAAATTTGAATGGTGAAATTTGGAGTTAAAATGAGCAAGTTATGAATTTTCAAAGTTTAAATCAATTTCTGGAATTTTATTTAAACAGGAAATGAGTTTTAGTCCACGGTGAGCCAGGCCCACGGTGGACGGGTGTACTGTGCGTGTGAACCAGATCAACCAGGACTGTCGGATCTGGATCCGGCGATCGGGCACGAGGCGGGATGGTTTAAATGAAAACGGACGGCCACGATTAAATCGTACCGAAACGGTACGCGTGGACGTACGAGATCGAGTCAACCTTTTTAAGTCATGATCAACGGCTGTGATCGCCTGGTACCGGTTTGACCGGATCCGAGGGCCTAGATCAAATCCCGAAGGGATTTAATCATAGCCCTCCGATCGTGATCGGGCGACCAGGGTGCCATACGGCACATCACGGACGTAAGGGGGTACGTACCCCCTTCGTCTCTGGCTCCAGCGGGTTCCGGCACGGTGGCGACGGCGGCGGCGAGGGCCTAAAGGCTTAGCCTACACCGGAAATGGAAAGAGGAGAGTGAGGGGAGTGCGATGGTACCGGAAATGGCGACGGTGGACGACTGGTGGCGACCGGCGGTGAAGGTAGATGGCGATGGCCCTTCGGGTGCTCGACGGCGATGGCGATCCGACGGGTTCCACGGCCAACCGAGGGGTGGCCGAGGACGGGCAGGCTCCGGCGGTCTCGACGGTGGCGGTGGCTAGGATGGAGGGGACCGGAGTCGACGGCGAGCGGCGGCTGGAGTTGAAGTAGAGGGAAAACCCGAGAGAGGGGTGGCAGCGCTCTAGATCGCACAGGCTCAGGCTTTAGGGGTGTGGGCGGAGTACGGTGAGGGGAGGGGGTTAAATAGGGGTCGCCGGTGGTGGATGTGGCAAGGGAAACGAAGGAAACCCGTAAGGGTTCCTTCCATACTCCAGCGAGGGTTTCCATCTTCGGCTAAGCTTCCATATCCGTGAAACCGAGTCGGCTATAGATGGAAAGAGGGCGGTGGTGCATGGAGAAGGTGATCCGGGGTCGGATCGGGTCAATCGAGGCGGCCGGTGGCGAGAGAAGGAAAGGGGGTCGCCGGAAGGAAAGGGGAGAGATCCCCTTCCATCGGGGACGAAGGTCCTGACAGGTGGCCCCCACCTTTCAGCGGGCGAAGCAGAAAAGGAAGGGCCGACAGGCGGGCCCGGTTGGTCAGAGGCGAGGGGGCCGAGCTGGTGAGGCTGTCAGGTGGGACCGAGGTGGGGCACGGGCGGGAGAGAGAGGAGGGAAGTGGTGCCGACAGGTTGGCCCCACCTGTCAGTGACGCACGGCTGGGTTGGGCTGGGCTGGAGGCGAATTCGGGGTTGAGGCCCATTAAGATTTTAAATGCTTTTCTGATTTAAAATAATTCTAGTATTTCATTTATTTTATTAAGGGTTGAATCACTATTGATAAAAATTTGTAAAGATTCCTGAAATTATGTTTTGGCCTCTAGATTATTCCATAAATTTTTCAAGTCCAAATTTTGGATATTTATCTCTGTTTGGCTTTAATAGGGTTCTTTAAGGGTTTTCTTTAATAATAAAATCCAGAAATTCCTTTAATAATATATTTATTTTGTTTTATTTCTTTTTAAATCTTGGTGTGTTACAATGCATTTATCTTGGAGAGGTCTACTTGCACGTAGCGATCGGTGAAAGAGGCAACGTAAGCTAAAATAGAGTCTATGGTTCCGGTGTGGATTTCAAGGGATAAAATAATTCTAGAGTCAAGGAGCAACAAATTGGTGGTTTTCAAAGCCTTCTTTGAAGCAAGCCTTGGCTTCCCAACATTGGTCCTTCTCCTAGAGGTGTTGCAGCTTTTATCACATAGAGTTGTCGCGTCTCTCCCCGAACACCGTGGCTCGCCTTGCCATCTTTGAATGGGCTATGTGGGATGAAGATTGCGAGGGTCGAGCATAGGTTTTTGTGGTTATGTATGAGGCCAGCTAGTCGCCCAAGAAATGGATGGGCGAAGATGGGGTGACAAAGCTGTTGGCCTGTAACGCCCGAAGTCTATTAAACTTTGAACTCATTATATTTCCCGGGAAATACAAGTACAAATTGTATCAAAAACAAATGACTTACAATGTGTTATTACATAAACTTAGAATTATTTATTACATCTTTATTTTAAACACACACAACAGCAAAAAACTAGAAGACACCATGGAGCCACTTCCTTGTCGCGGCAGAGACTCAACCTTCAAGATCATCATCAACAAACTCTTCCACTAGAGAGGGATAAAGCAACATTGAGTACATTGGTACTCAACAAGTGTAACAGCCCCAAAATTTAAAAAGAATAAAATAAAGGAAAAATAATATTAAATAAATTTCTGAATATTATTATTAATGAAAATTTTAAAAGAGCCCTATTAAAGCCAAACAGAGATAAATATTCAAAATTTGGACTTGAAAATTTTATAGGATAAACTAGAGGCCAAGAAATATTTTTGAGAATTTTTACAAAATTTTAACAACAGATCTTCAAGCCTTAAGCAAATATTTGAATTTCTGGAATTTAATTTAAAGGAAAATATATTTTAAACCTTATTGGGCCGAAACCCTGAATTCCTCACCCACGGCCTTTCGGCCCAGCCCAGCCGGGTCTCTCTCACTGGCGGGTGGGACCCGCCTGTCGGCGCCGCCCCCCCCTCTCTCCTCTCCCGCGCCTCGGCCGGCCCCACTTGGCAGCCTCCCGAGCGCCCCTCTCTCCCGCTGCCACGTCGGGCCCGCTTGTCGGCCCCTCCTCTCTCACGCCCGCCGGCTGACAGGTGGCCCCCACCTGTCAGGCCCTTCTTCTTCGATGGAAGGGGATCGTCCCCTTCCATACCGACGCCACCCCCTTCCGTATTCAGCCGCCGGCCGCCATATCTCACCAAACCGGCCCCGGATCTACATTCCCCTCTCGCCGGAGATCTCATTCCCCCTAGGATCAACGCGTTTTTCCCGTTTTTGGCAAGGATCCGAGGGATTGGAAAGTTCACCGGAGCAACCTTGGAATCCTATCGGATCCCCTCCGATCTCCTGCTATTCCTCGCCGCCGGTGACCCCTATAAAAGCCCTCGCCACCGCCGCACCCAGGCAACCCGAGAAAGCCCTAGCTCTAGCCTTTCCAAACGCCGCCTGCAAATTTTTGGGTTTATCCCCTGTTTTGGCTCCGGCAGAACCTCACCGGCGCTCTGGGCCACCGCCGCCCTCGCCATCGCCTTCGCCAGAACCATCGTCGCCCCGCCTACCTCGGCCTCACCTCCGTCGGGCCGGATCACCGCCAGACCGTCGCGTCGCCGTCGGACCCGAGGCCCTCCTCCGCCCCTCCTCGTCGCCGATCGCCGTCGGTCGCTTCTCGTCGCCACCACCGGTACGCCTGAGCTCCCCATGCTCTGCTGGTTCCGTTTTAGGCCCTAGCCCTGCCAGTTAACCCTCGCCGCCGCCAGGAGCCCTCGCCGTTGCACCACCGGAGCCGGGGACGAAGACATCAGTCTCCCCCGTGCCGTGTGCGTGCCGGACGCTCGCTCCGCCGTGTGATCTGAGATGAACGGCGCAGATTAAAACTCGCGTGGGGATTTATCTCGGCCGTTGATCTGGCCGAAAGGGTATCGAGGCCTGTGAGCCGTTGATGGCCACTTAAGCGCCCCGATCCACGACCGCCCGTTGGATCTGGATCCAACGGTCCAGATCCAACCGGTGCAGCGCACAGTGCGCGGGTCCATGGTGGACCTGGCTCACCGTGGACCCAAGCCTGTTTTCTGGTTTAAAAATAATTCAGAAAATAGTTTAAACTTCCAAAATTCATATCTTGCTCAATTTAACTCCAAATTTCACCATTTTGATTCTGGAAAATTTGTCTTTTCATCCTCTACACTTTTATGCAATAAAAACAATATGTTTATTTGGCACATAATAATCTTATGAAATAATAAAGAAAAATCCCCTTTAGGAATTAATTAATATTTCAATAAAATAATTCAGATAAACCCTTAAAAATTTATAAACTAATTTCTGAACATATAATGGCTCCATTTCACTGTTATTAACACAATAAAAATGGAATGACCATGTTGTCCATGACATTTTGTTAATTAACATTCCTAAGACCCCTTTAGGGTTTAATTAATATTCCCTTTATATAATACAGAAAAACTCTTAGAAATTTATATAATAATTTTAGAGGATCTATTAACTCCAGTACACTGTTTATAAACCAATAAAGATGTAACAATTCATTTTGCCCATTATAATTCATCAAATAAACATCCCCTAGGCCCATTTAATAATTAACTCACATAAATAGAAATATAACCCTTTACAAAAATATCATGAAAAATGATATAATGAACTAAGAGGACTTAATGACTTTATTCTACTGTTTTAATGCAACAAAAGTAACATGTTCACTTTGCCCACTCTAATCTATTAATTAATAATAGCCCTTGTAGGATAATTAAGTAATTCATCAGATAGAAGTTAAACACTTTATACGAATGTCATGACAACTTATATAATAACTTCAGAAAAACCTAACCACTTGAGTTCACTATTTTTAATAAAATAGAATATTCATCTTGACCAATTTATTCCATTAAATGATATTGCAAAGGCCCTTTTAGGACATTTAATTAAGGCATTTAAGAAAAAGTCAACCCTGTATGAAACTATCCTAAAACTTATATAACAAACGTCAGAAGATCTAAATAACCTAATGTCACTATATTAATGCCATAAGAACATTAAGGTCATTTTATAACTTTTTACTTCAACTTTAAAAAGGGAGAAATAAAACCCCCTTAGGAAGAATAATTATATCAAGCTATAAAAATTAAGGAATCTCATTAAAAATTAATCTTAAAAGTTTAAGTAACAAAACCCTAACAGTTAAGACTCTATCTCCTTTACTTAATCCAACATAAACATGTATGTTGGTATGGTTGTTTGTTTTGGATTGTTTAATTGAATGTTGTATTTACTTTTCCGTATCGAGAAGACTACGACATCGTCGAAGATCCGGAGATCTATTCCAAGGTTTCACCTTCACCATTCACGGATCAAGGCAAGTCATCGACCACCTCTGTGGAAACAGTTGATCATATTTGAGCCCATGATTTAATAAGCTATCGCTAGAACTCATAGGTTAATATTGCATTAGTCAAATACTCAAGCCTTACACTTATATTTATTAGATCCCGTCCTTGTGTGCAAACCCAAGCCATGCTTATTGAGCCTTAACTCCTTGTCACTCTACTATTAAAATATTAGCTAGTGCCCAATGTACCGGCACAACTGCTATAGGATATAAAGAATGAGTCGTAGATAGATGGATTCTGGTATATGAGATACCCCGTTATTCTTGTCTCTGGACTCTGTTGGAGTTAGGTATGTTATAAGTATGGTGGGTTCCGGGTGCAAGCACGGAAACTGGTTGGTCGCACCCGGGGCACTATAAGGACCGGTCTGCGGGATCTGTTGCAAAGCACTTCCGTACCAACCACAAGTCTAATGGGTAAGTCCTAACTGGAAGTGTGGAACACTCCGTCTCTCGGCACCATAGTGGAGGGGGCAAGGGGCTAGCCTGCGGGCGACTTGTACCAAAGGAGGCTCAAGGGGGGGTATGGTGGGGCACCGACGCGTCGGGACACCATATGAAACCTATAAGAGGGTGCTGTTGAGTCGGAGAGGACCATATGGAAGGTTTTGGCACGAGTTCCCGTGAAATGGGTCATCTCGTTACACTTCGGTGTAGGTGATGAGTGCGTGCCTTGTGGGTACAGTGGTACATCTCTGATCAGAGTAAAATCAATCTTTTCGAAAAGCCGGGCCCACGGTCAAGGGCGGGTTGTGTGACTACTCGCAGTTAGTTTACAATTGTTTGAAGGTTTGAGTTATTCATGGCATGTAAGGACTGTTGTGCGAGGAGGTGAAACGTACTCCTCGAGTTAGAAGTTGATGATGCATTCACATGTTTACTTTTCCGCACAAATAAATTACTCACATTTAATGCTTTACAAATATGCTGCTTCCGCAAAACTAGCCACTATCTCCCTTGTTATTATCTTGCATTATATTTGCATTCGGTGGCTTGCTGAGTACATCAGTACTCACCCCGTTGACTTACAACATCAGAGCCCGTCTACTACGAGGAGGATGAAGGTCTGGAGTAGCGACCCAGTCAAGGCGAGACTGGAAGGAGGCGTTCATCTAGGACCCTTTGATTTATTAGTTTCTCTTCATCTTTATTCACTTTTGTATTAATACGGTCTACGAACCGTGAATGATTGCTCGTATTTGTACGTGGTCGCATGATGAACGTCTTGTTTTATTGATTTTCTATGGAATTTCAATAAAGTCCTGATTTATTAAATCGGGGCGCGACAAGATGGTATCAGAGCCGACTTGACTGTAGGAAGCCAAACAGACCTGACCTTAGGACTTATATATATTCACTATATTTTACAAAAGATTACTTATCCTCTCATCTCCTAAGATTTTCACAAAATTTTCTCTCTTTTGTAGATGCCGGTTCACACCATGAGCGGGACTCTTCGTGACGAGGCCGGATTCATCCGCGAGCTTCGCGTACTCGTCGACTTTTTGGGGTTTCCCCATGAGCCTGCGTTCCACGGGATTTTTCCCGATGCGAACGAGAGCTACTGCGAGGTCACAGTTGTGATCCGCCCCTCTTCCACGCAGCCACCCTTCTACACCCATGGAGTTGGAGGACCTTCATTCGTGGTGGCCAGCCAGAGAGCCGCTCTCCAGTCCCTCGCCGAGCTTCGCCTGGTCTACGACTGCCACCTCCGCGACACCGTCTACCGCTTCATGCCCATGCGCACACCCGGGAGTCACCGCAGCATCTACATCAGCCCCCTCACCCAGAGCAGCTCCGCCATCACCCGCACGATGAGACTTTTGGAGGCCATGGATAACCTCCACACAGAGGCAGTCCTCGACGCAGACAGCCAGCACGACACCATCGACTTCTACCGCCACACTTCGGAGAACCTGACCAGGGAGAACGCCGAGCTCCGTCGACAGCTAGAGCAGAACCCGCTGTTGACCCTTGAGGTAGAGGAGTTGAGACGGCAGAACGAGCTTCTGCGCCAGGGCGCCATGGTCCATACCCAGCTTCGTCAGCAGCTCAAAGAGTTGAAGAAGGACCTAGAGGAGATCGCACCTCTTCCGCCTCGCCGGAAGAAATCCATCCAGACTCCCACCGTGAGGCCCAAGAGGATCTCCCACAGTGCTCCACCCGCCGGACCGTCAAGTTCCTCGACCCCAACCGTCTCCCGCGAGCCCGTGATCGAGTCGTCCCCTGAGCTACCGTAGACGTAGATTTACGGTTGATTGCTTTTCTTTTTACTTGATTGTATTACCATTCATGTCAAAATAAGGCATGAATGAATATATAAATATATGAAATCGCAAGAACGATACATTTTGAAATAAAAGCTTAATCTCATTTACCTAGGCCTATTGAATCATAATCCCACTATCAAAGAGAGAATCTACCTCTAGTCTCATAATTCATTCGTCGCCGTTCTGCGAGATCAACTCCAATCATAAAGTCAAGACAAGTTGACAAGAAAGCCCTAACTTAGCCAAAGCCCAATCTATGCAAATGTAGACTTGAAGCCTACCTTTAACCTTCTACTTCTAGCCTTTCCGAATCTCGGGACGAGATTCTTGTTAAGGAAGTTAGGATTGTAACACCTCGATTTTTGCGAGGCATTAAAAATAAAATTTCCCCTTAATAAATAAATTTCAGGAAAAGTATTTAATATAAAGCAAGAAAGAGGAAAGCTAAAATATGGGCCTAAAAATTTCATTTAAATTAGCTAGAGTATTCTCCTAAAAAAAAAAAAATTCTCCTAAGCATTAAATTGCATTCCAAAATTTTCTTGAATTTTTGGTAACAAGGAATTCAATGGGATATAACCAACATCACTTCATCTTAAACCTCTAAACACAAAATAATAAAATATATTACAACACGAATGTTGAGTGAATAAAATACATGATAAATCATTTATATTAAAAATGATATAGGGCATGAGTATGAAAGTAATAAGGGACTAACATAAAGCATCTAGGTCAAATTATCCATCTTAGGCAATAAAAATCAGTAACCATTCCCCCTTAATGACGGCACCTTCTTTTTGAACCCCTCAACTTCAGGATGGCCAATAACCAAGGATCAGAAGTCCCACGCGACGGAAACACCTCAGGCAACCTGCCTCAATGGGGTGAAGCTGGACGTCAGCAGACCCCTGTTGTCTATCATCCCACACTTACGGAGGTGATGGCAAAACAAAATCAACTGATCGCCACACTGCTTACCCAGATGCAACAACTACAAAAACAGATGCAAGAGCAGCAGGCACAGTTGTTCCGTCTCCAACAACACCAACACGAGCTCTCCCTTCAGCTGATCCACGGGGATTTCGCCAACTTTCAAAGATTAGTGAACGAAGCAACTATACCAGAAACCAGAGTGATTCCACCTCAAGCCCCAACCCCTGCCAAGCCACGAACCACCCTCAGAAGACCAAGCACAGACATCCCACCCCAAGCACCGCCAGCCGGAAGGACACCAGTACCAGCTACCAGATACAAGAGGGACAGGAACGGCAAGCCAATTGTGTGCTACAACTGTCGCCAAGGAGGCCACTACGCCAACAAGTGCCCCTACCCCAAGCGGGTGCCATCCTCCATTCCAAAACCAGAGGGACATACTCTAGATCACCACAAAGAGAAACTAGATACAACCGAAGACACTCCCAATTTGGTCTCAACCAACCCAGATCCGGAGATCGCCTTGCCTACTTCTGATGTAACTCCTCCTCCTAACCCAGAGCACCAGTAGAACTCAGTCCCTCAGTTTTCCCGAGGTTCGCTTCGAATCTCGAGGACGAGATTCTCTGTAAGGGGGATAGGATTGTAACAGCCCCAAAATTTAAAAAGAATAAAATAAAGGAAAAATAATATTAAATAAATTTCTGAATATTATTATTAATGAAAATTTTAAAAGAGCCCTATTAAAGCCAAACAGAGATAAATATTCAAAATTTGGACTTGAAAATTTTATAGGATAAACTAGAGGCCAAGAAATATTTTTGAGAATTTTTACAAAATTTTAACAACAGATCTTCAAGCCTTAAGCAAATATTTGAATTTCTGGAATTTAATTTAAAGGAAAATATATTTTAAACCTTATTGGGCCGAAACCCTGAATTCCTCACCCACGGCCTTTCGGCCCAGCCCAGCCGGGTCTCTCTCACTGGCGGGTGGGACCCGCCTGTCGGCGCCGCCCCCCCCTCTCTCCTCTCCCGCGCCTCGGCCGGCCCCACTTGGCAGCCTCCCGAGCGCCCCTCTCTCCCGCTGCCACGTCGGGCCCGCTTGTCGGCCCCTCCTCTCTCACGCCCGCCGGCTGACAGGTGGCCCCCACCTGTCAGGCCCTTCTTCTTCGATGGAAGGGGATCGTCCCCTTCCATACCGACGCCACCCCCTTCCGTATTCAGCCGCCGGCCGCCATATCTCACCAAACCGGCCCCGGATCTACATTCCCCTCTCGCCGGAGATCTCATTCCCCCTAGGATCAACGCGTTTTTCCCGTTTTTGGCAAGGATCCGAGGGATTGGAAAGTTCACCGGAGCAACCTTGGAATCCTATCGGATCCCCTCCGATCTCCTGCTATTCCTCGCCGCCGGTGACCCCTATAAAAGCCCTCGCCACCGCCGCACCCAGGCAACCCGAGAAAGCCCTAGCTCTAGCCTTTCCAAACGCCGCCTGCAAATTTTTGGGTTTATCCCCTGTTTTGGCTCCGGCAGAACCTCACCGGCGCTCTGGGCCACCGCCGCCCTCGCCATCGCCTTCGCCAGAACCATCGTCGCCCCGCCTACCTCGGCCTCACCTCCGTCGGGCCGGATCACCGCCAGACCGTCGCGTCGCCGTCGGACCCGAGGCCCTCCTCCGCCCCTCCTCGTCGCCGATCGCCGTCGGTCGCTTCTCGTCGCCACCACCGGTACGCCTGAGCTCCCCATGCTCTGCTGGTTCCGTTTTAGGCCCTAGCCCTGCCAGTTAACCCTCGCCGCCGCCAGGAGCCCTCGCCGTTGCACCACCGGAGCCGGGGACGAAGACATCAGTCTCCCCCGTGCCGTGTGCGTGCCGGACGCTCGCTCCGCCGTGTGATCTGAGATGAACGGCGCAGATTAAAACTCGCGTGGGGATTTATCTCGGCCGTTGATCTGGCCGAAAGGGTATCGAGGCCTGTGAGCCGTTGATGGCCACTTAAGCGCCCCGATCCACGACCGCCCGTTGGATCTGGATCCAACGGTCCAGATCCAACCGGTGCAGCGCACAGTGCGCGGGTCCATGGTGGACCTGGCTCACCGTGGACCCAAGCCTGTTTTCTGGTTTAAAAATAATTCAGAAAATAGTTTAAACTTCCAAAATTCATATCTTGCTCAATTTAACTCCAAATTTCACCATTTTGATTCTGGAAAATTTGTCTTTTCATCCTCTACACTTTTATGCAATAAAAACAATATGTTTATTTGGCACATAATAATCTTATGAAATAATAAAGAAAAATCCCCTTTAGGAATTAATTAATATTTCAATAAAATAATTCAGATAAACCCTTAAAAATTTATAAACTAATTTCTGAACATATAATGGCTCCATTTCACTGTTATTAACACAATAAAAATGGAATGACCATGTTGTCCATGACATTTTGTTAATTAACATTCCTAAGACCCCTTTAGGGTTTAATTAATATTCCCTTTATATAATACAGAAAAACTCTTAGAAATTTATATAATAATTTTAGAGGATCTATTAACTCCAGTACACTGTTTATAAACCAATAAAGATGTAACAATTCATTTTGCCCATTATAATTCATCAAATAAACATCCCCTAGGCCCATTTAATAATTAACTCACATAAATAGAAATATAACCCTTTACAAAAATATCATGAAAAATGATATAATGAACTAAGAGGACTTAATGACTTTATTCTACTGTTTTAATGCAACAAAAGTAACATGTTCACTTTGCCCACTCTAATCTATTAATTAATAATAGCCCTTGTAGGATAATTAAGTAATTCATCAGATAGAAGTTAAACACTTTATACGAATGTCATGACAACTTATATAATAACTTCAGAAAAACCTAACCACTTGAGTTCACTATTTTTAATAAAATAGAATATTCATCTTGACCAATTTATTCCATTAAATGATATTGCAAAGGCCCTTTTAGGACATTTAATTAAGGCATTTAAGAAAAAGTCAACCCTGTATGAAACTATCCTAAAACTTATATAACAAACGTCAGAAGATCTAAATAACCTAATGTCACTATATTAATGCCATAAGAACATTAAGGTCATTTTATAACTTTTTACTTCAACTTTAAAAAGGGAGAAATAAAACCCCCTTAGGAAGAATAATTATATCAAGCTATAAAAATTAAGGAATCTCATTAAAAATTAATCTTAAAAGTTTAAGTAACAAAACCCTAACAGTTAAGACTCTATCTCCTTTACTTAATCCAACATAAACATGTATGTTGGTATGGTTGTTTGTTTTGGATTGTTTAATTGAATGTTGTATTTACTTTTCCGTATCGAGAAGACTACGACATCGTCGAAGATCCGGAGATCTATTCCAAGGTTTCACCTTCACCATTCACGGATCAAGGCAAGTCATCGACCACCTCTGTGGAAACAGTTGATCATATTTGAGCCCATGATTTAATAAGCTATCGCTAGAACTCATAGGTTAATATTGCATTAGTCAAATACTCAAGCCTTACACTTATATTTATTAGATCCCGTCCTTGTGTGCAAACCCAAGCCATGCTTATTGAGCCTTAACTCCTTGTCACTCTACTATTAAAATATTAGCTAGTGCCCAATGTACCGGCACAACTGCTATAGGATATAAAGAATGAGTCGTAGATAGATGGATTCTGGTATATGAGATACCCCGTTATTCTTGTCTCTGGACTCTGTTGGAGTTAGGTATGTTATAAGTATGGTGGGTTCCGGGTGCAAGCACGGAAACTGGTTGGTCGCACCCGGGGCACTATAAGGACCGGTCTGCGGGATCTGTTGCAAAGCACTTCCGTACCAACCACAAGTCTAATGGGTAAGTCCTAACTGGAAGTGTGGAACACTCCGTCTCTCGGCACCATAGTGGAGGGGGCAAGGGGCTAGCCTGCGGGCGACTTGTACCAAAGGAGGCTCAAGGGGGGGTATGGTGGGGCACCGACGCGTCGGGACACCATATGAAACCTATAAGAGGGTGCTGTTGAGTCGGAGAGGACCATATGGAAGGTTTTGGCACGAGTTCCCGTGAAATGGGTCATCTCGTTACACTTCGGTGTAGGTGATGAGTGCGTGCCTTGTGGGTACAGTGGTACATCTCTGATCAGAGTAAAATCAATCTTTTCGAAAAGCCGGGCCCACGGTCAAGGGCGGGTTGTGTGACTACTCGCAGTTAGTTTACAATTGTTTGAAGGTTTGAGTTATTCATGGCATGTAAGGACTGTTGTGCGAGGAGGTGAAACGTACTCCTCGAGTTAGAAGTTGATGATGCATTCACATGTTTACTTTTCCGCACAAATAAATTACTCACATTTAATGCTTTACAAATATGCTGCTTCCGCAAAACTAGCCACTATCTCCCTTGTTATTATCTTGCATTATATTTGCATTCGGTGGCTTGCTGAGTACATCAGTACTCACCCCGTTGACTTACAACATCAGAGCCCGTCTACTACGAGGAGGATGAAGGTCTGGAGTAGCGACCCAGTCAAGGCGAGACTGGAAGGAGGCGTTCATCTAGGACCCTTTGATTTATTAGTTTCTCTTCATCTTTATTCACTTTTGTATTAATACGGTCTACGAACCGTGAATGATTGCTCGTATTTGTACGTGGTCGCATGATGAACGTCTTGTTTTATTGATTTTCTATGGAATTTCAATAAAGTCCTGATTTATTAAATCGGGGCGCGACAACAAGTCACGAGAACAAATGCACATAATGAAAAAGAGTACCAAGGAAGGGTATGGGGTTCATCTTTGTGAAAATGCTAATTTTATTTATTATGCAAAATTGGTTTAAGCTTATTTCTAAGTATGAAAGTAACCAAATGGATTCATTTAATATAAGTAGTGACACCACCTTCTTACAAGCATTCAGAAAGACACTACAATTAACTAGGTCCATCATTATTCATAGGTTTTAGAGTTATCAACTAATCCACAAAGAACATCATTAGGATTGCCCAAAATCGAGGACACGACTATTCAAATAGATTTTTTTAACTCTAATAAGAGGTGTACACTTTACCCACAAGGCACGGTCTCGATGAATGTTGAAATACCACCATGGTACCCCGACCCAAGCTCATGCCAAAGCCCTTCCTACAACCCACCATAGTATAAATACAACCGCACTAGGTTTCGCTGACACAGATCAGCCCCCATTAGTGCCTAGTAGGACGAAGATCATACTTGAGGTTATGCCTGGAGACACTTACCATGGTTAGGTAGTTCCCACACCAGCCCCCCACAAGCACCTTTCACATGCACAAACGTTGGCCTCCGCCTACCTCTCCTTAGTGCTCTACACTGCGATAAATTATAGTCTAGACTATGTCTTACTCATTAGACTTGTGGTTGCACAAAATGGCTTTCATGACTGATCATGTGGATAAATACTGTTGGACCGAAAAGGGCGACTAGAGGGGGGGTGAATGGGAGCTTTTAAAATTTCTGGTTGAAACTAGCCTTCTGTTTTAAATCAGTCTCCTACGGAACATGCTTTGAACACACCCGTCGGAGATCTGATTCAGAGGTATTTCAAGGCTCTGAAACTAGGCTTCGCAAAGAGCAAAAGTTCAAAGTCAAGAAGACTTCGCTTACACTCACAAACCAAAAACACAACTCTGCTAGGATAGTGCAGGCTCCACACACTAAGTGCCTTCGAGCAGGCTTCGCACTACACACTTCGCAGAAGAAGGTTTTCCTCTAGTACTAGGCTTCGTATTTCGAAGGCTTAAACACAAACATAACCGATTTTGCCGAGGAAAGAAAACAGGATTCGAGCACACACTACTCAGTGTTTCGCTAGTAACAGAGAGGGGTCGCCTCAGATTACACAGAGCAAACTTACACTGAATAGCACACACACTTCGCACCAACAAAACACTCACACACTTCTCTAGAAAAGAAACAGAGCAAAAACTCTGGCTTGTACAGATCGAAGTGGAGCACAGAGAAATCAACACATGCAGTGCAAAATAGGGATACAAGTTCAAGCAGTGAATAAAGAACAGAATGAAAATTTCATTGCATGAACAGGGAGCACAAAAAGACTCACAAGATTGAGTACATGGAAATGGCGGCTAGCTCTGGAGTTCTAGAAATGGCTGCCCAAAGTGTTGCCTAGACCTAGCCAGTCTTCACTATTTATAGACACTATTTAGCCCTGTGAATAGACTACTCTACCCCTAGGGTTTACACTATTTTTGTCTCAGCAAGACAAGGGGTACAAATGGTAGTCTACTTTTCTGGAGGATTCTTTTGTTAGCTTCGTAGAGGAGACAACATCAACTTTTGTAGAGTCAACAGTATCAGCCTTTGCAGATTTGGAGTCTTCTGAAGCCCCCTTCGCACGCGAGGTGTGAAGTAGCTTTGGTGACACGATTGAACCCGTAGGCATTCGCTTCACCGAAGTCAGCCTTCGATACAGTGACAGTTTTGAGCTGAAGCCATCAAAGCTCTTGAGCCTTCGCACCATCACCTCCGGAGTGGACCACCACGACTTCGCAGCTACTCCCAGCTCGAACTCCGTCAGTCCGTATACTGAAGCCATGCATGGCCGAAGTACCTCAAGTCAACCATACTTCGAAGCCCCACTTTTGGAGTACCTTTGCCACCTTTTGAAGTCCCTCCATCCAAGACCTTCACATGAAGCATATCCATAAGAACCCCTTCGCAGTGTATTATCCCCGAGCACACTCTACGAAGACCCTTATCCGGACATGCCTTCGATGCACTTTGACTATCGAGACCTACGTCAGGTGTTCCTTCGAGTGCCTCCATCCGGAGCACACTTCGAACGCCTTGCCTCAATGCTGAGGACTTCATACACCATGCTTCGAAGTCACTCTGTCTAGAGCACCCTTCGAAGTGCCTCGCTTCTGAGGACTTTGCCTTGGGGTACCTTTAGCCAGAGCCACCCTCTGCACTTTCTGCCTTCGCCTGGCGCACCTTGACCCGAGAACCGATCTCAACCCCATGCAGCCTTCGTGACCGAGCTCCCCGCTCGCCTAGTATCAAGCCTCCCGCTTGACCTAGGTTCACTCGTTGCGAACCGTTCGTCGCCTCTAAAGTCACCTGCGCACCACCGACAAGAAGACAAGTGTTTCCAGTACCCCGGAGACCTCTCCAGTAAACAACCTTTGGTACACACTCCGGTGTACCGCCCAAAGTACCAAACCCTTCGGTACACATGTCATCGTGCTCTGTCGGACCCCTCCGACAGACACACTCCGCTGCACAGTTGCAGACAGCAATCACCGAACCCTTCGATAAACACCTCTGAACCCCTTCGAAGGGACCCCTGCGCCCAGAAGAGAACTTGTCAATCACTCATCACAGACTTGAAACCAAGGCACATTTCAACTTGGTTTCTCAAATACTTAACATACCCTGGGTACATCCTTCCTCAACACGAACATAACACCTAGAGCCCACCCATGTTTTAGCTCATTTTAATCAAAGACACTTATTTAAACCAACAAGTATGCCTTCTAAACATTCATATTTTAATAAACAAGATTTGTACATATTATATAAGTTTTATAAGACACTCATCTTGAGGGAAGCCCATGAGAAATTGTACTCCATTTATCCTAGAAGCACTAAGATGTATCAGGACTTAAAGGAAATGTACTGGTGGGTGAGCATGAAAAGAGAGATTGCAGAATATGTATTATTATGTGATGTATGTCAGTGAGTTAAAGTTGAACATCAATGACCTGCAGGATTGTTGCAACCACTTAAGATTCCTAAATTGAAGTGGAAAGAAGTAAGCATGGATTTCATCACATGACTTCCTCGTACCCAATCTAGACATGACTCAATTTGGGTAATCATTGATCATTTGACCAAGGTTGCTCATTTCATTGCAGTAAAGATGACATATAGTGGACCTAGATTGGCGGAGTTATATGTCAAAATAATTGTATGTTTACATGGAGTACCTAAAAAGATCGTATTTGATCGAGGGAGCCAATTCACCTCTAAGTGTTGGCAAATATTACAACAAGAGTTAGGCACCTGCCTAAATTTTAGGGGTTAATTTTTTTATACCATTACAATTTTCACGGTTTACCAATATGCCATCGGTGTGTCCATGACAAATGAGGGCTACCACAATCACTGACAATGGCATATAGGCAATTATTGAAAATTATAAAGGCATGTGAGTAATTTCCCCAAATTTTAGCACTGCTTACCATCCATAAATTGATGGACAGACTAAACGAGTAAATCAAATTTTAGAATATATGTTAAGAGTGTGTGCCTTAGACTTTGGAGGAAGTTGGGACAAGGCACTTCCCTATGCAGAGTTCTCTTATAACAATAGTTATCAATCAAGTCTTCAAATGGCCTCCTTTGAAGCTTTGTATGGTCGTAAGTGTAGAACACCTTTACTTTGGGACCATACCAAAGAGTGACAAGTATTCGGTACAGACATTTTGTGAGCAACTAAAGAAAAAGTCAAAGTAATACAAGAGAGATTAAAAGTTGCTCAATCGCAACAAAAGAGTTATGCTTACACCCATAGAAGAGAATTGGAGTTTAAAGAAGAAGATTATGTGTATCTTTGAGTCGCCCCCTTCGAGGCACAAAGAGGTTTAATATGAAAGGAAAGTTAGCCCCAAGATATTGGGACCTTTTAAGATCACAAGACACACTGGAGCAGTAGCTTATCAACTAAAGTTACCCCCGTCCCTAGCAGGAGGTCACAATGTCTTCCATGTGTTTACGTATTTCGATAGAGCGGGCAGATTTCCAACAACTTGACCTTTCACGAGGATTTTACCTATGTAGAAAAGCCCGTCTGAATTTTGGATACCATGGAAAGGGTACTCGTAACAAGGTTATCCATTTTTGCAAAGTTCAATGAGGCAATCACTCCGCTGAAGAAGCTACATGGGAACGTGAAGATGAGTTGAAGGTCATGCATCCCTACCTCTTAGAAGCCAGCTCTGAATCTCGAGGATGAGATTACTTTTAAGGAGGGTAGGTTTGTAACACCATGAAGTTTGAAAAATAAAATAAATAAAAATCATTAAAGAAAATGAATTCCAAGAAAAATTTTCTTGAATAAATAAGTGCTTGAAAGAATGAGTAAGAACTAAAAACCATGTCAAAACAATGTGAAAATGGTTCCATGTCTCAAAAACCTTTTAGGATTGTTCTTATAATTTCTTAGGAATTTTATAACTAGATTAGTGAATTAAAACAATAGAACACAATGCATTCCTTTCTATTTTCCTAACTAGCCCATTTGCCCATTTTATTT
The DNA here is from genome assembly GCA_019279435.1 of Zizania palustris. NCBI lineage: Eukaryota > Viridiplantae > Streptophyta > Magnoliopsida > Poales > Poaceae > Zizania > Zizania palustris. The sequence goes on from JAAALK010000287.1 coordinate 43,979,966, forward strand.
TTATCTCACTAACGGCAGGGGCCCAGCTGTCAGGAGCTTCTTCAACCTCCAGCCCCTCTGTTTTCGTGTGTGCTATAGTAAATCGTCCCAAATAAAAATTCCCAATCAATTCATTTCATTGGGATTCCTCAGCACTAGTCATTCAATTACCTTCCTATCTTCTGCCAGAGCATTTCCCCCATATTTTACCGGTCGTTTGTCTCCCCATTTCGCCAGATTAATTTCTCTTTGCCCTCATATTGTCATTCCAAAAAACCGATGGGATTAACAACTTGAGTGTGTGTGTTGTCTCGTTTTGCCTTCACCACAGCTATATAACACAAGGCAAGGCTCGTGTTCTTCCTCTTTCTTGCACCCTTGGTTTCCAAGGGAAACCACTGCCACCACTCAAATTGTCGCCATTGTTTGGAGCTCCATTCGGCTTCCTCGCCAATGGCATCATCCACTCTTCCCCAGACTTCGATTTTGGTACCAATCCAATCCCCTCATCGCTGTGTTTCCGTTTTTGCATTCCGTAATCGCTAGCTAGCCTTTCCTTGGCTTAGCGCCACTCACCGGATTTCTCTGTTGCAGTTAAGACAAGAACGAGAACATGTTTGCTATAGACTACAGTTCTGTTCAAGAAAAATTAGTCCAGAAAAATCCCTAAGTGCAGCCTAAATCTTCTGAAGCTCATAACTTTTGAGTCTTGGCTCTGATACCATTTTGTAACACCCGAAGTCTAGTAAACTTCGAACTCATTGTATATCCTAGAAGTCTAGGGAAATACAATGAGTTCGAAGTTTACTAGACTTCAGGCGTTACATGGCCTACGAGAGTATTAAATTCAACTTCGCAAGGAATACCAAGATAGCTTCCCAACGAAGATGATCAACGAGCGGTGGTATTCTGACTAGATTCTTCGCTGGTTTTACATCGAGCTAGGGGAAGATTCAGGGTTGCTTTGAGAGACCCAAGGGATCCACTATCGAAGGGAGGCTGATGTCTTGGTAGACACAGGTTCAGTCTAAGCCCGAGTCCAGCTCTTAAAGATTGTCTCTCGCCGAATGAGTATGAGGGACTTAGTAGAGGAATTTATTTCCCTCCACATAGCCCTGCTCAAAGTCAGTTGGACCACCTCTTTTTAGAGTGTTGGGGGCGAAGGGATCAACGAGATTGCACCTGACACTGTAGGTATGACTCGAAGCCTCCACGTCTTGAATTATAGTTCGTTCCTTGTTTCTTGACTCAAACACTTATTTGTTATTTTATAGCTTCAAGGGTTGACATGACTCTGGAGCAGGTGGTGAGGGTGGTCGAACGGGTCATTAGATCCCCTACTATGGGGGAAAAGTAGAGGCAGCTCGAGTTAGTCGGGTCGTGGGAGCGCTTCAACCGGATGTGGAGTGAACTCAACATCAATCCTCCTGCGCTCCCAGACTTCGAAGTGCCAAACGCTACCCCTAAGAATAGGATGAATGACAAGGATCAACACGGGACCTCGAAGTCTCCTTCGAATAAAAAATGTCGTGCCCCCCAAAAGCCCAAAGGAACCAAGCCTTTCATCACCTCCAGCTGTCGTCGGGTTCTTAGTGCCACAAGCCGGGGTGGCGGCCGCCGAAGCGGCTATAGAGCCTCAGGGGTCGGTCCCATTGATGGATCAAAAAAACATGCGTTGAATCGCCCAATGTATCGAAGGAATACTTCATTCATATGTTTGAACAGGTGGTGAGCCCGTCTCTTTCGATGCTTGGCATCGGTAAGGGTATGTTCTTTGGCAAATCCCTTTTCTTTTCTCATTCTCATGATACTTACGTATGTTTGATCTATAGTTGGTGACTTAGCGATGGTTATCCATCTAGATGTGGCTAGCCCGAAGGGCCTACAGGCTGGTGATGAAGGGGTCGAGGCCAAAGATAAAGCCCCTATCGTAATAGGGGATGATTTAGAGGATGCGGACGAAGCCCACTCAAAAAGGGGTTCGGAAGGGACTAGCCAACATGGGGAAGGCTCTTCCGGAGGGGCTGCTCGAATCCCCTAGGTCATGGCTAGGATCTTAGCATGACTCCCCATGCTTCAAGACTTCTTGACCCTAGCCCCAGACCTCTGCGCTAAGGTGGAACCACTGGTCTAGGTCGCTCACAACTTGGGTCAGTGTGACCTAGCTATGGACGTCAGTCGACACGAAGTGCTGACTTTATCTGATGCGTCAGAGAGCTCCTTTTATCAAGTAAGTGGCCCTTCATTTTGATATCACGAATTTACAGGCCTTTATCTTCGTATTTATATACACACGTTCTCTCTCCCCTCTTTTTCTTTTAGATGTTTATCCTAGCTTGTGGGACTTCTAATGCCTACTAGAGGCAGAGGGACCAACTCATGGATGAAGCCACAACTCTCAGTGACCAGCTAGCGACCTCTGAGGAAAAGGTTTCTGACTTAAAGGATAGCCTTTTTGGGAGTAGGAAAGGTGGGCGACTTTTGAGGTAGAGGCTGAAGGCCTTCATGCCGATAAGGAAGTATTGGAGGCCAAAGTTCAAGTCCTTCGTGCAGAGAAAAAGGTGCTTAAGACAGGAGCTTCTGATCTCCTTGCCGCAACACCAAGCTGAGGGCATCGGAGGAGAGCTTATAGGCTGAGAAGTCCGTAGGCAAAGGCATGGTTATGGAGACTATCGAAGTCCTTTGGGATGTACTAGAACGCTTCAGTACGTCCTGCCCTCACCCTTCGTCCATGACTAACGAGCCCTTGGCCCGCCGACTCAAATTTATGTAGTCTGAAGTAAAGATGGCCGAGGCTATGATCATACGGTATGGAGATCTCTCCAGGAGGGTTGCTTCCCAAGGAGTTCTCCATCATCTCGAAGACATTGGGTGTGCCATCGAACCATCAACGGGGGTGGCACCGATTGCTTTTGCGGGTGACCGCCTATTGACTCAGTCTATGAGGGTCACTATCGCTAGCTTGGAAGGCTTTCCAAGGTGCTTGGAAGGTCGAGGGTCATGAAGGTACTAAGGCACTGATGGATGAGTCCTATAGACAGAAGGTGCTACGATCAAATCTGTCTCCGAAGCATCCTAGCGACCCTCCGCAGGATGCCCCCGAGGTGTAGTTTCTATGAGCTCTTATGTAGCCCCTTTTGGAAGGTTTTCACACTTATAAATGAAAGAAAGACTTTTGGGTTTCTTTAGGATTTTTATTCCGCCTCCATGCCCGAAGTGTAAGTGTTGGGGGGAAATATTCCATCTTCAGGGTTATTGCAGTAATAAAACAAAGGTTGGTGATTAAGTCCAAGATTTCCAGCATATGACTCCGGGGATACATTAAATCAAGTTCGAAGTATGTTGACGGACTCCAATTCGGAGTATATCTTCGAACTTGGACTCTTCCGAGAGTTTCTTTGCTAGCTAAGATGGAAGAATTATCTTCTTTCTCATTAGATTAGGCTTTTACCATTTTAGCCCTATTAAGGGTACCGAATAGGTTCCACTATGTCGGTTGTAATAGAGGGGTAAAAGGGTCTTTTCCTTAATGTTTGGGCCTATAAATACCCCCCGTTTTACCCTATGAGGAGGACCGAATACAAATTATTCAATACACACTTTCGAACTATTCTAAGTTATTATCCTTTCGGAGGCTTGGAATAATTTCCTTCGCATACACTTCGTTTGTTAGTTTCTAATCTTCAGAAACCTGTTAGCGTAATCTTTTACGCCAACAGTAAGTACTTGAGGTTAACGAAGAACTTCATCATCGGTGGGCCATTTTTGAAGCCCTTAGATCTGATAGGCGTGTTCGTTTTACCATCTCTCGTGATAGGCTAGGTAAAATAATACCCGACATGCCTAATGAAGTGCTTACTTCAATAAGAGAGGAGAAAAGGAGGGAAACCACTTCGTCTTCATCTTTATAATTTATAGAGTGGTCTAGTGGATACCAAGAACCTATTGATGTGGAGTATAGTCATTGTAGGCTTCGCACCTGAGCAGATCTTCAAGAGGAGAGGAAGATTTTGAGAGCTTCAAATAAGGGGAAGTAGTTGAAGGTTAAGGCGAAGGTTTCTTTAGTTCCACCTAACCCTCGGGCGCCTAGTCCTAGAGGGGGCTCTTGGAATCAACCAAATCCTCGAGGATGAAGGGGTTTTCGGTTCCTTCTTGGTTTATATACCAATTTCTCATGATTGTATTTGTAATTTATTTGTAGTGAATAAAATTTATGTGAAATGTGGCTCGAATGCACTTGTGTACCCTTAGCCCCTCCTTGCGGGCGGTTGGTATTTTTATATTTGGTAAATGGTTACCTCGTGCAATGTTTGGTACTCTTCGGGGTACGTATCGTGTGATTGTCACATAGAGTGAGTTCGATGTTATTCGCATTTTTACTCTGACTTTTTTAGGATGCTTAGAGCCATGGCTCGGAATCATTATTGGAGGTGTGAGGCTCATGGTGCACCACCTTTTTATTTTTGGTCGCCTTCGACTCTTTTCAGGATGCTTCGAGCCAGGGCTCAGAATCCCTTGTTCACATCGTTACGGGTCCAAAGATGTTGTGTAACAGTGCTAGTGGGGTGGATCTCACCTTAGTTTTTGCGAGTCATTTTGACGAAACCCCAAGTCAATACCTTCGACCGTGCTTGGGGGGTGACTCCGAGTATTGGGTATCAGGCTTCACGCCGAGTGTCATGCACTACTATGCATGTTAGACTTGTATTTTTATCACATCGGGTCGATGGCTTTGGGTAGCGGCATTTTGGTAGGGGTGATACCCTACCTCACAAAACATCACCAATATCACAATTTGTCCACTTCAATACAGGTTTGTTCGGAGGCATGCACCGCTCGAACCATACCCTTGTGGGGTGATTTTGTACGTTGGTTGACGAAAGAGTTAAAATTTTCTATGTCATTACAATTTTTACAGTTTTGAAATATTTCATCGACATGTCACTGACAGATGGGTCCTACCACAATTATTTATAGTGACATTTTTCAAATTACCAAAATTTGTAATGGCATTTTTACAAATTTCTATTGACGAAATAACCCCGACAACCTTTATTTGAAGTGTTCGCCGCCATCTTGGCTTACCATTTTAAGCAAAATACCACTTGAGATGCTCCGCGTGCCAGGTGTGCTTGAGTTCTTATCCTTCAAGATTGGCCAACTTAAAAGAAATTGGCCTACCAGAGCGAAGTATGATGTATGGGCCTTCCCATTTATTGCTAAGTTTGTCGGGCCGATAATACTTCAGAGTACCAGATACTTGGGCCTTATCTCCATTATCTTCACTTTAGGGTCATACCAGGCCTTCATTTGGTCCTGACACTTCATCTGGTTGGCTAAGACATGCAACCATACTTCTCCAGATAGCTCTAACGAAGTGTGTCTCTCATCGGCATCTTTAGGTGCCATCATCCGCAAAGACCCTTCTTGCAATTTTGCCGGGGTCATGGCTTCATCCCCTAACAGCAGTCTGAACGAGGTAAATACTGTTGACCTAGATTGGGTGGTTTGAATAGACCATAAAATTTTTGGCAACTCTTCGGTCCATAGCACCTTGGTGAGGCCTAATATGCGGCGATTGAGCTTGGACAGAATGTTCCTGTTGGCCCTTTTGATGACTCCATTCGACTATGGATGTCTGATGACGGCGAAGCATAGTTGGATGCCAAGACCTTCATAGAATTCCTTGAATGTCTCTATGTTGAATTGAGTACCATTGTCAATCGTCAGTTGCTTGGGTACTTCGAACTGGCAGATGATGTTTTGCTAGAAAAATTTCTGAATATTTTTGTAAGTGTTTGTGGTTAGGGGCTCGGCTTCGACCCATTTTGAGAAGTATTCAATTGCCACCACTGCAAATTTTAGGTTTCCTTTTGACCTTGGGAACGGTTCGATCAAATCCATGCTCACTTGGCGAGGGGGCATACGAGGAAAATAACTTGCAATGGGACCGACAGACGATGACTTCGTCTTCCCATCTACTGGCATCATTGGCAAGTGCGAACCAATGCTTTGGTGTTAGCCATTATTGTTGGCCAGTAGAGTCCTTGATGAAGTGTCTTACCGGTGAGGGCACAGGGCCCCAGATGGCTACCGCACAAGCCTTCGTGGAAACCTTAGAGCACTTGTAGGCCATCTTGTTGGGGAATACATCAGAGAAGAGGCGATCATACTCTATATTTTTATAGAATCCCTTCGATGATGTGATATATCTGCACTCTATATTGGAATCTTGAAAGCTTTGGTCCCTCCAAGAGTGTGGCATCGTCTTGAAGCATGCTTATTATCAGATATCACCAATCTTTGGTGAGTACGCGGAGTACTTCGGCCAGAACCGTCGGTGGTACATAAGGAGTTGATATTTCTTCATAGAACTCCCCTTGTGGCAAATCTTCATATCTAGCGGTGACTTTGGTGAGGGTATCAGCTTGCTGATTATCGTCCCTTGAAATGCTTTGAATCAAAATTCCTTTGAATGTCATCTCAGTCTTGCGGACTTCGAGCAAATACATGGCGAGGTCTAGATTACCAGCCTAGAAACTTTTATCTACATGCATAGCCACAATATGGGAATCTATTTTTACAACTACTCTAGTAGCACCAAGCGCGCGTGCTTTTCGAATGCCTAACAAGATGCCTTCGTACTCAGCCACGCTATTCGTGGATTTAAAATTAAGCCTTACAAAATACATTGCTTTTTGCCCCGAAGGTGAAATTATTACAGCTCTGGCACCCGCTCCGGTGGCTAGGTAGGCTCCGTATGAATAGATGGTCCAGATCCTTTCACTTGGATTCTCTGGCGCCCATGTGACTGGTGGTGTCCACTCCGCTATGAAGTTGGCAATTATTTGTGACTTAATAGTCATGCGAGCGATAAAAGTTATACCAAACAGAGCGAGCTCTACTGCCTATTTTCCTATTCTCTCTATGGAGTCCTTGCTCTAGAACATATCTCTGAGTAGATAGAAGGTTGGCACTACCACATTATGGGCAAGAAAATAATGCCTTGGTTTCTTTGAAGAAATTACAAGGGTATACACAATTTTTTCAAGCTCGATATACCTTGTCTTCGCGCCTAACAACACCTCGGAGACGAAGTGCACCGGCCTTTGGACTAGTTTCCCCTCGAAGTCCACTTCGCGGATAAGCACACCGCTTACGGTGGAGCTAGTATCTACGAGATACAACAGTAGTGTTTCTTCGGCAAGGGGAGTTGTGAGTGTCGATAGATTGGCGATATAATTTTCAATGTCATCTAAGCTCTTATGTCACTCTGGGGTCCAAGCGAAGTCCTCGATCATTTCAAGGCCTTAAAAATAGGGAGGCTTTTCTCCGTGGATCTTGCAAGGAATCATCTTAGAGTAGAGAGGCGACCGGTCAGCTTCTAGACTCGCTTTAAATTCTCTAACGGAGCCATCTGCTGTAAAGCGCTGATCTAGGTGGGGCTAGCTTCGATACCCCCACTCGAAACTAAATACCCTAACAACTTGCCAGACTGCGCCTCGAAGGCACATTTCTCAGGTTTTAGGTGGATTCCCATTGTTAGAAGACTTTCAAAGTTCTCCGCTACATCTAGGCTATGAACATGCTTCTTTGCACTTTTTATTACTGTTGGACCGGAAACGGCGACCAGAGGGGGGGTGAATGGGAGCTTTTAAAAATTCGGGCTAAAAACTTAGCCTTCGGGTCTGTTCTGTCTTCTGCGGAACAGGCTTCGAACACTACCTTCGAAGGTCTGGTTCGGAGGTACTTCGACTGCTCCGAACACAGGCTTCGCAGGAGCAAAAGTTCGAAGCCAAGAAGACTTCGCTCCACTAACAACCCTCGAAAATCTACTCTGCTAAGTCAGTGCAGGCTCCGCACACGAGGTGCTCCGAGCAGGCTTCGCACTTCACCCTTCGCACGAGTGGACAGCCCTCTGAGGACTTCGACCAAGTACTTGGCGGCAGCAACTGGTGCTGGGCTTCGTACGCGAAGGTCTACACGCACACAAAACGGACTATGCTAAAGGCTTCGACACAAGAAGCAAAACGGGCCTCGGTCAGGGCTACGCTAGTAAGCAGCGAGGTTACACCCCCTGTTACACAGAGCGAATGCACACTGACAAAGCACACCTCGCACGAAAAACTACCTTCGCCTCAACAGGCTTCGGTGCACTAAACTAGCGAAGTATGCAAAGCGAGCTCAAGCAAAAAGCACAAGAAAAACAGGGCTTCGCCGCTTGAACAAGGAACACTGAAATAAATTGAACTCAGAATGAATACAGCGAGGTCTGTCTACAGGAGCTCAACAGTAAATGCTCAAAGTGTTAAATGTTACCTACCGAGCCCCCATATTTATAGCCCACGGCTTCATCCTAAGGAAGTGACTACTTTACCCCTAGGGTTTACAACAGATTTGTCTCTATAGAACTAAGGGGTACAAAAGGTAGTCCACCTTTATTTTGGAGGCTTCTCTGTCAGCTGCAGAGGGGACAGTGTCAGCCTTTTTCAGAACAGACAGTGTCAGCCTTTACAGTGTTGACTTCTGGAACCTCCCTTCGCACCGGAGGGTGCGGTAGCTTCGGCGAGAAGCCTGCAGCCTGATGGCCTTCGCTCCGCCGAAGAAGTCCTTCGATACAGTGACGGTTTTAAGCCGAAGCCGTCAAAGCCTTTGGGCCTTCGCACCACCACCTCCGGAGTGGATCACCACGGCTTCGCAGCTACTCCGAGCTCGAACACCGTCCGTCCGTGTACCGAAGCCATGCATGGCCGAAGTACCACAAGTCATCCTCACTCCGAAGCCCCACCTTCGGAGTACCACCCTTCGAAGTCCCTCCTTCGTCCAAGGCCTCCGCATGAAGCATTCCATGAGCACTCCGTCGCAGTGCCTCTCCCCGAGCACACTCCACGACGAGCCTCACCCGGACCATGCCTTCGATGCGCCTCGACTTCTGAGACCTTCGTCGGGCACCTTCGAGTGTCTCCCTCCGGAGCACACTTCGAACCCTTGCCTCCGCAGAGGACTTGGTCCACCAACTCCGAAGTCACTCCATTCGGAGTACCTTCGAAGTGCCTCACCTCCGAGGACTTGTCTCAGAGTACCTTCAGCCGGAGCCACGCTCCGCACTCTCTGCCTTCACCTGGCGCGTCTCGACCCGAGGACCGACCCGGACCACCTTCGCAGCCACCGTGACGGAGCTCCCTGCTCCCCTGGCATCAAGCCACCCGCTTGACCCAGGTTCACCCGGCTCGAACCTTGTCCGTCGCCTCCGAAGTCCCTGCGCACCACCGACAAGCAAACAAGTGTATCCAGTACTCCGGAGACCTCTCCGGGTTAGCAACCTTCGGTACACACTCCGGTGTACCGCCCAAAGTACCGAAGCCATCGGTACGAACCCTGTCATCGTGTACTGCCGGACCCCTCCGACGAGCACACTCCGCTGCACAGCTGCAGCACGCAACACCGAACATACTTCGGTGAAACACCTCCGAGCACCCTTCGGAGGCACCACCTCCGAAGCCCCTTCGGAGGTACCCTTCGAACAGAGGGTAAAATCCTGTCAATCACTCATCACAACACCGAAACCACCCTTGGTTTCTCAATCTCCCCCTTGATGAGTGCATTGACAACCAAATCGAAGTTCAAGAAAATGTAAAAATTTTCAGCACACAAGTGACCATAAAAACTCAGAAAAGAGCCAAAGCATGTCACTTGATAAAAGAATTTTTCTCCCCCTTTGTAAAAGAGTGAAAAGCCCTTTGGCAAATCTCCCCTTGAAAAGAACTCCCCCTGAGTTAAGCAAATTTTTCTCCCTCTTTATGTCAAAAATCTCTCCCCCTAAAGAAATTATGCTTCTTACGGTAGAGAACATCGCAAAGCTCTCCCCCTTTGGCAATGCAAGCATCAAGGAGCATTCAAAAGATGCAAAGCTTCGAAATGAATAGAATTGCAAGGACATATAATGCAAAAATATGCCAAAATTAACACAAATGATCATGTGCTCAGCTCAATTTAACAATCTGTGAAACAAGATGATGGCATGTGATTTTGTCATTTTGAAGTAAAAAGCATCACCACTTAATCAAAGCAGCTAGACATGTGAAGGCAAGGACTGCGCAAAGCTAACAATTTCTACCCTAGACAGACAAGTCTTGTTCAAAAAGGAGCTTTGAGAGCAAGCTTGATGATTAATTAATTTTGTTGTTCTTTTCTTAATGCCAGGGGTTATTTGTTTGTCCACCTTATACTTTCCAATCAGGCCAAGCCTAGGCAAGAAAGCCATCTGAAGCTTAAGGCGGTGATTTTGGCATACACTACACTATCCCAGTTCAGACCAATGTGCAATGGTAAGCAGTCTAGAATAGAGTAGTGCGACAAACAAACCCTCCTGGATCTTTTCATTGAAACTAGGCAAATCATGGATTTTGATTTTGATGAATTTAATATTTTGATGAGTGTCCATGAATAAAGAACACATTTTTCAAGTTGCAAATTTTAGCATCCAAGGAACAGTGTCTTGCTGTCAAGTAGATAAAAGATAGCTAAAAGCAGTCCAGCCTAAACAAGCTAGATACAAGATTGTGCGGTGAGCAAGTTTTGATTTTAAAAAATAAAACATCATGCACAATCAATGTTTCAGACATATTTCATAGAGCTGAGCTGTCATGATTTCTTTGAATTAAAAGCAGGCATATAATGGCAAAAGATGTAAATGCAATTTCACCCATAAAGAGCATATGCAAGACAATTAAAATCAGCTCCCCCTCACAAGATGCCGTAGGGATGACAAATACCAAGTTCCCCACGCAAGTAAGCAAATCGAGAAGCATCGAGGGGTTTTGTAAAAATGTCGGCAAGCTGGTGTTGGGTATCAACATATTGAAGTTCAATATCACCCTTCTCATTGTGATCTCTGAGAAAATGATACCGTACATCAATGTGTTTGGTTCTGGAGTGCTGAACCGGGTTGTTTGCAATACAAATAGCACTAGTGTTATCACAGAAAAGTGGAACACTCTTATAATCCAACCCAAAATCCCGCAAAGTGGAAACCATCCACAAAATCTGAGAGCAACAGCTAGCTGCAGCAACATATTCGGCCTCAGCCGTCGATTGAGCAACACTAGACTGTTTGCGGGAAGACCAGCAAACCAGTGAAGTACCCAGAAAATGACAAGTACCAGAGGTACTCTTCCTATCAATTCTACACCCAGCAAAATCCGCATCTGAATAACCTCTAAGACATAAAGATGAAGACGATGAATACCATATGCCAAATTCAAGGGTGTGTTTGAGATACCTTAAGATGCGCTTAACCGCTTGGCGGTGCGAAGCTCGTGGTGAAGCCTGAAAACGAGCGCACAGACACACAGCGAAGTGTATGTCCGGCCTCGTAGCAGTCAAGTAGAGGAGGGAGCCAATCATACTCCGGAACTCCTTCTGATCTACGGCTTCTCCATCTTCGTCAGGGTCCAATGCTACAGATGTAGCCATTGGAGTGGCGAGGGGCTTCGCATCGGACATGTCGAATTTCTTGAGCAGGTCCTTGGTGTACTTCGTCTGGTGGACGAAAGTGCCTTGTTTGCTTTGCTTGATTTGCAAACCAAGGAAAAAGGTGAGTTCACCCATCATTGACATTTCAAACTCCCTGCTCATGGTATCTGCAAACTCGGCAACCAAAGCATGAGAAGAGCCGCCAAAGATGATATCATCCACATAAATCTGAACTAGGAGGAAATCTTTGCCATGCTTGAGAGTAAACAAAGTTTTATCAACAGAGCCCATCAAATACCCTCGCTCAAGCAGAAAAGACTTAAGTCTATCATACCATGCCCGAGGGGCCTGCTTGAGTCCATAAAGAGCCTTATGAAGTTTAAGGACTTTATGTGGGTACTTGGGGTTTTCAAAACCAGGGGGTTGTTTTACATAAACATCTTCACCTATGAAGCCATTAAGAAAAGCACTTTTGACATCCATTTGATAGAGTTTGAATCCCCGGGATGTCGCAAAGGCAAGCAAAATCCTAATGGCCTCAAGGCGAGCAACAGGTGCAAAAGTTTCAGTAAAATCAATCCCTTCTAGTTGAGAAAAGCCCTGAGCTACAAGTCTAGCCTTATTTCTAACAATTGTTCCATCCTCCCCTTGTTTATTTTTAAAAATCCATTTTGTTCCAATGAAATGAACATTTGGTGGAGGATCAACTAAAGTCCAGACTTGATTTCTCTCAAAATTCTCAAGTTCTTCATGCATGGCATTGATCCAACTAGAATCAGAAAGTGCATGACTAACATCTAAAGGCTCGAAAGAAGCAACAAAAGCAGCATTAGTGAAATGAGCGTGAGAACGTGTTACCCTTTGATCAAGCTCACCAATGATCTGCTCGGGAGGGTGCATCCTTTGGACATGATGTGGAGCCTCGCGGCGGGATGCAGTCTCCCCCTCAAGTTGTGCATTGGAGTGGTCCAAGATGACCGATGTTGAGGTAGTCGCTTCGGGACCTCGTGCCGAAGTAGTTGAAGCGGGGTCAGCTTCGGGGGTTGATGTCGAGGGTAGTAGGGGATCATCCTCGAATTCTCCGGGATCTTCATCCTCGAATAAGGTCTGTTCCATGTCGTGTTCATTTGCCTGTTCAAATGCAGAACTAACAGAGGGGGTTGATTCATCAAAAGTCACATCACATGACTCGATGACAGTGTTAGTTTCCAAGTTATAAACACGATAAGAATGACCATGAGTAGTATAACCCAAAAAGATCCCGTCAGAAGATCGCGACTCAAATTTATCCAAGTTACCACGTTTTAGGATAAAGCAGCGACAGCCAAAAACTCGAAGATGAGTAACCTTGGGCTGTCTCCCAAAACGCAGCTCATAAGACGTCAAATTTAAAATTGAGCGCAGGAAAAATCGGTTTGAGATGTAGCAAGCAGTGTTCATGGCCTCAGCCCAGAATTTTCTAGGAGTCCTATGCTCATCAAGCATCGTCCTAGCCATCTCAACCAAAGTGCGGTTTTTCCTCTCAACAACACCGTTCTGTTGAGGAACCCGCGGAGCAGAGAATTGATGTTCTATGCCATGCTCCATGCAAAAGTCAACAAAGAGACTATTTTTGAACTCAGTGCCATTATCGCTTCGAATGAATTTTAATGCACCAGGGAGTTCAGTAAAAAGTCTCAAAGCCAAGCTCCGAAAGTGTGAAAACACTTCATCCTTGCTGGCAAGAAAGAAGACCCAAGAGTAGCGAGAGAAATCGTCGACAATAACAAGCACATACCACTTGCCGCCTAAAGAACTAACCCGAGAAGGACCTACAGTGTCCATATGGAGAAGTTCTCCGGGCTGTTCAGTCATCACTGTGGTGACTGGCGAATGCGAAGCGGCAATCATTTTTCCATGTCGACAAGGAGCGCAAACTAAATTCTTCTCAAACTTGAGCTTGGGCAATCCTCGGATCAAGCCTAGGGCGCTCAAACGAGCGAGCAACTCAAAGCTCATATGCCCTAGTCTCCTATGCCACTTCCAAAGCTCAGAAGTCGAATGTGCAACAAGACAATGAGAAGAACCAGACGACTCTGAAAAATCAGCTCCAAAAACTCTCCCAACCCTAAAGATCTTACACACCACAACGCCATCAGAATTGAGCACTTGCGAAGTATCGCGATGAAATCGCACTTCGAAGCCCTCATCAAGCAACTGAGATACAGACAACAAATTGTATCCCAGGTTCTCAACCAAAGCAACATCTTTGAGAGTGAAGTTCGAATTAATTCTTACCACACCTTTACCTTTCACTCTACTCCTTCGATTGTTTCCGAAGGTGATATGTTCCCTTTGCTTGGTTGTAGTGAGGCTGGAGAACCAAGCTGCATCTCCGGTCATGTGGCGCGAACAACCGGAGTCCATGATCCACGTGCCCTCCAAGCCTCGACCTGTCGCCTACACATGATGAAAACGTCTCGATCGCTCAGTGCTGGGGTGAGTAAAATAATGACGAGGCATCCAGCACTGAGTGACACGAGTAGTAGGCACAGTAAAAGTAGACGGTCTACGCACATGAAAATCAGCATGATGCAAAGTGCGAGGTCTACCTACATGCAAAGAACGCAAAGCATGTCGAGGTCTCCTACTCTGACGAGGTACAAAACTACTCGCCCGAGGTATACCACCATATGGAACATGGTGAACACCTCGAGGAGCAAAACCTCTCTGAGAAGCACGAGGAGCCTCGAAAACAGGACGAGAGTAAAACTCAGACTCATGCATACCTAAAGATGGGTAATGCATGTCCTGATAGCTCATCGCCTGTGCACGTCGCTCATCCTTGATGCGACGGAAACAGAAACCAATCAAATGACCCGCCCGCTGACAATAAGAACAATGAAACACTCTTCTGGGGGCACTCTCATGGGTCATAGGAGCAACTCTCACAGGCTCCTTGGGTTTCTTTTGAGTGGTTTTCTTGGGAGGATTTTTCTTGGTAGAAGGAGTGGTTTTCTTTGGTGGATGGGTAGGCTTTTTGGCTGATGGGGTATCCAACAGAGCTCTCTCTTTCTCTAGGGTGGTAGGAGAGGTAAAAACAGTTTTGGTCTTACTGTCTGAAGCTATCCTCTCAAAACCCAAACAGTTGGATCGCAAGTTACTCACTATCGCGTCAAAGCGAGAAAACATGGCATCTACAGATTCACCAGGTGCCTGCACAAACAGCTGATACTGTTGATTGTAGGTGCTTTGGCGCCTGGCCTTAATCTGAGCAGAGCCCTCATGAAAGACAGTGAGTGTTGTCCAAATTTCCCTAGCAGTCCTAAGGTGCTGCACCCTATCAAACTCACTCCGACTCAAACCAATGAACAGAATGTTCCTTGCCTTCGAGTTGGCAATATATTGATCTTTTTCAGTTTGAGTGGTGCGGGTATCAGGGATGGAGTATTGTGAGTCCACAATCTCCCAAATTGCATTTCCTTGGCTTAACAAGTAAGCCTCCATGCGCACCTTCCAGTATGCAAAATCTGTCCCATCGAACAGAGGAATTTTACTGCCTCTATCCATGTCGCCAACAGATCACAAAACCGGTTAAGGTCAACTGGTGATCTTAACCAAGCTCTGATACCAATTGTTGGACCGGAAACGGCGACCAGAGGGGGGGTGAATGGGAGCTTTTAAAAATTCGGGCTAAAAACTTAGCCTTCGGGTCTGTTCTGTCTTCTGCGGAACAGGCTTCGAACACTACCTTCGAAGGTCTGGTTCGGAGGTACTTCGACTGCTCCGAACACAGGCTTCGCAGGAGCAAAAGTTCGAAGCCAAGAAGACTTCGCTCCACTAACAACCCTCGAAAATCTACTCTGCTAAGTCAGTGCAGGCTCCGTACACGAGGTGCTCCGAGCAGGCTTCGCACTTCACCCTTCGCACGAGTGGACAGCCCTCTGAGGACTTCGACCAAGTACTTGGCGGCAGCAACTGGTGCTGGGCTTCGTACGCGAAGGTCTACACGCACACAAAACGGACTATGCTAAAGGCTTCGACACAAGAAGCAAAACGGGCCTCGGTCAGGGCTACGCTAGTAAGCAGCGAGGTTACACCTCCTGTTACACAGAGCGAATGCACACTGACAAAGCACACCTCGCACGAAAAACTACCTTCGCCTCAACAGGCTTCGGTGCACTAAACTAGCGAAGTATGCAAAGCGAGCTCAAGCAAAAAGCACAAGAAAAACAGGGCTTCGCCGCTTGAACAAGGAACACTGAAATAAATTGAACTCAGAATGAATACAGCGAGGTCTGTCTACAGGAGCTCAACAGTAAATGCTCAAAGTGTTAAATGTTACCTACCGAGCCCCCATATTTATAGCCCACGGCTTCATCCTAAGGAAGTGACTACTTTACCCCTAGGGTTTACAACAGATTTGTCTCTATAGAACTAAGGGGTACAAAAGGTAGTCCACCTTTATTTTGGAGGCTTCTCTGTCAGCTGCAGAGGGGACAGTGTCAGCCTTTTTCAGAACAGACAGTGTCAGCCTTTACAGTGTTGACTTCTAGAACCTCCCTTCGCACCGGAGGGTGCGGTAGCTTCGGCGAGAAGCCTGCAGCCTGATGGCCTTCGCTCCGCCGAAGAAGTCCTTCGATACAGTGACGGTTTTAAGCCGAAGCCGTCAAAGCCTTTGGGCCTTCGCACCACCACCTCCGGAGTGGATCACCACGGCTTCGCAGCTACTCCGAGCTCGAACACCGTCCGTCCGTGTACCGAAGCCATGCATGGCCGAAGTACCACAAGTCATCCTCACTCCGAAGCCCCACCTTCGGAGTACCACCCTTCGAAGTCCCTCCTTCGTCCAAGGCCTCCGCATGAAGCATTCCATGAGCACTCCGTCGCAGTGCCTCTCCCCGAGCACACTCCACGACGAGCCTCACCCGGACCATGCCTTCGATGCGCCTCGACTTCTGAGACCTTCGTCGGGCACCTTCGAGTGTCTCCCTCCGGAGCACACTTCGAACCCTTGCCTCCGCAGAGGACTTGGTCCACCAACTCCGAAGTCACTCCATTCGGAGTACCTTCGAAGTGCCTCACCTCCGAGGACTTGTCTCAGAGTACCTTCAGCCGGAGCCACGCTCCGCACTCTCTGCCTTCACCTGGCGCGTCTCGACCCGAGGACCGACCCGGACCACCTTCGCAGCCACCGTGACGGAGCTCCCTGCTCCCCTGGCATCAAGCCACCCGCTTGACCCAGGTTCACCCGGCTCGAACCTTGTCCGTCGCCTCCGAAGTCCCTGCGCACCACCGACAAGCAAACAAGTGTATCCAGTACTCCGGAGACCTCTCCGGGTTAGCAACCTTCGGTACACACTCCGGTGTACCGCCCAAAGTACCGAAGCCATCGGTACGAACCCTGTCATCGTGTACTGCCGGACCCCTCCGACGAGCACACTCCGCTGCACAGCTGCAGCACGCAACACCGAACATACTTCGGTGAAACACCTCCGAGCACCCTTCGGAGGCACCACCTCCGAAGCCCCTTCGGAGGTACCCTTCGAACAGAGGGTAAAATCCTGTCAATCACTCATCACAACACCGAAACCACCCTTGGTTTCTCAATTACAATGTCGTTTATATAGGCTTTGACATTTCTGCCTATTTGATGGCCTGTTGCCTTAACGATTAGCCTTGAAAAAGTAGTTCTAGCATTTCTCAAGCCAAAGGGAATTCTTACATAGTAGAATACTCCCATAGGAGTAACAAAGCTAGTCTTAGCTTTGTCTTCACGCTTTATCCATATTTGTTGATATCAAGAGTAAGCATGGAGGAAAATCAAAAGCTAAGATCCGGTCGTAGAGTCGACCAATTGATCGATGCGAGGCATGTGGTAGGGGTCACAGGGGCATGCTTTATTCAACGAAGTAAAATCGATACATATATGCCATTTTCTCGTGTTCTTTTTATTCACGAAGACAAGGTTTGACAACCACTCAGTGTGGCTTACTTCCCTGATAACTCCCGCCTGAAGTAGCTTGTCTACTTCTATCTTGGCGAGGCTTGCTCTTTCGACTGACAGCTTTCGTAGCCCCTGTCGTACGGGCCTAGCCCTTGGATTCACGAGAAAACCATGATCTATGATACTTCGATCAACTCCCAGGATGTCCTCGTCAGACCACGCGAAGACGTCTAGATTACTCCGGATCACTTCTTCAAGTGGAGCCATGTCTTCTAGTGCCAGTCCTCTGCTGAACTGCACAGAGTACTCGAGGCCTCCTTTGGTGAGGATCCTTGTTATGATCCCTCCTTCGAGGAGGGGCTTGAGGGCTGGTTCCCTTGCGGGGCCAGTGGGCTGCTCAGTGTCTTCTGGGTGCTTCCACACGTTGTTCACCTACTGGGCTTCGAGTGGGGTGGCATGGTTGTACTCCACCCTTCATGACATTGCTTGATCACCGAGGACAGTGAGCACTCCTCCTTGTGTGGGCAACTTCAAGCATAAATAGTTATGGTGTGAGTCGCCAGGAGCAGGTGTTTTCACGAGATGCAAAATTGGTCGAAGGCATGTGCAAAAATTATATCTGTAAAGATCCCTCCATCGACGAGCATGTGACGAACTTCGGTGTCGGCGATGTCAGTGGAGATGACGAGGGGTCAACATGCGAGAACTTGACTTTGAGGGCATCGTTTGATGTGAATGAAATGGGTACGTGCGACCACTCTGGCATAGTTGAAGTTGATGCCGAGGTCTCAATGTGCCCCACTTCACGCACATACTTACGACATTGCCACTTTGACATGTTGTTCATGGCACCACCTCCGGTGATGGGAAACACCACATGCTTCTGACGGTCAAGGCCATCTTCGATCTTCGGGGCGGCATCAGGCTTGGCACTAGGATGTGATGGGAGCTCCATGACCTTCGTTTTGTCTAAAGGCCTGCACTGCCTCAGGGCAGACGACCTACGGTGCCCAGTCGATAGTCCTTCGATCGTTGCTTTTCTTGAGGTACTCGCCCTGCGGGGCTAGGATGAATTTACACGAATCGGTGTTGTGACTCTGATTCTCTCCATGAACATTGCAAAAAAAAGTTCAGCTCGGACCGGGGCCCTATCGGGGGCCTTGAGCCACTGCCTTAGTCTCCACTTTGGTTTTGTTGGTACTTCGGTGGCTTCGTGGTGCCGATGTTGAGCACCTCTGACTGAAAGTGCTTTCGGTTGTGCCTGGAGTCTACTGGCCACTACTCCAGCGGTACAACTCTAAGAGGGCTCGAGGACCTTGCTTCAGGAGCTTTGACCTCTGGGATCTATACTTGGGCGACGATCGTGGTCCTTTGGAACTATCCTTTCTCCGATCAAGCGTACTCTTAGAAGTATGTAATTAGTTGAGCCATCGAAGAGATGGGATTCCGGTGGAGCTTGTCGAGGAGGGTAGGATTAGTGACGCCTTCGCGAGCGGCATCGACGATCGAATATGTGGACAACCCTTTAATCTAGGACTTCGTGTGAGCGAAGCACTGTGAGTACTAGCGCAACGTTTCTCCTGGCTACTGCTTTACTTGGAAAAGGCTTCTTGTGGACATCAGGGCAACGAAGGTCCCTTGGAAATTGTTGATAAATTTCTTCTTCAGGTGCTCCCACGATTTCTCGAAGCCTGTCTTCAATGACTAGAACCATCAGAGTGTGATCCCTTCGAGGGCAAGGGGAAAACACTTGGCCATCGTGTCACGCTCTCCTCTAATAGCCTCTATTGCTAAGGCATAGGAGTGGGAAATCTCACCGAGGTCCATGTCCCTGGAATACTTCGGGAGCTTCACTACTCAGAACCTAGGGTCAAAGCGCACCGTCTGCAAGTCAGGGTACAACGACGAATCTTCATCGAAGGAGGCATTCTACTTTGTCCTCCTAGGCTCTTGATCTTCGAGGATGCTCACGACGATGACTTCGGGGAACATTGGTGGTTTGTCCGACATATTCTGGGTGTGGAGCTGATCCGCAACCCCTGCTACCATCGTTGTAGCTCCGCTTTGAGCTGGACCAGCTCAACGGCCATGGCATCGTTCAAAATCCCACTTTCTCTATAATATGTTTTTGGATCTTGTGACCAGATGAAGTCAGTCCGAAGCACCGTCGAAGCTAGGAGGAGGCCTTCACTTTGGTGGAGATTGACTGTTTCTCGCGGAACGGGAGCCCGAAGGACCGTGGGTAGGCCATAGTGTTTTGTGTCATGGGGGCAACTGTTTCAACGAAGGAGGTAACATTGTTTGGCCGTGGAGGTACTACAGAGGGCTCTGTAGGTCCTGTAGTAGTGTTCGCAGCTCCCTTCATGGAGGTCCGAGTGGACCTTTGGATGAGAACTGTGCTCTTTCTCCTCTTCGGAGGCATGATTGCGAAGAGATTGATGGTAGAGAGGCTAATTTAGTACTAGGATCCCCACGTACGACACCAACTGTTGGCGTAGAAGATTACTCCTACAGGTTTAAACAGTCTCGAAGGGATAGCTCAAAGAGAAGAATTAAGTTAGCAGTGGTTCAGGCCTCTGGAAGGGATAACAACCTTACGACTAGTTTGAGGTGTGTTCTTAGACTGAATTCCTAGTCCAATTACAGTAGAAAGGGCAGATATTTATAGGCAAAAATACAACAGGAAAATATTATTCTGTCCTTTAGTTACAACTGTCATTGTAAACTTTATTCACAAGACTTCGTAAGGGCAGAACAGTGAAACCGTGAGTGAATACAGTTGTAAAGCGAACGTCTTGTCCCGGATTGGGGCGTGCCTTCGGGGCGAAGTCTCCACAGAGCCAATGGGACCCTTTAGAATCCTTTAACCGCCTAGGGGCTTCAAGATGTCCTTGCGATGGTCTTCGGGGCCTATGCTGAGAGGCTCTGAACCTATTACTTCGAATTATCATTCAAGGTTGTCTTAGGCTTCGAATTGCCCCCCGAAGCAATTCGTCTAACCGTAACACTGATGGGATTATTTTTCCACAACACCTAGCCAAATAAAAAAGAACATCTACTCTAACTAGAAACAAATCATCTCATCCTATGCACTTTTGTCTTCTAACAAAACGTTATCTTCGCCCCCATTTGAACAACTTAAATTAGAATTAAGATTAAATGACCAATTTTCAAGTTTGCCATCTGATCGCCACTACCAACCATTGGCTCTTGACGGCGTGCTGCCCTTATCCCGTAGCTACTAAGCATCATTTATCTCACGGAGATTAAAGAAACTCAAAGGGTGCAAAATATAGTTATGGAAAATTGGTTAGTTTAAAAATGTCGGACAAATTTCAATCATCTGTAATACTAGTAAAAACTGGAGTAAAAATCAAAGACAACAGCAAAGCAAAATGAAAAAGGTTTGCCACCATGATGGCCACAGGAAATTATCATGCACCAATAACAGCTTCTCTTTCCTCCTTTTTTTCCTGTCCTCTTTCTTTGATCATTTCATTGTTCCATTTCGACATTCAGGTTCACAATTTCTGAGTGGGCTGGTGGACCACGCCAATCTCTTTGGGAGATGAGCAGAGAGATTCCAGAGAGAAGAATTATAACAAGATCTCATTGCAACCCTGGTGGGAGATCACAATGCAGTCATGCAGAGACAATTTTACCTGTGCCAATCCCTATCTTTTCTGGCTCTTGCTCTCCAGCTTCCCTGTTCTCAGTATAATGGGGGCCAGGGGCCTGCATGTGGCATCTGCATTTGTCTTTAATTCCATCAACTACTGTCTATTGGGGACTACTCCACAGATAAGGCTTCACTGCAATTCCATGGTTTCTGTGGTTTTCTTGGTTCAATCATTTATTCTCCTATTGCTCTGAACCAGGTGACCTTTCCTGGCACTGTGAGCTCAACCACGCGTGTCAGCCAGCGTGTGCCACTTTCTGCTGTTCAGTGACACATCAGTGTTCGCCACCTCGATCGCTCATATCCAATTTATTGCCCCAGATGTGCTCTAATATGAGCCAATCCCTGATCAGCAATTATTTGTGACAAATTAAAATCATAGACGTTTAACAAACCAACTAACTTTTATTCTGTTTTTAAGAAGAAAAAAAAACATCTTTGTCAACTCTATACTACATCCGTAACATCTCCGATATCAACCTTAAGAGCATATACAATGTGAAGTGTTCTCAAACTATTACTAGATGAACATGTAGATAAAGTTATTTTTTAAAAAAAATACTATAATGTATAGCACACCCTTATTAAAATAAAAATGTATAAAATATGTATGCTCTATTCAATGAAAAACTAACAAACTAAAAAAATAATATTATTTAATTTATGGAACTAGTATAGTATACATACATACATACATACATACATACATACATACATACATACATACATAGAATAAATACTAATACCAAGACAAAAGGTTCCTCCTTATTGTAACATTTCAACATGGTGAATGCTAGAACATATAATTTTATTATGAAAGTTTCAACATTACAAGCTGTCACACACTCCATAGGCACTAGATCTTCTGCAGGAAAAATCTTTCAAAAAGCCATCCAGATCACCTCTCCTACTGCTTCCTTCAATTCATTGTATGATCTCTTCATCTTTACTTGGCAACCATCTAAGATGGGAGAAAAAGGCTACAAAGTTGACTGTATATTCTACTTTGGTGATTTGGGGCCACTACCAAGAAACCATGCATGTTTTAGCAGCACTGCTGCAGATAGGTTAAACTGTCCATGGTTATGTGCAAGCAGCTCAGCATGGCTCCCACTAGAGAATGTGACAGGAGGAAGGAGGCCACTGGTGATGATCTTCACAGATTCACTGCACACTCTCCTCTCCTCTCATGCACTCATCAACTCAGGCTACGAAAAAAAATAAAAAATAAAGCGATGCACATATACGTAGATAGGCTACTTGCAACTGTGCTGGGACCATGGCTTTACGTGTTCCGGTTATTTCTTTTCAGCACTTGCATATATTTCTCTGCACGCGTCTCCATGCGAAAGAATGGCAACTGCTATTAACAAAAGGTTCATCACAATATTGTAAGCTTTGGGGACAATGTACCGCGGCGAACATGGCTATGTGAGAGATTAGAGAAGTGCACACTTTTTTTCTGAATTTTCATATTGTAATGCAGTTTAACATGTAAGTGGGGGACTTTCTCCAGCTTAGAAATTGATAAATTAATAGTAGAAGTAAAATGCTAATGTATTTATTATTAATAAGAAAATTTAATTATAAAAGATTGGTAAGATATATTGAAAAATAAAACCTTTTGACTTATGAAGTAAGGTGCATAGCAAGTCAAAATATTTTTTACAATAAAGTTAAAGGATTAAAAATGGAATCTTTTTGAGTGAGGAGCTAAGAAAAATCTCCTTTCATGCATGCTCTGCTCCGGTTGTTCTACAGTTTCACGTGGTAGTTGGAGGCAATGCAAAACTCCGTGCAAAGTAGTGCCCATTTTGTAGTAGCATAGGTTCTCAGGATCAGAGTTAAATATAAAATTAAAATTTGTAAGCCTGCATGCCATCCTGGTGACTTGTTGTGGCAAAGAATTTTGGGGGAAAACAACTGCTACATGCTGCCAACATGTCGTAAATCACCGGTAAACAATTTACAATTAGAGATCTTTCAGATAGAAATGCTAATGACCAATCTGATCACAAGAAAAAAAATTAAGGTCCCCAGTGGAGTGCATAATTCGGTCATCAGTGTCATTGATCGACAGTTTGAAGTTAAGCATGTGGGATCTATGCAATTTAACACCTTTTTTGAACGAATAACAATACTGTTGGGAGTGGATTTTGAACGAACAAAATGCCTGAATCTTTTCGTCCCTGGGAAATCATCAAGTTTTTAGAAAGTTTATACGAGAAAAAACTGTTCTTACGCCACAATGTATGCCATCGAAATTTTTCCCACTGAGAATATGCAGTTCTTAACTGGATTAATTAAACGCAAGGTAAATGGTGTGAAGTATGTTACAGTGAAGTGAAAATGCTCCTACTATGTAGATCAATTACAGTGTGGAGCACCAACCTTTACAGTACAAAAGAAAAAGGTTCATTAGAGTTTTTTTTCTTCTGCACAAGTAAAAAGTTATAGAATCATCGGCTCATCGCTGGTAGTTAATAAGTGAAAACGAAAGAACACCATATGCTGACTTGTGGTGTTTCAGAAAAACATTGGTCCAGTGAGTTGGCACTAAAGATTTGTAAAGAAATGTCGAGTAAAATGCTCTGAATTTTCTTTTTTGAATTCAGAACTGGACTGGGCTTGAAGAACACGAGCAGTTTTGTTATGTAAACAAGAAGATTGCACACAAAAAAAAAGAAAAAAACTGGACCACTACTGATCATGAGTTCTTTTACTTTTCCTTTGTAGAGCAGAAGCTCGATGAGCAGCCTAGCTAGCTAGCCCAAGAAAGACAAGAGTGTGAGTTCCGAGGCTTAGGTAACTAGGTTTAGGAAGGGATAGATCATAGATAAGGCCTCTTTTGTTTTTCAGCTAAAGGAAAAGAAGAGGTAGCTCAGCAGAGTAGCAGACAGCAGACAACGAGATGAGATGTGTAAGCTGAATCTATACATAGACCATATGATTGTGAATCAGACACACGGATGCTCAGTAGAACGCGCACTGAGCAAGTGATAGAAATCAGCTAGTGTTTACATGTTTCCAGCTCCTGTTTCCTTAGAACACTATGCACTCCTTTTGCCGTAGCAAATTATTATGAAGGTCTAATGTTCAGAATAAAGGCTAGTAATCTCCAATGATGATAAGTTTTACAAAAGAATTGCTTACATGCATGCGGCATGCCTGATTTTAAAGTTTCAGGGGGGCGACTACCAAGTAGTCAGTTTTACTAGAGTTAAACTCGATCTCCAAGAGTAAAGAGGATGCCAACAAGGCCAAGTGCTAGAATTCATTTATTCGACAGGTCAAATTCGTTCTTATTAGAAAATAAGATTTCTCTCGTTTTTAATTGCTGTCCCCTCTCGAAGTCTCGAAATATGAAGTTCTTGTGAGTGAAGCATACAAAATGCATGAATTGAACATGTTTCCATATACTCAAGAACACAGGGAACGCAGTAAATTACACACTGGTCAGTTCGGTGTTCGAAGCTTCTAAATATACCTGAACCCCATGCTAAATTTTACTGTATTTCTCAGGTATGAGTGCAGTACATTTTATACAAGAGTATGTCATGCATCAATGCAGGTAGAACAAAATAAAGGTGAATTCCAGTCATGTCAGAGTCAGACCTAGATTGCATCACTACGATGACTGCTATGAATAACTGAGACATTGCAACTCAATCAGTCATCGTGAAATTCAGTGAATTTCAAGAACCAAACTAATCCAGTAGCTCAAACAAATACCATTTTTGCCAAAAGAACCACTGTTCTACTGTGAGATCAGTGACCAGCACTTCCAGTCCACCTTTAACAGTCTGTAACAGGCACGGTCATTGCTTCTCTTATTATATGGGACATGGACTATGGAGTTGTTTAATACTGCTATGATCCATCCACCACTGCAGCACACGTACGTATAAATGGAAATTTTCAGTTAATTTATGCGCAAACATCTAAGCTAGGACAGCTAATTTTTTACTTGTAGCTCACCAACCTATGCTTGGTACAATTTAGTCATGGATAAATACTCTAATCGTGTTGCTCTTAACATCGTAAGATGAACTTAAGCAGGGCTCGTTTGCTTATTCTCCTCTGATTCGCCGAGCCGGTCAAACTTCAACGCAGGAGGGGAGACATCTTGTGTGTTAGCAGTCATCATCTGATCAAAATGGTCATAACTTGCTCAGTTCTTTACAGTTTACTACATCTCAGTAAAGCTAGCTTGCTCAGCTGCAGCTGCAGCTGCATCTGTAGTACGTTTGGTCAAGTCTCACCTCGGATGAAAGCAAGTAGCCGGCTCTCCTCGTGCAGGCCATCTTTGCCGGGCCCCTGAGCTTTTGCGCCTAGAATCTTTATTACTGCTTTTTTTTTGCCTGGCTGATCTTGTTTTTACTATTTTATCTTTCTTTTCCTTGATGTTTCTATCTCTTTTCCGACTGTAAAGTCGTGGCTAAAGTTGCCGCATCCGGGTGGTACTGCAGCACTGAAACTGTTAGGCTGTTACCGCGAGTAAAAAAAATTCAGCAGCTAGCTAAGACGACAAGGATCTTCAGTTAGGATACCAGAAGAAAAGCTTACTCTCCATGCCTCGCAACAATGGCCGGCCACACACAACGAGCAGGCACGCACGCACACTCACACGGACACCGTAGTTGCACTCTGCATTTCTGCGACAACTTGTGCTCCTGTCATAGGAATGCTTGGAACATTGAAATCTAGGGCCCATTAATTGGATCTTGCACACCTTTGTGGCTACGGAGGTGGTCAAGATTTGCACGCCTGCCAATGCAGAAAGAACACAACGAAATCATCCAGCCCAAAACTATGAAACTAACTAGCACAAAGTGATCACGCCCTTGCCAAAAAAAAAGGAAAAAAGAAAAGGAATTCTGGTACTACGCTCCATACAAGAACAGGAGCCGTACATCAGCATGCAGAGTGATTCAGTGAACGGGTCCATGGAGATTGTGCCTCTTTTTTTACAGTGTCTCTTGTGTGGCATCTACTCAAATGCCAAGCATGTGTACATGTGGGCAACTCAACACATTTTTGTACTACTCTGCTAACGTGAATATGCGGCTCTGTGCCGCGTCCAGAAGCCAAGATTAGCACATGAAACTCCCTAAAAAAAAACTGGACGCATCCATGCCGGTTGATGTCGGGTGATCCCCGGATCATGACGGGGGAGCGCCGGGCGGTTGGTGGCTGACGACCCTGCAGCCTTCCAGAGATTCTGTTAATTCTTTCAAACGAAAGCACGAGCTGCATGCGTGCCTGCAGGCTGCATCGCATCTGCAATTCTGCATGCCAAGTGAACATCTGGTCCAGTAGAAAATGATGTAAACAAATGGCTTTTCCGGCAACCGGGTGGTGGATAGGACTGTAGACGCATGAGGCCATGAGATGAGATGAGCCTGCATGCATGGTCACAGTCACAGGGCCTCCAGCTGCAGCTGGCTCCAACGAACGGCGAGGGATCCGTGCAGCAACAGTGGCCAAATAAAGGACGGCGAAGGTTTGCGCGAGATGGATCGCAACAAGCCAACATGTTGCTCTACTCCGGTAGGTTCGGATAATGGTAGCATGGCGTGGCGTGGAAATCATTGTAATTGTTTTAACTATAAACAGGTTTTTGAAACGCGGATAGTGTCTATAAGAGTGTGAACCTCTAGAGGGGTTTATGAGGAGAGAAAATTTTTATACTGGTTTAAGTATCTTTGAAAGATAATACACTACTACAAAGCGACACTGTAGCGGCGGGCAAAATCGACCTATAGTGGCGGGCATCCAGTCCGCCACTGCTCTAACACCACTGCTATCGCTGGTTAGCAGTGGCGGTCAGAGCGCCCGCCACCGCTGTGTCAACAGCAGTGGCGGGCAGATAATGTCAGCGCGCCCGCCACCACTATGTCAACAGCAGTGGCGGGCGCGCTGACCTCATCTGCCCGCCACTGTCGTTATCAATAGAAGTGGCGGGCAGATGATGTCAGCACGCCCGCCACCACTGTGTCAACAGCAGTAACGGGCAAGCTACCTCATCTGCCCGCCACTGCTGTGTATAAGCCATAACACAGAATGCTGTGATCCCACAAACCAAAACACAGAAATTATATGCTTCACACAGCCATCCACATACACAGCAGCAAAACATCCACATATCCACATACACAGCAGCAAAACATCCACATATCCACATACACATCCACAACAAAAACACATCAACACAACAACCATCAATCTCATCAATTTTCAAAAATTTACAAAGTTTACATTCTTCTGGTTTATGTTTCACAATAACCATCCATCAACACAATTCATTGTTTCACAAATACATGCTCATGCGGTTTATGTTTTCTTGGAAGGCTAACTCATATCTTAATTGGCGGCCATCTTAGCAGCGGCGGGCAGCACCAGCGCCCGCCACTGCTATTGGTAAATTAGTGGTGGTCCGGGCTGACGTCAGCACCGACCGCCACTACTTTACCAACAATAGTGGCGGGCGCTGGTGCTGCCGTCAGCACCAGCAACTCTAGTGGCGGGCATCTAATGGCCCGCCACTACAGTGGTTTTGCCCAACGCCACTACAATGACAGTTTGTAGTAGTGATAGCCCTACATTTAGTTCATATTTTTTTTTGGAGTTCTTTCCCTCTTACAAAAGTAGTGCCCTATTTTTATAGGCAAATACCAAAGGAAAATTTCATTTTACCCTCTACTTACATACCCTGGCTACATAGCTTTGTAGGAGTAAAAAAGATAAGCCTAAGCTAGTACAGATGCTAATACCAAGGGTAGGGGTCCCTAGTTTTGTTCTTTACACTGTAGTGGTTTTAGGATATTTTACATTTGTGCCAGAGCATGGTTCAGAGGCTTTGGTTTGGATAGAGAGGGGGTCGTAGAGGTCCTCGGAGGGGGCCTCGGAGCGGACCTCAGAGGGGGCTCGGAGATTTAGCTTTTAATCTTGTGGCTTCGGAGCGGGCTTCGCCTAAGATGATGGGGCTGAGGCCTGCTATTGGCTTTGCTTCGGTCTTACAGAGGTCTCAAAACTTACTTGTCATTTGGCCTCTCTTAGGTTAAGATATTTCGACCGATAATACTACTGGATGAAAATAATCTTTTTCATCGTCGCAAAAATGAAACCAACCGTTTCCTCTTCAGTTTGTCTCCCTCTCTCGAAAAAGTTGCTGCTTCCCTCACAACCAAATGCAGAGAAGTCAAAACTCAAAAAGTAGGGGGAGTCCGTGCAGTGGGCTGGTTGCAAATTATCATTATCATTGGGATAAAATAGTAAAGCCCAAATAATAAAACCCAATACGTGTTAGGTCATGACAATTGCTGGCCCAAGATGTATACATTAGTAACAAAAGAGTGAAGCCCAGCCTAATACCATGTGGTAGCGGGCTAATGTGGGCTTTCTTTTGAGCTCGCCAGCTCGGCCTACTCTCACTCGACGCCGCTTCCGCCACACCTCCGCTCCCTTCCCGCTTCCCGAGTTCCCGGCATGCGGGCAGGCGGCGAGGCGGCGACCTTCTTCCCAGTCGGCGGCCGGAGAGGCGGAGACTGGTACCTCCCCTTCTCTTCCTTTTGCCTTTATCTCCTTCTCCCTTCTCACGAGGCCTATACCTGATCTCACAGCGCGCCATTACGGAGAAGTAGAGAACCTCACTCACCATTATGAAGTCAGCATGGCCGGTGACTGATCAGTTTTACTACCAGCAGTTCTTCATCGAATGTCACCATTATCAATGTACCGTGGCCGCGGCCCTTTGCCGTAGGACGGCGACGCAATCAACGACGAGAGATCCAGTAACAACTCCTTTCCTCACACTCACACTGTCACACAGTTGGATCGGCGCTGGAACATGTCCTCCGCTGCTGCCTGCGTGCCTCGGAGGTCGCCGGAGCAGTACTTAAACATCATGTGTCAAACTGCCGCAACTCGCTAGACATGGCACGAGGTTGATATTTGATAAACATCGAAGCAGTTGGAGTTGGACAACCAAGGCACAGCCCGCACAGCCCGCATGCGCTGTTCCGAGGAAACGAGGGAGTCATCACCGACTCACTCGTCGTAGTCCTCTGCACGGGGGACACGGGGACATCCTGTCGGCACCACCGTCCCGCCTGGCATCATCCTTTCCGCCTAAATTAAAGATACGGAGACTTCCGGGGAGTGGCGAGATCGCGAGCCCGCACGGTCGTCGCGTGCGGCCACTATTGATAGTAATCCTTGCCTGCCTAATATTAGTACTTTCCTTTGTGTCAATTTCCTTTGTTAGATAATTAGCCATTGAGTGATTAGCCTCTTTTCAAGGAATTTCCCTGCATGTAATCTCCTACTTAAGCTAAGCAATGAACGTATGAAAAGCTGCCAATTTTGCAGCAACAAACTTGGACCGATCGCTCGGTTTGCCTTTTGTTCTGTGAGTGTTGGTCGCGTGTGTATGTGTTCCTGTTGCTGGTCCGGCAAGAATTCTGACAAGTGGTATCAGAGCCACCGGCGAAGGGACCATGGGAGATGCGAAGAAGGACGGCGCAGTGATCCAGCGGGTGATTCGTGAGGTGAGCAGCGGGAGTAGCTACCCTGTGCTCACCAAAACAAATTACTCCGATTGGGCTCTTCTCATGAAGGTCAAGCTTCGGTCTAGGGCGCTCTGGAGCGTGATTGAGGAGGGCGGCGCCGATCCGCAAGAAGAGATGATGGCCCTGGACGCGTTGTGCGGGGCAGTACCACCAGAGATGGTACCGATGGTCGCCAAGCAAGAAACCGCAAAGGAAGCCTGGGACGCGATCGCGACCATGAGGGTCGGCGACGACCGGGTGAGGAAGTCGACGGCGCAGCAGCTTCGCTGGAAGATTGACCTCGCCATAATCAATGACGGTGAGACCGTCGAAGACTATGCGTTGCGCCTTAGTAGCATGGCGGCGCATCTTGCTACCCTCGGAGAAGAAGTAAAGGATGCAGAAATTGTCTCGAAAATACTCCGCAGCCTGCCACCCCGGTTCAAGTAGATCACCATAGCCATCAAGACGCTGCTCGACGTCTCGACGATGTCGGTAGCCGATCTCACGGGTCGGCTGAAGGAGGCAGAGGAGTCTTTCGAGGAAGCACCGGCGTCTTTGCAGCATGAAGGAAAGCTGTACCTCACGGAGGAAGAATGGGATGCACGGCGGAAGGCACGAGAAGCGGAGAGCAGCGCCGGCCGTGGCGGCAGAGGCGGTGGCTCGTCCAGAGGAGGAAGAAAGGGTCACGGTCGGGGGCGCGGTGGTGCTGGCGGACCATCAAACCCGAGCCGGCCCAAAGGAGATGAATGCAGGCGCTGCGGGAAGATGGGGCACTGGGCTCGCGACTGCAGATCGAAGCCCAGGAAGGAGCAAGCCCACGTCGCGAAAGAGGAAGAGGAGGCCACACTCCTGCTTGTGCGCTCGTCTCCGACCTCAGCGCCACCGACGCGATCCACCTACGCACCTCCGCCCAGCTTGCCGCCGCACACTTCGCCGGCGGCGACCCCTCCACCAAGCTTCGATCCGAAGCCAAAAGAAGCAGGCCCGGATCATGGGGGCAACAGATCCGGCGCGAAGGGAGCGGGATCCGAAGCTCGGGTTCACATCCGGGAGCAAAGGGTGTTCGCCCACCTTGGAGAGGAAGAGGAGAGGGATGCCGGGACCTGGATCCTAGACACCGGAGCCACCAACCACATGTCCGGATCCAGGGTGGCCTTCTCCAAGCTGGACAAAACTGTGCTCGGCACGGTACGATTCGGCGACGACTCCGTGGCGCGGATTGAAGGCCGGGGCACTGTCAAGTTCGTCTGCAAGAATGGCGAGCTCCAGTCGTTCTCCGGGGTCTACTTCATACCTCGGCTGACGACGAACATCGTCAGTGTCGGCCAGCTAGATGAAGGCGGCTACAAGGTCATCATCGACACCGGCGTCATCAGTATCAGGGAACCAGATGGGCAGCTGTTGGCCAAGGTAACCCGCGCGGAAAATCGCCTGTATGTGCTCCGTGTTAAGGTGGCGACGCCGTCGTGCCTAGCCGTGCGTGGACGCGGTGACGAGATGACTTGGCGCTGGCACGAGCGGTTCGGCCACGTCAACATGGCAGCCTTGAGGAAGCTGGCGAGGGAGGAGCTGGTTCGCGGCCTGCCGGAGCTCGGGCAGGTCGACCAGCTGTGCGAAGCCTGCCAAGCCGGAAAGCAAAGGAGGACCCCCTTCCCGGCACAAGCAGAATACCGGGCGCAACGACGCCTCGAACTGGTCCATGGAGATCTGTGTGGACCGATCTCGCCGGCGACACCCAGAGGCAACAAATACTTCCTGTTGATGGTGGATGATCTCAGCCGGTACATGTGGGTAGCCGCGATCCCATCCAAGGATCGTGCAGCGGCTGCCATCAAGGAGGTACTGGTGCGGGCAGAAGGTGAATCCGGTGTAAAATTGAAGGTTCTCCGGACCGATCGCGGAGGAGAGTTCACTGCCTCTGAATTTGCGGAGTACTGTGCAGCGAAGGGGGTGCATCGCCAGCACACCGCTCCTTACAGCCCGCAGCAGAACGGGGTTGTCGAGCGCCGAAATGGCACGGTGGTGTCAACAGCGAGAAGCATGCTCAAGGCCAAGGGCCTGCCCGGATGGTTCTGGGGAGAAGCTATGAGCACCGCTGTGTACGTGCTAAATAGATGTCCGACGAAGAGTGTGGACGGGATGACGCCTTTTGAGGCATGGCATGGAAGGAAGCCGGCGGTTCATCACTTCAGGACCTTCGGCTGTATTGTCTATGTCCGAGACACGACACCGCACCTGAAGAAGCTCGATGATCGTGGGCGCAAAATGATTTTTGTTGGCTATGAGCGCGGCTCCAAGGCTTACCGTGCCTACGACCCCATCACAAAGCGCGTACATGTGACACGCGATGTGGTGTTTGACGAGCAAGCACAGTGGGACTAGGGCATCAGTGGCGAAGACAGTGAGCCAAGTGAAGGAGATGAAGTATTCACAGTGGAGTACGAGTACCAAGCTGAGCAGCAGAGTGAAGGCATTGAGGTGCCCGGAGGAGAAGAATGTCGCGCCCCGATTTAATAAATCAGGACTTTATTGAAATTCCATAGAATATCAATAAAACAAGACGTTCATCACACGACCACGTACAATACGGGCAATCATTCACGGTTCGTAGACCGCATTAATACAAAAGTGAATAAAGATGAAGAGAAACTAATAAAACAAGGGTCCTAGATGAACGCCTCCTTCCAGTCTCGCCTTGACTGGGTCGCTACTCCAGACCTTCATCCTCCTCGTAGTAGACGGGCTCTGATGTTGTAAGTCAACGGGGTGAGTACAGATGTACTCAGCAAGCCACCGAATGCAAATATAATGCAAGGTAATAACAAGGGAGATAGTGGCTAATTTTGCGGAAGCAGCATAATTGTAAAGCTTTAAATGAGAGCAATTTATTAGTACGGAAAAGTAAACATGTGCATGTGTATCATCATCTTCTAACTCGAGGGGTACAGTCACCCCACCTCGCTCAACAGTCCTTACGTGCCATGAATAATCCAAACATTCACGCAATTGTAAACTAACTGCGAGTAGTCACACAACCCGCCCTTGACCGTGGGCTCGGCTTTTCGAAAAGATTGAATTACTCTGATCAGAGATGTACCACTGTACCCACAAGGCACGCACTCATCACCTACACCGAAGTGTAACGAGATGACCCATCACACGGGAACTCGTGCCAAAACCTTCCATATGGTTCCCTCCGACTCCACAACACCCTCTTATGGGTTTCGTATCGTGTCTCGACGTGTCGAGTGCTCACCATACCCCCCCTTGAGCCTTCTTTGGTACAAGTCGCCCGCAGGCTAGCCCCTTGTACCCCTCCACTATGGTGCATAGAGCCGAAGAGTTCCACACTTCCAGTTAGGACTTACCCATTAGACTTGTGGTTGGTACGGAAGTGCTTTGCAACAGATCCCGCAGACCGGTCCTTATAGTGCCCCGGGTGCGACAAACCAGTGCCCGAGCTTGCACCCGGAACCCACCATACTTATAACCTAGCCAACTCCAACAGAGTCCAGAGACGAGAATAACAGGGAAATACATATACAGAATCCAGCTATCTACGACTCGTTCTTTTTATCCTATAGCAGTTGTGCCGGTACATTGGGCACTAGCTAATATTTTAATAGTAGAGTGACAAGGAGTTAAGGCTCAATAAGCATGGCTTGGGTTTGCACACAAGGTCGGGGATCTAATAAATATAAGTGTAAGGCTTGATTATTGGACTAATGCAATATTATCCTATGGGTTATAGCGATAATTTATTAAAACATGGGCTCAATATGATCAACTGTTTCCACAGAGATGGTCGATGACTTGCCTTGATCAGCAAATGGGGATGGAGGAACCTCGGGGTAGAATTCCTGCTCCTCGACGAACTCGTAGTCTTCTCGATACGGAAAATAAACAATACATTCAATAAACAGATAAAATCCACCAAATATTAAACATACACATTTGTAGGTTTTATTATGTGAAGTAGTATTTTTAATATTTCAAGGTTTTGTACAAAACAGTAGAGTTTAATATTTTAGAATTTTTCCCAATTGATTTTCTATATTATTAATTTTAACCCTAAGGGATTTTTATCCATTTATTTATTAATAATATTTTGGACAACAGAAACATACTGTTTTTATGGCATTATTGTGTAGAGAATAATATTCTGGTTCTAACAAAATTTGAATGGTGAAATTTGGAGTTAAAATGAGCAAGATATGAATTTTTGAAGTTTAAACTATTTTCTGAATTTTATTTAAACAGAAAAACAGTCTCTGGTCCACGGTGAACCAGGTTCACCGTGAACCCGTGACTATGCGCGTGGACCCGAGCGATCTGGGCCGTTGGATCTGGATCCGGCGGCCAGATGCGAGGCGGGCGGTTTAAGTGAAATTGGACGGCTGTGATTAAAACGTGGCGAACGGTTACACGTGGACGCCTGAGATCGCTCGGTGGTTTTAAGTAGTGATCAACGGCCGAGAGGCCTCGATACCCCTTTGACCAGATCCGAGGGCCTAGATTAAATCCCGGAGGGATTTAATCCTAGCCCTCCGATCGCGATCGGGCGGTCGCGGCGCGATCCGGCACGGCACGGCGTAAGGGGGCGCGTACCCCCTTCGTCTCCGGCGACGGCGGGCTCGGGTGCGACCTCGGCGGCGGCGGCGAGCGCCTAGGTGCCTAGCTACCGGCGGAAATGGAACGAGGGGAGCACGGCGGTTCCAACCATACCTGCGGCGGCGAAGATGGGGGCTTGGAGATGACCGGCGGCGAGCGTAGACGACGGAGGGCGTACGGGTGCTCGACGGCGACGACGGTCCGGCGGGGTTCACGGCCAACAGAGGGGTGGACGAGGTGGGGTGGTCGACGACAGACCCGACGGTGGCGGCGGCTAGGGCAGCGGGGGTCCGAGGCGACGGCGATCACTCGCCGGAGGCCGAGCAGTGGAAGAACTCGAAAACGTGGCAACGGCGCTCGGGAAGGCTTCGGCTAGGGCTTTAGGTGGTGTGGCTGAGGGCGGCGTGGGCGAGGGCATTTATAGGCGATTTCCGGCGTCGGGATGGCAGGGAACCGAAGGATCCCGAGAGCTCCGGTGATCTCCTTCCAATTCCGGCGAGGCTTCCAAAGGCGCGGGCTAGCTTCCTTAAGCGCGAAAACGCGTCGGCCGTAGATGGAAGGGGAGCGGTGGCGACCAGGGAAGGTGATCGGAGGGGATCCAAGGCGATCCGGCGGCCGGCGGCGAGAAAACAGGAGGAGATCGCCGGGGAAGGAAGGGGAGCGATCCCCTTCCATCGGAGACGAAGGTCCTGACAGGTGGGCTCCACCTGTCAGTGAGCGAACGCGAAAGGAAAGGGCAGACAGGCGGGGCCGGGCGGACAGTGGCTGCAAGGGGGCTGACGAGTGGGTCCAGGCGGGGCGCGGGCGGGAGGAGAGAGAGGAGGGCGGCGCCGACAGGCGGGCCCCTCCTGTCAGTGAGTGGGTGGCAACGGGCTGGGCCAAAAGGCCGTCGGGGAAGGTTTCGGGGTTGAGGCCCATTAAGCTTTTCAATTCTTTTCTGATTTAAAATAATTCCAGTAATTCATTTATTTAATTAAGGGTTGAATCACTGTTG
This sequence comes from Zizania palustris, assembly GCA_019279435.1. NCBI lineage: Eukaryota > Viridiplantae > Streptophyta > Magnoliopsida > Poales > Poaceae > Zizania > Zizania palustris. Next base: position 44,015,182 of record JAAALK010000287.1, read on the forward strand.
ATTAAAAATTTGTAAAAATTCCTAAAATTATATTTTGGGCTCTAGTTCATCTCATAAAAATTTCAGGTTCAGATTTTGAGTATTTCTCCCTGTTTGGCTTTATTTAGGTTCTTTTGTGATTTTCCTTTATTAATAAATCCAGAAATGATTTAAATATTATTTTCTTTTTATTTTATTCCTTTTTAATTTCTGGGGTGTTACAATCCTATCCCCCTTACAGAGAATCTCGTCCTCGAGATTCGGATCAATCCTCGAATAGCTCAGGATGCTGTGCCTTGAGTTCATCTTCTTTTTCCCAGGTGGCTTCCTCTACCGGATGATTGCTCCACTGCACTTTGCAGAAGCGGATTACTCGACTCCTGGTGGTCCTTTCTTTGACTTCCAATACCTTGACCGGTTTCTCCACATAAGTCAGATCCTCTTGGACATCCAACTGCTGAAGATCCACTTGCTCCGTGGGGACGCGGAGACACTTCTTGAGTTGAGACACATGAAATACGTCATGCACTCCAGCCAATGAAGGTGGTAATTCCAACTGATATGCGACTTCGCCTTGGCGTCTAATAACGAGAAATGGTCCAACATATCGAGGGGCCAACTTTCCTCTCATGTTAAACCGTTGAGTCCCACGAAGAGGTGTAACCCGAAGGTATACATGGTCTCCTTCTTCAAAGGCTAGATCTCGACGACGATTGTCGGCGTAGCTCTTCTGTCGCGATTGGGCCGTCTTGAGTCTGTCTCTGATGATCCGTACTTTCTCTTCGGCTTCACGGAGAATGTCGGTTCCGAATACTTGGGATTCCCCAGTTTGGTCCCAAAGGAGAGGCGTTCTGCACTTACGTCCATATAGGGCTTCGAAAGGAGACATCTGAAGACTGGCTTGGTAGCTATTGTTGTATGAAAATTCTGCATATGGCAAGCTCTTGTCCCAAGTGGCTCCAAAATCCAAAACACAGGCTCGAAGCATATCCTCTAGTATCTGATTTACCCTTTCTGTTTGTCCATCTGTCTGAGGATGGTAGGCGGTACTGAAGTTTAATCTCGTGCCCATCTCCTCTTGGAGGTTCTTCCAAAAGCGAGAGGTGAACTGACTCCCTCGGTCAGACACTATTTTCTTGGGTACCCCATGAAGACATACTATCCGGGCCATATACAGCTCTGCTAGCTTAGGACCACTGAAGGTCGTCTTGACGGCTATGAAATGAGCAACTTTCGTAAGCCGGTCGATGATCACCCAAATAGAATCATACCCAAGTTGGGTCTTTGGTAGTCCGGTGATGAAATCCATACCGATCTCTTCCCACTTCCATTCCGGCACTTTAAGTGGTTGTAACAATCCTGCGGGTCTCTGATGTTCAGCTTTTACTCTTCTGCAGGTGTCACATTCGGCGACGAACTGGGCAATCTCTCTCTTCATGCTAACCCACCAATAGCGTTCCTTCAGATCCTGGTACATCTTGGTACTGCCGGGATGAATGGAGTACAATGTCTCATGGGCTTCTCTTAAGATAAGAGTCTTTATTTCAGGTTTATCCGGCACACATATCCGAGTTCCAAACCATATGGTGCCATTCTCGTCTTCTGAAAATCCGGGGGCTTTTCCTTGTCTCATGTTCTTCTTAATGGCAGCTATATCCGGGTCCTCTAACTGAGCTTCACGGATCTGCTCAAACAGAACAGGTTGGGTTTCTAAGGTGGCTAGGTATGCCCCAGTGGTTAATCCAAGATTTAATTTCTCCATCTCTCTACATAACGAGGGTGCGTGTTCTTGAATCATCATGGCTGTGCAATATCCCTTGCGACTCAATGCATCGGCTACCACATTAGCTTTTCCGGGGTGGTAGTGAATACCTAAGTCATAGTCCTTGATTAGTTCCAACCATCGTCTTTGCCTCAAGTTAAGGTCTGGCTGTGTGAAGATATACTTCAGGCTCTTGTGATCCGTAAAGATCTCACAGCGATTTCCAACCAAATAGTGCCTCCAAATCTTGAGGGCGTGCACTACGGCGGCTAATTCCAAATCATGGGTCGGATAATTCAACTCATGAGGTCTCAACTGTCGGGAGGCATAAGAGATAACCTTCCCATCTTGCATAAGAACACATCCCAATCCTTGGCGAGATGCGTCGCAATAGACATGAAAGTCTTTGCGGATATCCGGTAGGGTCAGTATAGGTGCAGACACCAAACGAGTCTTGAGGGTGCGGAAACTTTCCTCGCATTCAGGAGTCCATTCAAACTTTTCTCCTTTCTGCAACAACTTGGTCATAGGCTTGGCTATCTTAGAAAAATTCTCGATAAACCTTCGATAATATCCGGCCAATCCCAGAAAACTCCGTATCTCAGATACGTTCGTGGGTGGCAACCAATCCGTAACTGCTTCTACGGTGGCAGGGTCTACTGCGATTCCTTGCGCAGAGATGATGTGTCCAAGGAACTTTACTTCTGCCGTCCAAAACTTGCATTTGCTGTACTTGGCATATAATTGGTGTTCCCTTAGCTTTCCTAGGGTTAACCGGAGGTGAGTCTTGTGCTCCTTCTGGTCCTTGGAATAGATGAGGATGTCGTCTATGAAGACCACGATGAACTTGTCCAAATATTCCATGAATACTTTATTCATCATATTCATGAAGAAGGCAGGGGCGTTGGTCAATCCAAAGGACATAACCGTGCACTCATATAATCCATAACGGGTAGTGAAGGCCGTCTTGGGTATATCTTCTTCTCGAATCCTCAACTGATGGTAACCAGACCGCAGGTCGATCTTCGAGAATACCGTAGCTCCCTTAAGCTGGTCGAAGAGATCGTCGATCCGAGGCAACGGGTACTTATTCTTGATGGTTACCTCATTCAAGGCGCGATAATCCACACACATACGCTTTGCCTTGTCTTCTTTCTTCTCGACGAAGATGACGGGAGCACCCCATGGCGACGTACTTGGTCTGATATAACCTTTCCTTTCAAGATCCTCCAATTGCTGCTTCATCTCAGCTAATTCGTTGGCGGCCATCCGGTATGGTCGCTTGTAGATAGGGGTGGTTCCTGGCACCAAGTCAATCCTGAACTCGATGTCCCTTCTGGGTGGCATTCCCGATAAATCCTCTGGAAACACGTCCGGGTACTCACAGACTATCGGTATTTCTTCCAAGGTAACCTGATGCAGTCTTGGTCTTCTGATCTTTAGTCTTGGCATCTGAAATGTGATGGTAATCCCTTCTTCGCTGGTCACAATCACTTTTCTTTGGGCACATTCTATCACTCCTTGGTATTTTTTTAACCAATCCATTCCTAGAATGAGATCCAGGCCTTGGCATTCTATTAGGATGGGGTCGGCCCAAAATACGGTGCCGTGGATATCTATCCATACCTTTGGGCTATATGTTAGGGCTAGAGTTTGTTTACCAGGGGTGACTATGTGTACGGCTCTGGGTAGTTCTTCTATGCTTAGATTGTTCTTTTCCACAAATTCAGTTGAGATGAAGGAGTGTGTAGCTCCGGTGTCAAACAAAACTATTGCAATTGCTGAATTTACCATGAACTTACCCATCACGATCTCGGGCGCAGCCTGGGCTTCCTCGGCGGTGACATGGTTGACGCGAGCACGGATGGCGGGGTTCGTCGTGACTCCTTGTGCGCGCTTGGGGTGGGGGCACTGATAGGCGAAATGCCCCTCCTGGCGGCAGTTAAAACATACCACGGGCTTGCCGTGCTTGTCGCGCAGAATCTCTGCCTTCTTTGCCGGGACGGGTGGTGCAGCTGGCGCGGCAGGAGCGGGGCGAGGCTGTCCGGCTCCGGTGTTGGCGGCAGGTGGTGCCGGACGATGTACTGGGCGGGGATGGTACTGTGGCGTTGGAGGAGGAGGGGTGAAGCGAGGCTTCTGCGCCATGCCTTGGTTCTGCCTGAAAGCAATCATTCTTTTCCTCTTCAGGTCGACCTTATTTTGCTGAGTCTCCTGAATAATAGCCTTATTAACCAACTTTTGGAAGTTGGCATAATCTCCGGAAACGAGTTGAAGGGACAACTCATCCTTAAGACCTCGAAGGAACTTAGACTGCCTGGCCGCGTCAGTACGGACTTCTTCAGGCGCGTATCGAGCCAGCCGGTTGAACTCGTGTAAATACTCCGTGACGGACCTGCTCCCCTGCTGCAGGTCCCTGAACTCCTGCTGCTTCTGTGCGATGATGCCCTCTGGGATATGAGCGGCACGGAAAGCGGCCGAGAATTCTGCCCAAGAGGGGGCGTGGCCCTCGGGCAGAGTCTCGCGGTGGTTGTCCCACCACTCAGCGGCGGGACCATGAAGTTGGTGGGTGGCGAAGGCCACCCTCTCCTGCTCAGTGCAGGTCAGCAGATCTAGCTTCTTCTCAATGGTCCTTAACCAATCCCCAGCCTCCATGGGGTTGGTGGTGCTGGAGAAGGTTGGTGGACGAACTCGGAGGAACTCCGAGAGCTGGGACGCGGGAGCGGGAGCTGGGGCGGCGTGATGATGTAGCTCGGGCTGTTGGTGATGGCGGAAAAACTGAGCCTGCTGCTCTTGCATCTGCTGCTGCTGTTGTTGCATCTGGTTTAATAGGGCAGCAACCAACTGGTTCTGAGTAGCCATTATCTCAGCCAGTGTGGGGTGGTTGGCGACTGGGGCTTGCCTTTGTCCGGTCGCTCCCCACTGTGGCAAGTTGCCATTGTCCCCTCCGTTCTGAGGAGCGTCCGATCCCTGGGTGTTGGTCATCCTGGAATTTCCAATGTGTACACATTTATTTTGGTGAACTTCCTTTATATTTTATTTCAAAAGGATATCGTTCTTGCGGTTACATTTATTAATTTTTCTCATTCATGCCTTATATTGTGACATGAATGCTAATACAATCAAGTAAATAGAAATAACAATCAATCGTCATACTACGTCTATGGCAGCTCAGGGGACGGCTCGATCTCGGGCTCGTGGGAGACGGGTGGGGTCGAGGAACTGGACGGTCCGGCGGGTGGTGCGCTGCGGGAGATCCTCTTGGGCCTCACTGTGGGAGTCTGAATGGGTTTCTTCCGGCGAGGCGGAAGAGGTGCGATCTCCTCGATGTCCTTCTTCAGCTCCTCTATCTGGTAGCGGAGATGGGGGTTGGTGGCGACACGCTGACGAAGGAGCTCATTTTGACGCCGCAACTCCTCTGCCTCGGTAGCCAAGCGGTGTCCCTGCTGGATGCGGCGGCGAAGCTCTCCGTTCTCGCGGTTCAGATCCTCCGAAGAGTGTCGGTAGAAGCTGATGGTGTCGCGCTGTCCATTGGCGTCCTGCAGCGCCTCGTAATGAAGATCATCCATGGCCTCCAATAAGCGCATGGTATGTCCAATCGCGGAATGACGCTGGGAGAGGGTGCTGACGAAGACGCTGTGGGGACTCCCTGGAGTGCGAAGAGGCACGAAGCGGAAGTCCGTGTCATAGAGCTCACTGTCGTATCTCATCCGGAGCTTCGTGAGTGCCTGGAGGGCGGTGCGCTGACTGGCCACCAGGAAGGTAGGTCCTCCTCCGCGGTAGGTGTGGGCTGTCTGAGGGGAGGGCTGGACGACGACGGTGACCTCGCAGTAGCTCTCTTCCTCGTCGGGGAAGACTCCATGGTACATCGGCTCATGCTCGAATCCGAGGAAACTGACGAGCATGCGTAGCTCGCGGATGAATCCGGCCTCGTCACGAAGGTTTCCATTCACGGTACGGATCGGCATCTACAAAAGAGAGAAAATTTTGTGAAAATTTTAGAAGATGAGAGGATAAGTAATCTTTTGTAAAATATAGTGAATATATATAAGTCCTAAGGTCAGGTCTGTTTGGCTTCCTACAGTCAAGTCGGCTCTGATACCATCTTGTCGCGCCCCGATTTAATAAATCAGGACTTTATTGAAATTCCATAGAATATCAATAAAACAAGACGTTCATCACACGACCACGTACAATACGGGCAATCATTCACGGTTCGTAGACCGCATTAATACAAAAGTGAATAAAGATGAAGAGAAACTAATAAAACAAGGGTCCTAGATGAACGCCTCCTTCCAGTCTCGCCTTGACTGGGTCGCTACTCCAGACCTTCATCCTCCTCGTAGTAGACGGGCTCTGATGTTGTAAGTCAACGGGGTGAGTACAGATGTACTCAGCAAGCCACCGAATGCAAATATAATGCAAGGTAATAACAAGGGAGATAGTGGCTAATTTTGCGGAAGCAGCATAATTGTAAAGCTTTAAATGAGAGCAATTTATTAGTACGGAAAAGTAAACATGTGCATGTGTATCATCATCTTCTAACTCGAGGGGTACAGTCACCCCACCTCGCTCAACAGTCCTTACGTGCCATGAATAATCCAAACATTCACGCAATTGTAAACTAACTGCGAGTAGTCACACAACCCGCCCTTGACTGTGGGCTCGGCTTTTCGAAAAGATTGAATTACTCTGATCAGAGATGTACCACTGTACCCACAAGGCACGCACTCATCACCTACACCGAAGTGTAACGAGATGACCCATCACACGGGAACTCGTGCCAAAACCTTCCATATGGTTCCCTCCGACTCCACAACACCCTCTTATGGGTTTCGTATCGTGTCTCGACGTGTCGAGTGCTCACCATACCCCCCCTTGAGCCTTCTTTGGTACAAGTCGCCCGCAGGCTAGCCCCTTGTACCCCTCCACTATGGTGCATAGAGCCGAAGAGTTCCACACTTCCAGTTAGGACTTACCCATTAGACTTGTGGTTGGTACGGAAGTGCTTTGCAACAGATCCCGCAGACCGGTCCTTATAGTGCCCCGGGTGCGACAAACCAGTGCCCGAGCTTGCACCCGGAACCCACCATACTTATAACCTAGCCAACTCCAACAGAGTCCAGAGACGAGAATAACAGGGAAATACATATACAGAATCCAGCTATCTACGACTCGTTCTTTTTATCCTATAGCAGTTGTGCCGGTACATTGGGCACTAGCTAATATTTTAATAGTAGAGTGACAAGGAGTTAAGGCTCAATAAGCATGGCTTGGGTTTGCACACAAGGTCGGGGATCTAATAAATATAAGTGTAAGGCTTGATTATTGGACTAATGCAATATTATCCTATGGGTTATAGCGATAATTTATTAAAACATGGGCTCAATATGATCAACTGTTTCCACAGAGATGGTCGATGACTTGCCTTGATCAGCAAATGGGGATGGAGGAACCTCGGGGTAGAATTCCTGCTCCTCGACGAACTCGTAGTCTTCTCGATACGGAAAATAAACAATACATTCAATAAACAGATAAAATCCACCAAATATTAAACATACACATTTGTAGGTTTTATTATGTGAAGTAGTATTTTTAATATTTCAAGGTTTTGTACAAAACAGTAGAGTTTAATATTTTAGAATTTTTCCCAATTGATTTTCTGTATTATTAATTTTAACCCTAAGGGATTTTTATCCATTTATTTATTAATAATATTTTGGACAACAGAAACATACTGTTTTTATGGCATTATTGTGTAGAGAATAATATTCTGGTTCTAACAAAATTTGAATGGTGAAATTTGGAGTTAAAATGAGCAAGATATGAATTTTTGAAGTTTAAACTATTTTCTGAATTTTATTTAAACAGAAAAACAGTCTCTGGTCCACGGTGAACCAGGTTCACCGTGAACCCGTGACTATGCGCGTGGACCCGAGCGATCTGGGCCGTTGGATCTGGATCCGGCGGCCAGATGCGAGGCGGGCGGTTTAAGTGAAATTGGACGGCTGTGATTAAAACGTGGCGAACGGTTACACGTGGACGCCTGAGATCGCTCGGTGGTTTTAAGTAGTGATCAACGGCCGAGAGGCCTCGATACCCCTTTGACCAGATCCGAGGGCCTAGATTAAATCCCGGAGGGATTTAATCCTAGCCCTCCGATCGCGATCGGGCGGGTCGCGGCGCGATCCGGCACGGCACGGCGTAAGGGGGCGCGTACCCCCTTCGTCTCCGGCGACGGCGGGCTCGGGTGCGACCTCGGCGGCGGCGGCGAGCGCCTAGGTGCCTAGCTACCGGCGGAAATGGAACGAGGGGAGCACGGCGGTTCCAACCATACCTGCGGCGGCGAAGATGGGGGCTTGGAGATGACCGGCGGCGAGCGTAGACGACGGAGGGCGTACGGGTGCTCGACGGCGACGACGGTCCGGCGGGGTTCACGGCCAACAGAGGGGTGGACGAGGTGGGGTGGTCGACGACAGACCCGACGGTGGCGGCGGCTAGGGCAGCGGGGGTCCGAGGCGACGGCGATCACTCGCCGGAGGCCGAGCAGTGGAAGAACTCGAAAACGTGGCAACGGCGCTCGGGAAGGCTTCGGCTAGGGCTTTAGGTGGTGTGGCTGAGGGCGGCGTGGGCGAGGGCATTTATAGGCGATTTCCGGCGTCGGGATGGCAGGGAACCGAAGGATCCCGAGAGCTCCGGTGATCTCCTTCCAATTCCGGCGAGGCTTCCAAAGGCGCGGGCTAGCTTCCTTAAGCGCGAAAACGCGTCGGCCGTAGATGGAAGGGGAGCGGTGGCGACCAGGGAAGGTGATCGGAGGGGATCCAAGGCGATCCGGCGGCCGGCGGCGAGAAAACAGGAGGAGATCGCCGGGGAAGGAAGGGGAGCGATCCCCTTCCATCGGAGACGAAGGTCCTGACAGGTGGGCTCCACCTGTCAGTGAGCGAACGCGAAAGGAAAGGGCAGACAGGCGGGGCCGGGCGGACAGTGGCTGCAAGGGGGCTGACGAGTGGGTCCAGGCGGGGCGCGGGCGGGAGGAGAGAGAGGAGGGCGGCGCCGACAGGCGGGCCCCTCCTGTCAGTGAGTGGGTGGCAACGGGCTGGGCCAAAAAGGCCGTCGGGGAAGGTTTCGGGGTTGAGGCCCATTAAGCTTTTCAATTCTTTTCTGATTTAAAATAATTCCAGTAATTCATTTATTTAATTAAGGGTTGAATCACTGTTGATTAAAAATTTGTAAAAATTCCTAAAATTATATTTTGGGCTCTAGTTCATCTCATAAAAATTTCAGGTTCAGATTTTGAGTATTTCTCCCTGTTTGGCTTTATTTAGGTTCTTTTGTGATTTTCCTTTATTAATAAATCCAGAAATGATTTAAATATTATTTTCTTTTTATTTTATTCCTTTTTAATTTCTGGGGTGTTACAAAGAACCAGAACATCAAGTATTGGCTCCTGTTTTGGGCGATGACGAAGGACCAGGAGGACAGTCACCGGCCTCTGACATGGGAGATGGGGAGGCAGAACCTGGATCCCCGGACACTATCAACGACGACAACCTCGACGCCGACCATGATGAAGACGCTCCACTCCGTTTCCGGAGCATGAGTGACATCATCGGGCCAGCCACCCCGCGAGGTCTAGCACCACGTGCACTGGTGATGGAGGAGTTACTTGTGATGAGCGCCGACGAGCCTGTCTCTTTTGCCGAGGCAGAGGGAAGCCCTTGCTGGCGCAAAGCAATGGTGGATGAGATTGAGTCCATTGAGGAGAATGGGACATGGAACCTCACTGATCTCCCTCCGGACCGCAAGGCGATAGGAGTAAAGTGGGTGTTCAAGGTTAAACGAGATGAGCATGGAGCGGTGTCCAAGCATAAGGCACGTCTCGTGGTGAAGGGCTACGCACAGCGACATGGCATCGATTACGATGAGGTGTTTGCGCCGGTCGCTAGGCTTGATTCAGTACGTCTCCTCATCGCCCTGGCAGCACACGAAGGGTGGGAGGTCCACCATATGGACGTCAAGTCGGCGTTTCTAAACGGTGACCTTCTAGAAGAAGTTTATGTGGAGCAGCCGGAGGGTTTCATTGTCCCAGGGAAGGAGCACAAGGTACTCAAGCTGAAGAAAGCATTGTACGGGTTACACCAAGCCCCACGTGCATGGAATGCGAAGTTGGATGATACTCTGTTGTCACTCAGCTTCAAGAGGAGCCCGACCGAGCATGCAATCTATGTCCGGCAAAATGGAAGTGCACGCTTGGTGGTCGGAGTGTACGTGGATGACCTTGTGATAACCGGATCAGATACTGGAGATATAAGGGTGTTCAAGGAAGAGATGGCAGCTGCATTTAAAATGAGCGATCTCGGTCTTCTTCATTACTACCTTGGCATCGAAGTGAAGCAGAACTCAGAAGGGGTCTCATTGAGTCAGGGGGCCTACGCCGGGAAAATACTGGAGAAGAGTGGCATGGCGGGGTGTAATCCTTGCCAAGTGCCCATGGAGGCACGCCTAAAACTGAGCAAGAATAGCCAAGATCCACCAGTGGATGCAACGATGTACAGGAGCATCGTGGGAAGTCTAAGGTACTTGGTGAATACCCACCCTGATCTGGCTTTCGCTGTTGGGTATGTTAGCCGGTTCTTAGAAGACCCAAGAGAGGATCACTTGGTAGCAGTGAAGCACATCCTGCGCTATGTGGCAGGGACTCAGTGTTGGGGACTTTGGTTCGGTCGGAAGAAGGAAAATGGGATGATGTTAACTGGTTTCAGCGATGCAGATTTTGCCGGAGATGTTGACACTAGGAAAAGCACCACAGGGGTTATGTTCTTTCTGGCCAGTAGTCCTATCACCTGGCAGTCCATGAAGCAGAAGGTAGTGGCCCAATCGAGCTGTGAATCGGAGTATATTGCAGCAGCTAATGCGACTTGCCAGGCACTTTGGTTGGCTCGGGTACTTGCTGAAATGCAGGGAATGGCACCTAGTGTGCCACTGCTAAGAGTGGACAACAAATCAGCTATTGCGCTGATCAAAAATCCAGTACTTCACGGGCAAAGCAAACACATAGAAGTGAAGTATCACTTTGTTCGAGAGTCGGCTGAGAAAGGGCTAATTGAAGTGGATTTCATCAGAAGTGAAGAACAACTGAGTGATATCCTGACAAAGCCGCTGGCAAGAGTGAAGTTTCATGAGCTTCGCGCAAAGATTGGTCTAGTCCAGATTAGCAAGCACGACAAGGATTAGGAGGAGAATATTGATAGTAATCCTTGTCTGCCTAATATTAGTACTTTCTTTTGTGTCAATTTCCTTTGTTAGATAATTAGCCGTTGAGTGATTAGCCTCTTTTCAAGGAATTTCCCTGCATGTAATCTCCTACTTAAGCTAAGCAATGAACGTATGAAAAGCTGCCAATTTTGCAGCAACAAACTTGGACCGATCGCTCGGTTTGCCTTTTGTTCTGTGAGTGTTGGTCGCGTGTGTATGTGTTCCTGTTGCTGGTCCGGCAAGAATTCTGTCAGCCACCGCGTCGAAGCAGGCCGCCAGGCGCCAGCGCAAGCGGAGCGACGGCCACACGTCGTGGCATCTGGGGTTTTACTATGATGCAAAAAGCGGGAAACCAGGCTTCCCCCCCATGCGCGGGCGCATCGGTTGGCGGATACGGAATCTGATCCAGCTTTTGCCCAGCCTTGAGGCTCCTGGAGTCTTCATCGTCTGCCTCTGTGCCAAATAGTTTAGGTAGTTGTTGATCGATCAGAGAAGCAAACTGAGATATGCTTATACTGAGTCAAAAGATTCCTTAGTACAATCGCTTTTATGTCATGCCCGGTTCTTGTTGTCTCTCAAATATCAACTCGCCGTTTTGCACGTGGTTTTTCCTAAAGAGAACGCCCATCTCCGACTCTGGAATTCAGATTTCATATTTCAGAGTCGAAACTTCTCTCACCGGTGCAATAAATACTCTCTGCAAGTTGCGGCGAGTAGGAAAACGACCACGCATCAAATCAGGCGCAAAGCGAGCAACGGCACCAACACGACGCATTGATCGGATATCACCCGATCGGCGTGATTGGCGCCAGCATCCCGCGCCCTCGCGCTGCCGATCGCGCTGGAAAAAGGCTTGCAGATCGCGTAGGAATTCAGATCTCCACGCCCTGCGGCTCCGACGGCAGCCATGAGCCAACGAAGCTGATCTACTCACCATCAAAAGATGCGATCTTTGATTCTGTTCTGTGTAATACTACGATTAATTGATTATGGTAAAAACAAAACGGAGCTTCCTAAACATGCCACTACCGTGGTAGCACTAGCACTAGTATCAAAAAAGGCCCATTTTTATGTACATATTTCATCAAAAGTCGCAAAATTCGATCGAAATTATGGTTGGAGCTTGGAACTTGGGGATTCATCAGAAGTTTGGGCTCAGAAGGTTGAGCAGGGAGACTCTGGTGTTGACTAGAGCGCGGAACACCTTCTCGCCAATGCTCTCCACGTCCGCGATGCATCGTCCCAGGTTGTCCAGGCGCTCGAACGCCACCTTCCGTTCTCTTTCGTCTGGATCAACGGTGGCGTCGGGCTGGGGCTGCTCGGCGTCAGCGGCGGGGTTATCGGCGGAGGGCTGCTTACTGGCTGACCGGCGCTTCGCGCGCGACATCCAGCGCATCAGGTCGGCCACCCACCATATACGCAGCGATGATGGCTTGGTGGTGATGATATGGTGTCTTGGCGTCGTCGATGGGGTGGTGAATCCTGCGGGGGACGGCATCCAGCAGGGCGTGGCGGCGACCTCGACACGGGCTGTGGCGGCGGCGATGGAGAGCGAGGACACGCCGGAGAAGACTGCGGCCGAGGCCGAGGCAACAGCTGCGGTCGCGTCGGCGATGGCGGCAGCAAGGGCGGCCACGTCCGCCTGGAGGCCCGCGGGAGGGGGAGGCGGCGGTTTGGCCGCCACGGTGCGCGCCGAAGAGGCGATCCGCGGGAGGTCTCGCGCCGATCGGCGAAGCGCGCGCGCGGCGGAGGCCAGACGGGCCGGGTCCTCGCGGCGCAGCGCGGAGCGCGCCTCGGCCTGGAGCGTGGAGAGCCCGACCAGCGCCGCCCTGAAACTACCGTGCGCGTCGGCGAGGCGGAGGAAGTCGTCAAGCAGGCGCTCCGCGAACGGCGACCGCCCGAGCCGCCGCAGGGGCTCCTGCGCCTGCGGGTGGAGGAGCAGCTCGGACAGCGACGCCAGCACCCGCCCGAGCTGCTCCGCGCCGTCCGCGACGGAGCCCGCCGACGCGCCCGACGCTGCCAGGCGACCCACCATCCCCCTCATCGTCGCGACATCCTCATCGAGCTGGACCACGACCGGATGGAACCGGCATGGCAGGCTCGCCGAGCGGACGCGGTAGGCATCAGACTTCCCATTCCATCCCACCGCCGCCGTCTTAGGCGCGGGAAACGAGATAGTGCGGCGGAACCCGACCACCATAATTCTCCACCTCGCCGCAGCCGCCTTGCCGTTACTGTGACGGGATCGATCAAACGAAGCGTAACCAATGCGGGGACGGTGGCGAAGAGGGAGAGCGCCTTTTAAATGGGATTCGAGTATTCGACCATTCGGGACGGAACGCTCGAGGAAGGCGTGCCGGGTCAGGGCGCACGGCCCGCTCGCGAGGGGAGTGACGTAGACCGCGACCATTTGTACCCAATTCTACCGTGACACGTGTAGTCATGTTTGGCCGTTGATTCCTAGCCCTTCCCTTGTCATGATGTAGATATTTCTTATACTGCTTATAGAAAATAATAGTAACAACATTTAAAGCAAGGATGAAATAATATTAGATGATAGAGGAAGAAGATAAATATTGTTGTTGCGTATGAACACCAATAACTTACGGGGTATTCGTAAAAAGATTTGGTTAGATTTGACGGGAGCTGTGATATGACTAAATAGTAATTTCAATAAAAGATAATGCATTTTAAACAAGTTCACACCTTTTAGAGGATAATAACTCTACTAATGTGTATTTAATTGAATTTGGTTGTCCATATCTTCTCTCTTTTTCTTTTTTTTGTCCACTCCCCTAATTCAGGGCTTCCATCCTTTTATAAGGGAATGATTAGAAGTTATAAATCAGGAATAAAGAGCTTTACTAACGATCAAGAAAACGGTTAGTTAGTGGGTAATAACCATCGGAGATAACCGATATATATCATGGCGGTCTTTATGAAGACTAACGACGATGCCTCTTAAAGGCGACCGTCTAAGTGTCAGTGGTCGGGAGGCTTCACTCTAAGTGTGGAATTTGGGGACTTGAGACCATTGTCCGCTAGTGTTCTAGAGAAAGCCGACCGTTGGTGGGTCGGCTTGTAAGTCCCGATAGATATATAGAAAATTTACTGCATATCAATACTAAGATATCAAAGTAGAGAGTAAAAATAATGTTTTGCTGATACGATAAGACATGACATCATCTAAGTCGGTTAATATTGTCCTAACTAAATCAAATCATTGGTTAGTGACCGAACAAATGACAGATTACACTAATTATCACTAACTGTTGGTCACTAGTAGCTAGAAATCAATAAGAGAACGATTACACGAACTATCACTACCTGGCGGTCGACGGTCAGTTGCAGCTGGCACTACGGGACTGTGCGTGTTTGCCGAGTGCCTAGGGCACTCGGCGAAGCCCCGAATACACTCGGCAAAGGGTTCGCCGAGTGCCACACTCGGCGAACCCCACTCGGCACTAGCCGTGTCGGCGACGTGCGGGTTCGCCGAGTGCTTTTTATCGGGCACTCGGCGAAGTCTTTGCCGAGTGCAATATAGACTTCGCCGAGTGCCACGTATAGCACTCGGCGAAGTCCACGGTTGACGGCCGAGGTGGCCGTTAACGGGGCTTCGCCGAGTGCCCCACGTGGCACTCGGCGAAGGGGGTGTGCCGAGTGCCACGGGGGGCACTCGGCGAAGGTGGCTCGGGGGGGGCACGTGGCGCGAGGGGGCTTCGCCGAGTGCCCCACGTGGCACTCGGCGAAGGGGGTGTGCCGAGTGCCACGGGGTGCACTCGGCGAAGGGGCTCGGGGGAGGGGGGGCACGTGGCGCGTGGGGCTTCGCCGAGTGCCCCCGTGGCACTCGGCAAACCCCCTTCGCCGAGTGCCACGTGGAGGCACTCGGCAAAGCCTCCCCAGAGTGCACAGAAACGTGCCACGTGGCACGTTTCTGTGCACTGCAGGTGGCTTTGCCGAGTGTAACACTCGGCAAAAAATTTTTAAATTTTTTTTTTCATTTATTTCTTGCATATTTCATCCAAAAAACACATTCAATCACAAAATGCATCACAAATTCACATTTATTCACAAAATTTGCCCCAAAATTCACACTGAATCACAGATATTCACAGAAATCACATACACATCACAAAAATCACATTTACATCACAAATTTCACGATCACATCACAATTTCACGTTCACGTCACAAATACAAGTTCAAATTGATACACAAGTTCAAGTTCGCGTTAACGGTGACAAGTTTAAGTTAATTAACAAATTCATCACGGCAACTCACACCACGCCTCACAAATTATCATTACCGCTATGACCAGTGTGTGGAGATGGCTGCGTGTTTGATCCTGCTGCCGATGGATGAAACTGAAAAAAAAAACAGTTAGAACACTTGTATATAACAAAACCGACAATAACAATATTAGAAACTCACATTGCCGCTCTGTGGAGTCCGTGGAGATTGTTGAGGTTGAGGAGGAAGTCCAGGCAGACCCATATGACCTGAGAAAGATCCACCCATCTGCGCAAACCACTGCTGCATCTGGGTCTGCATCTCGGCTTGCATCTGAGCTTGCATCTGAGCCTGCAGCCGAGCCTCCATCTGGGTCTGCCACTCGGTCCTTTGTGATCTTTCTTCATTTAGTTGGGCCTACAAAACATTATTTCGGAGTTAATGTTCTCAAACAAACAATGTGAAGTGTTCGATGATTGATGAAAATGAACTAACCTGTAGATCAGCAATCAGACCCATAGATGTGTCTCGGCGAGGACGTATACCCGGACCGGAGGTCGAGCTCCGAGCTCTCACCTCAGATAGAGAGGGGGTACTACGGGTATCAATGGCGCCGTCGCCCATCAAATATCGCACATGTCTCTTTCCTCCTCCAGCCCTCATGACCACCTCGCCATCGATGTCATGTGCGATTGGGTCATAATCGGCGCCATGCACTTCCCTTGCCATCTCTGAATAGTCTTGGAGGCGTTGATATGCATTCCGATTAGTGTACGACTCAGCGGGGTCATTTGGATTGTAGGTATTGCCTTCAACCGCCCTCCCTTTGTGAGCCAGAGCATATGCCATGACTTGGGAGCATTCCTGACCCGCATTGGCCGTTGACTGAAACAAGAAGATAGTTAGAGTTATATTGTGCAATTAAGCGAAAAAAAGAAACATGTAACTACATACCCATCTCGCCCTGAACTGGTCGAGGTTCAGCGAGCCTTGATGGTGTGCTGCCCCCGGCATGAGTAGGCGTCGCTGGCGGCATGCCTCGTGACTGCTCTGCCACTCGGCAGAACACCACCTATCAACAATTTGGCCCCAACACTCAAGATGAGCGGCACACCACTGTGGAGGGACCTATTTGATGCAAGTGAATTTGTTAATGACATAATATTAAGTATTAGAAGATACACGAGAATACACTTACCATCATGTATTCCTCTCGTGTCAGAAAGGTGGTCCGGGCATCCTTTTTGTTCTTTCTCTCTCGACGGTGCTGAGCGCAGAAGTCAATAACAGCTTGAATGCGCGCCTCATAATGCATGTCGGTGACAAGCTTCTTGGCGGCTCTATTAATAACTGCGGCAGCCTGATCCGCATACCCCTCATCACATCTATAAAAATCCTGCATATAGATGTAAAAAGAATGTTATATGTTTTCACATGTTAATAGTATTGACACATATATTAAGAAAATAAACTTACCCAGAGCTCAGCCCTGACTCGATCGGCTAGGTGGGCAAATTGTCTCCCTTCTCGGTCAGGGGCGTCCGACGCACTTTCATAGTGCCTCCATGAGTACGCCGGCTCCGTCCTCCCATCCAAAGATATCAAACCAGAGAACTTTTCCTTGATAAGAAGCCCGAGGATACCGTTTACATGGCGTGAGCACTCACGACCTCCTCGTTCAACCATAATCCAGTTCCTATCCCGATATCATTAAAAAGTATTAGTATATATTAAAAATTAAACTAACGAAAAGAATATATTATAGACTTTCTACAACAACTTACCTATTTCCATCTGGTTGAATGAGCGGACGATCAGCTACTGCCACTGGTCGCCTCGGGAGTGACGAAGGACCACGCAACCACACTGCAGTCGCTTCTGTAGTCTGCTCCTCTCCCTCTGCCCCAACCTCCCCACCCTCTGCCCCAACCTCCCCACCCTCTGCCCCCACCTCCTCCTCCTCCTCCACCCTAGCCTGCGCCTCCTCCTCCTCATCCGGCACGTAATCATCGTCGCGACGGGATGCCGGTATATGGCTAGTTTCACTCGAGGGCGCGGGTGCCTTTCCTCTCACTGCTGACTTCTTCGTTCTCCTACCTCGAGGTCTAGATGAGGACCCGACCTCATCTTGAGAGGGAGTGGATCTACCGCCTTTTCGTACTACTGCACTTATTAATTTCTTTAAACCCCCCACCATATTTCAATCACCTGCTACGAAAAAGAGTAAATCACTTTAGATAAACCGTGAAATGTGTTCTAAACGCATTTATTCTAAAAATAAACATAATTCTCATACAGCTGCTAGAAATAGTCATCGTCGTCCGGATTTGCTGGATCATATGTATCGTCATCACTATCACGTGATATGATGTAATCGTCCAACTGTTCAGGAGGTGGAATGTTGTCATCACGTTGAGTGCTTGAGTGCAATCTCTCTAGCAGTTCTAAGTCTCTTCCATTATGAATCTCGTCTCCTTCGTCGGCATCGGCACCACTTTCGTTATCTACTTCCATCGTCTCCGTCAAGTCAATAACAAACATGCCTGGTAGTCCATCTTCTTGAAAAAACTCTCTGTCGTATGTGTTCGGGTCTATGTTATAGTCTTCGTTGTTGGGAACAGGCAATTTACCATGTGGCGACACCTTATACACAACATCCCAACCTTTAAGACGTGCGACGGTTTTGCACGGGTAAGACAGATAGTAAACTTGTGTTGCCTGTTGAGCCACAATATAAACATCTTCACTCGGCAAGGTGGTATCTTGACGAATTTCTATTAAGCCAAGTTCGGGAGTCTGTCTCACTACTTTGGGATTGAACCAGTGGCATTTAAATATAACGGGGTTAAGAGGTTTGCTCCCATCAAAACTCAATTCATATATTTCTTCGAGTCGTCCATAGTAGTCAACCCCGTCTGTGCCTGGAGTAAAAACTCCGGAATTTGTAGTTCTTCGGTTAGGTCGGCTCTGTTCATGGCTTGTTGTGTGGAAACGATAGCCGTTTACGTCGTAAGCTTTGAATGTCTTAACCTTGTAGGCACAACCATTCGCAACTTGCCTCAACTCGGAACTCATTGTCGTGTCGGTTCTTCCCTATAGGTTTAAACGCGATGAACATGTATATTAGTCGCATATAAGATATAATTGAAAGGTATAACTAACTAAAAGTTAATTTGAGAAATACCTTAGTTTTGAACCAAGAAATGAAATCGGGATTGCCATTTCCCACACCATACTTAAGAAGGGCAGTGGATTCCTCAATGTTAGCCTCCCTCGAACCACGCCAAAATCGTCGATGAAATTCCTCAATGTACGGTTCCACTTCGGAAAGGTTTGTCAGGACATACAACATAATCAAACGCCACTCTTCATGCTGTAAGGTCTTGTTAGCAGCACCACTTGCACTTCCTAGTTGGCCTCTGAAGATGCTGAGATTTGATTCTTCTTCTGGAAGATTGTAACGGGCAGGTGGATTATGCACGCTTGGAAGATTGTCCGCATAATATCTAGTTGTGAAGTTTGACACCTCCTCCAAAACATAGGCCTCAGCTATGGATGCTTCAATTTTGCATTTGTTCTTACATTTATTCCGAAGAATCTTTTGGAATCTCTCAATTGAATAGCACCAACGGCTTTGAACCGGACCTCCCATCCGGGCCTCATACGGAAGGTGCAATATCATATGTTGCATCGGATTGAAAAAACCGGGCGGAAAGATCTTTTCTAGCTTACATAATAACACGGGCGCTAGTGTCTCCATGTCTGCTACCACGGTGTGAGACAACTGTTTAGCACAAAGTTGACGGAAAAAATTGCTCAATTCAGCTAGAACTCGCCAGACATCCTCGGGGACATAGCCACGAATCATGACCGGGAGCAACCGCTCAATCCATATGTGATAGTCATGACTTTTGAGTCCGTTTATTCGCAGAGTAGCTAGATTAACTCCCCTCTTCAGATTAGCTGCATAGACATCAGGAAACATTAATGTTTGAAACCACTCAAGTACTTCCCTCCTTTGTCCCCTTGTTAGAACAAAATCAGACTTTGGCTTCGTCCAGGATTTCCCGCTTCTAGGAGGTATCATGTCGAGCTTAGGTCTGTTGCATATAGCCGCTTGATCCAGTCGGGCCTTGACATTGTCTTTCGTCTTCTCAGGAATATCCATGATTGTGCCGAAAATGGCCTCGGCAACATTTTTCTCAGTGTGCATCACATCAATGTTGTGCGGAAGGAGAAGATCATCGAAATAAGGAAGATTCCATAAACATGGCTTGTGAGTCCATGCATGATGCTCACCATATCCAATAAAACCAGCTCCTTGTGTATTAATTTGCAAAGACTCTAATTGAGCACGAACATCGGCTCCGGTCATTTTAATTGGTGCTGAGCCTTTAACAGACACATCTTTTGTAAAATTCCTCTTATCCTTCCTGAATGGATGGTTCCGAGGAAGGAATTGTCGGTGCTTGTCAAATGAGGAATATTTTCCACCCTTAGCTAGCCAAACGAACTTTAGAGTCGACCGACAAATCGGGCATGCGAACTTCCCATGCACGCACCAGCCGCAAAATATCGAATATGCTGGTAGGTCATGTAGAGAGTACATATACCAGACATGCATTCTGAAGTTTGTCTTTGTACATCGATCATATGTCAACACACCGTCTTCCCACGCATGGACCAAATCATCCATCAAAGGCTCCATATACACACTCATATTTTTCCCCGGGTATTCAGGCCCTGGAATTATCAAGGACAAGAAAATATTCTGTCGTTGAAAGATGACGCCGGGAGGAAGGTTGAGGGGAATAACAAACATTGGCCAACAACTGTATGCGGCAGCCGTCATACCATATGGATTGAACCCATCTGTTGCTATAGCAATTCGTACATTACGTGGCTCTAAAGCTTTCTCGGGATGGAGCTGATCAAATTTTTTCCACGCTTCTCCATCTGATGGATGACCTAGCTTGTCTGGGTTGTAACGAATCCCATTTTTATGCCATGTCATCTGTTTAGCAGATTCCTCGGTCATGTACAGCCGTTGGATCCTCGGTACAAAGGGAAGGTACCGAAGGATCTTCACGGGAATTGAGAGTTGTTTCTTCACACCATCATCGGAGTCTACCTCCAGATACCTAGAGGATTTGCATTTCACGCAGCAGGTTGCGTCTGCGTATTGTTTTCTGAATAAAATGCATCTGTTGGGACAAGCATGTATTTGCTCATAAGGCATCTTAAGTGCACGGAGGACTTTCTTAGACTCGTACATGCTCTTCGGAAGATTGTGACCTTCTGGAAGAAGGCTACCAACAACCGTCAGCATAACATCGAAGCATTCTCGACTCAAGCTAAACTGCGACTTGATGGCTAATAGTCGTGCGATGGCATCCAGTTGAGAAACCTTAGTGTGACCGTGAAGAGGTTGCTTTGACGCGGACAACATGTCATAAAATGCTTTTGCCGTTGGCTCCGGGACTTCCTCTTCACGTGCTTCGTCAAAATGCGCATCTTCAAAGTCATCTAGCATAAATCCAACCCCTCCCTCATCATCGTCCATGCGATGTCGCAACACCTCCTCTCTAGGACGTTGCGACTCACCATGATACGTCCAACGGGTATAATTTGGCATAAACCCATATTTGCATAGGTGTTTACCCATAGCATCCTTTGTTTGTCGACGCTTATTCTCGCACCGACTACATGGACACCAGGTCTTGTCACGTACATTCTGTCTACCAAACGCTGTCTCTAAGAATACTTCAGTGTTCTTGATCCAATCCATGGTCACCTCGGCCTGACTAGGGCGACCCGTGTACATCCACTCACGATGATCCATCTTGTACTAAACTAGGAAACAACACCCGTGTTTAGGGGTTAGTGAGAAACGAGATGAATATAACAGTCTAATAGGTAAGATAGGTCCTAATCCCACCAGACAATGCGTAGATTGAGCTCGTATTCACGCTCCGTTCCGATCCAACCCAAAATTTCGGCAGCACCTCCCCGCTGCTCTCCAAACGCACGTCTGGGCAACATGCCAAGAGGATGTGCGTTCGGAGAACAACGGGGAGGTGCTGTCGAAACCCTGGGTCGAATCAGAACGGAGCATGAAAACGAGCTCAATCTACGCATCCTCCAGCTGTCCAAACGTGGACAGTTCGAAACAGTTACGGCGACAGATATGCAAACACATGCATATTCCAAACCGTAACTCTTCCGAACGGGAGACGCCTAGGTTACGCGACAATAACCAAAAAAAAATTTGACAACATCTTGTCTCTAATACATAGCAAATCTGCATCAATAGGACGGCACGATGGCTGTCACCCACATACACACATCACGACGTCATGGCCGACATCCACATACACATATATATATATATCACGGCACGATGGCCGGCATCCACATACACAAGATATTAATCAACACAACCATTAAAACATAACAAGAATTACAACGATTATATTAAAATTTCTAAAACATGTATAAGCATTTATTTATATTAATCTTCTTGACATGCATGTGAATAAAATTGTAATATCATTTACGAGGAAGGGATGTTGAAAGCAAACAAAACATGTGACGTTGTATTAGATAATAAAAAACATGTACAAAGCATATTAATCATTCATGTTCAAGGAAAATATTAATCCTAGGTTCTAAGGTTACCGGTAGGGTTTGATGCGAGATGAGGACGATGAAGCCGAACAGATGACGGTGACGCCGGTAAGAGAGCGCTAACCAAAATATATCTATCTAAAAATAATTAAAAAAATTAGTTATAAGATAAAGTAATTAAACAATGTGAGAAGCTATACTAAACAACATAAAATTATAAAATATCAAAAACTATAGTAAATAATTCAACAAATGATACACTAACTCATTTCTAAACACAAACTCATTTTTGAGCCAAACCCCACACACATGCAACCATCACATAAATGGAAATTAAGTTTGATTTTGTCACATGCAACCATCACAAAAAAATGAGATATATATGTATACCTATGCGAGGCGGGGTAGGGAGGCGGAGCCGGTGCCGAAGGCGGCGGAGCGGGTGGCCGGGGGGCGGTGGGGCCGGCTGCTCGGTTGCGGCCGGGGCCGGCAAGGGGCGCAGGCCGGGCCGGGTGGTGGGGGGCGGCCGGGGGCTGCGCGGTGGCCGGCGGCAGTGGGCGGCGCGGTGGCCGGCGGCCGTGGGCGGCGCGGGGGCCGGCGGCCGTGGGCGGAGCTCGGGCCGGCGGCCGGGGGGCGACGGGGGAGGGAGCTGGGCGGCCGGCGGCGGGGGCGGAGGGGCCTGTCGGCGGCGGGGGAGCAGGGGGGCGGGCGGGGGAGCAGGGGGCGGGCGGGGGAGCAGGCGGCGGCGGCGGGGGGCTGCGGGGGAGCGGGGCGCAGATCTGGGCGTTATTGCGCCCAGATCTGTGCGGGCTCTTTTTTAGCCTGATTCAAGGTTTGCCGAGTGCCAAATTGGGAGGCACTCGGCAAACTGGTATTTTTTTTTAAAAAAAAACTTTGCCGAGTGCCTGTAGGGAGGCACTCGGCAAAGAGTATTTTTTTTAAAAAAAAACCTTTGCCGAGTGCCATTAGGGAGGCACTCGGCAAAGATTTTTTATACTGTTTTTTTAAAAAAATAATTAAATAGAATAAAAACAGTAAAAAATCCCATAATTTGTAATTATATACTATACACTAATATTTCATCCTAGAAAATTTCTAGGTGCAAATAATCAAATTTAAGGCACATAGAGTTTAAATTTGGGATCTTTTACTTAAAATCTTATAAACAACATTTTTAACCAAAAATAGCAAAGTAACTCTAAAAAATGCCAATTTTTGACATGGTATAAGATAAATTGAGTTTTAGTAGTACAAAAAGTTTTAAGTTCAAACAAATATTTGAATATCGATTTGCTTCTAAACCTAACTCATTTCATCCCTAAACTCCTAAACCTTCTCGAAGGTTGTCCAATTTCTAAAGGTCATACTTGAAAACTTTGTCGAAACATTATGAATTTTTTACCATATCATATATGTATGATATAATGACACCATGTCAAGTGTCATATTTTTTAGGCATCAATTACATTTTCTATAATTAAAAAACCATTAACCTACATATTGCCGGTCGAGTGTCGTAAATTAGATTTTAAATATTTAGTTATATTTAGTTGTAAAAGATTACAAATGTAATCATGAACACAAATATGATTTTTCCATAATTTTTGAGTCATTATTTCATGTACATTTAGTTGAAATTTGACCCACTTGGAAGTAAATCCTAGAAATACAAATATTTTATTAAAAATACCAAACCCACTCATAAAAGTATGAAAATTTACCAATGATTAAAAGATGTTGAATTAGGACTGTAAAAAAAATTCAAGTTCAAAAAATGTTTTAAATGTGATATAGAGTGAAAATATGTTTTCACATGAAATAATGGGATCATCACAGTTTGCCGAGTGCATTTAGCTATGGCACTCGGCAAAAGTGATTTTTTTTGTCTTTGCCGAGTGCCAGGTCTAAATGCACTCGGCAAACATTGTTTTATACTATTTTAAAAAAAAACAAAAATAGAATAAAGACAGTAAAAAATCCCATAATTTGTAATTATATAATATACACTAATATTTCATCCTAGAAAATTTCTAGGTTCAAATAAACAAATATAAGGCACATAGAGTTTAGATTTGGGATCTTTTACTTAAAATCCTATAAACAACATTTTTAACCAAAAATATCAAAGTAACTCCAAAAAATGCCAATTTTTGACATGGTATAAGATAAATTGAGTTTTAGTAGTACAAAAAGTTTTAAGTTCAAACAAATATTTGAATACCGATTTGCTTCTAAACCTAACTCATTTCATCCATAAACTCCTAAACCTTCTCGAAGGTTGTCCAATTTCTAAAGGTCATACTTGAAAACTTTATCGAAACATTATGAATTTTTTACCATATTATATATGTATGATATAATGACACCCTGTCAAGTGTCATATTTTTTAGGCATCAATTACATTTTCTATAATTAAAAAACCATTAACCTGCATATTGCCGGTCGAGTGTCGTAAATTAGATTTTAAATATTTAGTTATATTTAGTTGTAAAAGAGTACAAATGTAATCATGAATAGAAATATGTTTTTTCCATAATTTTTGAGTCATTATTTTATGTACATTTAGTTGAAATTTGACCCACTTGGAAGTAAATCCTAGAAATACAAATATTTTATTAAAAATAGCAATCCCACTCATAAAAGTATGAAAATTTACCATGGATTAAAAGATGTTGAATTATGACTGTAAAAAAAAATTCAGGTTCAAAACATTTTTAAAATGTGATATGGACTCAAAATGTGTTTTCACATGAAATATGGACTTCAAAATATCTTTGCCGAGTGTTTTTATAGTGGCACTCGGCAAAGGCTAGGGTTTGCCGAGTGTCCGTTAGTGGCACTCGGCAAACCCAAATTTTCACCCCTGGCGCCGTCACGGCGTCAGCAAAAAAATTTGGCGGGCTTTTTTCAGGATGTTTGCCGAGTGCCTACGAAGTGGCACTCGGCAAACCCTGTCTTTGCCGAGTGTCACAGACTTTGCCGAGTGCATTCCATAGGGCACTCGGCGAACGTGTCTTTGCCGAGTGCCCGATGGAATGCACTCGGCAAAGTCTGTGACACTCGGCGAATGTTAGTTTTCCGGTAGTGTGGAAATTATGTTTAGCAACAGATAACCATGTTTTCATTGACCTGCTTGGCACTGTTGGTTATTAGCCGGGTTACTAATTGAGTCGAAATTACGACCGATAACCATGGTTACTTACATGCATTGCTTTGGGTGAAATTGGATTGCTTTTGGCTAAGTGTAGCTGTGTTGGGTTTGGTGGCTCGCTGGAGAGAGTGAGAGACCCTCTGCTTTGGATGAAATCAAGTCATTCACATCTACAAGTTACAGTTCTTTTTTTCTTCTTTTTTCAGAACAGTATGAATCTATAGCACACTTTGACACTTACCGTTCCCATTTTATAGAAAATAGCTAGGGCAAATTGCTCTGGTACCATATAACTATCATCAGTACCGGACGAACAAGTTTGACAGAATTGGTAAAAATGTCTTCTTTGTATCTACCTACTGGCGTAAAAGATTACGCTAACAGGTTTAAGAAATTAAGTGTGTAACAAACAAAGTGTTAGTTTGAGTAAATTATTCCAAGTCTCCGAAGACGGATAATAGCTTGAGATAGTTCGAAGTGTATCTGAGTATTCGATGCCCTTTACAGAGTGAAGAGGAGTATTTATAAACCGAATGCAAAAGAAAAAGACTTCTTTATACCCTCTAATTACAACCGACTAAGAAGATACTGTTTAATATCCTTCATAGGAGTAAAAGAGTAAAATACTAATCTAATCAGAAAGAGGATAAATCTTCTATTCTTGCTGGCAACACCCCTTCGGGAAAAGAGGTTTTATGAGGCTCCGTCACACCGAAGTTTTGACGAAGGTCTCCGCTGTACAGGGCTTCAAATACAACAGGGCCTTGATGTTTAAAAGATCTTCGTTGATCAAAATTTCTGAGTTCGCCTTCTTCAGTTTGTATTGACATAAGAGTGAACTAACTTATAGAGGATGAAATATTTTCAACCAACACTACCCATGCCTCCATCTCATCTACATTCCCTTTCTGTCATAGCATCCATACGCAGTTTCAGGTCGAAAACGTGAAAGATCAAAACAACCACGAATGGTAAGCACTACTTGGCAAGATCAAACGCAGCATGCAGTACTGTGCCCCTCTGGTAGGTGGTCTGCCTCTGGTTCTGAGAGGTTGGAGAGATACGTTTCCGATCTCACAGCTCGTGCCATCAACCACGGCGATCGTTTCGTCGGGAGCGAGAAAACATGACAAGGTAGTGGCGTTACGTTTGTGGATAAGGATAACGGATATCATATATATATATCAAGCACGAGGGATATTGTTAGTATATTGCATGTCACTTTAACTCACGTGATTATTTAGAACTTGTAACTAGCTAGCTAGCTAGCTACTGATGCACGTCTGTGTCACATGACTACCGGGCTACCCCGTTCAAATCTGCGTTTAATGAATTTAGGGGGTGTTTGGATCAAGTGGCAAAATCTTAGTTCGTATCACATTTGATGTTTGAACATTATTTTAAAGGACTAAATGCGAATTAATTATAAAAATAATTGAAGAATAATTCACGGGACGAATTTATGAAGTCTAATTATTCCATAATTAGCAAATGTTTATTGTAGCCTCACATTGTCAAATCATAACGTAATTAGGTTCATTAGATTCGTCTTGCGAATAATACCCCGATTATAAATGAGTTTTGTAAATAATCTATATTTAATACTCTAAAATAATATTTAAACATTCGATGTGACGGGACTAAAAATTTAGTGCCCAATCTAAACGACCCGTAATCTGGCCGGTTCAGCTCCTCCGAAAACTCTCACTAGCCAGGACAGAAGAAAAGCTGACACTTGAGACCAAAACTGCAGTACTGTCTTAGTGTCTTGATCCTTGACTGAATTGCATGGTCGTTTGGACGATTCGGACCAGAACCCTATCAACGACGAGGCCAGTTCAAGTTAGTCCAGTCCAGTAGTACGTCCAGATCAAGCTACGCCGCCATGGCTGCGTTCAGTGCATCTTGCCTTCCACATGTCATGTCAGATTCACAGTGACCACGCATGGAAGCTTCCGACGTATAGTTAGGGGTGTGTTTGATTGCTCTAAGGGACATCATATCCTGTATTAGCAAGTGATGCTCCCAACAAGATGAGAAACTCCCGTACGTTCCTCGATCGTGTTCTTCAACTCCATGGATTGACACACATGCATGGACGTCACCTTATTAGAAACTGTTTGTTTGAGTTTTAACTTTCCAAATTTTTCAGAAAACTGGTTTTAGTTTTTGCAACTTAGAAAGATAGCTTTCCGAAAGCTACCTTTTAGAGCTAATACCGATTGATAACCTAGCTTTTGAAATTATGGGATGAAGTGACTATTCTGTGGGGTCCACGGAATATCGTCGTCGGGGCACGGTTGCATCGGGCGGGGCGGGGAGGCCGGACGGTGACGACGTCAGAAGGGGCGGCGGGGCCGGGCGATGGCGACGGCGACGACGAGCAGGGCGGTGGGTAAGGGTGGGGCGACGCCGGACGGGGCGACGGGCAAGGGCGGGGTAACGCCAGATGGAGCGGTGGGGCTGGCCGGGACGACGTCGGACGGGGTGACGTCGGGGGACGACGGAGAAGGGCGGGGCGACGCTGGACGACCGAAGGAGGAGACAACGCAGATAGAGATAAAAAGCTACAGAAAGCTCACATTTCAGTGCTTCTGAGCTTTCCACGTAATCATAGCTTCTGTGACTTTTGACTTTCAAAAAACTTAACCTAAAAGCTAGCTGTGATGGAAACTACCTGAAAGCCAAACAAACAAACAAAGCCTTAGGGTCCCTTTGGTTTGGCTTCCGGAAGCAGCTTTTGCTTCCTGGAAGCCAAAAGCCAAACCAAAAGGCATATTGCTAACCAGCAGCTTTTAGTAAAAACAGTTTTTGGTGCAGTGTAAATGTGAAAGCTCCTCCAGACCTGCTTTCTGTGGCTTTTGGCTTCACAACCATATAAAATTTCATAAATTGACATTTCAAATTTCATACAACCATACAAAATTCTATAAATTGACATTTCAAATTTCATACAACCATACAAAATTTCATAAATTGATATTTCAAATTTTATACAACCATACAAAATTTCATAAATTGACATTTTAAATTTCATAAAACCATACAAAATTTCATAAATTGACATTTCAAATTTCATACCATACAAAATTTCATAAATTTACATTTCAAATTTCATACAACCATATAAAATTTCATAAATTGACATTTTAAATTTCATACAACCATACAAAATTTCATAAATTGACATTTCAAATTTCATACAACCATACAAAATTTCATAAATTGAATTTTTTACACAGCTCACAGCTCAAAGAAGCTTCACAGTCATTTCAGCCAAACGACTTTCAGCTTTCTCGCAGCTAACATCCCATAGCAGCTTTTCTACAACCCACAGTCCACAGCAGCTTTTTTCTAAAGCCACAGCTCAATCAAACACATCCTTAGTATTGCGCCACCGCCGGGTCACAGTCCCGGGCTGCTCTGCTAGTGCTAGAACGAAGTTTTGGCACCAAGAAGGCCATGTACTAGTTCATGCTGATGTATACAGGTACTATGTCCAGATTTGATTACTAGTGACAAAGCTACAGGGTTATGCCGAAAATGCATCGAAGAAAAAAAAACTAGCATGGTCTGTAATCTGGATAGATGTCGATATGCCATGGTCGCTGTCTAACAATAGACACGTGATGCCATTTTAATTAGTCGCTGACTGCACTGAGAGGAGGCACTGCACGGCAGGCATTGTGTACCTACTTTGATACGATGTCACGCCGGCTAAATTTATAACTTATCTGTCGAAATTAAAGGCTGCATATGACCTAGCTACATAGAGTATTCTGCTATTAAAAATCTGTTCCATGGTTGCCAACCTCAACTTTAGTTTTGGCATCGTCTCTTGGGCTAGATATACCTAGCTCAACCGGAAAAGCGATCGATCGAGCTGTTGGGAATATTAATTCCATGATGGATTTTAGTGCAATTAACGACGAACAGACCCTCGTGCAGAGCTAGACAGTGCAAAGTCTCATAATATTGACTGAATTATTAGGTGAGCAACCATTCTTCAGACTTGCAAATTGAAGAGGAGCTGTGTGTGTTAATTGACTGTCTGATTTATGCAAAGTTAAGTCTCTGCCAAGAAATTTGCTGAATCAAAAGCGCGAGTTGATTCGGTCAGTTCAGTGTTCCCTCTCGCGCCCTGAAAAGTGGCTCATTTAAGCAGCTGATTTTGGTTCGCTTGTAACAAAGATCGAGTTAATTAATTAATTAATTTGGGAGGGAGGAGTTTGTTGTAGCCATGAATTTTGGCGAGCCTGCCTCTCGACCTCACAAATCACAAAGTGTGCTTGTACGTACAAGTGGACTTGGTCTAATTAAAAGCCGTTGAATTGATCAGGATCACTGAGCAGAGTGAAGCACAAGACAAAAATGTGTTGTTTACCCTGAGTGACATGAGTACGTAGCTTGCTGTTAATAAAACAAGTACTCTCTCTCCGTTTCATAATGTTACAATCTAAAACCAATTTTGATATTTAAGAGTACAACGAATCTAGCATATTCAGATTCATTGTATTATAAAATATTAAATCTGATTCTAGTTGTAATATTATGGAAATAATGGAGTATATGTTTTGACGGGTAAGTGCGAGTTGACAGCTTCCGATATGATGTCATCTCTGAAGTATCTTTCTATAAACTTTAGTCGTATGGAAGCAGTCCAAGCAAACTAATTAATGCAGTTTTTCTTGTAGCGTTTTAGTAAAAGGTTGAATATCAGGTCAGCGTTACGACTGAGCAGTGAGCTTGACTATGTTTTCGATAGTTAGGTATAAAGACCTTAGTGTGCTCGGTGCTCCAGTAGCTGGTGGAACCTGGTCATGACCAAAACTGCAGGTGAAAAAGCAAAAGAATTGCCTAAGAAAAAGAGAAAAGGAGATTTGACTGGTGCAGTACACTCGTGGTCTCACAGCTTTCGGCATAGAACTGCACAAATGATGGAACTATTGTGCCGTTTGTAAACTCTAATACTTTCGTTGTTGCATTATGGAACGGCAATCAGGTACCCGACAAGAACACCGAGGACAAAAACACATTACACTTGTCGTTGTTGCATACGTGCCTCGCAATACCGGACGGCACAACATATATTGACATGTACAAGATCAACAGCATCGGCAGCAAATTATGTCATGGCATGTGTAGGGAGCAGCTCTGGCTTCCAGCTCCTCGAGTGGCGGAACAGCTTCCAGATTAAATCCCTTCTCTGTAGGAAAGCAGAAGCTATAGATGTTTCTACAGATGCCTCGACTAAACGGATGAACTCTGTCAGGTAGACCCCTGCAAATGGTATCTCAACAATAAGTTACCGTAAACTGAAAGTTGAGTCATTCCTAAATATTCCATACCTCAAGTAGAACACTCGCTTCCTTCTGGCAACTTCGTATGTTGTTTGATTTGTAAGAGCAATGTAACTGTGATCAGAAAACACATCAAACATGTATTAGTATGCCCAAAGTGTTGCTGATTTGGGGTTTGCAATAGCCAAAATCTATAAGCCGGCTCATAGGAAAGTAAATTTGGCTCTGATGGTGTGTGCACGTGTGTAATCTACTACTGAGTTTTTACTTTGAAGATGTGCAATCTACTTCTGATTCAGCGAAATAAGAATAGAAAAGATTTAGCTCTTTGGCCATCTGCCTAATGGATTCATACTTAGGTAAACATTAATGTCTCATCAAAACTAAAGCTCAAAATCACATCTCCTTTTCACCTAAAGAAAAAGATAGGCACAAACCTACAAATTAAACAAAAACTACATGTGGAGCTACTGGTTGTCACTTCTTTTCAGCAACTAAGCCCACCAGTTGAATCACAAATGGGCAAGACTTACGTATGGAAAATCAATAGCAGCAGCAGGAATATGAGGATAAATATCAATACTGCCAACAGGATTACGCTAATAAACTCCTTCCACCTGCCATGGTAATAAATAAGGTACTGAGATGAGAGAAAAAGGAAAAGTGCAGTTCAAGCAAAAGGTTGAAAGCAACATTGTATGGGCAGTGATGTGAGTGTTGAAAGAGAATAACACAGCATACCAGGCCTTGTTAATATCTATATGTAGTGACTCAATGTAGAGAGCAACTGTCCAGACACACAAGATCGTTTCTTCAAAAATGTACCACCTAAGAAAGATTAGGTAACATAAGAACCGGGTTTCTAATTTCTATAGTAGCACAACACAAGGTAGGTACTACCATATGCACATTGTAGCACATCTGATGCATAGTTTCAACAACGTAGTTTAGGTGCATATATAGACCAAAATAGAGTGTTTGTCCGCACAAAATTATGCCGAGCTAGTCGAATTGGATTTGATATACAACTCTTGCTTCTATTTATATAAAGTATAACACAACTGTATTTTGTATACAACTATATTAATCAATCTGCACCATTATAATCTAGGCCTACCAATATCTAATGGTGTAAATATTTTTCTTACTCCAATTAGCATGGTAATTTTAGGACCTCCAAAGCGAATGTGGTGGCTCCTTTTCGCCTTGTTTTAGTAATATAATAGACATTACCATTTAAAATAGCATCCTGCAAAGTGTTCTTATAAAATTGAACCTTTAAAGCAATTATACAAATTTGAAGGTAAAAAATACTTCAGCTCAAAAAAAATCAAACATACCATAAGAGACAGGTGCATCCATACCCTAAATGCATCAGATTAGTGTTTCCCAGGACTTACCGTTATAATGAAGTTAATTTTGGAACCTAAACACAAGATTTGGTGTGTATATTTCAAAGTTAGTGTCCTATATTTCACTTTACATTCAGCCAAAAATTCTTAACTGACCACATATGTCACCGGCCAGAGAAGTATTCTGGTTGGTAGGAACTAATCTTCTTAATTGATAGGAAAACAAAGTAGTTGGACGAGGCCCTGAACCTCAGTGGCATGGAGGAGCTGTGACCAGCGTCGTAGTGCCGCACCACCGAGGCAGGGGGATATAGGGAGGCTAAGACTAAACTGAATACTCAACGACCTAAACTCCTATTGGGGCCCTATTTATATAGACACAGGACCAACCCTTCTAATTGATCTAATCTGCTAACTGAATTAATCTAAACATGATTCTAATCTAATCTGTTAACTGAATTAATTTAATTCGCTACAGTACCAGTGAGTACTATTCAATATTCACGGTTGGCTGGGCTAGGCCCAAAACCCTAGCACATGACATCTACACCCCTCTTTTTGAGCAGCTCGCCCTCGAGCTGCCAGAGGACATTAAACCTAACTCCTAACCCTAATACAAATACGATTCAAGCCTTTACATCTCGACTTGAGGTGGACCCCATCCCATCTCTCGTAGAGATAGGACAACTCTACACCATGACCTTGCCTGCCTGCACCTGGCATCTCACCCGTCATCGAAAAACAGTTTGTCCTCGAGCTGCATAGCAAGATATCGCCACTTGAACTCGTCACAGGGGACTCATGATATGGGCGGCACACCTTGATTTGAGTTCCTTGATGACATCTTGATCTGGCGATGGCATCGCGGCTAAACCATCCAATGCCATCGCTGGCGGGCAGCGAGAGCGTCAGACTTTGGAAACTCCAGCTAATGGGCAGTGGCAATGAAGTCATCATCGGTTTCTTCCTCCCTATCACTTATGCCACAATGGCCACGGGCCGGCAGTCGACCCATTCTTGGCACGCCTCTGCGCTGTCTCGACGCGACTGATCATGGCGTCTAGCGTCTGTGGTTGCTGCTCATGCTCCGTTACCACCACTTCCAATTCCACGACTTTCGCCTAGAGTAGTTGCAGAGGTTGTAACTTCTCCTCGATGGTGTCCAAAGTCCAAACGCTGCATGATAGCTTTCAACATGTCTTCGATGGCATTCCCCAAACCGGCGCTAGATTGGGAACTCATCGTAGTGGAAAGAGAACCTGAGAGTTCTGATACCAAGTTATCACCGGTCAGAGAAGTATTCTGGTTGGTCAAAACTATCTCCTTAATTGATAGGAAAACTAAGTAGTTGGACGAGGCCCTGGACCTCGGTAGCATGGAGGAGTCGTGACCGGCGTCGCACCACCGACGCAGGGGGATACAGGGAGGCTAAGCCTAAACTGAATACTCAATGACCTAAACTCTTATTCGGACCCTGTTTATATAGACACAGGACCAACCCCTCTAATTGATCTAATCTGCTAACTGAATTAATCTAAACAGAATTATAATCTAATCTGCTAACTGAATTAATTTAATCTGCTACAGTATCGGTGGGTACTGTTCACGACTTGCTAGGCTAGGCCCAAAACCCTAGCCCATGACACCACATCCCTACAAATATTTAGTTTTTTCGCATAACCCACATCAGAATAATATAAGAAAAAAATGTAAAATTGTTATTTATGTCACATTTCTAGTATAAATAGGGCAAGTGTGGGAAACAAATTCAGAATGTTTATGCAGTATGTTGCATCACAGGGGCAACAAAGATACACATGCCAAAACTCACCAAAACCTGCAATGGTTCTTTTTCCCAATGCATGTTCCGAGCCAAATGCAGTGATGATCAAACTGAAGGACACATTTATCACAATCTTGGCAGTGCCTGGTTCGAGGGGGCTGTAGGTTGTAGCAAAACAAATGAACTTGGGCAGTTAGTAGCAGCTTTACATGCAATTAAAATCAATATGACAATGACATTTGAGAAAAGAGAGTAGGGAAGCAATGAAGCATTAGTCCACTCCATAAAATTCACAGCTACATAGTGTACAGGATTTCACCAAATGCTAATTACTCCAAGAAAGCATGAAGTTCTAGACATCCTCATAATGGTCTTCAGAAACATAGATGGAACTTTGAATGGGAATCAAAATGGAACAATTTCAGCTAAGTATGAGGAGTGTAAGACTGCCAGTAGCCTATTTTAACTGTATTATCAAATATGACTAGTTTTTGACAATTGCATTGTCTGAATTATCACAAACCAGTTTAGTAAATCTTGAATAAGCTCATAGGTTTAGTTGAAATTAATCAAACATGATAGACTTAGGGATTCACGGGGATCACTAGGGTTTGGAATAGCAGGGTTTAACTTAGAGATTGACAAAACCCTGAGTCATAGAGCCAATGCGGAGAGGGAGAGAGATGTCGTACGTTTGGGCTTGTTCGATGAACTATCCATGGAGTCCGATGACTTGGTGAAGAACATGGGCGCGGAGGAGAGGACGCTTCCCACTACTTTAGCGCTCGCATTTAGATCGAATCGTGATAGGGATGTAGGGTGGCGTATGGCATGACAAACCTTGACGTTCATGCCCCCGACCCATTCCTTTTGATGTGCACTACACGACGGGGGCCCCTCAACCATTTTTGGTTGGGCCCCGATCAAGGTGTAAGATAAGGGGAGGAGAGGGACTCGTCTCCAAACTGATCCTACTCCTCTAGGAAATCTAACCAACATCCTCCTCTTAGATCTCGATCTTAATTCTTAGCAATAGTCAGTTAGATACTACGGGACTTAACAACTATAATGCACCTTTCCATTATAAATCAGATTCCTAACTTATTTTGGGCCCTTGGTATCCATAGATCATAAGATTTCCGTTAAACCTATATCAAGTAAGTGTTTTCTGAACACATTGGGTGGTAAACCTTTAGTGAGCGTATCCGCAAGCATTCATTTGATGCTTATATATTCAAGACTAATAATTTGATCTTGGATTTTCTCCTTAACAAAATAATACTTAATATTGATGTGTTTGGTAGCATCATTATTTTGTTATAGGAGTACAATATTGTAGGCTCATTGTCGCAGTATAACTTAAGTGGTCTTTCAATGTTGTCGACTATTCTAAGACCGAGTACAAATTTTTTAAACCATAATGTCTGTCCGGTGGCCTCATAACATGATACAAACTTGGCATACATCATGGAGAATGCAGTGACGATCCGTTTGGAGCTTTTCCACAATATATCTTCATTTGTGAGTGTGAAGATGTAACCTGGCATGGACTACTCAGTATCTACACATCCCACAAAACCTGAATCTGAATAACCCACTATTTCAAGGTATTTGATATTTCATACGTTAGCATGAGGTATTTTGCTTTATATATATCGTAAGACTTTCTAACTCCTTTCCAGTGATCTATATTTTGATTTTTCTGATATCTGTCAAGCATCGCAATAAAAAAACTAAGTCAGGGCGAGTGCAACTTAAGTAGGGATGAAAACGGAGCGAAAAGTTTCCGTCCGTTCCGGGAAAAAACGGAAACGGAGAGGGTTATGCGGAAACGGATACGGAAAATTGCGGAGTGGAAACGAAAACGGAATTTTTTAAGCGGAAACGGAAACGGAACAGCGGTTTCCGACAGAAACGGATACGGAAACGAAATATTCCGCATAACAAAAACGGAAAGTTTCCGTTTCACAGTTTTTTACTGCATTATATAGAATATTAGCTTTTACTTTTTTACATTATATAAAATTTAAACTATATTCTATTCATAAAATATTAAACAATTTAATTTAAATTAATATATAATTATTTTCTAAAAATAAATATATATATTCATTACAAATAAAATAAAACTTGTTTTTTACTTTATTATATGTATTTATCATTTATTAATGTGTGTAAATTGAACCTGTTTATTTGTTTATCGTACTTTTTTCATATATTAAGGGTTTTTTATAATTCCGATAGATATTCCGTTCCGTATTCGTATCCGCTCCTTATTCGGTCCGTATTCGTTTCCGATGATATCCGTTTTCGTATCCGTTTCCGGTATATCCGTATTCGTTTTCGTTTCCGTAAAAAATACGGAAACGGATATGATAGCACTCATTTCCGTCCGTTTCCGCTCCGTTTTCATCCCTAAACTTAAGCATACATTAAGCTTCCGACAACAGAAATATATGGAACTAATTTCATTTGATCAATCTTATATTGGTTCCCAAGACATTGAAAATTCTCAAACTTATCACTCTCGACTATCAGAACATGCGTAGGCTTACACGAATGCATACTATACTATATAAACTTTTCTAAGTATGTTTTCTACGATAATCCTAATACCCTTTATTTCTATCTCGATGAATCTCAATTCACAATACATAGAAAATTTCACCAAAATCTTTCATATTAAAATAATGCTAAGAGTCAAAAGGCTTTCTCTACTAGGTCATGGGACTTCGCTATGGTAAGAATGAAATACGATATCGATTGTACTAAGTCTACTATTAAAAACTAAGAGCTTCTTGTCTTTACATTTTGATATGAAATATCTTGGTAAATGTTAGAGTGTGTTAGTGTGTGTGTGTGTCTCTGGTGTGTGGGCCCCCTATCTATTGTGTGGGCCCCTCCTGTAAGACCCTTCTTCTTCTATCCTCCCAACCCTAGGGAGAGGAATCTATCTCTCTCACCTTTTCCTACATGGTATCAGAGCCCTAGGCTCTCCCCTCTCCCCTCACCTGGCCGCCGCAGCTCCCCTCTCCCTTTCGGCCTGGTGGCCGGCAAGCCCCCGCCATGGCCGGATCCGGCGGTCCCGCGGCCAAATCCAGCGCCCCCGCCGCCGGGCTCCCCTCCCCCTTCGGCCTGGCCGCAGCCGGGCAGGCACCCGCCATGGCCGAATCTGGCGCCGCCATGGCCAGATCTAGCGCCCCCGCCGCCGCCGCGACCGAATCCGGCGGTCCCACGGCCATCTTCGGTGCCCCCGCCGCCAGGCTCCCCTCCCCCTTCGGCCTGGCCGCCGGCCCGTTCATGGCTGCCCCTGCCGGGTCCTCCTCCTTGCCTGCGCCCCCCTCCCTGGCCGCCGCCGCCGGCCACCCCTCCCTAGCTGTCGGCCCCTTCATGGCTGCCCCTACCGGGCCCTCCTTGGCTGCAGCCACCTCCCTGGACGCCGCCGCCGCTGCGCGCCCCTCCCTGACCACCGCCGCAGGGAGCCCCTCCCTGGCCACCGATTTTCCCGCGTACATATTTGGCATCGCCGAGGCCGGTTCTGCCCTCGGCTCGGTCGACGCGGGCGTCCTGGCCCTAGGCACCGCCGCCGGTCTCCCCGCCACTTCTTACATGAGGCCCAGGCAATTTACTAATGGGGCTCCTTGGTCGTCCCCAGCACCGGTGACCATGCTCACCGGGCCGGCTCAACACCTGCTGTCTCTACCCTTGGCTCCACCGGTGTTGCACCCACCACCTTCGGTTTGGGCACCGTGGTCCAGTGGGTGGGACTAGGCGGCCTGTATGCTATCCTCTTGCCCACCGCCTGCTTCCATGGATTGGGTGGCCGACTCGGGAGCCTCCTTCCATGTCACTCCGCACATCGGTCTTCTTTCTTCCAAAAGGCCGCCCCACCCATCGTACCCCTCTTCCATCATGGTTGGAAATGGGTCCTGTCTTCCGGTCACCTCTGTGGGTGATGCGGCTCCATGTGGTTCTGTCTGTCTTCCCAATGTTCTTGTTGCCCCGGATATCGTTCAAAATCTTCTTTCTATTCGTCAATTCACCTCTGACAACTCCTGTTCCGTTGAGTTTGACCCTTGCGGGTTGACGGTGAAGGATTTGGCCACACGACGGTCTCTTCTCCGTTGTGATAGCACTGACCCTCTCTACACCCTTCGCCTTCCGCCCTCCGCTGCCCCTCCTTTGGCTTCCCCTACGCCTGTGCTTGCTGCCATCACTTCCTCCACTCTCTGGCACCACCGGCTTGGTCACCCCGGCGTTGACGTTTTGACTCAGCTCAGTAGTAGCCCCTCTATTTCTTGTACTAGGGATGCTAGCGAGCATATTTGTCATGCGTGCCAGTTAGGTCGCCATACCCGTTTACCTTTCCCCGTCTCTTCCTCCAATGTTGTTCGGCCTTTTGATCTCATTCATTGTGACTTGTGGACATCCTCAATCCCGAGTGTTTCTGGTTTTAAGTACTATTTGGTGGTTCTTGATGATTTCACTCACTATTCTTGGACCTTCCCCTTGCGGTCCAAGTCTGATGCCTTTCCCTCTCTCACTCACTTCTTTGCATGAGTATCCACTCAGTTCAGTGTCATCATCAAGGCGGTCTAGTGTGATAATGGGCGTGAGTTTGACAACTCCACTTCCCGGGCTTTCTTCCTCTCGAAGGGAGTCCAATTGCGCATGTCGTGCCCCTATACCTCCCCTCAGAACGGCAAGGCTGAGCGCATGATTCGTACCACTAACAATGTTATGCGCTCCATGCTCTTTCAGGCTTCGGCTCCCGCTCGTTTCTGGGCTGAGAGCCTCCTTACTGCCACCTATCTGCTCAATCGCTTGCCTTCTAAGGCCACGTGCGCTCCCACCCCTCACCATGCCTTGTTTGGTACCCCTCCTTCCTACACTCACCTTCGTGTTTTCGGGTGCGCTTGCTATCCCAACACTTCCGCCACTGCTCCTCACAAGCTTGCGCCCCGCTCGACCCTTTGTGTGTTTCTCGGCTACTCCCCCGATCATAAGGGGTACCGTTGCTTTGACCTCTCCTTCTCGTCGTGTTCTTATCTCACGACATGTCATCTTCGCCGAGTCAGTCTTTCCTTTCTCCGTCGACTTCACCCCCGCCACCAGCCTTGAGTTGGACTCCCTATTTCTACTGACCCAGTGGTTCAGCCACCTTTGTCTTCTACAGGTACAACCCCAGACGTTCTGATGGCTCTCCCGCCATCTAGCGAGCCTTGTGTGGTAGCGGAGCTGCCCTCCGCGCCACCCACGGCCTCGGCACCTCTGGCAGTGCCACGTGCGGCCACTCCCCACCAGCCGGCGTTGCCCTCCGTGCCTTGCGCGGCCCCGGAGTCCTCGGATGTGCAGCGCGTGGCCACTTCCCTGTCGCCTCCTGCGCCCGGGGTTGGCCCACTGTTGCCTCCGACGCCATGCACGGCCCCAGCCTCGCCTGCCGCCCCTGACACCTGCCTCGCCACGCGTGGCCCCGGCGTCTTCTTCCCGCTACGCCGACCCTGTCCGTGTCTACCAGCGCCGCCTGACAGGTGTTGCACCGGCCCGCTCACACGCCGAGCCGCCGGTATACCACCCGCCCATCCTTCACCGCGATCCCCGCCACACTCACCCAATGGTGACTCGGCGGGCTGCAGGGGTCCTTCGTCAAGTTGACCGCCTGGTCCTCTCCGCCACTACGGAGCCGCTGGTTTCTCCTATACCCTCCACCGTCCGTGGCGCCCTGGCGGATCCACACTGGTGCCGCTCGATGGAGGAAGAGTATGCGGCCCTTCTGGCCAATCAGACCTGGGACCTGGTGCCTCGTCCCTCTGGCTGCAATGTGGTCACCGGCAAGTGGATCTGGACACATAAACGCAAGGCAGATGGTACGCTGGATCGCTACAAAGCTCGTTGGGTCCTCCGGGGTTTCACCCAGCGCCCTGGAGTTGACTACGATGAGACCTTCAGCCCAGTGGTGAAGCCTGCTACTGTCCGAACCGTTCTCTCCTTGGCACTCTCGCGGTCTTGGCTAGTTCACCAGCTCGATGTGAAGAATGCCTTCCTCCATGGCACCCTGACGGAGACTGTGTACTGCAGCCAGCCTGCAGGCTTTGTGGATCCCGCTCACCCTGAGCTTGTTTGCCGGCTCAACAAGTCTCTGTATGGTCTGAAGCAGGCTCCTCGGTCTTGGTACAGTCGGTTTGCCTCCTTCCTGATGACTTTGGGGTTCAGCGAAGCCAAGAGCGACACTTCTCTATTTGTCCTCCACCACGGTGCTGACACAGCCTACCTGCTTCTTTATGTGGATGACATTGTTCTCACTGCCTCCAATCAGTCTCTGCTTCAGCGGGTTGTCTCCTCGTTGCAGCGAGAGTTTGCCATGAAGGACCTTGGTGTGCTCCATCACTTCTTGGGAGTGACAGTGGAACACCGCCCTGATGGCCTATTCCTTCACCAGTGCCAGTACGCCTTGGATGTCCTTCACCGCGCAGGGATGACTGACTGCAAGCCATGTTCCACTCCAGTCGATGCTTAGGCCAAGATTTCCGGTACCAAGGGTGCACCAGTGGATGATCCCACTGCCTACCAAAGCATTGCTGGTGCCCTTCAGTATCTCACATTCACTCGGCCGGATATCTCCTATGCAGTGCAACAGGTGTGCTTTCACATGCACGACCCACGGGACCCGCACCTTACCGCTATGAAGCGGATTCTCCGCTATCTGCGTGGCTCCCTCGGCTTCGGGCTTCACCTTCGGCGTTCTCCGGTTGCTGAGCTCGTGGTTTACACTGACGCCGACTGGGCGGGATGCCCGGACACGCGTCGCTCCACCTCCGGCTACGCCGTCTTCCTTGGTGGCAACCTCGTGTCTTGGTCATCCAAGCGGCAGCCTGTTGTCTCCCGCTCCAGTGCCGAGGCTGAGTACCGCGCTGTTGCCAACGGGGTGGCAAAGGCATCCTGGCTCCGGCAGCTCCTCGGGGAACTCCACAGCCCCCTCGCTAGGAGTACGTTGGTCTACTGCGACAACGTCAGCGCTGTCTACCTCTCCACCAACCCCGTCCAGCACCAGCGCACCAAGCATGTGGAGATCGATCTCCACTTCGTCCGTGATCGTGTCGCCGTGGGCGATGTCCGTGTTCTACACGTTCCCACCACCTCCCAGTTCACCGACATCTTCACCAAGAGTTTACCTTCCTCCACCTTCTCCGAGTTTCGCTCTAGTCTCAACATCCGCTGCGCCGAAGTTTCGACTGCGGCGGGGGGGGGGGGTGTTAGAGTGTGTTAGTGTGTGTGTGTCTCTGGTGTGTGGGCCCCCCTGTCTATTGTGTGGGCCCCTCCTGTAAGACCCTTCTTCTTCTATCCTCCCAACCCTAGGGAGAGGAATCTATCTCTCTCACCTTTTCCTACAGTAAAACTATTGGAAATTAAGATTCATTGAGATAGAAATAAGGAGGTATTAAGATTATCGCAAAAGACATACTTGAAAAAGATTCTACGGAAATATAATATGCATGTGTGTAAACCTACGCCTGCTCCAATAGTTAACGGCGATAAGTTTGTGAATTTTCAATGTCTTAGGATCAATATTAGATTGATTAAATGAAATCAGTTCTATATACTTTTGTTGTCGGAAGTTTGATGTACATTCAAGTTTGCACTCGACCTAACTTAGCTTTTGTTACTAGGATGCTTGGCAGATATTAGAAAAATATAGTCATATATCACTAAAAAAAGTTAAGAAAGCTTTACGATATATACAAAACACAAAAACCTCATGCTAACATATGAAAGATCATAAACCTTTGAAATAGTGGATTATTTAGATTTAGATTTTGTAAGATATGTAGATATTAAGAAGTCCATATCAAGTTACATATTTACACTCGCAAATGGAGCTATATTGTGGAAAAGCTTCAAACAGACCGTCATTGCATCTTTAACGATGTATGCCGAGAATTTGTATCATGTTATGATGCCACTAAACGTACATTATGGTTTAATAAATTTGTAACCGGTCTTACCGTGGTCGACAACATTGAAAAATCACTTAAGTCATACTACAACAATTAACCTGCGGTATTGTACTCACATAACAACAAGAAAAATGTTACTGTCAAACAAATCAGTCCAAGATCAAACTATTAGTCTTGAGCATATAAGCATCAAGAGAATGCTTGTGGATCTGCTCACTAAAGGCTTACCACCTAATGTGTTCAGAGAACACTTAGCTGGCATGATTTTAAAGGAAAGTTTATGATCTATGAATACTAAGTGCCCAAAATAAGTTAGGAAACTGTTTCAAAATGAAAAAGTGCATTGTAGTTGTTAAGTAGACTCGTAGTACGTAATTGCCTATTGCGACATAGCATACTCTATATATTGATCCATAATGGAATAGGTGCTTAGTTTAGTTTTAGGTTTAAGTTAATAATTAAGATTGAGATCTAGGGGAGACTGTTGGTTAGATCTCCCGGAAGAGCAGGGATCAGTTTGGAGACTGAGTCCCGCTCCTCCCATATCTCACACCCTAATCAAGGGCACCCAACTGAATATGGTTGAGGGGCCCCCATCGCGCAACACACATCAAAAGGGATGGGTTAGCAGGCACAAACGCCAAGGTTCGTCATGTCATACGCCACCCTACATCCCTATCATGATCTGATCTAAACGCGAGCGCTGAAGTGGCGGGAAGCGCTCTCTCCTCTGCGCCCACATTCTTCACCAGGTCGCTAGACACCATGGCTAGTTCATTGAACAAGCCCGAAGGTACGACATCTCTCTCCGGCTCTCCTTCTCTGCACTGGCCCTATGACTCCGAGTTTTGGCTATCTCTAAGTTAAACACTGCTATTCCAAACCCTAATGATCCTTGTGAATCCCTAAGTCTTATAAAAACATATTCGAGCACTTGCAACACAGTGTGTTTACTTACTATTATTTTAAACAATGAGCGATAACTATAATAAATATGTGAAGTATGGGAGCTTTAATGCTCAAAGTTTAGAGGATAAATGACTACCTGTATGACCTTGCAGTAGGTGCAAGTCCAATCCCTACAATAAAATAGAAGGTTATCACCTATATACAATATATTGTTGAAATTTGAAAATACCTTAAAATGACTCTCTTCTCTTAAGACTTGGAGTTTTACCTGTTACTTGACCCAGGGGGGTATAAATTCACAACTTGCTGCATCCATGATGATGTATATGTTGTGGGGTTATGTTTCTCCAGTTGAGGGGAATTTAAGCTTCCATTTTTTGAACCGGACTGCCTTTTCTTAATCATACAAAACAGTCAAACAGACACACAAGAAAGTATAAGTATCTGTTTATACTACCCAGTTTCCAATACTTCCATGCTGTGTATTAAGACATTACTTTGAAAGAGTGGCAGTATTGATGTATGTTGCATGCATCGTGGAACCAGCTTTCATCACATCAATAACATACCTGGCAGCATATAAGCCAAAAAACACAATCAAACCCATGCCATATTCAGTGCACAACAACATTCCTGGACGAAAAGAATATACCCTGGAGATGAACCAGCTGTGTAGAAGTACTGCACTGAGGTGACCAAAACAAGCACGCCATATACCCCTATATACCTGCAATCAAATGATGCTAAGCAGATATACCTGTTGATCAGATCTCCAATTGAAACCAAGAACTGAAAATGAGAACAAGAGCATGCTCTCTCGGCAGTGTATTCATTTTGCTGTATCAATAAACACTGAACAGCACCACGAAAGCTACTTTTGACTCGAAAGCAATTAGGCAAACGGGAAATAAATGTGCTGCCACCTAGTGATTGAACAACGCTTCTACATACCCGAATTCTATAGAACCAGGGAACCTAAATCGAACTTAGCCGGAGCAAAAACAATGGAGCTTTCTCAGAGAAATTGGGTGGGAATCGCACCACGGCTCCTCGTGGATTCGCCTATCGAGGGCTGAATCGAGCAGGAATACGGCGCCGACGAAGACCGCGTGCATCACAAGCACCATAAACCTCAAGCCCAAGGACGATCTCCTCGCTGCGCGAGAAAACCCCAAACACTGGATCAAAAAAAAAACACGGAATCCAGGACCAAATCGAGATAAAGCGAATCGAATGAGCAGAGTACTTCGATCAGAGAAGCGGAAGACAGGCTCTGCGGCGGATGAGGACGCCATTGTCGACGTCGCGGTCGCGGTCGCATCCGACGGCGACGAGGCTGCGGCGATGATTAGGTAGGAGGAGCCGAGCAAAGGCGATGCAACCGCCGTTCCGATTTTGGTGGTTCGGATTTGGAGACGACGTTTCTGGTGGAAGAAGCTTGGGGGTGGGGACGGAGATGGGACCCAGTTGCAGCAGGACATTACCGTATTATTAGGTGGGGTCACCTCGAAGTGAAACGGCAGGAGGGTGGGACCGTTAGTTGTTGGATAACTTACATAAAAAATCTTAAATTTAAAGATAAGATTGAATTAAATATATTAAGTTGCAATGTCTAGTTTTTATTTTACATTGAAAATAGAAATCGATACAATTCTATTTTATAGTAGAGATTATAGACATATAATAAATTTCTAAGTTAGAGCTCTAATTTGCTTGGTGTCAACTATCATGTATCAACAACATCACGGAAAAAAACAAACAAAAATGGATCACACGAGAGAAGATAATCCAGATACCGACCCATACCACGCATGTTTCTACTCATCGATAGATAGCCTGTATGCCTGCATAAGAGGTCCATCACAAACAAGCCATTTTGGGAGCCCATAATTGGGCTGGATCTATGCTTGATTTATCTTGCCTTATATGGAAACAGGTTTGTCCAATACAGTTTCTCCCTAGTTGGTGTTCGTGCTTTCTAAGGACGGCCCAACCTGCGAATTGAGAGAGCATTCTGCAGCCATCGAGCAGTTGATCTCCTAGAGGCGGGAGCATATCCAAAGAGCTCTAATTTAGGTTTTAGAAGAAAACCAGGCTCCAACAAAATTCTTAAATAAATCTTTTTCCTAAACTATTTTTAAAATCTTAGAATTACTTTACCTTCTCTATTTTTGTTGGCTCTACACTCCTTGTGCGTGCCTCTTTTTATTTTCACTCCACCCGCAAGATTGTAGCGTCCAGCTCGCACCTACTGTCCCTAGCGCTCCACATGCACCTCACACCTCATTGTCCCCAGTTCGTCATCCACACCCTGTGTCTCCGACTCTCCAAGCCCCATATCCCCCAAATGCTAGTAGTGAGGGCCAAGGAGATCCCACCTCTCTCCCGTGATGCCATGATGAGATAGATACTACAGTTTCGTGGCTCCATGTCCAAGGAGCGGGACCAAAGCCGTCGTGGCAGGGGTG
This sequence comes from Zizania palustris, assembly GCA_019279435.1. NCBI lineage: Eukaryota > Viridiplantae > Streptophyta > Magnoliopsida > Poales > Poaceae > Zizania > Zizania palustris. The sequence goes on from JAAALK010000287.1 coordinate 44,059,950, forward strand.
GGGATGGCAGAGAGGCGTCTCCATCAGCATTAACCCTCAGCTCGCTATCGACCCTGTCATCCTTCCCACAGTCGGCGTTCATGGGAGATGTGGGAGGAGGGGGTGGGCGGCCAATGCGATTGTGTTGACGCCAAGATTTAGTATAGTCCAGGCCTACTAGGGATGTCGCATGGTCAACAGAAGTCAAAAGGGGTCTGGTCAAAGGTGATCAAAGAAGCTCATCCATATTATTATAATATGACCGGACATGCATGAGCCAATGAAGGTGGAAGAAGATAGAGATGATCCAGAATCAGTTACAATGTAAATTACTTAGACTACAAGTCTCCAGACTATAAATATGTATCTAATTAGCTAGGTTAAGGACACACAATTAACCACAATCAACCACAATAAACTACTACTTTCGTCACATTGTCACCCTTGGATTTTCAAGGTTAATCTTGGCGAGACTTGGCACTTGGAACTGGGCTGCATCGTTTCGATCTTCGGCAAAGAGGTGAGTCCCGCCACCTCGATAGTCACATCAATTATGGTTTGTGTTCTTCAAGACTGCATCGTATCGATTTCTTGAGGTATCGGCCTGACTGGTGTTATCACCGGGTTTATATTGATATATTTAGCTAGGTCTAAGGTTACATCAGTTTTGATCTCTTAGATTGATATGAATTAGGCGTCATAGTTTAAGGCTTCATCGGTTTAGTCCGACATCTTGATCTATTGTATTATGTTCATGATATGTGTCATTCATCTAAATAAAGTATGTCTGATGCATTGAAGTGTTATTAATTTATCGTGATTAGCGACTATCTCGGTTAAGTCTGATCTTACAGTTACGATGACTTAATGATATGAATATGTTATTTGGTATGAATATGTTATTTGGTATGAATATGTTATCACTGTTTCCACGCTATATCCTATCTCCGTATGGGAGGCGCTTATCGGCCCTAATTCGCAAAGACACAATCTTATCGGTCGATAGAGTGTTTAGCCCGATAGCGTGGGCGTAGTCATCGGACCCATGGCCGATAGGCACATTTATTCATGTTTATTCTACTCTCTCCGCACTCATCATCTTGACAGGCGATCGGCGTTGCTACTAACGCCGTTCTTTATGACTCCTTATTAGTTACAGGGTCAAACTGATTGGCACACTTATAATCTTCTTTTTTTCTAAGATTATAGAACCTACATTAGAGTTAAGCAGATCTTCCAAGCCACACATGTGACCAAAAAATACACCAATAGATTGGTATACTACAATGAGCGAGGAAGGTTCTGGATGGATGGACCCGGAGGTGGTGGCCACGTTGCAGCTTGTCAAGGGCCCTATAATTGTCGTCTTCATCTTCGACCACGTGATGCAGGGCAAAAGCTTTATCTTTAACCAGGTTCACTCTCCATGTTGCTAGGCCCTCTTGCTCTCCACTTTTGGTGCCTCCTACACTCTAGTAAAAATAATGGAGATTGGTTTGAAGCACTGAGGGGGGAGTCTTCTAGGAGAAAAAATATACAAGATTTTTTCATTGTTTTAATGAATTTCTAGATGAATGATAATAATGACAAGATTCTCCTGAGGATATTTTATATTTTGAGTAGACCTTGACACATTGATTCTAATCTACTGAAACATGAAACATCCTTTGCAATTTAGAAAGTTAATGGTTGAAGATTAATGACATTGTCAAGAGAATCAGAAAATAAGATTTTTTTCATTGTCTTTGAACTATGTATGATTTATGCTCTATAGCCCCGGAAGTGTTTTCGTGGAATTGATGCATACTGACTAGGTTTACTATATTTTTTTCATTTTTTTTGTAAAATGACTGCATATGCCCTCTGGGGAATTGGTTTTTAAAGGCATTTGCAATACTTTGTAGAACAATCTAATTTTAACATCTCAAATACTTGTTAAAAACTTATAATTAGCAAAATCATACATAGGATCTAGAGTATGTTTAACTAGTTTATACTAGTGGACTGGTCAATTATTAAGTCAAAGAGTAATATGTATGACAGTCAATAATATTTCAATGATCTCACTTTGTTTCTAAGCTTCAATTTCTCAAATTATTCAAAGATCGATCCTAGTTTTCTTCTTTGTGTTGTCTACTATTCAACTAGACTTTAGATTAAAGCACTAATCAACAAAATAGCATGTATGAATTTCATAGTCCACATTAATTCGTTTAGCTTCTTCCTTCTCCGCCGCATTCCCAAAAAGCTAGGGTCTAGGGATGATGCACTGTGCATTTGTGGGCACCAACAAAAGCAAAAGTGTAGCCGACCTACAATGTGTGGAATAAGAGCAGATGTGGCGTGCGGATAGCAGACGTCGTTACTAGACGAAGAAACGTGTATTGAGATTATATTTGCTTGGTTTAAAAATAGTGATTGAGAATAAAGGAAAATTATTGTACATCTAATTAATTTTAGGGAAATTGCTTGGTTTCTTATATCAAGTTTTAGGGAAGAAAAAAATAGGAACTCTCCAGAAGACTAGCGGTCAGGGCCTCAAGCCCCCAAGTTCCATACTCGGGGAGAGGCCTCCTGACCACCAGCACTCAGACAGACGTCTTTAAGAGCCAGTATGTCGTTAATCTCCATAAAAACCACCATGATGTATAGTGGTTATCTCCAACGGTTATTGCCCACTAACTGAATGTTTTCTTGGTCATCAGTAGGGCTCTTTATTCCTAATTTCTAACCCTTAATCCTTCCCTTATAAAAGGATTAGGGGATCCCTGAATGAAAAAGGAGAGAACAAGAACAAAATTCAATCAGACATAGGAATAAGGTTATTATTCTCTGGGAGGCTTGAACCTGTCTAAAAGGCCTTGGTTTAGTCTCTTTTCTTAAGATTACCATTGAGTCGTATCACAGCTCCCCATTGTAACACCCCAAATTTTCAAAGGAATAAAAATATCCTTCAATTTATTTTCCTGAAATTAATGATTTTGGAAATACCTTTAATGCCCTCCTTAGTCTTTTTGAGCTAGAACCTAGATGAAATGACCAAACCAGAGGCTAGAAAATTTTGTATATGATCCCAAGGCCAAAATATATTTTTGAGAATTTTTACAAATTTTTATCACCCTTGGAAGTAGCCCAAATATTTTAAACCAATTTCTGCAATTATTTTTATTCAGAAAAGCATTTAAACAGTAATGGACCCTCCCCCTCCCTCTCTCTCTCGACCGGCCCAGCCCACTCCCCTCCCACACCTCGGACTGACACCCGGGTCCTGCTTGTTAGCGAGCCCTTCTCTCTTCGCGCGCGCGCTCGACGCCGTGGCCCCACCTGTCGACGCCAACCGAACCCCTCGCGCCCGACCCCACACGTCAGTCGCCACCCGTTCACTCGCGCCCGTTGACCTGTGGCCCCCGCCTGTCAGGACCGTCATCCACCTCATGCCACCGCCCCCAAACCTCACTGGCCGAATCAATTTCCCTCGGATCCACCTCGCCGGCCCCTCTCCCATTAAATTGGTGCCATAACTCGGTCCCCCGCACCCGGCCGACCGTTTCCCCTCATTAAACCTCGCGATTACGCCCCGGGATCACGCTGCGCATGCATGGCTGAGCCCTCGCCGGCGAGTTAAAGTCCTCCCTCGGCTTTCCTTGCATGTGAGCTCCTCCGACGCCCCTATTTAACCCCCTGGCCTCCACCGCGTTCGACCCCCACGACAATTCGCTGCGAGATCGAACAGAGCGCCCATAACACTCTTTCTAACGCCACCCCGCCGCCCCTACTCCGGTCAATGCTCACCATCATCGGTGACCTCCTCCGTCCTCGTCGACCACACCATTGTGACCGCAAGGACCTCACCGACCTCGGCCACCGCTCCGCCGTCGATGAACCCCGCCGGAACATCATCGCCGACGAGGAGCCCAAACCACCTCGCCGCCTCCACTCGTCGCCGGCCACGCTCCGTCGACCCCTCGCCTCGCCTAAGGTACCCCCGCGTTCCCCTAGGCGTCCTCTTTCCGTTTCTAGGCCTGGCTAGGATCGCCGTCGCTCGACGTGGCCTCTGGCCCGCTCACCGTCACCGGAGAAGACGACCGGCACAAGCTGAGTACCCGTGCCGTGTCGGATCTAATCATGGCCGTGCGATCGCGATCGGACGACGCCGGTATTATCACATGCGCGATTTAATCCGCACCGTCGGATCTGATCAAAGCGGTACATTTTAATCTCGTGCGTCCGTTAGTTTTTAAAACCCGCATCGCATCCGGTCCGTCCATCGCATACCGGTTCAACGTTTTAATCTCAGCCATTCACGTCATTTTAACTCCCCCGCCTCGCCCATGACCGCTCGATCACGATCCAACAGTGGATCTTGATCCGGCGCACGCGCACAGTGCGCGGGTGCACGATGGACTCGGCTCACCGTGGACCGACACCTGTATTTGGATTTAATTTAAATTCCAAAAATTATTTTAAACTTATAAAATTCATATCTTGCGCATTTGAACTCCAAAAATTACCATTTCAATTCCAGAAAATTTATAATTTTATCCTCTACATGTTAATGCCATAAAAACAGTATGTTTACTTTGAATATTTCATCCTTATTTAATAAAGTATTCAAATGCCCTTAGGGTAAATTATAGATTTAATTATTTAAATTTTAGCAAAATTTACATTTATTCATTTCCTGTTAATATAATGAAACCACTAAGTTTTCTCTGAACCACTTATTTTGAATTGGTTAGAAAACTTAAAATAAAATTGTTCACACTCTTATTTCTTTTATTAAAGGACAATATTTCATTATGGTTCATTTTAAATTATTCATAAAATGACACCTGTATTTGGATTTAATTTAAATTCCAAATTTTTTTTTAAACTTCTAAAATTCATATCTTGCGCATTTGAACTCCAAAAATTACCATTTCAATTCCAGAAAATTTATAATTTTATCCTCTACATGTTAATGCCATAAAAACAGTATGTTTACTTTGAATATTTCATCCTTATTTAATAAAGTATTCAAATTTCCTTAGGGTAAATTATAGATTTAATTATTTAAATTTTAGCAAAATTTACATTTATTCATTTCCTATTAATATAATGAAACCACTAAGTTTTCTCTGAATCACTTATTTTGAATTGGTTAGAAAACTTAAAATAAAATTGTTCACACTCTTATTTCTTTTATTAAAGGACAATATTTCATTATGGTTCATTTTAAATTATTCATAAAATGAATTTCAGAAACTTAACAACTTGGTTTTCTTTAAATTGACCCAATCAAAACCTATATGCTTGTTGTGTGGTTTTAGATTGTTTAATTGAATGTTGTATTTATTTTATTTTATTTATATTGGGAAGACAACGACGCCGCCGAGGAGCCGGAATACTTCCCGGAAGTTCCTCCCTCCCCTTTCGTTGAACAAGGCAAGTCACCAAACAAATCTTTTGAGCATATTGAACCCATGTTTTATTAAACTATCGCTAAAACACATAGGATATACATGCATTAGTCAAATGAAACCCTTACAATATATTTATTTAGGATCCCCCGACCTTGATGTGCAACCCAAGTCATGCTATCTAGCCTAAACTCCTTGCCACCATATAATTAGTATTATTAGCTAGTGTCCAATGTATTGGCACGATTGCTATAGGATTAAAAATGAGTCGTAGCAACTTGGAATCTATTATATGATCCCCGTTATTCTTATCTCTGGAATGCTGTTGGTGATAGAGTAATGGTTGAGAGTGTATGCATGGTGGGTTCCGAGTGCAAGCTAGGGCATTGGTCGGTAGCACTCGGGGCACTATAAGGACCGGTCTGAGGGATCCGTTGCAATACACTTCCGTACTAACCACAAGTCTAATGGGTAAGTCCTAACTAAGGTATGGAGTGTTCCAACCCGAGGCCACCACTTGGAGATGGGTCAAGCAGCACCTGCGGGTGGCTTGTACCGACGTGGCGCAAAAGGGGGTGCGACGTTAGCCGGGATGCGGCCCGGCACACCGGCGAAACCTAGAGCGGGTGGTTATCGCTTGGAGCATCTCATGCTGAGGTTTTGGCACGAGTTCCCGTGGTATGGGTCATCTCGTTACGCTTTGGCGTATGGGATGAGTGTGTGCCTTGTGGGTACAGTAGTACACCTCTGATCAGAGTCATAAATCTTTTCAAAAAGCCGAGCCCACGGTCAAGGGCGGGTTGCATGACATCCCACAGTTAATTTACTTTTAATATGTATGTGCATGATGGTTTGACATGTAAGGACTGTTGCGCGAGGAGAGAAAACGTACTCCTCGAGTTAGATGGTATTATGATGTTCATGTTTATTATTCCGCATGATTAAATTTGACTACACTAAATGCAATAACTGTAAAATGCACTTTTCCGCACTTTTAGCCATAATCCTTCCTTTGTTATTATCTTGCATTACTACTTGCATTTACGGTGGCTTGTTGAGTACTCTTTGTACTCATACCCATTGGACACACAATTCAGAGGATGCCTACTACGAGGATGGTCTGGAGTAGTGACCCAGTCAAGAAGAAAGATCCTGAAGAAGGCGTTCGTCATGCAGTTTATTTTTATTATTTTAACTTTACTCTTATGTAATAATATGGTCTGCGTACCATGAATGTTTGTCGTATGTACGTTGTCGCATGATGAACCTCTTGTATTATTGTTTTTCTTTGGAAATTGAATAATGTTCCTATTTGTTAAATCGGGGCGCCACACCCATCAAGCCTAACCAAATCCTTCTACGGGTACTCTCGTAGGCTATTGTTGTTCATACGTACAGATAGCTAGCGCGCTAGGTAGGGGACTAGTCTTATGATTCACAGATTGATTCAATGGCTGTCATCTGCAATGTTGATACCAAGGTCTCTATAAGTGTCACAATTGCCTTCGGAATTTTGACTTTCGTTGCTGATTGTATGAACTAACTAGTCCCAACCGTCACCTCGCTAAGGGCGAGAGCTCCGCTTGCTCCTGTAGTATGCCTACCGATGGCACAAGCGTTTGAGAAACTTGCTCCGCTTAAGGCATTCCGTTAGAACCCCCGGGTGTCCGAGCGACTAGCTCCGCCCAGGGTTCGTCCCCAAGTTGTCGCCAACTCGCCCACTAACTACGTCATCTTCACCAACTCTGGAGTGTGCACCGTTCGACGATGACAATTTTCTACGATCGCATCAACACGACCTTGCCAGTTGACCCCTCTGGTCCAACAAGCGCCACCTCCACTCACCTTCATGGCAATCATGGGCGTTGTCTCTAAAGATGAGCCCTCCAATGATGTCGAGTCCAACACTCATCGGTGTGAGACTTCCTTGCCTTATCTGAGTGCCTCCGATAGGTCAAATGGCCTCATAACTTTTGCCCTACGGGGATCACGTCGTATGACGGTAAGACCAACTCCTCCCAATGGTCGTGGTTGTACTACACAACCATGCGCATGGACGGAGGATACCAGGATATCATGGTCAATTACATCCCTATCAAGCTTTCGGTGGTTGATGTTAGCTGGCTAGCTTCACTCCCAGATAGCTCCCTCAACTCCTAGGATGATCTATGCAATACCTTTATTGCTAATTATCAAGGAACTTGGCAAAGGCCTACGTCTCGGCATGACCTACGCCAAATTCACCAAAGGAAAGGTAAGTCCCTTCAGGAGTATATTCACCGCTTCTCCGAGCAGCATAACACTATCGGCAACATCTCTGACTCTGATGTAATCTCCACCTTTCAAGATGGTTTGTGCAAGCCTTCGGAGCTATTTCGATATCTGATCATGAACCATCCAAAAGATCCTAGTGACATGATCACTACCACATAACAATACGCCAACGCCGAAGAAGCCGAACGAGAGCAAATGTATCTAAAAGCTCAAAATCCCGACAAAGATGGGCAGAAAGATCATCGTCGTTCACCATCGCATAATAATCGCAATAAACCTGAGAACTCCACTCGGTTAAGAAACAAGAAGCGGAAGGGCGAAGAAGTCATGGTTGAGTCATGGTTGCTGTCAGGAATTCCCGACCATTCGGTCGAAATAACTCGGCACTACAGAAAGTGCTAGAAAAACCTTGCATTATTCACCCTAACATCAACCACACCACTCGTCGATGTTTTCAATTGCAGAACCAGATGGTGAAAGAGGCAGAAAAATCCCCGATGAGATAAATGTCGACGAGATGACAAGAATAAGATGTCCGATAGGGGCAACAAAGATGCTGGAGCTTAACCAATAGAGAATGACTTCTAGGAGCCCACACGGACGTTCTCCATGATATTTGGCGGAGCGGTCACCGTCGAGTCTAAGCGCCGACAAAAGTTGATACTCATCATGTCAACACCATCATTATCGGGGCAACCGAGCACTTGAGGTGGTCGGAATTCCCGATCACCTTTAGCCGAAAAGATAAGTGGGAAGACATCCCTAAGCTAGGGAGATTCCTGCTGGTCATCGACCTAATCATCCTCAAAGTGCACCTCAAGAGGGTGCTAATATATGACAGTAGTGGACTTGACGTCCTGTTCAAAGATACATTAGTCGCTCTTGGAATCACTGGCTCGGTGCTCCAGATGACAGACACACCTTTCTACGGGATTGTCCTGGGAAAGACCTCCATCCCTCTCGACACGATCACCCTACCGGTGATGTTCGACATTCGGGAAATCTACCGGACTAAACACATCAAGTTCTATGTCACTAACTTTGAGACTACTTACCATGACATGCTCGGGTGGCCATCCCTCGCTAAGTTCATGGCGGTGCCCCCTATGCATACCTAGTTCTCAAGATACTAGGGTCAGGAGGGGCTTTCTCTATAAAAGGTGATGTCGCCACTTCGCACGCCTACGAACAAGACAACCTCGCCTTGGGTGAGGCCACATACAATTCTATGTAGATGGACGAAATGGTCCAGGAGGCCAAGACGATGCCGACCATAGGAATCGAGATCTCGAGCTCCATGCCATCTACATCAAGCTTGGTGCCCTCTTCATTTGAGTACAAAAGTGTTCATCTCACAAACGCTAACCCCTCCAAAACAGCGCTGATCGGAACAACGCAAGATCCTAAATAGGAAAGCACACTCGTCAGCTTCCTTCGCTCCAACACCGACATATTCGCCTAGCAACCCTCTGATATGTTGGGCGGGACTTAGGAGCTAATCTAGAATGAACTCCATGTTCATCTGACCGCCCAACTAGTCAAGCAGAAGATGTGCATATTTGCTGAAGATCGCAAAAAAACCATCAAAGAAGAAGTTACCCGCCTTCTAGCGGTAGGGTTCATAAAAGAAGCTCATCATATCGACCGACTAGCTAATATAGTCCTTGTAAAAATAAAAATGGGAAATGGAGAATGTGCGTTGACTATACTGATCTCAACAAGCGATGCCCAAAAGATCCTTTCCCGCTGTCATGCATCGATCAAGTGGTAGATACAACTGTTGGCAGTGCTCTCTTATGTTTCCTAGATTTCTACTCCGGCTATCATCAAATTAGCATGAAGGAAGAAGATCAAAATAATATAACATTCATCACCACATTCGGTGCCTACTATTATACGTTAATGTCTTTTGGGCTGAAGAATGCGGAGGCTATGTACCAACAACACATTCTACGCTGTTTGGCTAATCAAATTAGTTGCAACATTGAAACCTATGTTGATGATGTTGTTATTAAATCCAGAAGGCCAGAAGATCTCATCACCGATCTCCAAGAGACTATTAACAACCTTCGCAAATTCTGATGGCAACTCAACCCAGAGAAATGTGTATTTGGAGTGCAAACTGTAAAATTGCTCGAGTTCATCATCTGCAGTTGAGGAATTGAAGCTAATCCGGAGAAGATTTTGGCAATATTGAATGTGGCAAGACCCAACAGCGTAAAGCACATTTAACATCTAACAGGCTGCATGACCTCTCTTGGTCAATTTATTTCATGACTATGAGAGCATGGGATGCCTTTCTTTAAACAGCTAAAGAAGGGAGAATTCGTCTAGACGCCGGAGGCCGATCAAGCATTCTCTGACCTCAAGAAGTTTTTATCATCTCCACCGATCCTCGTGGCACCGACCACTGACGAGACACTCCTCCTCTACATCGCCGCCACAACTCACGTGGACAGCACTGCCCTAGTCGTCAAGTGCCCCGAGGAAGGACACACCTATCCGGTTCAAAGATCAGTATATTTTATATATGAGGTACTTGGACTATCAAAAGTTCAATATCCTTAGGTATAGAAACTCTTATACATCATCCTCATCACCGCTCGAAAGCTCATGCATAATTTTCAAGCTCACTCGGTGGAGGTGATCACTGAGTTTCCTCTAAATGAAATCCTATGAAATCGAGGCACGACTGGTCAGATTGTTAAATGGGTCATTGAACTAGGGGAATACACCCTCGACTTCAAGCATTGCACCGCTATCAAGTCCCAAGCTCTCACTGACTTTGTGGTCGAATGGACAGAGATCTAGCTCCCACCAACGAATGACCTTCAAGCGCATTGGATTATGTATTTTGACGGTTCTCTCAGTATTAAGGGAGTAGGAGCCGAAATTCTTATAATATCTCCCTCAAGGTGAAAGATTGAAATACACCCTTTGATTATTATTTATTGCGTCTAACAATGCAATCGAATATGAACTCTCCTCAATGACCTCCACATTGCTATCTCCCTTGGGATACAAAGATTAATGGCATATGGAGATCCCAAGCTGGTAATCGGCCAAGTCAACAAAAATTGGCCCTGCACTAGTGAGAATATGGATGCCTATTGCTAGGAAATCCACAAGTTGGAGAGCAAGTTTAGTGGCCTCAAGTTCCATCATGTCCCCTAGGACGAGAACTCGACTACTGACCTGATTGGCCAAGCTCGGCTCATCCCAAGCTCTAATGCCAAGTGGTGTCTTCTTGTAAGAACTCCTAAAGCCCTCAATCCAACTTGAAGAAACTCTGTCTCCAGAAGACGGGTCGGCTCCAACAGTATTGGTCATCACCAATGATAAAGAAGACTGGTGACAACCGATCATCGACTTCATCCTCACTTCTAATGATCCTGAAGACAAATATGCTTCCATTCGCTTATCTCGAAGAAGTAAGCAGTATGACATGGTGGGCTCAGAATTGTATAAAAGTGTTGCGTCAACCCGAGTGCTCATGAAGTGTGTTGATAAAGCAAAAGGAGCAGAAATACTCAAGGAAATCCATTAGGGTATATGTGGAAACCATGCCAGTGCTCGAACACTGGTCAACAAGGCCTTCAAGTCGTGATTTTATTGGTCGACCACTAATGAAGATGCCAAGCTACTAGTACGCAGTTGCCGTGGGTGTCAATTTTTTGCCAACCAACATCATCTCCCTACTCAAGTTCTCCAGACAATTCCGTCATCATGGTCATTTGCGTGTTGGGGGCTGGACATGGTCGGACCCTTTCCGAAGTCTCCCTAGGGTTATGATCGTCTTTTGTGGCCATCGACAAGTTCACCAAGTAGATTGAAGTGATGTCGTTGAAGACAAACACCTCCAAGAAGGCCATAGAGTTTATCCAAGAGATAGTATACTGTTTTGGTGTCCCTAATCAAATTATCATAGATCTTGGGATCTAGTTTACCAGCAACGAGTTCTGAGAATTCTGCGAAGATTGGTGCATTGAAGTCAAATATGCTTATATCGCACATCCAATAGCCAACGGACAAGTCGAGCAAGCCAATGGCATGATATTACAAGGGTTGAAAGAAAGAATATTTAATCCCCTTGATAAATATGGTGGTCGATGAATGAAACAATTGCGAGCTGTCCTATGGGGTCTTCATACTTAACCTAGCAGAGCCACTAGTCAGACTCCCTTCTTCCTTGTATACGCGTCGGAGGCCATTTTACCGATAGATATGCTACATAAGTCCCCCCAAGATCTAGTAGTATGAAGAAGGCATGGTCAAGCGCACCAGAGAAGAAGATAGTGATAGCCTTGAAGAAGCCCGATTGGCTGCCTCAATACAATTCGATCGATATCAGGAAGGCTTGTGAAGATACCATGATAGCAATGTTTGAGGTCGGTCTTTTCAAGTCGAAGACTTAGTCCTTCATCGAGTGCAATCAACAGTCGACTCCCACAATATTTCAGCTCCCTAGGAGGGACCATAATCATCTCTGAAGTTACCCGACCAATGTCATATCGCCTAATGCGGGAAGATAGCTAGAAGCTTGCGAATTCCTAGAATATCAAACATCTTTGTCGCTTTTATCCTTAACAAGACGATATAAGTTCATTTTTATTCAAAGTTTGACCTCTTGAATTTCATGTATTGATTTGCACCTGAGCATTTGTAAATAGTTTCTCTGACTAAAGTATTCAAGATCCGCTCTAACTTAGCTATTGTTAAGACTATTTACCTGCTCGGGGGATTTCCGCTTTCTTTTTTGTCTCGTGTGTTTTGTTCCTTTACTTGACTATTTGTGACACTGATGGTTCTAAATAGCGTGCATATGGCTCAAGTTTCCCTGCGTTATATAGACCTAGGCTATATCAAAGAAGTCAGTTTTTACGTTGTTCATAACCAGACGAACATAGACATTAATAAAGAAGAAGTTTTATTGCATTTCTATGAGATGTACAAATAAGAAACTTCTTCTACACTTTTTTTATCTAGTCAATAGGGTCAAGGTTGCTCGGATGTAGTTCTAGCGCACTGTATATATATAGTGTTAGAACATTCCTGAGTACGAGAAGCCCCGCAAATATGTGTGGTCGTGTGAAGATATACCCGAATGTTGCAGAGCCTTTTAGCAAATTCTTCAACACACGCCACCAACTTATCGAGTAGTCCACATCGATCTCTGAGTGCATGGTGCCATCCACACCAAGATCGACACAAATCACCTGAAGTACTCCGACCCAAGCTCGAGAGCTACGTCGAAGACACATCTTCCACTAGGGCATTCCCTTGGAGTAGACAATCTTTTACCGGCTAACAGCGATGTCATAGAAGTACTCCGACATGAGCTCAGATGCCATGACTCAGATGTAGCCCCATCGGATCATTCCCGAGTGCATGGGCCACTGACTCGAGGACCATGGCAGTGGATCTAGAGAAGACGAAGGCCGAAGCATTTATCTGCTCAATAGGCCTCCCTCACCCAGCGCCTCAGCACACCACTTCAGCCCTTAGTGGTCGAAGGCTCCATAGGAGTGCTTGGTTCTAGCCAACGCCAGAGTACCATCGTAAGATCACCACACAGGCTCGCTTGGCCTCAGCCGATGTCAGAGTACCGCCATAAGGTTCCTACATGGGCTCGCGATAGTATCACTGAATGCTAGGGCCGGTGCTGCTCCTCCTATCTCCGAACAATTGCATCATGGCTTCAGTGGGCCAGCAAAGGCGATCGCCATGTGTTCTTGCGGAAAGTTCATCAACACTCGATCAATAATGATGCAAAAGGATGTGGAACACCAAAAATCAAAGTACTCACCAGAAGTCAGAAGTGTAGTTGCTCAGAAGAACTATGACATCTGCTTGCATCAGAAAATGCCTAGTAGACCAGAGCGAAGTTGTGGCACCTGGTCATGAGGGATCCTAATCTCTCTCACCATGGAAGGGGCACTTCGATGAGGCAAAAGTATAAAGACAAAGGAAAGAATGCATTGAGATGTTGAAGCGTTGATAAGCTTGCACAAAGGTGCCTATTTATAGGCCATTGGAGTCATTAAAGTCGACCCACACAATTGGAAGTAAATCATAAGACTTCCATCAGTGATAATCACCATTAATGGTGTGCTAGAAACAATGGCAATCTCCTCGTCAAAGCCTCATGTTGCGTCAGTAAATATCCTTATCTTTGCCTACGCGGTCAACATGACCTGTCAACTCGCCTTGAAAAGTGGCCAAGTTCACTATAAGAATCCAGAAAGCCAAAAGAAGTTAAGCCAATACCGACAAAAGAAGCTAACTTTCATCGGCAAAATACTAACTTCCATCGGCATTTGCCTAACAGAGGCATCTCGATGGAAAATGGCTAATTTCCGTCAACCGTCGATGGAAGTTAATTAACTTACATCGGCCCAGCCTAGCCGACGAAAGTTAGCAAGGACTTTTGGCCACATCAGCAAAATGGCTATCTTCCATCGGCTAGGCTTGGGCTGACGGAAGTTATAGCTCACTAACTTCCGTTGGCTATGGTCAGCCGATGAAAGTTACTAGATTTTGTTTTTGATTTTTTGGGTTCACCCATTCACAAACCCATTCACAAACACATTCACATATTCACCCATTCACATTCACATCCACAAACATAATCACATTCACATCCACATCCACAAACATATTCACACATTCACAATCATATATACATCTACAAACACATTCACACATTCAAAATCACATCGCTCCACAAATATATTCACATTCTTCACCTCCACAAACACATTCACAAATTAACCAACATTAACATTCTCCACTTGCACAAACCATTCACATTCACAAACTTAACCATTAAAAGTCACAAATCATATTTAAAGGCACAATACATTCAAATTCGTGTTCAAATCTATAAAGTGACAAGTCATACGAACAAATAACGTTCATACTCACTCAACCCTCACTTGGTTGGTTTGAATTTTGGGCGCCACCACTGCCTCTCGGATCATTAACATTTTCGGCGAAGGGGGCTCCGAACGTGAAACCTGCAGCAAAATGAAGATCAAGTGCCAATTCGTCCTGGAGACCGAATTCCCAAGTGTTGCAGTATACAAAACAAAGGGTAACAATCTGTTACATAGATTAATAGATGGTTCACAAGCGAGCCAATAAGGTGATAGCATTTTGTTACGTAGATTAACAGATGATTCACAAGCGAACCAACAAGGCTTACCACAATTACGACATGGTCGACGAAGGGCTTTCAGTGCAAACCCACGAAGGTGTATTGATCTAATGCGAAAAGTAAAGAAAGTAAAGGTATGGTTCAAACTAGGGTTTGAAGAGTTGGTGTGTGTTGGGGGAGGTCCTATGAACCGGCCTCACCCCTGTATTTATCGGGGCTAGTCTTCTTATCTCTAACTTTAATCTGATAAGATTCATCCTAATCAAGATTAGAGATAAAAACAAACATGAATCTGTATCAGACTCTTATCCGAAGCCTACCTAAAGTAGGCCTTTGGCAGTCCCATCGAAGGGTGCTCCTCGAACCAAAGCATTGGCGAAGCAGGCTACCGAAGGGCCTCCGAGCCGAAGCCAGCCTGTGAAGCAGGCCGCTAAAAGGCCCCCGAGGCCCCATGCAGGTGGGCCTCCGGCACTTCAAGGCTTCGGCCTATACAAAGAGTTGTATGTTTTCAGCCCAAATTACTAAAATTGATATTTTGACAATCTTGACTATTAATGCCATTTTTTCAAGCACTCAGTCATGCCTCCTCCGATTAATCTGGTCGAAGGACCACCAGAAGGTCATGGCAACTCCCTGACCATGACGTTGGATGCGGGGAAGACTTTTGGATCCATGGGAACGGCTTCCAGAGCCACGGGGTCACCACCCCGACACAAACGGAGGCATCTCCTCGCTTACCACCATGGTAGTTTCGGCTGCTAGTGGTGGGTCTACAGGGCCCAGTGAAATGGGCCTAGACGCCGCCACACCTTCCAAGGTCGGTACCTCAGTACTCAGAGTAGCCATGCCCTCATCTCCAGCAATTGAGACGCTAGAAAAACCTTTTGTCCTGACCCTTTGTTGCCCTGTTGGTGCGACAAAGACCACTAAATCAGTGGCCAGGGCATCAGAGAAAGTTCCGCCAATCAGATCCAGGTCTTGCAGCATCAACAAAGCGGGGCAACACTAAAAGAAGTTAAATCAAGATCAATATCACCTAAACTGATCATACACACGACCATACTCCTTGCCACCCCGATCACCGGAATATCGTCCTCTTCATCCGCGAGGTGGGACCCACCCCAAGGTTGACCTTGGCTGGCAGAACCAGAGGAGTCGGTGGTGGTTGCGTCAGTGAAGGTGGAGGCAGAGTAGAAACGGAGGAAGACGATGCAGCAAACCCACCAACTACTGGTGTCGCCCGAAAGTCTCCCATTCAGCACCCGCTTCTCCAGCAAAGGACGATAGTATATTCGGTGGCCCTTGCGGCACCATCATACTCGCCACAATTCTAGTCAATGCTCTGGTCGATTGTTATCCTGTCATGGCTTCCATCATCGACATCTTCGTCCTCTTTGCCCGAGGAGTGACAGGATCTTTCCCTTTCTTCTTATCGTCGGTCGGTCTAGCGTGTGGGTCAGCGTCTTTCTAACCAACCACACAGGGATGCTCCGGTAATTGTGGCGTAGAGACGAAGGCTTCCCGACCCTATACGGTTCGAGGGTCAGCACCCAGAAGGTGATGATCATGGAATCTCAAGATTGCAAAAAAAGAGACCTCACCTCTAGTCGGGGAGTGCTAAGGTTGAAAGAACGAGGACTAGCGTTGTCTTTGATCTCTAATTTACTGGTAAAGACTCCCCACACTCTCTTCTCCGCCTTCACGCCCTCTATCGTCTTGACCCTCTCTCAGGTCGGGTCCCGGAAGCCCGAGTACTCGAATGCCGGATGGAGTCGCTGCTTTAGTGGTTGGACCCATTGGAGCACAAAGTTCAATGCCATGTGGATGCCCGTAAGATGAGCCAACCAGAGTTGTTTTATTAGATCCACCAACTCATCGACCTACCCATGCTACTTCGATTTGCAATGGTCAGTCCAAGTGAGCACCAACATCGCACCCGATCGATCTCCTGAGATAGGGTCGGCTCGTGGTTGGCCATGTAGAATCAACCCGAGTGCCAACACTTGTTGGAAGACGGAAGCGACACCAAAATGTACTTTGCCACCTTCCCATCACAAAGTTGAATGCCACAACCACCAACCACTTTATTATAGATCGCCCGCAAGCAAAAGAAATGGCGAAATAAGTTAAAATGGGGATCAATGCCCATAAAATATTCACACAAGTGTATTAAGACGACAAGATGAAGAATGGAGTTAGGATTGAGGTTGCAAAGAGAAATGTCATAATGGTGAAGAACACCACAAAGAAAAAGGGTGAGCAGGCAAGCCGAACCCGCGATAGAAGAAGGAATCAAACACCACAAGTTCATGGGTATAAGGAGTCGTAAGTGACTCACCGCTAGCCGAGCACCACACCGACAACATAGCTAGCAGAATCTCGTTGCACTTCTCTAACTCCTCCACTATGCTCTTCTTCATCGATGACGGTCGAAACTTCTTCACCCGGTTAACCGAGCCTTGAGGAACAAGTGCCATTGTTAGAATATCAAAAGGAGGAGCTAAATGCTTTATATTGAACAACTGATGTGCTTTGTGATAGAAAACCACATAGTTGCAATGTCGATTGTGGTTGCGGGGCACCAAAAGATTGAAGACTAAGAAGAAGTTGAAGGGTTGCGGAAAGTTTGATGAACACTAGAGGGATTATGTATAAACCTCATTTACAACCACCCAAGATCTCCGAAGCATCACGGTTGCCAAAAAGCTCGACCCAAAGCAATCCTCACCATCAATTATGTCGGTCAACATTTCCAAACCAAGGGTGAAGCGACGCTTGCAGTCATATTCACTTGCTGAAAGTGGTGTTGGAAGTTGTGCGTGTCCGTTCAAAATTGCTAACTTTGACCAGTGTCGATATGCATGAGCAGACAACTGACACCCCTTTTTTCATCGAAAAGCACTCTATGGTTCCAGCAGATGCCAAAACTCCAGCTAGTCAAATTTAAAAAAAATAGACTAAATCTTAGTTTTGAAGAAGCTCAAGTCTTAGGGGTTGCACTCAACAGGTGCACCTCGGCGGTGCACTAGTCGGGAAAAGTCATCTTCAAAGATCGATATTCAAAAGCTCTTACTGCTCGCTCGAATCTATTTGTGCGCTAAGAAAGAGCTCGGGGGTTGTTATCAGGAATACGATCCCGGGCTTCGTACCAAGGACTTATGAGTCGGCCCACCAACGGTCGACTTTCTCTAGAAGAAGAGCGGCCAGGTGGCTCAAGTCCCTGAGTTCCGCACTCAAGGAGAGGCCTCTCGACAACCGGCACTCAGACGGTCGCCTTTAAGAGCCAGATCGTCGTTAATCTCCATAAAGACTGCTATGATGTATATCAGTTACCTACAACGGTTATTGCCCACTAACTAGCCATTTTCTTGGTCATTAGTAGGGCTCTTTATTCTTGATTTTTAACCCCTAATCCTTCCCTTATAAAAGGATTAGGGGAGCCCTGAACAAAAAGGGGAGAACAAGAACAAAATTCAATCACACACACAAGAGTAGGACATTTATCTTCTAGGAGGCCAGAACCTGTCTAAAAGGCTTTGGTACGAGTCTCTTTTCTTGAGATTACCATTGAGTCGTATCATAGCCCCCCATCAAGCCTAACCAAATCCTTCTATAGATACTCCCATAGGCTATTGTTATTCATACGCAGTGATAGAGATGCTTTTAGATCTCTACAAAAGTGGAGACGATTGTATAGACGAGCTAGGTCAACCAAATCATACTCCATCTATTCCATAAATTATTTACTTATAAAGATAAAAACAATAAATTAGAAATAAAGGTAAAATATGAATATACTCTTTATTAATAAAAAAGGTAGTACTATAAAGTAATAAAAATAGGGTAGTAATATTTATTGAAGAAATTAAAAATTGATTTATGAATAAAAAACTGAAAATAAAATAAAATATAAGGTTGGTAAATTATAGAATAAATATGAAAAAATACAAGAAAGAAAGGAATCCATGAAAACATAATGATTATTTGGTTTAAAGGATATTTTTTATTTGGTTGAATAATTTCTCCTATGTCTTTGTAGATAGACCTCCCTTTGGTGGCTAGAGTGAACTCACCTCTCCCACGTGATGGCTCCATCCGTCTCAAATTCTACTTGTTTTAGTTTGGGATTATAGTAATTCATCTTATAAAAAGGTATGTCGTAGTAGCTTGTTGAATTATTATAATCTACACTCTAGATTTAGTAAGTTGGCATACTAAATTGATATATTTGTTTTAACTTATGCTTGTTGATAGCAAAAAGTGGCATTAATAATCAAAATTATCAAAATGTAAAAATTGGTAATTATGGCAGAAAATATGTGATTTCCTGACATAGGCCGGTCTGACCGGAGTAGGCACTTTGGTCTGATCGGACTGGGTCCGGTCAGACTGACCCAATCTGAGTCTGAAAGGGATTAGTTAGTATTCGGGGTAATTTTATCCCTAATCAAATCTTAATGACTTGTACGTGTTTTTAAGTAGATTAAAGCCCAGGAACGTTGAGATCAACCCCGATAAATATAAGGGCAAGGCTGATTCAAGGGACCTCAAAACCCTAATAGATCCAATCTATTATTTACCTTGAATTGTTCTTTACTTTCAATCTACTTTCCTTGCGCTGTAAACCATCATTCCGTCCTGTCATAATAACAGTAATCCTTATTGATTCGATCGTGAATCATCTGTTCAATCCACATAACAGATTTTTATCATTTTATTGATTTATATCGGTAATTCGGTCTCTATGACGAATTGCCTCTGACCTTTGGGAGTTTTTGTAGTGTTTTCATCCCTACATTCTTCACCAAGATCCCCTGCATCCATCCGTCTTTGATGAGACAATCACCGAAGCCTAGAGATCAAATTCCAGGAGGCCATCGATCTGACGAACGGCATATCCCCGGTCTGACCGGTTCGTGTCGCGGCTTCATCTGACATGTCGGCATGCTACGGTCTGACCGGCGACACAAGACCGGTCTGACCGGAGTTCATGCAGACATCGGATCACCCTCTAGAGCCCCTTCAGCTACCGTCGGTCTGACCGGAGGTCCCCTTTCGGTCTGACTGATCGAAGGACTGAGACCCCCTTCGGTCACCCTTCGCAGTCTACGCCGGAGGCCCCCCTTCGGTGATACCTTTGCACCATCAATCCGACCGGTGGTATACCTTCGGTCTAACCAGCCCGCCTTGGTCGGTCTGACCACCGTGTGCACCTCGATCTAACCGGCCTTGACTTGGCCGATTGGATTGCTTCCCCGACAATTTGGTAAGTTAAAAAATATTTTGGTATTGTTTAATTACTCGGTGACTCCGTTTATTTTCCTTTGTCACGGTCAACGCCCATCGGAATGCGATGTCAGTGCCACGAGACATTTAGCAGGCCACCCCTAGGCGTTAGCGCGCTTTTAGATTGCCAAACTAACGTCAGTGTCCGTTGGTTCTTGATCGACAGATTTTAGCGCCAACACACTTTTGGCGACTCCACTGGGGACAACATGCCAAGCACTACTATATCGGCGACAAATACATCTA
This sequence comes from Zizania palustris, assembly GCA_019279435.1. Lineage (NCBI taxonomy): Eukaryota > Viridiplantae > Streptophyta > Magnoliopsida > Poales > Poaceae > Zizania > Zizania palustris. Next base: position 44,080,290 of record JAAALK010000287.1, read on the forward strand.
CTATGACTACATTGACATGTCCCTCGACACCGATGGATCCGATGGGGAGCACGGAGATTGATGACAGCAAACTCATTCTCCCTACCCTCGACGATCTCTCCAAGGAGGACAAGGCAGAGATCGAGGCCAAGATAAAGAAGCTACACGCTCTCATGCTTGGGCACTTCACCAAAACCCACACATGCTTTATCAAGCGTGACATCGACATGCCCCGACCTCTCCAGAAGAAAGGTAACATTGTCATCCCCTCCAATATCCTCCTTGGACATTGAGCAAAAGATAGCCACCATAGTAGACCAAGCGGTTAGCGCCACTTTTGCAAATCGTTTGGGGCCCGAAGTCAATTCTAGGATGGAGGCGATATTTAGGAGATTCGGCTTTTCCGAAGCCGCTTCTCCAACTCCAATTGCTAGCGTACCCCCCGCATATCACATACATAGTAGAACCGATGAGAGTACCGGGAAAGCCATCACGTCTCCGACCTCGTCATCCATGGCTAAGACCGCGCACGCCCCTGTCGGTCAGACCGGCCCTTGGGCTCGTCAAACCGGCATGTGCCAACCTCAGCTATCGACAACAGTAGGTCAGACCGGACATTAGGCCAGTCCGACAGGCCATTATTAGGGATGAAAATGGATCGGATACAGACGGATATCAGTTATATCATATTGTGGCGCCCTGATTTACCAAATCGGAACATTATTGAATTTCCATAGAAAAATAATAATAACAAGAGGTTCATCATGCGACAACGTACATACGGGCAAACATTTGTGGTTCGTAGACCACATTATTACATAAGTGTAAAGAATAAAAGAAACAATGAAAATAAACAGCATGACGAACGTCTTCTTCAGGATCTTTCTTCTTGACTGGGTCGCACAATAGTCCTTACATGTCAAACCATTATGCACATTCATTTCAAAAGAAACTAACTGTGGGATGTCACGCAACCCGCCCTTGACCGTGGGCTCGGCTTTTTGAAAAGATTTATGACTCTGATCAGAGGTGTACTACTGTACCCACAAGGCACGCACTCATCCCAAACACCAAAGTGTAACGAGATGACCCATACCACGGGAACTCATGCCAAAACCTCAGCATGAAATGCTCCAAGCGATAACCACCCACTCTAGATTTCGCCGGCGCGCTGGGCCGCATCCCGGCTAACATCGCACCCCCTTTTGCGCCACGTCGGTACAAGCCACCTGCAGGTGTTGCTTGACCCATCTCCATGTGGTGGCCTCGGTTTGGAACACTCCATACCTTAGTTAGAACTTACCCACTAGACTTGTGGTTAGTACAGAAGTGTATTGTAATGGATCCCTCAGACCGGTCCTTATAGCGCCCCGGGTGCTACCGACCAATGCCCTAGCTTGCACCCAGAACCCACCATGCATACACTCACAACCAAAACTCTATCACCAACAGAATTCCAAAGATAAGGATAATGGGGATCAAATAGTAGAACCATGTTGCTACGACTCATTTTTAATCCTATAGCAATCGTGTCGATACATTGGACACTAGCTAATAATACTAATCATAGGGTGACAAGGAGTTTAGGCTAGATAGCATGGCTTGGGTTGCACATCAAGGTCGGGGGATCCTAATAAATATATTGTAAGGGTTTCATTTGACTAATGCATGTATATCCTATGTGTTTTAGCGATAGTTTAATAAAACATCGGTTCAATATGCTCAAAAGAGTGGTTTGGTGACTTGCCTTGTTCAGCGAAAGAGGAGGGAGGAACTTCGGGAAAGTACTCCGGCTCCTCGGCGACGTCGTAGTCTTCTCTATATAAATAAATATAACATTCAATTAAAAATCCAAAATCACACAACAAGCGTATAGGTTTTGATTGGGTTAATTTAAGGAAAATAAAGTTGTTAAGTTTCTGAAATTCATTTTATGAATATTTTAAAATGAACTATAATGAAATATTGTCCTTTATAAAAGAGATAATAATGTGAGCAAGTTTATTTTAAGTTTTCTAACTAATTTAAAATAAGAGGTTCAGAGTAAACTTAGTGGTTTCATTATATTAACAGGAAAAGAATAAAAGATAAATTTTGCTGAATTTTAAATGAATCAATTTCTAATTTACCCTAAAGAGCATTTGAATACTCTATTAAATAAGCATGGAATATTCAAAGTAAACATACTGTTTTTATTGCATTAACATGTAGATGATAAAATTATAAATTTTCTGGAATTGAAATGATAATTTTTGGAGTTAAAATGCACCAGATATGAATTTCACAAGTTTAAAATAGTTTCTGGAATTTAATTTAAATCAAAAACAGCCTCGGGTCCACGGTGAACCGGGCTCACGGTGAACCCACGCACTGTGCGCGTGCGCCGGATCGAGATCCGCCGTTGGATCGCGATCAGGCGGCCACGGGCGAGGCGGGGGCGCTAAGTCATCGTGGACGGCCAGGATTAAAACGTCGAACCGGTACGCGATGGACGGCCCATATTGAATGTGGGTTTTAAAAACTAGCGAACACACGAGATTACACTGTACCGCTTCACTCAGATCCGACGGCGTGGATTAAACCACACGGATGATTTAATTAACACCGTTAGATCTGGATCGCACGGCCGAGATTGAATCCGACACGGCACGGGTACTCGACCCGTGCCGGTCGTCTTCTCCGGCGACGGCGAGCGGGCCAGGGGCCACGGTGAGCGACGGTGAGGGGTTCTAGGGGCTAAAATGAAAAGAGGACACTATGGGGATCACGAGGGTACCGTTAGCGAGAAGAATGGTCGTCGGAGCGTGGCCGGCGATGAGCGTAGACGACGGAAGGGTTCGGGTTCCTCATCAGTGATGGCGTTCCGGCGGAGTTCATCGTCGGTGGAGGGGTGGCCGAGGTCGGTGAGGTCTTGGAGGTCACGGAGGTGCGGTCACCTAGGGCGGGGGAGGTCTCTGGCGATGGTGAGCAGTGACTGGGGTGCGTGCGGCGGTGTGTTGTTAAAGTGAGCGCCACGGGCGTTTGGTTCGGTTCTGGTGCAATTTGCGAGCGAGGGGTGGATGCGGGGCACCTGGGGGCTTAAATAGAGTCACCGGCGGGGGAAAACAGGCGGCGTATACATGGAAAGGGGAGGGGCTCTTCAATGGCACCGGTGAGGCTCGGCCATGCACGCGCAGCGCGATCCCGGGATGTAATCGCGAGGATTAACGAGGGGAAACGGTCGGTCGGGCGCGGGGGACCGAGTAATGGCGCCAATTTAATGGGAGAGGGGCCGGCGAGGCGGATCCGAGGGGGATTAGGGTTCTGGCCGGCGAGGGGGGATTTGGGGGCGGATCCTGCGGGGAAGATGGATCTGATAGGTGGGGGCCACCGGGCAGCGGGCGCGAGCGAGCGGGTGTGGCGACTGACGGGTGGGGTCGGGCGGTCGGGCGCGAGGTGTCGGTTGGCGCCGACAGGTGGGGTCGGGTTGTCGGGTGCGCGCGCAAAGAGAGAGGGGGTCACTGATGGGTGGGGTCTGTTGGTCAGTCGGGGCGCGGGGAGGACTGGGCCGGCCGGGAGAGAGAGAAGAGGTGGAAGGGGCCCGTTACTGTTGAGAAACCAAGGGTTGGTTTCGGTGTTTTGTGATGAGTGATTGACAGACTTTTTACCCTCTGTCAAACTCTATCAAATGGATGTCAAACTCTATCAAATGGATGTCAAAAGTGCTTTTCTTAATGGGTTCATAGGTGAAGATGTTTATGTAAAACAACCCCCTGGTTTTGAAAACCCCAAGTACCCACATAAAGTCCTTAAACTTCATAAGGCTCTTTATGGACTCAAGCAGGCCCCTCGGGCTTGGTATGATAGACTTAAGTCTTTTCTGCTTGAGCGAGGGTATTTGATGGGCTTTGTTGATAAAACTTTGTTTACTCTCAAGCATGGCAAAGATTTCCTCCTAGTGCAGATTTATGTGGATGATATCATCTTTGGTGGCTCTTCTCATGCTTTGGTTGCCGAGTTTGCAGATACCATGAGCAGGGAATTTGAAATGTCAATGATGGGTGAACTCACCTTTTTCCTTGGTTTGCAAATCAAACAAAGCAAACAAGGTACTTTTGTCCACCAGACAAAGTACACCAAGGACCTGCTCAAGAAGTTCGACATGTCCGATGCGAAGCCCCTCGCCACTCCAATGGCTACATCTGTAGCATTGGACCCTGACGAAGATGGAGAAGCCGTAGATCAGAAGGAGTTCCGGAGCATGATTGGCTCCCTCCTCTACTTGACTGCCACGAGGCCGGACATACACTTCGCAGTGTGTCTGTGCGCTCGTTTTCAGGCCTCACCACGAGCTTCGCACCGCCAAGCGGTAAAGCGCATCTTAAGGTATCTCAAAATCTATGCCTTAAGCTTCTTATGGCTTTCATGCCTAGGCTTGGCCGGATTGGACAGTATAAGGTGGACAAACAAATAACCCCTGGCACTAAGAAAAGAACAACAAAATTCACTGATTAACAAGTTTGCTTTTCTAGCTCCATTTGAACTGGACTTGTCTGTCTAGAGTAGGAATTGACTAGCTTTGCGCAGTCCTTGCTCTTACTTGTCTAGTTTCCTTGAGTAAGTGGTGATGCTTTTATTTCAAAAATGTTCAAATCACATGCCTCATCATGCTTTTAGAGAATATTAATTTGAGCTGAGCCCATGATCATTGATGTTATTGTTGGCATATTCTTGCTTCATATGTCTTTGCAATTCTGCTCATTTCGAAGCTTTGCATCTTTTACATGCTCCTTGATGCTTGCATTGCCAAAGGGGGAGAAATTCCGAAGAGACTTGCTTTGTTCTCTGCCGCAAGGGGTATAATTTCCAAGGGGGAGAAAATTTGACATAAAGGGGGAGAAGGTTCTTTGTTGCCAAAGGGGGGGAGTTTTTATTGCCGAAGGGGCTTTTCACTCTTGTGAGAAAGGGGGAGGAAATTTCTTTTATCAAGTGACATGTTTGGCTCTTTTCTGAGTTTTTATGGTCACTTGTGTGCTGAAAATTTTTACATTTTCTTGAACTTGGATTTGGTTGTCAATGCACTCATCAAGGGGGAGATTGAGAAACCAAGGGTTGGTTTCGGTGTTTTGTGATGAGTGATTGACAGACTTTTTACCCTCTGTTCGAAGGGTACCTCCGAAGGGGGTTCGGAGGTTGTACCTCCGAAGTGTGTTCGGAGGTGGTCTCACCGAAGGGTGTTCGGTGTTTGCTTGCTGCAGCGGAGTGTGCTTGTCGGAGGGGTCCGACAGTACTCTATGACTGGGTTTGTACCAAAGGGGCTTCGGTACTTTGGGCGGTACACCGGAGTGTGTACCGGAGGTTGCTAACCCGGAGAGGTCTCGGGAGTATTGGATACACTTGTCTGTTTGTCTGTGGTGCGCAGGGACTTCGGAGGCGACAGACGAACGTAGCAGGTGAACCTGGGTCAAGCGGGAGGCTTGATGCCAGGGGAGCGGGGAGCTCCGTCACGGTGGCTGCGAAGGTGGTCCGGGTCGGTCCTCGGGTCGAGGCGTGCCAGGTGAAGGCAGAGAGTGCGGAGCGTGGCTCCGGCTGAAGGTACTCCGAGACAAAGTCCTCGGAGGTGAGGCACTTTGAAGGTACTCCGAGACAAAGTCCTCGGAGGTGAGGCACTTCGAAGGTACTCCGAATGGAGTGACTTCGGAGTTGGTGGAACAAGTCCTCTGCGGAGGCAAGGAGTTCGAAGTGTGCTCCGGAGGGAGACATTCGAAGGTACCCAACGAAGGTCTCAGAAATCAAGGCGCATCGAAGGCATGGTCCGGGTGAGGCTCGTCGAGGAGTGTGCTCGGGGAGAGGCACTGCGACGAAGGGCTCATGGAATGCTTCATGCGGAGGCCTTGGACGAAGGAGGGACTTCGAAGGGTGGTACTCCGAAGGTGGGGCTTCGGAGGGAGGAAGGCTTCGGAGCGAGGCTAGCTTCGGAGCATGGTTGACTTGAGGTGCTTCGGCCTGCATGGCTTCGGTACACGGACTGACGGAGTTCGAGCTGGGAGTAGCTGCGAAGCCGTGGTGGTCCACTCCGGAGGTGTTGGTGCGAAGGCCCAAGGGCTTTGACGGCTTCGGCTCAAAACCGTCAGTGTATCGGAGACTGACTTCAGTGAAGCGAAGGCCATCTGGCTTCAGGCTTCTCACCGAAGCTACCGCATCCTCGCGTGCGAAGGAAGGTTCCAGAAAGTCAAAGACTGCAAAGGCTGACACTGTCTGTTCTGTAAAAGGCTGACACTGTCCCCTCTGCAAAGCTGACAGAGAAGCCTCCAGAATAAAGGTGGACTACCTTTTGTACCCCTTAGTTCTGTAGAGTCAAAATCAATGTAAACCCTAGGGGTAGTGTAGTCATTTCCTTTGGGTGAACTGTGGGCTATAAATATGGGGGCTCGGTAGGTAACATTTAACACTTTGAGCATTTACTGTTGAGCTCCTGTAGCCACATACCTCGCTATATTCATCCAGAGTTCATTTTATAGTGTTCCTTGTTCAAGCGGCGAAGCTCTGCTTTCTTGTGCTTTTTGCTTGAGCTCGCGTTACATACCTCGCCAGTTTTAGTGCACCGAAGCCTGTCTAGGCGAAGGGTGTTTTGTGCGAAGTGTGTTTTTCAGTGTGCTGTCGCTCTGTGTAACTTGAGGCCAGACCTCACAGCTTACTAGCGAAGCCTTGATTGAGGCCCGTTTTGCTTCTTGTGTCGAAGCCCTTAGTGTCGTCTGTTTGTGTGCGTGTAGACCTTCGCGTACGAAGCCCAGCACTGGTTGCTGCCGCCAAAGTACTTGGTCGAAGTCCTCAGAGGGTGTCCACTCTTGCAAAGGGTGAAGTGCGAAGCCTGCTCGAAGCATCCTGTGTGCGGAGCCTGCACTGACTTAGCGGAGTAGATTTTCGAGGGTTGTAAGTGGAGCGAAGTCTTCTTGGCATCGAACTTTTGCTCCTCCGAAGCCTGTGTTCGAAGGTGTCGAAGTACCTCCGAACCAGACCTTCGAAGGTAGTGTTCGAAGCCTGTTCCGCAGAAGACAGAACTGAACCGAAGGCTAAGTTTTTAGCCCGAAATTTTAAAAGCTCCCATTCACCCCCCCTCTGGTCGCCGTTTCCGGTCCAACAATTGGTATGAGAGCGGGTTAAGAACACCAGTTGACCTTAACCGGTTTTGTGATCTGTTGGCGACATGGATAGAGGCAGTAAAATTCCTCTGTTCGATGGGACAGATTTTGCATACTGGAAGGTGCGCATGGAGGCTTACTTGTTAAGCCAAGGAAATGCAATTTGGGAGATTGTGGACTCACAATACTCCATCCCTGAGACTCGCACCTCTCAAACAGAAAAAGATCAGTATAATGCCAACTCCAAGGCTAGGAATATACTGTTCATTGGTTTGAGCCGGAGTGAGTTCGATAGGGTGCAGCACCTTCGGACTGCTAGGGAAATTTGGACAACACTCACTGTTTTTCATGAGGGCTCTACTCATATTAAGGCCAGGCGCCAAAGCACATATAACCAACAGTATCAGCTGTTTGTGCAGGCACTTGGTGAATCTATAGATGCCATGTTTTCTCGCTTTGATGCAATAGTGAGTAACTTGCGATCCAATGGGACGCTTGCTTACAGTGATCATGATAGGGCTATTAAGCTTCTCTATGCTCTTGACCGTAGCATATGGGAAGTAAAGATATCCAGCATTGAGGAGTCCACAGGTTATGACACATTGACCTGTGATGAGATCTTTAGTAAGCTGAAGTCCACAGAGATTGCCAAGGCATCTCTTGCAGTGCACAGAAGCTCTTTGCCACAACCATTGGCATTGGTTTCTAGCACTAGCCGTGGCACCACTGCAGAACCAAGCACTTCTGGCACTTGTGTTCTTGCAGATGGTTTTGCTTTGTCCTCCCTGGTCTCCGTCACAAAGGAGCAGGTGGACACTCTAGCTGATGATGAGCTTGCTCTCATTGCCCGGAGGTTCACCCGTTTTCATCATGAGAGACGGGATCAGAGGAGAAGTGGTTTTGGTGGCTGTTTTGAATGCGGTGACACTTCTCACATCAAGGCTAACTGCCCTAAGCTCAAAAAGAGAGATGAGAGTGAGCGCCCCAAATACCACAAAAAGGAGAGGAAGCCTTTTGTGAAGGGCAAGCGCGGCAAGATGGCTAAGAAAGTAGCCAAGGCCGCTTCTAGAGCTTTTGTTGCTGCTCTCAGCGACATTGACACGTCCTCAACTGAGGAGTCAAGCTCTGAGGAGGAGGAGTCCCCAAGGAAGAAGGACAAGAAGGGAAGAGAATTCACCGGCCTTTGCTTCATGGCCGACAGCGATCACAGCGGCGATGAGCTTGACTCATCTGAGGTAAACCTATCATCTGACCAGCTACTGATTAAATTAGATGAGCTGAATGAGGTAGTGCTTGGTCAAGATAGATTACTTGTGCAAGCCGCTAGAGAAAGAAAAGACCTTAGACTTAGGCTAGAAAATGTTTCTACTGAATATGCTATGCTTAAGTCTAAGATTAATGATGCTGAATGTGAGTCCTGTTCTGTTGTCATGAGTGAGCTTGCTCAGTTGCGTTCTGTTCATGCTCAAACTCTTTCTGAGCTTGAGACTGCACAGAAGCAGCTTTTGGAGGTGGATTCTAGACCTCATGATATTATTGATTGCATGAACTGCTCTTTATTACGCGATAGCATTAATTTACGTGATAAGCATGTTCATGATTTAGAGGCTAGATTGGAGAGGGCCGGTAGTTCTAAGGATGTGCAGCCTGTGTGTGACACATGCATAACCCTCAAGGACCAGCTAGGCACTGTTAGAGAGCAAGCTGAAAACCTCATGTCTGAAAATGAGTACCTTCTTTCTGTGGTTAACAAATGCACTGAGGGAAAGGGTAGGATGGATTTGCTCTTGGCCAAGACCAAGTTGTGTGCTGACAGAGCCGGGGTAGCTCTAGGTTTGGGTTTTGAGAGGATACCTTCAGACAGTAAGTCCAAAACTGTTTTTACCTCTCCCACCACCCTAGAGAAAGAGAGAGCTCTGTTGGACACCCCATTAGCCAAAAAGCATACCCATCCACCAAAGAAAACCACACCTCCTGCCAAGAAAATCCCTCCCAAGAAAACCACACAGAAGAAACCCAAGGAGCCTGTGAGAGTTGCTCCTGTGACCCATGAGAGTGCCCCCAGGAGAATGTTTCATTGTTCCTATTGTCAGCGGGCGGGTCATTTGGTTGGGTTCTGTTTTCGTCGCATCAAGGATGAGCGACGCTCTCAGGCGATGAGTTACCAGGACATGCATTACCCATCTTTAGGTATGCATGAGTCTGAGTTGTACTATCGTCCTGTTTTTGAGGCTCCTCGTGCTTCTCGGAGAGGTTTTGCTCCTCGAGGTGTTCACCATGTTCCATATGGTGGTAGACCTCGGGCTAGCAGATTTGTACCTCATCAGAGTAGGAGACCTCGACATGTTGTTCATTCACAGCATGTAGGTAGACCTCGCACTTTGCATCATTTCGATTTTCCTGTGCGTAGACCGTCTACTTTTACTGCACCTACTACTCGTGTCACTCAGTGCTGGATGCCTCGTCATTATTTCACTCACCCCAGCACTGAGCGATCGAGGCATTCTTATCGTGTGTAGGCGACAGGTCGAGGCTTGGAGGGCACGTGGATCATAGACTCCGGTTGTTCGCGCCACATGACCGGAGATGCAGCTTGGTTCTCCAGCCTCACCACAACCAAGCAAAGGGAACATATCACCTTCGGAAACAATCGAAGGAGTAGAGTGAAAGTTCTGCTTTTGAACAGGCAAATGAACACGACATGGAACAGACCTTATTCGAAGAAGAAGATCCCGGAGAATTCGAGGATGAACCCCTACTTCCCTCGACATCAACCCCCGAAGCTGACCCCGCTTCAACTACTTCGGCACGAGGTCCCGAAGCGACTACCTCAACATCGGTCATCTTGGACCACTCCAACGCACAAGTTGAGGGGGAGACTGCATCCCGCCGCGAGGCTCCGCATCATGTTCAAAGGATACACCCTCCCGAGCAGATCATTGGTGAGCTTGATCAAAGGGTAACTCGTTCACATGCCCATTTCACTAATGCTGCTTTTGTTGCTTCTTTCGAGCCTTTAGATGTTAGTCATGCACTTTTTGATTCTAGTTGGATCAATGCCATGCATGAAGAGCTTGAAAATTTTGAGAGAAACCAAGTCTGGACTTTAGTTGATCCTCCACCAAATGTTCATTTCATTGGAACAAAATGGATCTTTAAAAACAAACAAGGGGAGGATGGGACTATTGTTAGAAACAAGGCTAGACTTGTAGCTCAGGGCTTTTCTCAACTAGAAGGGATTGATTTTACTGAAACTTTTGCACCTGTTGCTCGCCTTGAGGCCATTAGGATTTTGCTTGCCTTTGCGACATCCCAGGGATTCAAACTCTATCAAATGGATGTCAAAAGTGCTTTTCTTAATGGGTTCATAGGTGAAGATGTTTATGTAAAACAACCCCTGGTTTTGAAAACCCCAAGTACCCACATAAAGTCCTTAAACTTCATAAGGCTCTTTATGGACTCAAGCAGGCCCCTCGGGCTTGGTATGATAGACTTAAGTCTTTTCTGCTTGAGCGAGGGTATTTGATGGACTCTGTTGATAAAACTTTGTTTACTCTCAAGCATGGCAAAGATTTCCTCCTAGTGCAGATTTATGTGGATGATATCATCTTTGGTGGCTCTTCTCATGCTTTGGTTGCCGAGTTTGCAGATACCATGAGCAGGGAATTTGAAATGTCAATGATGGGTGAACTCACCTTTTTCCTTGGTTTGCAAATCAAACAAAGCAAACAAGGTACTTTTGTCCACCAGACAAAGTACACCAAGGACCTGCTCAAGAAGTTCGACATGTCCGATGCGAAGCCCCTCGCCACTCCAATGGCTACATCTGTAGCATTGGACCCTGACGAAGATGGAGAAGCCGTAGATCAGAAGGAGTTCCGGAGCATGATTGGCTCCCTCCTCTACTTGACTGCCACGAGGCCGGACATACACTTCGCAGTGTGTCTGTGCGCTCGTTTTCAGGCCTCACCACGAGCTTCGCACCGCCAAGCGGTAAAGCGCATCTTAAGGTATCTCAAAATCTATGCCTTAAGCTTCTTATGGCTTTCATGCCTAGGCTTGGCCGGATTGGACAGTATAAGGTGGACAAACAAATAACCCCTGGCACTAAGAAAAGAACAACAAAATTCACTGATTAACAAGTTTGCTTTTCTAGCTCCATTTGAACTGGACTTGTCTGTCTAGAGTAGGAATTGACTAGCTTTGCGCAGTCCTTGCTCTTACTTGTCTAGTTTCCTTGAGTAAGTGGTGATGCTTTTATTTCAAAAATGTTCAAATCACATGCCTCATCATGCTTTTAGAGAATATTAATTTGAGCTGAGCCCATGATCATTGATGTTATTGTTGGCATATTCTTGCTTCATATGTCTTTGCAATTCTGCTCATTTCGAAGCTTTGCATCTTTTACATGCTCCTTGATGCTTGCATTGCCAAAGGGGGAGAAATTCCGAAGAGACTTGCTTTGTTCTCTGCCGCAAGGGGTATAATTTCCAAGGGGGAGAAAATTTGACATAAAGGGGGAGAAGGTTCTTTGTTGCCAAAGGGGGGGAGTTTTTATTGCCGAAGGGGCTTTTCACTCTTGTGAGAAAGGGGGAGGAAATTTCTTTTATCAAGTGACATGTTTGGCTCTTTTCTGAGTTTTTATGGTCACTTGTGTGCTGAAAATTTTTACATTTTCTTGAACTTGGATTTGGTTGTCAATGCACTTTTTAAGGGGGAGATTGAGAAACCAAGGGTTGGTTTCGGTGTTTTGTGATGAGTGATTGACAGACTTTTTACCCTCTGTTCGAAGGGTACCTCCGAAGGGGGTTCGGAGGTTGTACCTCCGAAGTGTGTTCGGAGGTGGTCTCACCGAAGGGTGTTCGGTGTTTGCTTGCTGCAGCGGAGTGTGCTTGTCGGAGGGGTCCGACAGTACTCTATGACTGGGTTTGTACCAAAGGGGCTTCGGTACTTTGGGCGGTACACCGGAGTGTGTACCGGAGGTTGCTAACCCGGAGAGGTCTCGGGAGTATTGGATACACTTGTCTGTTTGTCTGTGGTGCGCAGGGACTTCGGAGGCGACAGACGAACGTAGCAGGTGAACCTGGGTCAAGCGGGAGGCTTGATGCCAGGGGAGCGGGGAGCTCCGTCACGGTGGCTGCGAAGGTGGTCCGGGTCGGTCCTCGGGTCGAGGCGTGCCAGGTGAAGGCAGAGAGTGCGGAGCGTGGCTCCGGCTGAAGGTACTCCGAGACAAAGTCCTCGGAGGTGAGGCACTTTGAAGGTACTCCGAGACAAAGTCCTCGGAGGTGAGGCACTTCGAAGGTACTCCGAATGGAGTGACTTCGGAGTTGGTGGAACAAGTCCTCTGCGGAGGCAAGGAGTTCGAAGTGTGCTCTGGAGGGAGACATTCGAAGGTACCCAACGAAGGTCTCAGAAATCAAGGCGCATCAAAGGCATGGTCCGGGTGAGGCTAGTCGAGGAGTGTGCTCGGGGAGAGGCACTGCGACGAAGGGCTCATGGAATGCTTCATGCGGAGGCCTTGGACGAAGGAGGGACTTCGAAGGGTGGTACTCCGAAGGTGGGGCTTCGGAGGGAGGAAGGCTTCGGAGCGAGGCTAGCTTCGGAGCATGGTTGACTTGAGGTGCTTCGGCCTGCATGGCTTCGATACACGGACTGACGGAGTTCGAGCTGGGAGTAGCCGCGAAGCCGTGGTGGTCCACTCCGGAGGTGTTGGTGCGAAGGCCCAAGGGCTTTGACGGCTTCGGCTCAAAACCGTCAGTGTATCGGAGACTGACTTCGGTGAAGCGAAGGCCATCTGGCTTCAGGCTTCTCACCGAAGCTACCGCATCCTCGCGTGCGAAGGGAGGTTCCAGAAAGTCAAAGACTGCAAAGGCTGACACTGTTTGTTCTGTAAAAGGCTGACACTGTCCCCTCTGCAAAGCTGACAGAGAAGCCTCCAAAATAAAGGTGGACTACCTTTTGTACCCCTTAGTTCTGTAGAGTCAAAATCAATGTAAACCCTAGGGGTAGTGTAGTCATTTCCTTTGGGTGAACTGTGGGCTATAAATATGGGGGCTCGGTAGGTAACATTTAACACTTTGAGCATTTACTGTTGAGCTCCTGTAGCCACATACCTCGCTATATTCATCCAGAGTTCATTTTATTGTGTTCCTTGTTCAAGCGGCGAAGCTCTGCTTTCTTGTGCTTTTTGCTTGAGCTCGCGTTACATACCTCGCCAGTTTTAGTGCACCGAAGCCTGTCTAGGCGAAGGGTGTTTTGTGCGAAGTGTGTTTTTCAGTGTGCTGTCGCTCTGTGTAACTTGAGGCCAGACCTCACAGCTTACTAGCGAAGCCCTGATCGAGGTCCGTTTTTCTTCTTGTGTCGAAGCCCTTAGCGTCGTCTGTTTGTGTGCGTGTAGACCTTCGCGTACGAAGCCCAGCACTAGTTGCTGCCGCCAAAGTACTTGGTCGAAGTCCTCAGAGGGTGTCCACTCTTGCAAAGGGTGAAGTGCGAAGCCTGCTCGAAGCATCCTGTGTGCGGAGCCTGCACTGACTTAGCGGAGTAGATTTTCGAGGGTTGTAAGTGGAGCGAAGTCTTCTTGGCATCGAACTTTTGCTCCTCCGAAGCCTGTGTTCGAAGGTGTCGAAGTACCTCCGAACCAGACCTTCGAAGGTAGTGTTCGAAGCCTGTTCCGCAGAAGACAGAACTGAACCGAAGGCTAAGTTTTTAGCCCGAAATTTTAAAAGCTCCCATTCACCCCCCCCCCTCTGGTCGCCGTTTCCGGTCCAACAACTGTTTCAATTCTTTTCCGAATAAAAATAATTACAGAAATTGATTTAAAATATTTGGGCTACTTCCAAGGGTGATAAAAATTTGTAAAAATTCTCAAAAATATATTTTGGTCTTGGGAACTCATACAAAATTTTCTAGCCTCTGATTTGGTCATTTCAACTAGGTTCTAGTTCAAATAGGCTAAGAAGGGTATTAAAGGTATTTCCCAATTAAATAATTCTAGAAAAATATATTAAATGATATTTCTATTTATTTGAAAATTTGCGGTGTTACACATATCCTTTTTATATTTTTTTTCAGATTCGGATTCGGATACTCTGGATACTAATATGGAACCGGATATCATTGAATACGAATATGGAACAGATATGAAGCGGATACAAATACAGTTACAAATATTTACCGGATATCGTAAGTAATATAATTCTTGATTCACAATCACAACACATGAGTAACAAGTAATAGTTCACATCACACAAATCACCATGAATATACAAGTATACATACAAGTTGAAAGGATTATCTTGAAGTAGATTTTAAAGTAAATCAATGGTTATGAATAACATCACAAACCCAAAAGAGCCTATGTAATGTTTGCAACTTAGTTTGAGCTTGAAATTTTTTCTAAATTCAAAATGAAACATATATTATATCATGTAAAAATTTGGTATTTTTCAAAGTCAGGTTATTATTTTTAATTCATTAAGCGAGTTTCTAGGATTAATATTCAAATACGTAAATTTTGAGCAATAAGTGTATGAAATAATGCACCTATTTTTTTGTAAAAATCATATTAATATTTTTAAGTCACTTTGTAGGCTGTAACCACGAAATTTAATGAAAATTTTTAAAAATCTTAGTTACAACACTTAATCAGCAATGTGGAGCTTAATGGTTTTTTAGTTTAAAAAACAAATGAAGTCTTAAAAACACGAGTTATGTGATACATAAATTATGTGATAAAAATTTAAAAATATTTCGATATTCTCTAAGGACTAATAAAGATGTAAAGAAGGAATGAGTTGGATATAAAAGTAGATCAATGGTTAAATAATTATTTTAATTTGAAACTTTTTCTATGATCAAAATACTATATATATTATATCATGTAAAATTTTGGTACTTCTGTGAGTCAGTTTATTATTTTTAATTCATTAAATGAGCTTCTACGATTTATATTGAAATATGTCAAATTTGTACTATAAGTGCATGAAATAATGCACCAATGTTTTTATAAAAATCGTATTAATATTTTTTTAGTCCATTTGTAGGTTGTAAGCACTAAATAGAATGAAATTTTAAAAAATATTGCTTACGACACGCAATCGGCAATGTAGAGCTCTATGATTTTTTAATTCTAAAAAAATCAAATGAAGTATTAAAAATACGAAACTTCTCATGGTGTTATTATGTCATACATAAATATTGTGATAAAATTTTAAAAATGTTTCGAGAAAGTTGTCACATATGATGTTAAGAAAACTCGAGATTCTCTAAGAACTAAGGAAGATGTAAAGAAGGAATGAATTGGATTTGAAAGCAAATCAGTAGTTAAATCTTAATTTGAATTTGAAACTTTTTAAATAATCAAAATACAACATATATTATCTCATCTAAAAATTTGGTATTTTTCTGAGTCAGTTTACTATTTTTAATTCATTAAGTGAGCTTCTAGGATTTATATTGAAATATGTCAAATTTGAGCTATAAGTTCATGAAATAATGCATCCAATTTTTTATTAAAATAATATTAATATTTTAGTCCATTTTTAGGCTATAACCACTCAATAGAATGAAATTTTAAAAAATCTTGGTTACGACACTCAATTGCCAACATAGAGCTCAATGGTTTTTTAATTGTAAAAAAATCAAATGAAGTCTTAAAAACACGATAGTTTACATGATGCTATTATATGATACATAAATGTTGTGATAAAAATTTAAAAATATTTCTAGAAAGTTATCACATACGATGTTAATAAAGAAGGAGATTCTCCTAGGACTAATAAATATTTTTCTACAAAACCACTAATTTTTTGAAAATCTTTTAAAAAAATTCTTATTTATTTTCTTCCTCTTCTATTTTTATCTTTCTTATTCTATCTCTCTTATTTTTCTATTTCTTCTTCCTCTATCTATCTTTCTATCCGTTCTTTTGTTCCATTTTTCTCTTGGTAGAGCGGCATAGCGTTTTCTCCAAGCGTGGTGGTGCTAAGCGAGCGACGGTGCGCGGCGGGACATCAGCTGGGGTGACAACAGGGCATGTGGCACGATGACGGCTGGGGCGAGCATCTAATGCTGACGGATAGGGTGCTCAGTATAGCGGCGTCTAGAGCACGCGGCTGGGCTGAGGACGAGGCTGCGGCGGCGGCTAGGGCGAGCGCCGAGGCTGGTGTCCGGGGCACGCGGCACGGCGGCCGCCGCAACAACCGGCCGGGCGACAGCTGGTGGTTTGTGCCTAGTAAGGTAGTTACATCTTACATGTTATTTACCCTAGCACGGTAGCATGACTCTTGAAGCAAATCAAAGGTTGTAAGTAACTGGGCCTAAGTTTTTAATGGGCCTATAAATACAGATAGGATTTATCCGGATTCTCCAAATCTCTATGTGTATCCATCGGATATCATCAACATCATATCATTTTCTGTATTCGAAAAAATATATGTATCCGAAAAATTCGTATCTGAATTAAAAAAAATCTGAATCTGAATCCGTTTTTCTGGATTCGGTCGGAAACTATCTGAACCACTTTCATCCCTAGCCATTATACCTTCGGTCAAACCGCCCCAGTGTAACACCCCAAATTTTCAAAGGAATAAAAATATTATTTAATTCAATTTTCTGGATTTTATTATTTTGAAAATACCTTTAAATACCCTTCTTCACCATTTTGAACTACAACATAGGGTATATGGCCAAGCGAGGAGCTAAAACTTTTTATGTATGATCCTAAGACCAGAATATATTTTTGAGAGTTTTTATAAATTTTTGCCAACCTTGAAAATAGCCCTAAGATTTTAATCTATTTCCTGGAATTATTTTTATTCGGAAGTGTTTTGAAACAGTATTGGGCCTCTCCCCTTCCTTCTCTCTCTCCTGGCCGGCCCAGCCCATCACCCTTGCCTGCCTCAGGCTGACAGCCCGACCCCACCTGTCGGCGCCGATCGCCTCCCCTCGCGCGCGCGCCCGACACCACGGCCCCACCCGTCAGCCCTCTCGCTCGCGCGCTCACGCCCGCTGGCCAGTGGCCCCCACCTGTCAGACCCATTGTCCACCTCGCGCCAACCCCCCCTAACTCCGCTGGCCGAGGACCTCGCCTCGGATCCGCTCGCCGGCTCCCCCTCCCGTTAATCCGACGCCGGCATTAAATCCCCCATGGCCCGTCGGCCATTTAAGCGCGTTATGGCACGCGTTTAAGCCTCCGGATCGCATTTACGTGCATGGTCGAGCCCTCGCCGGCGAGTAAACCCCTCCTCGGCTTTCCTTGCATACGACGCCCGTTAACCCCCGCCGGCACGCCTATTTAAGCCCCCTGGCCATCCGCACTTGATCCCCCATGCCCACTCGCCGCGAGAATGAACAAAGCGCCCAGAGTACTCTTTTTACTCTCCGCCACCGCCCACACCTCCAGCCACCGCTCGCCGTCGCCGGAGCCCCTCCCCGTCCTCGCCATCACCACCATCGTTACCGCAAGGACGACCCCGACCTCGGCCACCCCTCCACCGACGTCGAACCCCGCCGGAACACCATCGCCGACGAGGAACCCGAACCTCTCCATCGTCTACCCTCGCCGCCGACCGCTTCCCGTCAACCCCTCGCCTCGCCTAAGGTACCGTCGTGACCGCCGTAGCGTCCTCTTTCCATTTCTAGGCTTAGCTAGGGCCGTCGTCGCTCGTCGTGGCCCCTGGCCCGCTCGCCGTCGTCGGAGAAGATGACCGGCACGGGTCGAGTACCCGTGCCGTGTCGGATTCGATCCCGACCGTGCGATCGAGATCGAGCGGCGCTAGTTACACCACGTGCGCGATCTAATCCGCACCGTTGGATCTGGTCAAAATGTTACGTTTTAATCTCGTGCGTTCATTTCTATTTAAAACCCGCACTCGATCTGAGCCGTTCATCGCGTACCGGTTCGGCCTTTTAATCTCGTGCGTCCATTTTCACTTAACGCCCCCGCCTCGCCCTCGCGCGTTGGATCTGGATCCAACGGTCCATATTGGGCAGGATCACGCGCACAGTGCGCGCGTTCACCATGGGCCTGGCTCACCGTGGACCCGAGGGGAATTAAATTTAAAAATAAATTCCAGAAAGTGTTTAAAACTTGTAAAATTCATATCTGGCGCATTTGAACTCCAAAAATTGTCATTTCAATTCCAGAAATTTTATAATATTATTCTCTACACATTCATTCAATAAAAAACCATATGTTTACTTTGAAATTTTCATGATTATTTAAATAGGTATTCAAATGGCCTTAGGATAAAAATGTTTCGCTAATTACTAGCAGCTCCTATCACTCGAATACACATCAATTTTCGAGCTCCACTGTTATCTGCTACATTTAAAAGTATGGATTCTTGAGAAGAGAGGAGCCGTGGTGCCCCCCCCGGACCGCCCGGATCCCACGAGTGAATAGAAAGTTAGATCTACAAGGGATCGGTTTTTACTTGGAAAAGACAATGTTCCATACTAAAGGATTCGGGTCCATAACCACGAGTTCCAGTGTTCATCTTCTTTGATTCTTTTAAAGTGGAAAAGAGGAGAATAAATTGGTAAATGGGGAGGGTCGACTAATAGCAGAGACATTCAAAATCTTCTTTACATCAGGTAAATCCTTCGGTTTATGTGCGCCTTTTTCTTTCTGTGCACCTTTTTCTTTAAGTTACGACTCTTTGTTTCTTGTTTCTTTCAAGCTATAGGGAAAGTCTATGATAAATAAAAAAATCATCTCACTCTTTCTCTATGGCATAGACTTCATGAGAAGGGGGGAAGAAAACATCTTCCCCAATAGCCAAAGATCGTAGTTCTCGAACCAGCTCTCGAAAAGATTCTGGAGGATCCTCGTGATTAGGTATTCGTTTTCCCCAGATTCTCCTTAGCATCCGGGAAAGACAAGAAAATTTCAAGGGCCGCCATTCACCGGGGCTTCGGTCGCCGGCTTCCCTGTCATCAGTTCACCAACTTCCTTGACCTTCCGGCACTGGGCAGGCGTTAGCCCCCATACATGGTCTTACGACTTTGCGGAGCGGGAATCGAACTCGGCAATAGGGCACTGACCCGTTAGAAGGGGGCCCAACCCCTGGGGATAGGGTAATACATCTAAGAAAATCAAAAAGGGCAAGATGTAATATGTGTTTATGTAGCTATCGGTCAAAGAGAACAAAAAGGGGAATTCGTAGTCACTTTTTCCTGTCGCGTAAAAAAAAAGGCTTTACGCGAGAGCAATAGAGGTTGGGATACATCTATCTCTTCTGAGCAACCTCTTTTGGATTCTTAAGACCACCCTTGCAGTAGGATACCGTCTGCTTTGGGTTCTTTATTATATTATCTCCTTCGAGGGATTTTTAGGTGACTCGTTAATTTTTTCTTTAGGGTCCAAAAAGAAGATTCAAAAAAATAAAAATGGAATGAACCCATCAATCGAGGATACACGACAGAAGGAATTGTTAGTTCACCTCACCTTCCCCAAGCGTGGGTTTCCTTTACTTATTTGGTTTTCTTTCTGCGAACCCCCGCTCTTTCTCGTAAGACTGAGGTGTAGGTAGGGCTAAAAAAAGAGTCAAATCGCACCATCTCTATTGGTTTTACGTCAAGCAATACGTAGAGTAACTCCCGATTGATATTATTTGGAAATGTCCATAATAGAGTCCGACCACAACGACTGAATTAATTATCCTCATCGAGAAACTTATACTACTAAGTAGAAAACATCAATAGAAGGAGAATCGGACGATATATTTCTCGAAACAAACAAAAAGGAAAAGAAAGAGAAAACACCTCCCGGTCCAGAACTTCTTGTTTCAGAGGGGGAATCCATTAAGCTTGATCAACCATTAACAAGCAATCCTAATGTGGGAGGGTTTGGTCAGGGGGATGCAGAAATGTTACTAATATAAAATAAAAAAGTTTAGCCTACGTTCTTCCTTAGATCCCTTCTTTTACTCCGATAGTATTGCGGATCGCAATCGATGCAAAGAAAATGAATGAGATAAGGGGACAGAACAAAAAACAAATAAAGAAACAAACGTATTCAATAAGCAAAAGGGGAGAGGGATTCCTCTTTTGAACCTCGCCATTAACGTTAAGGCTATGCCATCCTAAGGTGCTACTAAATGGAAGGATCTTATCAACGTCCATGAATGCGAAATCACTCATCACCAATACATTGCAGGGTTCATCATGACAGGGGCTTTTGCTCATGGAGCTATTTTTTTCATTAGGGATTACAATCCGGAACAGATCCTTTCGATGACCTATGTTGTGTTGAAGGGATATCTATATGATCCGATCGATTGCATAAGACCCGCGGTAGCAATAGAACGGGGAAAGTATGCGCCTTTTTCTTTAAGTTACGACTCTTTGTTTCTTGTTTCTTTCAAGTTATAGGGAAAGTCTATGATAAATAAAAAAATCATCTCACTCTTTCTCTATGGCCTAGACTTCATGAGAAGCTATAGGTACGAAGCCCATTTTAATGAAAACTCTAATGTTCCTAAATTCTATGGACTCCCCCAATCTCGACGATTCGAGAGAAAATAACTAATATAATGTTTCTTTAGCAGATCCCCTGCTAATCCGAGCGAGCTTTCAAATATTTGTCCCACATTCATTCGTGAGGGTACTCCTAAGGGATTGAAGACCATATCAATAGGCATTCCATCTTGCAAATAGGGCATATCTTGCCTAGGTCCCTAGGCCCTTCTTGCGACTTATCATGAAACACTATTGTTCACTTCTTTTTAATGTCTAAGCTAAACTTGGATATGGAAGTCTTCTTTCGTTTAGGGTGAAGTAAGACCAAGCTCATGAGCTTATTATCCTAGGTCGGTTCCTATTTCTCTCGAGCACAGGTTGAGGTTCGTCCTCAATGGGAAAATGGAGCACCTAACAACGCATCTTCACAGACTAAGGCTTATTTTTAATTATTTCCTGTTAATAGGATGAAACCACTAAATTGCCCATGAACCTTTCATTTTAAATTGATTAGAATGTTTAAAATGAGGTTACTCACATTTAAAACCCTTTTTCAAAGGACAACCCTTCATTTTAATTCCTTTTAAAATTATTTATAAAATGAATTTCAGGACCTTAACAACTTGATTTTCTTTAAATTAAACCAATTTAAACCTATGTGCTTGTTGTGTGGTTTTGTATTGTTTAAATTGAATGTTGTATTTATTTTATTTTACTTTATTCATAACGAGAAGACTACGACGCCGTCGAGGAGCCGGAATATTTCCCGGAAGTTCCTCCCTCACCCTTCGCTGAACAAGGAAAGTCACCAAACCAATCTTTTGAGCATGTTGGACCCATGTTTTATTAAACTATCGCTAAAACACATAGGTTATACATGCATTAGTCAAATGAAACCCTTACAATATATTTATTTAGGATCCCCCGACCTTGATGTGCAACCCAAGCCATGCTTTCTAGCCTAAACTCCTTGTCACCATATGATAAATGTTATTAGCTAGTGTCCAATGTATTGACACGATTGCTATAGGATTAAAAATGAGTCGTAGCGATTGGTTCTACTATATGATCCCCGTTATTCTTATCTTTGGAATTATGTCGGTGTTGGAGTTGTGGTTGTGAGTGAATGCATGGTGGGTTCCGGGTGCAAGCTAGGGCATTGGTCGGTAGCACCCAGGGCACTATAAGGACCGGTCTGAGGGATCCGTTGCAATACACTTTCGTACTAACCACAAGTCTAATGGGTAAGTCCTAACTAAGGTATGGAGTGTTCCAAACCGAGGCCACCATTTGGAGATGGGTCAAGCAGCACCTGCGGGTGGCTTGTACCAATGTGGCGCAAATGGGGGTGCGACGTTAGCCGGGATGCGGCCCGGCGCGCCGGCGAAACCTAGAGCAGGTGGTTATCGCTTGGAGCATTTCATTCTGAGGTTTTGACACGAGTTCCCGTGGTATGGGTCATCTCGTTTGGGATGAGTGCGTGCCTTGTAGGTACAGTAGTACATCTCTGATCAGAGTCTTAAATCTTTTCGAAAAGCCAAGCCCACGGTCAAGGGCGGGTTGCGTGACATCCCACAGTTAGATTACTTGATTATGGAGGTGCATGTTGGTTGACATGTAAGGACTGTTGTGCGAGGAGGTAAAACGTACTCCTCGAGTTAGATGGTGTTATTGTTCATGTTTACTTTCCGCATGATAAAACTTGACTACACTAAATGCAATAACTGAAAATGTACTTTTCCGCACCTTTAGCCAATTACCCTTCCTTGTTTATTATCCTGCATTATTACTTGCATTTGAAGTGGCTTGTTGATTACTTTTTGTACTCATACCCGTTGGACCCCACAGAGGATGCCTACTATGAAGACGGTCTGGAGTAGCGACCCAGTCAAGAGAATATCCCGAAGAAGGTGTTCGTCATGCTATTTACTTTTATTACTATTTTATTCTAATGTAATAAATATGGTCTGCGCACCATGAATACTGTCGTATGTACGCTTGTCGCATGATGAACCTCTTGTATTATTGTTTTTTTCATGAAATTCAATAATGTTCCGATTTCGGTAAATCGGGGCGCCACACCCAGTCACCTATTATGTGTCGCCTCCGCCCATGCCTACATTACCATTTCCCGCATTGCCCGCACCCCCTTCTCCCACACACTGATATAGGCCAGAGCACTTCCCTTATCACGAGACAGCACGAGAAGAGGAGCCACACGACCTATGTGCCGAAATACCACCACGTGTCGTGCCCTCGCATGAGAGACGCGCACAAGAAAGAGGCGTAGACGACATAGAAGGGTGAATCTGAGCACTATTTAGGGAGTGTATGTGTTTCACACCTTGGGACCAGGCTAGGGTTTACCACAAGCCGTACCCGGACCACTTCGACACTATCCCATACCTGCGTGGCTTTAGGGTTCCCGAGATCACCAAATTCGACGGTGAAGGTAGTAAGACCACGCTAGAGCACATAGACCAGTTCCTAGCACAATGTGGCGAAGCTAGTGGATCAGATGCGCTGAAGCTTAGGTTATTTTCTCCATCGCTTTCTGGTACCGCTTTCACTTGGTTTTCGGCGTTACCGCTGAACTCCATGAAGGCTTAGGCCCAGTTAGAGCAGAAGTTCCATGACTACATTTATACTGGGGAAACCGAACTTAGGCTCTCACACTTGACATTGGTTAGGCAGAAGGCTAGTGAGAGTGTCTCTGAGTACATTAGGAACTTTAGGGACACTAGAAACTGATGTTTTAGCCTGAACATTTCCGAGAGGGACTTGGCTGACCTAGCTTTTAATGGCTTACACTCCGAACTTAAGGAGAAGCTAGATGGCTAGGATTTCCTCGAGGTTAGTCAAGTCTTGCAAAAGGCTCTGGTTCAGGAAAGTCGGGCCAAAAGTAAGAAATTCACCAAGACATTCAGTAAGCCTAAGGCCAAGATGCACGTCATGGAGCACTCCGATGAGGAATCATTGGAGAACGAGGATGACTCGGCCAACATTTATACTACAGAGTGGACTTGGTCCAGCAAGTCCAAACCTGTCGCTTGCTCTGAGTTACAGCCGTTGCCCACTAAGAGTCAGCCTAGTGAGATCAAATATGCATTTGATGTGACCAAGTGCGACCAAATATTTGAGTTTTTGTTGTAGAACAAGCTCATCAGGCCGCCGAAAGGTCACGTCATTCCAAATGTCGACAACTTGAAGAAACGCGCTTACTGTAAGTTGCATGATTCACATTCTCATTCTACTAATGATTGCAATGTTTTTCATCAACGGGTTCAATCGGCCATAGAGGAAGGACGATTGAAGTTGGATACTAATCCTAATATGAAGCTGGACCAAGACCCCTTCCTCGTGAACACCATTGATCTCGATGGAAAGAATGTGTTGATTTGGCCCGAGCAGGCCGAGTCGGCTAAGGGGAAGGAGGTCATGGTTGGGGAGCCTCATCCGCACATGCTTATGCCGAAGAATCCTGAGGTAGGTGTTTGGAAAGTGAACACCAGCGCAGCGTCTTCGGCTAAGTCACACCAGAAGTTGGAGGTGACGTATGAGATGTTGCTCCAAAAACACAAGAAGAGGACCGAGAAAGAGAACACTCGGCTAGGACCTCCAGTGAGGCTGAACCCTACTCAGAGGAGTAGGTTCGGCCCACGATCGGTGAGACCACTAGTACCACCTTTTCCTCTACTGTTGTATCACTTGACAATGGCATAGTGGCCTCCCTGTTACTTTCCTCCTCCCGGGTACCCTGCCCCCTACTATATTGCTCCCTTCGTGCCTTTCGATTTTTATAACATGTAGGAGTAAATGTGTGCGGCAAGGGGTGACGTCTTCGATAGGTTGTCCGTCACACCACGAGGGCATCTAGAGGAGGTGTCTGAGGCCATCATAGTCAAGGTAGGGTCCCAAGACATCATAATCCCTAAAGGGGCCCCCTTAGATCAAAACGGAGGCAAGCCGCAAAAGGTGGCTGAACAGGAGCATGTCGGTCTGACTGTAGCCCCAGGGCCAGTCAGAACATCCTCACCACCCCTGTCTGACCGGCCCTCTATTGCCAGTCCGATCGATAGTTTTCAGCCATCCGGCACCAGCCGGCCAGACCGGCCCCCCATGGCTGGTCCGACCGACGGGGCCCAGTCAGACCATCCCAATAAGGCCGGTCCAACCAACAGGGTACTGAAAAAAATTCCCGCCAAGCGCAAAAATGTCGAGGCCGATTCGGGTGTTTCCCATTCGGCCAAAAATTCCAGGAGCAAGTTCGTAGCGCCCGACACGAAGCCACAACCGTCATGGGCACCTCCAGACATGATTAAGTCCCAGAAGAGGTGGCTATAACGTCTTCAGGCTCAAGAGATGCATGAGAAGAAAGCTGAGGACGAGCAGGATACCATTTTTGAGGAGATCTATCCCCAACTAGTGATGAAACAAATATGGAAGCCCAAGTCGGTTGTAGTAAGCAACCCGGCTCCCACTTCGAACAACGACGAGTATGATCTAATGGATGATTACTACACGCTCGTCTCTGAGGGACCCCCTTCTCAGGCGATGGACATAAACGTCGTCATGCTTCTTGCTGAGTGCGCTACCACAACATGAGGCCGAGGTCGCTCAGCTGAGCCTTGGCCCATGGGAGGCCATTTTTGAGAAGCCCAAGGATATGGCTCATCACCTGAAGCCCCTGTATGTCTGAGGACATCTAGACAGGAAGCCAATCTCTAGGATGCTCGTAGACGGAGGCGCCACCGTCAACCTGTTGTCGTACTCTTTGTTGAAGAAACTCAGTAGAAACAAAGATGACTTGATGAAGACTAACTTGACGCTGAACGGCTTCAATGGCGAGAGCTTCGAGGCCAAAAGCATACTTTCTTTGGAGCCGACAGTGGGCAATAAGACGTTGTTGACAGCGTTCTTCGTGGTTGACGTGCAAGGTAACTATAGTGTATTACTTGGCCATAATTGGATTCACGCAAATTGCTGCATTTTGTCTACCTTGCACCAGTGTTTGATCCAGTGGGATGGCGATGATGTAGAAGTTGTACCAGGTGACACTTCAGCCCAGGTTTCTTTGGTCGATGTGTCTATTGATGACATCCACGATAAGGTAGAATGTCTGTCAGGTAGAGACTTCTCAGATTACGACTTTGTTAGTGTGTCTGACGGGCTATTTGTTCCAGTGTCTATAAAGCTGACTAGTGTAGCTCAACTGTCTCTAAATTAGTAGTCATGTAGAGTAAGAGTAATCTTTATTATCTAAAGTCTTGTGTAGAGCAATATCGGTCTTCTAAAGACGATATTGCCGAAGCCATTGAAGATTTTAGCGAAGTAAAAAGCTAGGTCAAGGTTTTGCGTCAGCCGACCCGCTGGAACAAGTATACATAGGAGATGGTAGTGTTCCAAGACCAACTTTTGTAAATAAGAATTTGCAGGGTTCTGAGAAGGCCGAGGTAATAAAGTTACTTCGGTTCTTTGTTGATTGTTCCGCCTAGGAGTATAGCGAGATGCCTGGATTTAGCCGTGATCTCGTAGACCATCGACTACCTATCAAACTCGGGTTTAGGCCTTATAAACATGCTCCTCATCACTTTAATTCAGTCGTGTATGACTGGGTTAAAGAGGAGATAGAACGATTACTTAACGTTGAGTTTATTAGGCCATGCAAGTATGTTGCATGGGTTGCTAATATTGTGCCTGTTGAGAAAAAAGGAGTTGCAAGATTCGTGTGTGCGTTGATTTCAGGGACTTGAACAAGGCCACTTGAAGGATGAGTACCCCATACCAATAGCCGACATGTTGATCAACGATGCTTTAGGACATAAGGTACTAAGTTTTCTTGATGGTAATGCTGGTTACAATCAAATTTTTATGGCCAAAGAGGATGTTTACAAAACGACCTTTAGATGTCTTGGTTTTGTCAGCTTGTTTGAGTGGGTTGTGATGAATTTTGGTTTAAAGAATGCTGGAGCTACATATCAATGTGCTATGAACTTGATCTTTCATGACTTGCTAGGAGTTATGCTAGAGGTGTACATAGATGATGTTGTAATCAAATTGGATGATATGGGTAACCATTTAGTCGATTTGAGAGTTGCTTTTGAAAGAATGTGTCAGTATGGCTTGAAAATGAACCCGCTCAAGTGTGCTTTTCACGTGTCTACGGACAAGTTCTTAGGATTCATGATTCATGAGAGAGGTATTGAGATTTATCCTAAGAGACTTGAGAATATAAAGAACTTTGAAGCGCTGACATGCAAGAAAGATGATCAAAAGTTGATAGGCAAAATAAATTATTTGCGCCGCTTTATATCTAACTTGTCTAGCAAGATTGATGCTTTTGTCCCCATACTTTGGCTAAAGAACGAAATCGAATTCACTTGGGGGCAAGTAAGCAATGTGATTTTAATCAAATCAAGGAGTGCTTGTCATCACCACCTGTGGTAAGAGCGCCGAAGGCCGGAATTCCGTTTCGGCTATACGTTGCTGAAAAACATAGCGTAATAGGAGCCATGTTGACTCAATGGGTGGAGGGAAAGGAGTCATCATCACATTCTTGAGTCGTCGCCTATTATATGTCGAGAGGAGGTACATGTTTTTAGAGCATTTATGTTTATCACTTTTGAGAAACCAAGGGTTGGTTTCAGTGTTTTGTGATGAGTGATTGACAGGTTTTTTACCCTCTTTTCGAAGGGTACCTCCGAAGGGGGTTCGGAGGTTGTACCTCCGAAGTGTGTTCGGAGGTGGTCTCACCGAAGGGTGTTCGGTGTTTGCTTGCTGCAGTTGTTGCAGCGGAGTGTGCGTGTTGGAGGGGTCCGACAGTACACGATGAATGGGTTCGTACCGAAGAGGCTTCGGTACTTTGGGCGGTACACCGGAGTGTGTACCGGAGGTTGCTAACCCGGAGAGGTCTCCGGAGTACTGGATACACTTGTCTGCTTGGCTGTGGTGCGCAGGGACTTCGGAGGCGACGGACGAACGTAGCAGGTGAACCTGGGTCAAGCGGGAGGCTTGATGCCAGGGGAGCGGGGAGCTCCGTCACGGTGGCTGCGAAGGGGTCCGGGTCGGTCCTCGGGTCGAGGCGTGCCAGGTGAAGGCAGAGAGTGCGAAGCGTGGCTCCAGCTGAAGGTACTCTGAGACAAAGTCCTCGAAGGTGAGGCACTTCGAAGGTACTCAGGATGGAGTGACTTCGGAGTTGGGTGGAACAAGTCCTCTGCGGAGGCAAGGAGTTCGAAGTGTGCTCCGGAGGGAGACATTCGAATGTACCCAACGAAGGTCTCAGAAGTCGAGGTGCATCGAAGGCATGGTCCGGGTGAGGCTCGTCGAGGAGTGTGCTCGGGGAGAGACACTACGACGAAGTGCTCATGGAATGCTTCATGCGGAGGCCTTGGACGAAGGAGGGACTTCGAAGGGTGGTACTCCGAAGGTGGGGCTTCGGAGTGAGGAAGGCTTCGGAGCGGGCCTAGCTCCAGAGCAAGGTTGACTTGAGGTGCTTCGGCCTGCATGGCTTCGGTACACGGACTGACGGAGTTCGAGCTGGGTGAAGCTGCGAAGCAGTGGTGGTCCACTCCGGAGGTGTTGGTGCGAAGGCCCAAGGGCTTTGACGGCTTCGGCTCAAACCGTCAATGTATCGGAGGCTACCTTCGGCGAAGCGAAGGCCACCAGGCTCAAGGCTTCTCGCCGAAGCTACCGCACCCTCGCGTGCGAAGGGAGGTTCCAGAAGGTTAAAGACTGCAAAGGCTGACACTGTCTGTTCTGTAAAAGGCTGACACTGTCCCCTCTGCAAAGCTGACAGAGAAGCCTCCAGAATAAAGGTGGACTACCTTTTGTACCCCTTAGTTCTGTAGAGTCAAATCTTTTGTAAACCCTAGGGGTAAAGTAGTCACTTCCTTTGGGTGAACTGTGGGCTATAAATATGGGGGCTCGGTAGGTAACATTTAACACTTTTGAGCATTTACTGTTGAGCTCCTGTAGCCACATACCTCGCTGTATTCATCCAGAGTTCAATTCATTTTGTGTTCCTTGTCCAAGCGGCGAAGCCCTGCTTCTGTGTGCTTTTTGCTTGAGCTCGCGTTACATACCTCGCTAGTTTAGTGCACCGAAGCCTGCCTAGGCGAAGGGTGTTTTGTGCGAAGTGTGTTTTTCAGTGTGCTGTCGCTCTGTGTAACTTGAGGCCAGACCTCACAGCTTACTAGCGAAGCCCTGATCGAGGCCCGTTGTGCTTCTTGTGTCGAAGCCCTTAGCATAGTCTGTTTGTGTGCGTGAAGACCTTTGTGTACGAAGCCCAGCACCAGTTGTTGCCGCCAAGTACTTGGTCGTAGTCCTCAGAGGGCTGCCCACTCTTGCGAAGGGTGAAGTGCGAAGCCTGCTCAAAGCACCCTGTGTGCGGAGCCTGCACTGACTTAGCAGAGTAGATTTTCGAGGGCTGTTAGTGGAGTGAAGTCTTCTTGGCTTCGAACTTTTGCTCCTGTGAAGCCTGCGTTCGGAGCCGTCGAAGTACCTCCGAACCAGACCTTCGAAGGGTGTGTTCGAAGCCTGTTCCGCAGAAAACAGAACCAATCCGAAGGCTAAGTTTTTAGCCCGAAATTTTAAAAGCTCCCATTCACCCCCCTCTGGTCGCCGTTTCCGGTCCAACAACTTTATTATGCATGTACCAAACTCCGCCACTATCTTTTATCTGGCACATGTATTGTCACTTGTCATACCGATGTTATAAAATACATGTTGCAAAAGCCGATTCAAAGTGGGAGAATCGGAAAGTGAGCTTATGCTTTAATTGAGTATGATTTGTCTTATGAATCCTTGAAAGCTATGAAAGGCCAAATCGTTGTAAACTTTATAGTTGATCACCACGTTGATGTCGATTGGAGTGACAACATTGCTCTAATTGAGGTAGTATCATGGAAACTTTACTTTGATGGTTCGGCTTGAAGAATGGCCAAGGTGTCGGAGTTGTGCTCATATCACATAGTGGTATGAGTTTCGAGACCTTGGCCCATTTAGAATTTCCTTGTACTAATAATTAAGCCAAATATGAAGCTTTATTGCTAGGAATTGAGCTTTTAGACTCCATGGGTGTTAAACATGTTCATGCATATGGTGATTCACTATTGGTAGTTCAACAAGTAGCTAAAGATGCCCAATCCTTCAATGGTTTATTGAATAGTTACTTGGATAAATGTCTAGACATAATTGACACTTTTGATGATTTCGAGATTTCACATGTGTCTAGAGAAGCCAACTCAGTAGAAAATGATTTGGCTTAACAAGCATCTGGTTATCAAATTAAAAGAGATAAATTTTTCACACAATAAAAACTGGTGATTGGCATATTTCATTTCTACGAGTCAAAACACTTTGGTCTGATCGGCCTTACATGGCCGATCCGATGACAGGCATCACGTCGGTCTGACCGGCCATGCCAGGCCGGTCTAACCTTGCTGTGCCAATCATTCGGCAACAGCCGGTTTGACTGCCCCTATGGCCGGTCTGACCGACCTACGTTAGAAAGGTTTAGGGCTCGGGGGAAGGTTAATTTTTTGATTTCGACACCAATTCGAGTGAGGATTTAGCGAGTGCTTCAGAAAAACAACGTGGATGATTGGAGGACTCTGATTATTCAGTATTTGAGCGATCCTAGCAAGTGGGTTGATCGAAAAATTTGGCGGCAAGCGTTTACATTTGTGTTGCTTGATGATGAGTTGTATCGCAAAACAATTGATAGAGTGCTTTTGAAAAGTTTGAATGTCAATCAATCTCAACTTGCTATGGGTGAAGTACATGAAGGTCTTTGTGGTACTCATCAGTCGGCCCAGAAAATTAGTTAGATGCTTAAAAGAACGGGTTTTTATTGGCCGACAAAGACTGAGGATTGTTTTAGGTATTATAGAGGGTGTGAAGCGTGTCAAAGGTTTGGTAATATTCATTTGGCTCCCACATCACTTCTTAACCCTATTATCAAATCATGGTCGTTCCGAGGTTGGGCCTTGGACTTCATCGGCCAAATTCATCCTCCCTCTTCAAAAAAGCATTGGTTCGTGTTGATGGCTACAGATTACTTCACCAAGTGGACCGAGGCCGTGCCTCTCAAGAATATGACTCACAACGAGGTAATTGATTTTGTCTTGAAGCGCATTATACATAGATTCGACATTCCTCAAACTCTTACTACAGATCAAGGTACTTCATTCGTTTCTAAAGAAGTCTATGATTTTGCCGAATCTTATGGTATAAAGTTGGTAAAGTCTTCACCATACTATACGCAGGCCAAAGGTCAGGCCGAGTCTAGTAATAAAACCGTGATTAAGATTATTAAGAAGAAGATTAAAGAGTTTCCTAGAAGGTGGCATGAAGTGTTTTCTGAGGCATTATGGGCATGTAGAGTTGTGAAGCATGGAGCCACCAAGGTAAGTCCATATGAGTTGGTGTATGGACAAGAAGTCGTTTTACCCATAGAGGTGAATCTTGGCTCTTTGAGGTTGCTTAAGCAAGATGACTTATCGGTCAATGATTATGAAGTTCTCCTTAAGGACAATTTGGAAGAAGTGACCGATAAGAGATTAAGAGCTCTAGAGGCAATAGAAAGAGACAAGAGAAGAGTGGCTGGAGCTTATAATAAAAAGGTGAAAGCAAAATCGTTTTAAGTTGGTGACTTGATTTGGAAGATGATTTTTCCTTTAGCATTAAAAGCCCAATGTTTGGTAAATGGTCGCCTAGTTGGGAAGGTCCTTTGAGAGTTGTTGAAATCGCTCCAGGTAATACATATTTTCTAGATTCTCTGCAAGGAGAGCGATTTCGTAGAGCTTTGAATGGTAGATATTTGAAAAAGTATTTCCCAAGTGTGTGGCAAGATGCTTAAAGTGTCGCAAGGCTAATATGGAGTGTATCGCCCATAGCCCATTGTGCTTTTGGCTCACTAAGTTTGCCAAAACGCAGGGGGGCATGTGTTGATAGCAAAAAGTGGCATTAATGGTCAAAATTTTCAAAATATCAAAATTAGTACTTTTGGCCGAAAATACGTGATTTCTTGGCACAGGCCGGTCTGACCGGAGTAGGCACTTCGGTCTGACCAGACTGGGTCCGATCAGACCGGCCATACAGGCTCGGTCAGACCGGCCCAATCTGAGTTCAAAAGGGATTAGTTGGTATTCGAGGTAATTTTATCCGTAATCAAATCTTAATGACTTGGATGTGTTTTTTATGTATATTAAAGCCCAAAAACGTTGAGACCAACCCCTATAAATATAGGGGCAAGGCCAATTCAAGGGACCCCAAAACCCTAATAAATCCAATCTATTATTTACCTTGAATTGTTCTTTACTTTCAATCTACTTTCCTTGCCCTAAGATTAGCTACCACGTCCATCTTTGTTGGTTTGCGTTGTAAACCATATGTCCTTCGCGTCGTAATCACGGTAATCCTTGTTGATTCGCTCTCTAGGCCGAATTGCCTCTGATCTTTTTATGTTTTTGCAGTGTTTTCATCCCTACATTCTTCACCAATAACCCCTGCATCCATCCGTCTTCGATGATACGGTCGCTGGAGCCCAGAGATCAAATTCCAAGAGGCCATCGGTTTGACCGACGTCATATCCCCAGTCTGACCGGTCCATGTCGCGCCGTCATCTGACGTGCCGTCACGCTGCGGTCTGACCGACGGCACAAGGCCGGTTTGACCAGGCTTTGTGCAGAGGCCACGGGACACTTCGCACCAGACGTCGGAGCACCCTCCGGAGCCCCTTCGGCCACCTTCGGTCTAACCGGAGATCCCCTTTTAGTCTGACCGACCGAAGGCCGGAGACCCCCTTCGGCCACCCTTCGCAGTCTATGCCACAGGCCCCCTTTGGTGATACCTTCGCACCGCCGGTCCGACCGGTGGTATACCTTCGGTCTGACCGGCCCGCCTTGGCCGATCTGACCACCGTGTGCACCTCGGTCTAACCGGCCCTGACTTGGCCAGTTGGATCGCTTCCCCGATAATTTGATCAGTTAAATAATATTTTGGTATTGTTTAATTGTCTCCGTTATTTTCCTTTGTTACGGTCAAGGG
The DNA here is from genome assembly GCA_019279435.1 of Zizania palustris. Classification (NCBI taxonomy): domain Eukaryota; kingdom Viridiplantae; phylum Streptophyta; class Magnoliopsida; order Poales; family Poaceae; genus Zizania; species Zizania palustris. The sequence goes on from JAAALK010000287.1 coordinate 44,112,899, forward strand.
TCGTCGGAACGCGGTGTCAGCGTCACGAGACGTTTAATGGGGCCACCCCTAGGCGTTAGCGCTCTTTTGGATTGCCGAATTGACGTCGGTGTCCATTGGTGCTTGATCGACAGATTTTAGCGTCAACGAAGCTGGATTACTATAATTTAATGTTAAAACAAATTAACTAAGCTTGACCACGCCACATCCACATGTATGGTGGTATGTCATATGGGACAGATATTCGTGAGCGTGTTCAAACGGTTGTACACTGAATCTATAAAAAATATTCTTGTGTGTGACTCAATCTTTTATATATCTAACCAAACACTAAAATTAAATAAAATGGTTTTATTTTACCGTATTATTTAAACCAAATGCACAATAATTATTTTTTCGAGAGGGAGTACAAAACATGGAGTGCGTGCGTCGAGGAGAGCTCACATCAAGGGGCTCTTAGTAGTCATTCAAATTGGCACCTGTGGGGTGCGCCTCCTCTGCAGTCAGAAGCTCTCTGTAGTTGTGATTCGCGCGCCGTTGAAGTAGGTTTCACTCACTTTTTTGAAGCCCACTCTAAAAATCCTCTCTGACACCTGTCAAATTAAAATTTGAGGATGGCGTGGAGGAAATTGACCGTCTCATACAATCTGCTTCGCCAACTGTGTAGTAGATCTCGTGGCTATGGCCATGTGCGATGGCATCGAGTGAGCACCTCGCGTGGCGCTCTGCTCCATCGATTCCTGGCGCCGGTATCCTCTTGCTGCCCTGCTGGTACGACCCCGGCGCAAAAGCCGAAGCCGCTGCCGTCCACACAGCGCCAGGCCCAGGCGCCCCTGGTACGTGGAACGCGAGCCCATCCGAGGCAGGATCCGATGTCGCTGACTAGCTAGGGATGGATTCGGATCGGATACGGATGGAAACGAATCCGGATAGCACTATTTACCACATTTTAATTCGAATACGAATACGGATTCGGATGTTCTCGAATACGAATACAAAACGGATGTTTCGAATACGAATATGTATTCGGATGTTTACTCGGTTTAACTCCAAATGTTCGTTGTTTCACAAATTTTCCAAAAATCCGAAGGGTCCAATATACCAAATTATAATTATAATTAATAAGAAACAATGATACACAATAAACCATGCACAAACTAAGTTTTTAAACAACACTAACTAAAATTCATCATACAAAACAACCAACAAGAACTATATAAAGTCTTGAACTGAAATTCATCATACATGTCAAAAAACAGGCGGCAATTTGGAAATAATTGACTGAATTTTATTGTTTTAAAAAATTAAACATTTTCAAAAATTTCTCAAAACATTTTAAAAAATTTATCATGGTATCTACGTATAATATTATAATACTATGACAAGTCTCGTATTTTTCAGACTTTATTTGATTTTTTTATAATTAAAAGCCCTTAAGCTCCACATTACCGATGAAGTGTCGTAACATGATTTTTTTAACATTTATTTAAATTTAGTGGATAATAACTAAAAATGGACACAAATAGTGAATATGATTTTTCTATAAATTTTAGTGCATTATTTTAAGTACTTGCAGGTCAAATTTCACATATTCCAATTTAAATCCTAGAAACACAATTAATGAATTAAAAATAGAAAATGGGTCTAGAAAAATACAAAAAAATTATATGGAATGAGATATTTTGTATTTTGATTATATAAAAAAATTCAAGTTTAAACAAATATTTAACCATAAATTTACTTTAAATCATAACCTATTCCTTCTCAAAACTATATTTCCTCTTTTGAGAATATCATATTTCTTAACATTCTATATGATAAATTTCTCGAAACATTTTCAAACTTTTATCATGGTATCTACGTATAATATTATAACACTGTGATAAGTCTCGTATTTTTCAGACATTATTTAATTTTTTTATAATTAAAAAACCCTTAAGCTCCACATTACCGATGAAGTGTCGTAACATAACTTTTTTAACATTTCTTTAAATTTAGTGTATAAGAACTAAAAATGGACACACAATAGTGAATGTGATTTTTCGATAAATTTTAGTGCATTATTTTAGGTACTTGCAGTTCAAATTTCACATATTCTAATTTAAATACTAGAAACACAATTAATGAGTTAAAAACAGCAAATAGATCTGGAAAAATACAAATTATTTATATGGTATGAGATATGTTATATTTTGATTATATAAAAAAATTCAAGTTCAAACAAATATTTAACCATAAATTTAATTTAAACCATAGCCTATTCCTTCTCAAAACTCTATTTTCTCTTAAAAGAATCTCAGATTTCTTAACATTCTATATGATAAATTTCTCGAATATTTTTCAAAAATTTATCATGATATCTAAGTATAATATTATAACATTGTGATAAGTCTCGTATTTTTCAGACATTATTTGATTTTTTTATAATTAAAAAACCCTTAAGCTCCACATTACCAATGAAGTGTCGTAACATAACTTTTTTAACATTTCTTTAAATTTAGTGGATAAGAACTAAAAATGGACACAAAATAGTGAATGTGATTTTTCGATAAATTTTAGTGCATTATTTTAGGTACTTGCAGTTCAAATTTCACATATTCCAATTTAAAAACTAGAAACACAATTAATGAGTTAAAAATAGCAAATGGATCTGGAAAAATACAAAAAATTTATATGGTATGAGATATGTTGTATTTTGATTATATAAAAAAATTCAAGTTCAAAAAAATATTTAACCATAAATTTACTTTAAACCATAACCTATTCCTTCTCAAAACTCTATTTCCTCTTAAAAAAAATCTCAGATTTCTTAACATTCTATATGATAAATTTCTCGAAACATTTTCAAACTTTTATCATGATATCTACGTATAATATTATAACACTGTGATAAGTCTCGTATTTTTCAGACATTATTTGATTTTTTTATAATTAAAAAACCCTTAAGCTCCACATTACCAATGAAGTGTCGTAACATAAATTTTTTAACATTTCTTTAAATTTAGTGGATAAGAACTAAAAATGGATACAAAATAGTGAATGTGATTTTTCGATAAATTTTAGTGCATTATTTTAGGTACTTGCAGTTCAAATTTCACATATTCCAATTTAAAAACTAGAAACACAATTAATGAGTTAAAAATAGCAAATGGATCTGGAAAAATACAAAAAATTTATATGGTATGAGATATGTTGTATTTTGATTATATAAAAAAATTAAAGTTCAAACAAATATTTAATCATAAATTTACTTTAAACCATAACATATTCCTTCTCAAAACTCTATTTCCTCTTAAAAGAATCTCAGATTTCTTAACATTCTATATGATAAATTTTTCGAAACATTTTCAAAATTTTATCATGGTATCTATGTATAATATTATAACACTGTGATAAGTCTCGTATTTTTTAGACTTTATTTGATTTTTTTTATAATTAAAAAACTCTTAAGCTCCACATTAGTGATGAAGTGTCGTAACATAATTTTTTTAATATTTCTTTAAATTTCATGGATAAGAACTAAAAATGGACACAAAATAGTGAATGCGATTTTTCTATAAATTTTAGTGCATTATTTTAGGTACTTGCATTTCAAATTTCACATATTTCAATTTAAATCCTAGAAACACAATTAATGAGTTAAAAATAGTAAATTTATCTAAAAAATAAAAAAAATATATATGAAATGAGATATGTTGTATTTTGATTATAAAAAAATTAAAGTTCAAACAAATATTTAACCATCAATTTTATTTTAAACCATAACTTATTAATATTCACTAACTTAAGTATTCCATAATTATATATATAATAAATAAACCAGTAATATAGTCATAATATATTATCTTGAGTCTAAGTTTAATCTGTGTGAAATCCTAAAACGAATACGGATGTATCCATTTCCATATCCACATTCAGCAGAATTCGGATATCCGTTTCCATATCCACATTTGTAAAACGAATTCGGATATTTCCGAATGTCATCCATATTTAATTCGGATACGAATACGGATATCCATATTTACAGTAATTCGAATACGAATACGGATAATTCGGATATTCTGACATCCATATCCATCCCTATACTAGCTTATTTCCAGCATCTTCACGTAGCTACATGTACTTCGACACGTTGTCCTCCGTTTTTTTTCTTTTATGTCGTCGAGAACTGCCTTGAGATTTGAGAAAAACGCAGCGCTGGGCTTGCAACACGTCTCTTTGATTTTGGCTTCTGGAGTGTGCGTCAAGCCGTCACCGTAGGGGTAAAAGAAAAAACTGGTCGATCGAGGGTTCTTCGAGACTTCATCGTGATTATTTCTCCCGTATTAGTTAGCGACTGCATCTTGTGTACTAGTCAATAATGGTTCGAGCCTCGAGGTAAAGCCGTAGTAGCGTGACACCGTGGCCCCAAGATTTTCCCCGTATGTTTCGCATGACAGGACGGGGACGGCGAAAGATGAAATCAAAAGGCCGACATGCCACCGACATTTCCCCACGAAAGCTAAGCAATCATCAAAGGCAGCCAGGCAGGGAGGAAAAAGGAAAAGAAATGGCTGGGAATTAGAGAAGGCAAGTTTATGAGCCTGATCGTTTGGGATAAACTAGTCCCGTCCAACCAAATCCACCAGGCGAACCCCACCGCCCACCGGCCACCGCTCACTGGCCGTGTTAGATTGTGACCTGTTTCGTGAACCCCACAATGTCAAAAGTCGAAATCTCTGGATCTCTCCCGTCGTCATGACTAGGCGTAGTCGCTCTCGTGACGTGGCCCGTTCCCAAGAGGACAAAAGCAAAGCGCAAACTACTCCTTCTGGGAGAGGAGAGGACTGAGGAGGAGAAAACAGCAGTGATGATGCCGATAAAGAGATCGAAAGCGATCCGCAACGATAGAAAAATCGGTTTTGATGAACAAAGACGCTTACATTACACTGCGAGTAAATGGATCGCTCACAACCAAAATCGATTAGGAAATTGGTGCAGCTGACACCGGAGACAGGCGTCGCGTAGGCGTCGTTTCCGGGGGGAAAAACCAGGGAGGGATATGAGGTGGACCGGACCGCCCACCCGTCGCAGCCGCCCACGCCTCCTCCCGCGGAGACCCGGCCGTCCACATGGCCCCCGCCCAAAGACCCACTCGCCCTCTCCGCTCGCCCCGAGGCACCGCCACGTCGCAGCCGGCCGACCCACGCGCGGGGCAACACGCGTCGCGCCGGCACTGGCTCCCGGCCCTCCCGCTCTGCCTGCCCGTCTCGTCGGCAACTCGGCATTTCCCGCCCGCTGTTCGCGTCGCGTCGCCTACGCGTACGATGCCAACGCTGCAGCTGCAAACCTTTGAGCGTAAGTTACCTCTCGATCGAGCCCCTCCGGGATGAACGGCTATATAAACGGGCATCTGCCTCCATCCGAAAGCAAAAGCGAGTCTCACAGCTCACACAAGTCAAGAGCGAATAGTTCTTCCTGATCGGTTGCTTACTTTACTTCTCCGGAGGCTTTAGCTAGGCTAGCTGCATCCATCGGTCATGGAGGATGAGAGGAGCACCCAGAGCCATCAGGGTGGCGAGGCTGCCGACCAGGTGGAGGTGAAGGACAGGGGCTTCTTGGACAACCTCCTCGGCAGGAAGAAGGAAGAGCCGGCGGAGAAGAAGCATGAGGAGGAGCTCGTCACCGGCATGGAGAAGGTGTCCGTGGAAGAGCCTGCGGTGAAGGAGGAGCACCACGCCGAGGGCGAGAAAAAGGAGAGCTTCCTCTCCAAGCTTCACCGATTCAGCTCCAGCTCAAGCTCGGTAAGTGCAAACGGCAAATGTACATACATGATCTAGTTTAGTTTCAACTTTCAAACATGTCGTGACCGATCGTTATGCGTGCAGTCGAGTGACGAGGAAGAGGAGGTGATCGACGAGAACGGGGAGGTGGTCAAGAGGAAGAAGAAGAAGGGGCTCAAAGAGAAGATCAAGGAGAAGGTGTCCGGTCGCAAGGACCATGACAGCGAGCATGCTCCTACGCCCGTTGTGACGGCCACCCCCGCACCGGCTCCTGCCCCCGTGGTGACCCACGGCGGTGACCACGACACCGCCGTCCCCGTGGAGAAGATCGAGGGTGATCACGTAAAGACAGAGGAGCCACATGCGCCCGAAGAGAAGAAGGGTTTTCTCGACAAGATCAAGGAGAAGCTTCCCAGTGGCGGGCACAAGAAGCCGGAAGATGCCACTGCTGCGCCGCCGGCCGCTCCTGCAACTCCTCCGGCGCCAGCACAGCCACCGACCGTCACAGAGGAGGTGAGCAGCCCGGATGGGAAGGAGAAAAAGGGCATACTAGGCAAGATCATGGACAGGATTCCTGGCTACCACAAGGGCACCGGAGGCGAAGGCAAGGCCGCCGCCGGCGAGCACAAGAGCAGCGCTTAATTTGCAGCGTGTGTACGTACGTGGAGACTAGGCCGGCCATGATTACAAGTATTTGGCGTGTGTTTGGTGCTTTTTCTACACTTGGGCCTTGTTAAGTTTGTGTTTCGAGATGGATTAAGCGGTGATGGCCTGGTCCGTGAAGCTTGCTTAGACCGATCAGTGATCGAAGTTTGCGTTTTGTTTTGGGCACGGGCCTCAGTTTAGTACGTACGGTGCTGGAAGTCATGTTCTTGGATGTTGGTTTTGTTTAATTTTATCGGCACCATTGTGTTTTGGCATTTGGGCTGGGTATTCGCCCCTTGATATTAATGATTTCTGCCCAGACATAGTGATATACCGTTGCGTTGGGTGAATGGTTGTTTGAGAGTAGCATTGTAAACTAAGTTCCGGACGTCCTCCAAATAAATGGCAAAAAATGGCCGGTATTTTAGTACTAAGTGAAGAATATTAAAGTGAAACAAGTAAACTAAGTTATTTTTTTAGCTCCTACGTGTAAAATACTTTGAGTTTTAACTACTACAACATGAAAATAAAAATAAACATTGAGTTTTAACTACTACAACATAAAAATAAAAATAAACATTGAGTTTTAACTACTACCGCATAAAAATAAAAATAAGTACTGCATATAATGATTTATTGGTATTTCAAATAACATCATTTAATATTGCATCAGTTTGAAATATTTTTAACCGAACGAATAAAATATATTTTTACTTATTGAAACACTCGTATTTTCGTGGTTTATTAATAGAATTTGCGAACTGATTTCCTGAGACTTTTTTCGTTGACTCTCGGAACTGGCGTGGCCGTGATTTTTTTTTAAAAAAAACATATCTTTATTTAAAATTTCAAATCTAGTACGTTGGATTTCATAATTTACAAAACAACCTCCTGTTGAGTCTTGGTTCACTGATTTTGATCGATCCACCATAGATCAGACCATATGTTGATCTAAGTCGATCGGCCTACATCGACGCGTTTTAATTTCTATTGACCGATGAAAAGTCGATCTAGGCCACCAAAAAAAGCCTAGTACCAATCGATCGAACTAAATTGGCATACTATCTATCGATCTAAGTTAATTGGTCTAGATCGACATATCAATCACCGATATAGGCCGATTGGGCTAGATCGGTATTCCATCTGCCAATTTAGGGTCAGTAGACTAATTACCAACGTAAGTTTATTTTTGTAAATTCTGAAATACATGTCAAATTTGAAATTTTAAATAAAAATGTATTATTTAAAAAAATCGTTATGGACGGCGACACCTAGGCCTATTTTATTGGACCAGTTTTTGTAGGGGATATTATGTGATTGGGCAAGCAGATAGCTTGCGATGGGCTTCATTCCAGAGATAGGTGAGACCAAGCTTGGCGTTAGGCAAATTGGGCCTCCTTTCGGGGGAGAGAGCCTGCACCAACCACCAGACTAGAACAAATCAGCTAATCAAGTGCCCTTTGGCCCTTGCCCTCACCCGGCATGCGTGTTTGAGCACGCCCGCGAAATGCAAGTCCCGGCGTGGCACCACTGGCACGTACCAAACCTTGTGGCGACGGAATCCGCACGGTACACGAACTCGCACGCGCGCCGAAAGAAACACGGGAGAGAAAGGGACGTGGTGGCTGTTAGCGTTCGTATCACATCGACATGCCACGATCGACGCCCTAAACGCCTAGAGACCGGAGAAGATACAGATCAGCGATCTGTACATGGAGATAGCCACGATCGATCTCTGCAACTCTGTATGCATGGCTGTATCGATCGGAATGGCCAGCACGAGAGCACACGTACGTGTGCAGTGCCGGTGCAACTCGGAGAGACGCGCGCTTTGCAGCTAGCGCGCGCGTGGCCGACGAATCGAGTGCTCCGGCCTCCTGCCTGCACGTGGGATCGAAAAACACGAGCAAAAAAGACGAGTTCGTCGTCTGAATCGGTGGATACGATTATGTGCCTTTATGGGGAGTGGAGGAAAAAAAGATGTAATAAACTAGAGTCGCACAAAAGTACTATTATCTGCACTCGTGTTGCCAACTCAAATTCCGGAAGAACAAACTAGCAGCTAGCAACCACCGCACATTCCTTTATGACTCGATCACTAGCTGTTCTGTTCTGTTCCGTAGGATTCATTCAAACAATGTCTTGGAGAAGAGCTAGGGATGCAATCATGCAACCGGGTTCAGCGACACGGTAAACAGGTGCTCCTGCAGACGTCAGAAAAATCTGAAAGTGAACTCTGAAACTCTCAACCTCAGCCTCAAAAGTAAAAGCTCGCGAATTGCTCTGCGCTGCCCACTGCTGTCGTTTTATTTTTGTTGCTTTCAACAGGTGAAAGATCAAAAAAATAAAAGCCATGCAGGTATATGTTCAAGGGATCTTGATATTTTCTTTTCTTCTGCTCTCCAAGCGAAAGGCTGCATCTGGCAGGCTGGCTTCAGTCGTAAGTAATGGCAAGAACAATATGAAAAGAACTAAACGTAAAGATAGAATTATTTGGTGCTTATTTAAGCGTAGAGGAATAGCCAGTAGGGCAGCCAGCGCAAACCTGTGCAGTGTGCACCCAGCCTTAAGGCTGCCGGTTCATCCCACTAGGGCATATATTATCAGTTGCAAACATCGAAAGTAATTAACCGCGCGCGCGCTCCGTATCATTGGATTCCTGCTGTCTTTCTCTATACTTCAAGGCTTGTAAACGTGTTAAGATTTCTGCCTGTACAAATGTATATATCGACCGGTAGGTAGAATATATTTTCCTATTGACAAAAGCAATTGGTTCTGATCAAAGCCAAGTTATATCTTCACCTAGTGTTTGGTATATAAAATTAAGTGGAATGAAATAGAGTGAATCTAACGTTTGGTTTAGATGTGAAGTAGAACGATGACGTACTCAAAAAAATGATGGATAGATGACGGACAAGCCCATCCCTCTAAATTGAATGAGGGACGGGGCACAAGAGGCTACGATGCGGGGCTAGGGGTGGCACAAGAGGTTAGGGTGGTGTGGTGCCTAAGGCTAGGCACTATGAAAGGAGAAATGAGGTGAGGATAACATGTGAGCTAATAGGTTAGATATCTCATCGTATTTTCTTGATAGTCTCAACCAATAAAAAATATAGATATATCTATAGCAGTAACAACAAGAAATGAGATAATTTAATCTAAAAAAGAGGAATGTGATCATTCTATCTTATTAAGAAATTTTTATGGTGTCTCCAACAACTGTGGACTATTCAATTTTAATAATCCAATGGTTCAGATTTAAATTGAGAAATTTGTTACCTCTTTTTTTTTCTTTTTCCCTCTTTTCTTTCTCTCTCCATTTGACCAACCTAGGCACTTGGCTGGCTGGTGCTTGACGGGGGCGACAGAGTAGCGGACAGGGGTGGCTGAGGTGGTGGTGGCGAACACGACGGGTGGTGGGGCACAACGACAAGGATAGACGGGCAGCAGAGACTCGCAGCAACGGTAGGGGCGGTGGAGTGTCGCGGCTACACACGTGACGGGAAGGGGTGGCGGGGCACAGTGACAGGAAGGGGTGGTGGGGCACAGCAACAGGAGTGGTGAGTGGCGAACGAGCGACGGTAGGGCGTCGTGGCGACGTCGGTTGTTGCGTGTCGCGATGACGTTGGGGACGGTTGGGCGTTGTGGCGACGATGGATGTGGTGTGTTGTGACAACGGCGGGGGCTCGGACGGCCGGTAGCCACAACGATGAGGCTAACCAAGTGGCTGGGTGTCATGGGGACGGTGATGCGCGACGGGGGCGTGTTGGAGATGGAGACGACTGGACAGCCGAGCAACGCAGCGACGGTGGCGGCGAGGGTCGTGGCGACGGCAACGACTAGGTCGGGCAGGTGGCTAGGCGCCACAGTGACGGTGGGTGTGGTGCGCTGTGTCAAAGACAACGATGGTGGTGGTGTATCGTGGCGAAGACGAAGGCGACGGTGGCAGGACACTGCTATAACGGTGGTGGTGAGAGTGCTAACCGGTGGAGAGAGAGTGGAAAGGAGAGAGGAAGGTAAGTTAATAAAAATATTTTTAATTAGTTTAATTATATTTAATCAAGCATTGATATTGTTTTTACCTCTTACGTTTATTTAAGATAAATGGGGCACCATAAGGACACTCAATTATGAAATTATCTAGCTAGTCTCATAACTAAACACACGTGTAGATTTATGTATTGATTTTATGAGAAAAGCAGCTTGCTAGCTCCAGTAAGTAATTATATTCCTTTTGAGTTTTGAGAGACAGAGTATCCAAAGATCATAATTCATAACAACATCATACCAATATAATTCACCTATAGGACCGCCACGGCGCCACAGATCGAGCAGTTCACAGATGGGTTGAGAGCATGACAACTAAATTATGATGATGTTTTACTGGAGAAGTACGTGCTTACAGCGAGAGATCATCTCATTCTCATCACAACTACACCTGCCGGACTTTAGCCAGGCGTCAATCCACCGGCTTTTTTCCGTATCCAGATACTAGATCTTCCCGCCTACGAGACAGTACGTACTGTGAAACCCCCGGAATTTGCTTCCCCCGGGCACGCTTGCGATGGCCAGGCCGGGTCACGTCTCTCTTTACCAAAGCTAAGCCAACTTTGTACGGTCGTGTAGTGCCTCGCCACTGCCACGCCCTACCGGAGTTGATAAAGGTCGCCACCATAGCTAGCTTGCCATCGTCTCCCTTTAAAGTGCGCCATTGCCACTCCGGTCGCGGCCCGCCCTCCCTTTCTTTCCCAAAGGTAAAGAAGGATAGATTAGCTAGCCGGACAGCCAGCCCCCACCCTGCAGGCCAGCGATCGAGAGCTTGCATGCACTTCGCCGTCCGGGCGGCCATGGCGGGGAGGATACTACCGGTAGTGTCTGTGCTTGTCGCTGTTGCCGTTTGCGCCATGGGGGAGGCGGCGGCGACGGCGGCGAAGGTGCCGGCGCTGTACGTGTTCGGCGACTCCACGGCTGACGTCGGCAACAACAACTACCTCGCGGGCGCCGCCGTGCCGAGGGCCAACTTCCCGCACAACGGCGTTGACTTCCCCACGTCGCGGCCCACCGGCCGGTTCAGCAACGGGTACAACGGCGTCGACTTCTTGGGTACGTGCTGCTTCGTCCTCGTCTTTCTTGTGCCGTATGCCTAATTGCCTAGCAACTGCATGCCATGTGAGCATGCTTTGCGTCGGTAGGGGTATCAACTATCAAGCTCATTTTCTCCTTATTTTGATCAACTTCGGCACCGCAAGTTTTGTAACGGTGCTAGAGTCGGAGTGAAGACGCTCACGTCGTCATCTCTTTGACTTCTTTTGCGACCGAATGACAACTGAGGTTGCATCGAACTAGAGTGGCCCTGAACATAGCCAGAATTTGTTGAGGCGAAGAAGAACCGGAAATTTTACGACCTTGCGCGCAACGCCGGCGAGGTGGCGCACGCATGCCGAGAGCGCGGCCTGCGCGCGTAATCGATCGCTGCTGCGTCTCACCTCCGCACGCAGCCCAGGCGCGCAGGCTCTCAGGCTTTGGGAAGCCAGGCCTTCAAAGAGGGGGCAGAGTGGCAGTGTCCGGCTGTTGGCGCAGGCGTTGCGGTGAAGGGACCGGTCACTCGCACCCTTGGCCCTTGTCGCACGTCAATGTCTGACCCGCCTGTACTAGTCCTGACGGCCTGAACCGGGCACCACTCATGCACTCATTGGATGTCTTGAATCATATCGCCTCCAAAAATCTACTCCACGACATGACAAATCGACAGAACGTACGAGATACGACCTGGTTTACGGTCCTCCTCCATCGTCGTCACGAATCGCTCTCATGTTTTCATTTTTACCATTGGCTTGTAGTTTTGTTGTGTACTTGTGTCTCGTGATCACAATGTTCTTCAATCTCTGTCAGCTGTTAACATGGGATTCAGGCGAAGCCCGCCACCGTTCCTCGCCGTGGCTAACAGAACCGGCAACCAGGTGTTTAGGGGGCTCCAGGGAGCAAACTTTGCCTCTGCAGGATCAGGCATTCTTGACACGACAGTAAGCACGTAACCATAATCCCAACCCAAGATGTTGCACGGATTTTTGACAGAGCATTGACTGAATGAATACGGATGATGAACACGTACGTGCAGGGTGACTCCATCATCCCAATGAGCAAGCAAGTGGAGCAATTCGCCACCGTGCAACGCAACGTCTCCGCTCACATCGGCAACGAAGCCGCCGAGAACGTGCTGTCGAGATCCATGTTCCTCGTCAGCACCGGCGGCAACGACGTCTTCGCATTCTTCTCGCGGAACAGCACGCCGACGGCCGATGAGAAGCAGCAGTTCGTCGCTAATCTCGTCGCACTGTACGCAAACCATGTCAAGGCAAGCTATAGCATGTGTCTTTCCACAGATCGATCGGTTTCTACAGCACCGGTGAGAATCAAAAGATCTGACGAAAGCTAGGCGAAACGTGCGTGTGGCTGCACACTTGCAGGATCTGTACGTTCTCGGGGCGAGGAAGTTCGCCGTGATCGACGTCCCGCCGATCGGGTGCTGCCCCTACCCGAGAAGCCTGCACCCGCTGGGCGCTTGCATCGACGTGCTGAACGAGCTGGCCCGTGGGCTCAACAAGGGCGTCAAGGACGCCATGCATGGCCTCAGCTTGAGCTTCAGCGGTCTCAAGTACTCCATCGGGAGCTCCCATGCCGTGGTGCAAAGCATCATGAAGCATCCCCAACGACTCGGTATCTGAACATCTATCTACGCTTCAGTTTCAGATTTTCTTATGATCAGAGGCTCATCATAGACATATCGGCGTACGTGCGTGCAGGGTTCAAGGAGGTGACGACGGCGTGCTGCGGCTCAGGCAGGTTCAACGGCGGGTCGGGGTGCACGCCGAACGCGACGCTGTGCGACAACCGGCACGAGTACCTCTTCTGGGACCTGCTGCACCCGACGCACGCCACGTCCAAACTCGCCGCCGTGGCCATCTACAACGGCTCGCTGAGATTCGCCGCGCCGATAAATTTCAGGCAGCTGGTGGAGGACCAGCACTAGCTAGCCAGAGCGTGGCGGCGCCACGGTTTTCTACGTGCCTGTGTGGCTGTGTGGTGATAATTGGTATGTAGGATATGATGGGCTGTGTTCATCTGTGGGCTGTGGCTTGTGCTTTAAGTGGTGGTGTAGTTTGGATCCAGGTATCAAAATGCTCTTCTGTTATTGTTGTTGCCTTGTTGATATCACGATGTCTCCTGTTTGTGTTTATATTATGGACATAGTTATGGAATAATGCATAATCTAACATGAATTTTTTTCTGGTTTTGCTAAACAACCGTGGACACCTTTTCCCCATAAATCGCGTCGAATCTGCCTCCGTTGGATCACATGCTGAAATACCAAATTATTCAACTAAATATACTCAATCTATCTAGAGCTTTATATTTAGGATATCTAAATCCAATATTTCTTAAAGCTAAGTTAAAGATGACAACGGATAGAATTCCCACAGGTACTGAATGCTCATATTCATACCCGACTAAAACAACTCGTACCCACTCAAGGGTATGAATATTTCCTCGTACTTATACTCGTACGAGTATTTGATACCCGACGAGTATTCATCAGATACAACATTACGCAAAACAAGCAGGCGCAAGATTTGTACCTCTGGCAGCTAGGGTTTCATCACATCTTGCCGGTGAGGCAACGCAAGGGAGCAGGAGTTGCTCGGTGTCATGCCACCTCGTGGGATTGGGAGGCGCCAAACAACCAACAGGGTACCGATGTGTTGCGCGGGAGCGAGCAACAGACCAGCGGTGCACCGCTCGAGAGCAGGTGACAGGCCAGCGATGCACCATGCGTGATGGGACGATGAGACGACAGTGCAACCCATAAGAGCCACTACAAGAAAATAGGATATTTTCGTCGGTCAATTTAATTTTCGTCGGTTTTATAAAATGTCGACGGAAGTTATATAACTTCCGTCGGCCTAGAGGAGCCGACGAAAGTTATATAAATTCCGTCGGCATTTTGTAAAACCGACGGAAGTTAAGTGGTAGATATTTCGTCGGCCGCATTAAAGCCGACGGAAGTTAAGGGATATAATCCCCAACCGCGTGCGCGTACAGGGAAACCTAACCTTGTACATGCGCGCGCCCAAGTCTCCCGCCCCCGCCGCCGCCCACCATCGCAGGCCACCGCCCGCCGCCGCCCACCGCCCGCACCCCGCCGGACCCGAGCGCGGCCGCCCACCCCACCGCCCGTCGCCGCCGACCGACGTCCGCCGCCCCCTCCTGGCCACCGCCACCGTCGGCCGGCCTCCGGACGCCGTCGCCCGTAACCGCCGCCCATCGCCGCCGCCCGCCGACCACTGCCGTCCGTCGTCACCCGCCGACCGCCGCCGACCATCGCCGTCCACCAAGTAATTTTTACCCCTCTCGAATTGAATTGAATTGTGAAATGTGAATTATGAATTGAATTAAATTGTGAATATATGCTTGCCGAATGTTTTTGTCCGATACTCAACGAACAATCATTTTTGCCAGTACCTATCGGAATACACTTGACAAAAAAACACTCGGCAATTGCAGAAACAAACCCCTTCAAATCTTATATATGATTTGTCAGATGATATTTGAACTATTTATATTTCTTAAATTAAATTGTGAATAATTTCTTCACTTTTGATTTGTGAATTTTGTCATAGTGGATTGTAGTGATTGCTCTAGGTTATATTAGCAACAATTTTGTCGTAGTGGCACTTAAATTTTGATCAAAATTGATTGTATGATAGACACTTAAATTTTATCGTAGTATGTGATATAATGAATGATTGATTCATTTGCTAGTGCATGTCAAGTGGAAATTGATTCGTTACGTTGACTATTTATGCTATGTAACAGCCCCAGAATTAAAAAAATAAAATAAAAATGAGGGAAATAAATTTTCTTGATTAAAAAGGAATTATTTAATTAAAGAAAAGGTGGAAAGAGCCCAATTAAAGCAAAACAGGGAGAAATATTCAAAATTTGAACCTGAAAAATTTATGGTGGAATCTAGAAGCCAAGAAATATTTTAGGAATTTTTACAAAATTTTATCAATAGTGATTCAACTCTTAAATAAATAAATGAATTACTGGAATTATTTTAATTCAGAAAAGCATTTTAATCCCAGTGGGCCGCAAACCTCCAATCTACCCCGAGTCCGGCCCAGTCAAGCCTTAAGCCACTGCCATGTGGGACCTAGATGTCGGCGCCAACCTCCCTCCTCTCTCTCCCGCCCGCATTCGATCGGACCCACACGTCAGCTTCTTCCCTCTCGCCTTTGCTCCTTGATAGCCGTGGCCCACCTGTTGGCGCTGTTGGCTTCGCGCTCGGCCACTAACAGGTGGGGGCACCTATCGGGATCGTCTTCCCCGATGGAAAGGGATCCCCTTTCCATCGCCGGTGACCCCCACCTTCCAAATCCACCGTCGGCCGCCTCTATTCGTCAAATTGCCCCCGGATTCCTTTTCCCCATCTGCCGGCGATCACATTCCCTCTAATCCTCACGTGTTTTCGTCATTTATGGCTAGTAACCGAGATAATGGAACCTCGCCGGAGTAATTTTGGAACACTCTCGGGTTTCCTCCGATTACCCCACCATAACAACGCCGGCGACCCGCTATAAATACCCTTGCGATCACCGCAGCCGAGGCCTCACACCTTTGCCGTTAGCCACGCATTCCCGACCCCCACTGCTCCTTTTTGAGTTCCTCCCCTGTTTCACCTCCGGCTGCCGCTCGCCGCCACCTCGGGCCTCCTCCGTCCACGCCACCACCGTCTACCCTCGCCGCCGGTCGCCATCGAACGTCCTTCACCGCCGTCGCAGGTACGGTCGTGACCGCCGTCCCCTCCTCTTTCCATTTCAGCCAAGACCTAGGCTCCTAGGCCCTCGCTGTCGTCGTCGCCGTCGCACCCGAGCCCGCCGGAGCCGAGAACAAAGGGGGTACTCGCCCCCTTAACTCGTGCCGTGTCGGACGCGCTCTCAGCCGTTCGATCTGAGATGGAGGGCTAGGATTATAACCCGCACGGGTTTAATCTGGGCCATCCATCCGGTCAAACCGGTACAGAGCCCTCTCGGCCGTTGATCACTATTTAAAAGCTTGACTCAATCTCGTGCGTTAACCGTTGGATCTGGATCCAATGGTTTAATGTGGGCCACGTAGTACCCTTTCACGTGTTTTAATCTCAGCCGCACGATTTCATTTAAACCCCCGCCTCAACGATAACCGTTGGATCTGGATCCAATGGTCAAGATTAGCCTGGTCCACGCGCACAGTCACGGGTTCACCGTGAGCCTAGCTCACCGTGGACCAAAACCCATTTTCTGTTTAAATAAAATTCCAGAAAATTGTTTAAACTTTGAAAATTCATAACTGGCTCATTTTAACTCCAAATTTCACCATTCAAATTTTGTTAAATTCATCTTTTTATTCTCTACTGATTTATGCCATAAAAACAGTATGTTACTTTAGCACAAAATATTCTTATTAATTAAATAAATAAAAACCCCTTAGGGATAAATTGATAATTCATGAAATAAATTAGGAAAAACCCCAAAACTTTAACCTTTAATATTATTCTATATAACTTCAGTATAATAAAGCTCAATTCACATATTTGAATCATAAAACTTGTATGTTTATGTTTTGTGATACTTTGATTGTTTATTGAATACTATGTTTAATTTTTTCCGTATCGAGAAGACTACGAGATCATCGAGGAGCCGGAGTTTTCCCCGAGGTTCCTCCATCACCATTTGCTGATCAAGGCAAGTCACAACCCCCATTTTTGATCATAATTGAGCCCATGTTTTAATAAATTATCGCTATAACTCATAGGATAATATTGCATTAGTCTAATCTCAAGTCTAACACTATATTTAATAGATCCTCGTCCTTGTGTGCAAACCCAAGCCATGCTTATTGAGCCTACACTCCTTGTCACTCTACAAATATTATATTAGCTAGTGTCCAATATACCAATACAACTACTATAGGATAAAAGAATGAATCGTAGATAGATGGATTCTACTATATGTATTTCCCCGTTATTCTCGTCTCTGGACTCTGTTGGAGTTGGCTATGTTATAAGTATGGTGGGTTCCGGGTGCAAGCTAGGGCATTGGTTGGTCGCACCCGGGGCACTATAAGGACCGGTCTACAGGATCTGTTGCCAAGCACTTCCGTACTAACCATAAGTCTAATGGGTAAGTCCTAACTGGAAGTATGGTATAATCCAACTCGATGCACCATAGTGGAGGGGGCAAGGGGCAACCTGTGGGTGACTTGTACCGACGTGGCTCAAGGGGGGTATGGTGTTGGCTCTACGCGTCGAGGCACCATATGAAACCCATAAGAGCGTGCTGTCGGGTCGAGACGGACCATATGGAAGGTTTTGGCACGAGTTCCCGTGGTATGAGTCATCTCGTTACACTTTGGTGTAAGTGATGAGTGTGTGCCTTGTAGGTACAGTGGTACACCTCTGATCAGAGTATTTAAATCTTTTCGAAAAGCCGAGCCCACGGTCAAGGGCGGGTTGTGTGACTTCTCACAGTTAGTTTACAATTGTTTGAATGGTTGAGTTATTCATGGCATGTAAGAAATGTTGAGCGAGGGTGTGCTGACAGTACCCCTCGAGTTAGAAGATGATGCATACACATGTTTACATTTATGTATTAATAACTTGATCACATTTAATTGCTTTACAAATATGTTTTTCCGCAAAGTTAGCCACTATCTCCCTTGTTATTACTCTGCATTATATTTGCATCCAGTGTCTTGTTGAGTACGATTGTACTCACCCCCGTTGACTTACACTAGCAGAGCCCATCTACTACGAGGAGGATGAAGGTCTGGAGTAGCGACCCAGTCAAGGCGAGACTGAAAGGATGCGTTCATCTAGGACCCTTCTTTTATTAGTTTCTCTTCACTTTATTCACTTTTGTACTAATACGGTCTACGAACCGTGAATGCTTGTCATATTGTACGTGGTCGTGTGATGAACGTCTTGATTTATTGATTTTCTATGGAATTTCAATAAAGGTCCAGATTTATTAAATCTAGGCGTTACAATATGATATCAGAGTCGACTTGACTGTAGGAAGCCAAACAGACCTGACACTAGGACTTATATTAACCATATTTTCTTACAAAATTTCTTACCTTCTCATCTTCTGGAGTTTCACAAAAAATTTCTCTCTTTTGTAGATGCCGGTCCATACCATGAGTGGGACTCTCCGCGACGAGGCCGGATTCATCCGCGAGCTTCGCATGCTCGTCAATTTCCTCGGGTTCGAGCATGAGCCAATGTTCCACGGAGTCTTCCCCAACGAGGACGAAAGCTACTATGAGGTCACCATCGTCATCTAGCCCTCCACACAGACAACCCACACTTATCGAGCCGGAGGACCCACCTTTTTGGTGGCCAGTCAGCGCACCGCCCTTCAGGCCCTCACCGAGCTCCGGGTGATCTACGACAGCCAGTTCTATGACACCGTCTACCGCTTCATCCCCATGCGTACCCCAGGGAGTCACCGCAACATGTACATCAGCACCCTCACTCAGCGCAACTCTGCCATCGCCCGCACCATGGGACTTTTGGAGGCTATGGACAATCTTTACACGGAGGCCGTCCTCGACGCAGATAGCCAGCACGAAACCATCGACTTCTACCGCCATTCATCAGAAAACCTGAACCACGAGAACGCTGACCTCCGCCGCCAGGTTCAGCAGAGCCACCATTTGACCACCGAGGTGGAGGAGTTGAGGCGCCAGAACGAGCTTCTACGCCAGGGCATCGCCGTCACCGCACAGCTACGCCATCAGCTCAAGGAGCTCCAAAAGGATCTCGAGGAGGTCGCTCCCATTCCGCCTCGCAAGAGGAAGACGCTCCGGATCCCTACAGCCAGGCCCAACAAGATCTCCCGCAGTGTCCCTCCCGCTGGGCCCTCCAGCTCCACCACCCCTGCACTGACCCTCTCTGCTGAGCCCGTGATCGAGTCATCCCCCGAGCTTCCTTAGACGTAGTTTATGATTTGTTTGTTTCTATTTGATTGTTTTATTTATAATGCCGCTCATGTCAGAATATAAGGCATGAGTGTAAAATTTAATAAGAGATTAAAATAAAATATGTAAGCATCTAGGTCAAACCTTTCATTTTGGGCAATAAAATCAGTAGCAATTTCCCTTAAATCTTGGCACCCTCTTTTCTGCAACCTTCAACTTCAGGATGGCCAACGACCAAGGATCTGAAGCCCCACGCGACGGAAACACCTCAGGCAATCTGCCTCAGTGGGGTGCAGCTGGCCAACGGCAAACCCCCGTTGCCAATCATCCCACACTAGCGGAGATGATGGCAAAACAAAACCAACTGATCGCCACGCTGCTTACCCAGATGCAACAACAACAAAACCAGATGCAAGAGCAGCAGGCACAGTTGTTCCGTCTCCAACAATAACAACACGAGCTCTCCCTTCAGTTGGTCTTCGGGGATTTCGCCAATTTACAGAAATGGGTGAACAAAACAATTATTCAGGAAACCGAACAAAACAAGGTGGACCAGAAGAAGCGAAGAATGATCGCCTACCGCCAGCAGCAAGGAGTGGTGCAGAAGCCGCGCCCGGTGATTCCGCCTCAAGCCCCAACCCCTGTCGAGCCATGAACCATCCTTGGAGGCCCAAGCTCAGGCATCCCACCCCAAGCACAGCCAGCCGAAAGAGCTCCTGCGCAAGCTATCAGATACAAGAGGGACAGGAACGGTAACCCAATAATATGCTTCAACTGTCGCCAAGAGGGCCACTTCTCCAACATGTGCTCCTACCCCAAGCAGGCATCATCCTCCGTTCCAAGCCCAGTGGGACGCACCCTAGTTCACCACAACTCCGCTCAAGAAAACCAAGATACAACAGAAGGCCTTTCCAATTTGATCTCGACCAACCCAGTTTCGGAGAACACTTTGCCGGTTTCTGAAGCAACACCATCTCCTAATCCGGAGCACCAGTAGACCCTGTCCCTTAGTTTTCCCAAGGTTCGCTTTGAATCTCGAGGACGAGATTCTTTGTAAGGGGGATAGGATTGTAACAGCCCCAGAATTAAAAAATAAAATAAAAATGAGGGAAATAAATTTTCTGGAATAAAAAGGAATTATTTAATTAAAGAAAAGGTGGAAAGATCCCAATTAAAGCAAAACAGGGAGAAATATTCAAAATTTGAACCTGAAAAATTTATGGTGGAATCTAGAAGCCAAGAAATATTTTTAATAATTTTTACAAATTTTTATCAACAGTGATTCAACTCTTAAATAAATAAATGAATTACTGGAATTATTTTAATTCAGAAAAGCATTTTAATCCCAGTGGGCCGCAAACCTCCAATCTACCCCGAGCCCGGCCCAGTCCAGCCTTGAGCCACTACCATGTGGGACCCAGATGTCGGTGCCAACCTCCCTCCTCTCTCTCCCGCCCGCATCCGACCAGACCCACACGTCAGCCTCTTCCCTCTCGCCTTCGCTCCCTGACAGTCGTGGCCCGCCTGTCGGGGCTATTGGCTTCACGCTCGGCCACTGACAGGTGGGGGCCACCTGTCGGGATCATCTTCCCCGATGGAAAGGGATCCCCTTTCCATCGCCGGTGACCCCCACCTTCCAAATCCGCCGCCGGCCGCCTCTATCCATCAAATTGCCCCCGGATTCCTTTTCCCCATCTGCCGGCGATCACATTCTCTCTAATCCTCACGCGTTTTCGTCATTTATGGCTAGTAACCGAGAGAATGGAACCTCGCCGGAGTAATTTTGGAACCCTCTCCGGTTTCCTTCGATTACCCCACCATAACAACGCCGGCGACCCCCTATAAATACCCTTGCGATCACCGCAGCCGAGGCCTCACACCTTTGTCGTTAACCACGGATTCCCAAGCCCCCACCGCTCCTTTTCGAGTTCCTCCCCTGTTTCACCTCCGGCCGCCGCTCGCCGCCGCCTAGGGCGTCCTCCGTCCACGCCGCCGCCACCTTCGTGACCGCCGGAGCCCGCCCGTCCTCGGCCACGCCTCCGTTAGTCGTGAGGACCGCCGGATCATCGTCGCCGTCAAGCACCCGAACACCCTTCGCCATCTACCCTCGCCGCCGGTCGCCATCGGACGTCCTTCACTGCCGTCGTAGGTACGGTCGTGACCGCCGTCCCCTCTTTCCATTTTAGCCAAGACCTAGGCTCCTAGGCCCTCACCGTCGCCGTCGGCGCTGCACCCGAGCCCGCCGGAGCTGAGAACGAAGGGGGTACTTGCCCTCTTAACTCGTACCGTGCCGGACGCACTCTCAGCCGTTCGATCTAAGATGGAGTGCAAGGATTATAACCCGCACGGGTTTAATTTGGGCCATCCATCCGGTCAAACCGGTACGGAGCCCTCTCGGCCGTTGATCACTATTTAAAAGCTTGACTCAATCTCGTGCGTCCACGTAGTACCCTTTCACGCGTTTTAATCTCAGCCGCACGATTTCATTTAAACCCCCGCCTCACCATTAACCGTTGGATCTGGATCCAACGGTCCAGATTAGCCTGGTCCACGCGCACAGTCACGGGTTCACCGTGAGCCTGGCTCACCGTGGACCAAAACCCATTTTCTGTTTAAATAAAATTCCAAAAAATTGTTTAAACTTTGAAAATTCATAACTGGCTCATTTTAACTCCAAATTTCACCATTCAAATTTTGTTAAATTCATCTTTTTATTCTCTACTGATTTATGCCATAAAAACAGTATGTTACTTTAGCACAAAATATTCTTATTAATTAAATAAATAAAAACCCCTTAGGGATAAATTGATAATTCATGAAATAAATTAGGAAAACCCACAAAACTTTAACCTTTAATATTATTCAATATAACTTCAGTATAATAAAGCTCAATTAAAATATTTGAATCATAAAATTTGTATGTTTATGTTTTGTGATACTTTGATTGTTTATTGAATGCTATGTTTAATTTTTCCGTATCGAGAAGACTACGAGATCATCGAGGAGCCGGAGTTTTCCCCGAGGTTCCTCCATCACCATTTGCTGATCAAGGCAAGTCACAACCCCCATTTTTTATCATAATTGAGCCCATGTTTTAATAAATTATCGCTATAACTCATAGGATAATATTGCATTAGTCTAATCTCAAGCCTTACACTATATTTAATAGATCCTCGTCCTTGTGTGCAAACCCAAGCCATGCTTATTGAGCCTACACTCCTTGTCACTCTACAAATATTATATTAGCTAGTGTCCAATATACCGACACAACTACTATAGGATAAAAGAATGAATCGTAGATAGATGGATTCTACTATATGTATTTCCCTGTTATTCTCGTCTCTGGACTCTGTTGGAGTTGGCTATGTTATAAGTATGGTGGGTTCTAGGTGCAAGCTAGGGCATTGGTTGGTCGCACTCGGGGCACTATAAGGACCGGTCTGTGGGATCTGTTGCAAAGCACTTCCGTACAAACCACAAGTCTAATGGGTAAGTCCTAACTGGAAGTATGGTATAATCCAACTCGATGCACCATAGTGGAGGGGGCAACGGGCAACCTGCGGGTAACTTGTACCGACATGGCTCAAGGGGGGTATGGTGTTGGCTCTACGCGTCGGGGCACCATATGAAACCCATAAGAGGGTGCTGTCGGGTCGAGGCGGACCATATGGAAGGTTTTGGCACGAGTTCCCGTGGTATGGGTCCTCTCGTTACACTTTGGTGTAAGTGATGAGTGTGTGCCTTGTGGGTACAGTGATACACCTCTGTTCAGAGTATTTAAATCTTTTCGAAAAGCCAAGCCCATGGTCAAGGGCGGGTTGTGTGACTTCTCACAGTTAGTTTACAATTGTTTGAATGGTTGAGTTATTCATGGCATGTAAGGACTGTTGAGAGAGGGTGGGCTGACTGTACCCCTCGAGTTAGAAGATGATGCATACACATGCTTACATTTCTGTATTAAGAACTTGATCACATTTAATTGTTTTACAAATATACTTTTCCGCAAAGTTAGCCACTATCTCCCTTGTTATTACTCTGCATTATATTTGCATCTGGTGGCTTGCTGAGTACGATTGTACTCACCCCCATTGACTTACACCACCAGAGCCCGTCTACTATGAGGAGGATGAAGGTCTGGAGTAGCGACCCAGTCAAGGCGAGACTGGAAGGAGACGTTCATCTTAGACCCTTGTTTTATTAGTTTCTCTTCACTTTATTCACTTTTGTACTAATACGGTCTACGAACCATGAATGCTTCTCGTATTGTACGTGGTCGTGTGACGAACGTCTTGGTTTATTGATTTTCTATGGAAGTTCAATAAAGGTCCGGATTTATTAAATCTGGGCATTACATGCTATTACAAGTGTTTCGTTTGCGATGTGCTATTATATATGCTATTAATTAAATTCTTGTATTAATTTGTGGTTTGTTGATTATTTCATTACGATGATTAGTATTACATATATATACTTTCTTATATATATTTCTTTTCGTATGCAATTTTTTATTTGACAACAACGTAAATAGTGTAACGAAACATATGTGTCACCCGTTTCGGACCAACATGTCTCACACGTGTCATGCCTGTGAGATGTGTAGGTCCAGAATTGTCCCTTTTTGGACAGCCTCGGAGTGGGCGACAGAGCGTGGTCTTTATGATGAGTCATGAATCCGAATGAGATTTCGATGACATAACCTTTTTGTTCTCCATTGCACCACTATCATGTGTGCAATTGGAGAACAGTGGGGTTATGCTGCTGAAATTTCGTTCGGACTCATGGCTCGTCATAAATACCACGTTCTGTCGATCACTCTTGGGTGGGTTTAGGACCTATCTTTTCCTATAGTCATAGGCCCATGGTACTTATGATGCATTCTCGATTGAATAAATGTTTTGCCTATAGAATAAATGAGGATGACCTACGGTGGATGTATAGTGGTTGGATGAAAAGTGGAGCTCACACAAGGGAGTGGGTAATCAACGCTGAGAAATTTGTTGATCGTGCATTCGCTTTGACAACAAACACTGGTGCGAGGTGCCCATGCATGAAGTGTAGAAATTCTCCTTGGCAAGACAAGAGGACGTTGTCATTCCATATTTGCAAATATGGTTTCGTGCCAGGTTATGAAGTTTGGACTTTTCACGGCGAGACAGGCCATGAAAAAACGGTATTAGTAGTGGAAGAAGAAGATGATAGCGTTGCTGACGATAGGATGGATGAGATGCTTGATGCTATACGGCCAGAGTTTGAATCAAACCCTGAGGATCCTCCAACACCGGTGGTTCAAAAGTTTTTCAACATCCTTTGAGCATCAGAAGAGTCGTTGCATAGCACACCATCATAAACGTTCTCGCTTTCGTGGCCCGTCTTATGGCCATTAAGTCGAAGTTTGCATTCTCCAATAATTGTTATAAGGAGCTCTTCAATCTGATCAGCGATATCATTCCTATGAACCATAAGGTGCCGAAATACATGTACCAGTTAAAGAAAATGTTTCTGCTCTCGGTATGGAGTGTGAGAAGATTGATGTGTGCCGAGATAATTGTATGTTTTTCTAGAAAGAACATAGGAATGAGGTGAAATGCTTAAAATGTGGTAAACCAAGATTCGTAGAGGTCGTAAACGAAGACGGAGAAAAGGTGACGACAGAGGTTGCTCATAAGCAACTTCGTTACATGCCTCTTACACCTCGGGTGAAACGATTGTTTCTCTCAAAGAAAACCGCTAGACATATGCGATGGCATAAAGAAGGTGTACATGAGAATAATCAAGTAATGGTGCACCCATCTGATGGTGAGGCATGAAAGGCTCTAGATGATTTTGATGCAGACTTTGCTAGTGATGCAAGGAATGTTCGCATCGGGTTGGCAACAGATGGATTCACGCCTTTCAATGTAACCGCATCGTCGTACTCTTTTTGGCATGCGTTTGCTATTCCATACAACATTTCACCTTCGTTTTGTATGAAATATGAATTTATGTTCATGTGTCTCATTATACCAGGTCCAGAGTATCCTGGAACACGCCTGAATGTGATGCTGAAGCCCTTAATTGAAGAGTTGAAACAATTGTGGAAAGGAGTTGAAGCATATGACTATGACCGAAAGCAAAAATTCAATCTTTGAGTTGTGTATCTGTGGTCGGTCCACGATTTTCCGGCATACGGTATTTTTTCTGGTTGGAGTTGTCATGGAAGGTTGACATGTCCGAAATGTGTGAAGGACACAGATTGTTTCCGTCTGAACTTCGGGGGAAATATTTGTTACTTTGATTGTCATAAATGCTTTTTGCCCATGAATCACCCATTTATGTTACAGAGGAACAATTTCAAGAAGGACAATGTTGTTGTAAAGGGACCACCAAGGCGTTTAAATGGTAGAGAAATCGATGATATGCTGAATGAGTTGGTCCTTAATGAAAATGAGGATGGATTTGTAGGATTCGGAACCGAACATAATTGGACCCACATATGTGGCTTATGGGAACTGTCGTATGTCAAATCACTAATTCTGATGCACAACATTGACGTTATGCATCAGGAACGTAATGTTGGTGAAAGCATTATAAGTACATGTATGGATTTTGTAGACAGGACAAAAGATAATGTAAAGGCGAGAAGAGATTTAGCTGAGATTTATAATCGACCAATCCTTGAGTTGACGAATAGTGGTGACAAGCCATGTGCCCCATTTTGTTTAAAACCTAAAGAAAAATAAGTAATGAGGTGGTTGAAAAAATTGAAATTCCCAGATGGTTACACCGCGGGATTTAGAAGAGCTGTGAATTTGAAGATAGGGAAATTAAATGGATTGAAAAGTCACGATTACCACATAATAATGGAACGACTCCTTCCTGTAATGTTTCGTGGGTACCTAAATGATGATGTGTGAAAGACGTTAGCTGAGCTGAGCCATTTTTATAGACAACTTTGTGCTAAAGAAATTAAGAAAGATATGATGGAGATGCTAGAGAAAGAGATCCCGGTGCTTTTATGTAAATTGGAAAAAATATTTCCTCTAGTGTTCTTCAATTGAATGCAATATTTACTGGTTCATCTGCCATATGAAGCTAAGGTAGGTGGCCCTGTGCAATATAGGTGGATGTATCACATTGAAAGGTCCCTAAAGAAGCTTAGAGCGATGGTTGGTAATAAGGCCAGAGTTGAAGGTTGCATCGCAGAAGAATTTAAATTGAAAGAGATAACATACTTCACTAGTGTATACTTCGCTGAGCATCACAATGTCAACACACCTGCTACACGATACCATATGGATGAAGACCATCCTTGTAGTGATCTCCAAATTTTTGGGTGGAAGGGCATAACTGTTGGTGTCTTCACGATATATTATGTAACTCAGGAAGAACAGACATATGCCTTGCTCTACATGTACTCAAATATGGAAGAGATGGAACAATATTTCGCGTAAGTAAATTCTTTTTAGTTTTATATTTTACCTCCAAATTTTATACCCGTTTGTTTACCTATTCGTTAAAATGATAGTATGTTTGATTCGAAATACTTGACATCTGGTCGTCAACCAACGAAGAAGCAATTAGATAAATTACGTCGAGAAGGAGTAAATGGCAGGCCTAGTTTCCTCACTTGGTTCAGAGAACATGTAAATCCTTACCTTTTGTGACACATATTATTTTACTCTATTAGGTTAATTATCTTATAAATTTGTATGATTTTGTAGTGCATGCTCGCTGACAATGCACATATAGACTTGCAACAGCTCTCTTACGGAAGTATTAGTGCCAAAATTTACGTTCGTTATGATGTTAATGGTTTCCGCTTCCGTTCAACTATTTTTGAAGCATATCGACCTCTAGCGGCAACAACTAATACTGGAGTTGTTACAAGGGTCGTTGATGGACAAGGACACGGAACTATGTATTATGGAATCATCAAAATATAATCGAGTACAATTTTGTCGGGAATAAGGAGATTAAAGTAGTCTTCTTCGATTGTGATTGGTTTGACCCTAAACATGGTACTCGAGAAAACCAATTTGGGATGGTTGAAGTCAAACACGTGGAACGATTATGTGGTTGCGATAATTTTATCCTTGCTCACCAAGTCGAGCAGGTGTATTATATGCCGTACCCATGTAAAAAACTAAGTGCTTGGTGGGTAGTCTACAAAGTGAATCCTCGGGAACGTCTACACACCCCTAGCGATGGCGCTTATCAATTAGAGGTTGAAGAGGTTGATGAGGTTTACCAAGATGATGAATTGCCGACTTCGTTTAGTGTAGAGCCAGAATCGCCAGCAGATTCTTTTCTTGGCGATTCTAATGATGTAGCAGTTCCCGAGAAAAGGAAACACCAACATAAGAAGAAAAAAGTAGCATGGCGTGCTTTGGGGAGAAAAGGACAAATTGATCCTGATTTTGATGATAATTGACAAGTAATTGTTTTCATACATGCATATGTAATATACTTCATATTACATGTTTTTCATATGTTCAAACCTTCTGTACTAATAAATGCTCGTTTCTTCTTGTTTTGAACAGGATGTCAAAAAAGGTGAAGAGTGTCATGAGGAAGCTCTTTCGCTTGGCGAGTACTCTAGCGAGTACACCGACGACTCAAGAGGACACCCTATTCCAGGGTAGTTCCTCTTCTTCAAACATACGTCGTCAAGAGCAGCTCTTGAGATGCATAGATCCAACATTAATTGGTTGGTCTATTGTATTTCAAATGGATGATGAGGTAACTTTCAAATTGATTTTTATGCCAATTATAAACTATTACTAATTGGTTTAATACTATTTTGCAGGAGGAAAAACACTTGTAGAGTGTGGGTCATGAGGATGACCCGGTGGGTGGGGGGCAGGAGGGGGATGGCCCGGAGGGTGCGGGGCAGGGGATGACCCGGAGGGTGCGGGTCAGGAGGAGGGGGCTGAGGCTTTAGCGTCCTCACAAGCTTTCAGGACGAGCCACCTGGTCACCCCACCAGTAGTCTCTTCGGGTGGAGCCAAGATCGAGATTACGCCTGTAGGTGATGGGTAAGTCTAATACTCTGTTGTTTTTCTTTTTTCAAAAAATTTCTTTTAGTAAACTGACTTTATTTATTATGTATTTCTAGATCTTGGATTGACTCTCGGTTTGACGGCACTTCGAGGGTCAGGCAGGTTAACTAGATATTGGGTAACCTGTGTCGTCTGCACTACCTAGAGGTGCTGACAATGCTGACTGGTGAGCGGATTCTATGCCAGACATGGGACCAGTACCGGTTTGCTCCTGACGGGCTCCACGGAACTGCTCAGGGGGCGGTGTCTCATGACTTCTGGGTATTTGTTTTTTCATTCTTCTTTTAGTTTTAACCCAAAGATTTTGGAGTTACAACACTTTACTAATCATGACTCTTGTAGTTCTGCTTTTGCTTGCCAGAATCAGGCAATCACCATAATCATGCCCTTCAAGTCTTCAACAACAATGCACACAAAGTGGTGAAGGACGTAATTTCGTATGCCCACATTCAAGCGAATAATGCGTACTACAAGGAGAAGCTAGGGCAACGAATAAGCAAGGCGACGGGTGCATCCACAATATACATGACTGAAGAACAATACCGTTAGGTAAACAATTCTAACTTTTTTAATCTTAGATTGTTGAGATTTATTTTCATATAATACAGATAGCATCTCTGTTCAGGTCAGGATTTCATGGTTTGCAAACCGCGAGGATGCCTATTTTGAATTCTGTAAGATTTGGTCTTCAGCTGCATTCAAGAAAACTTCCGAGCAGAAAAGAGAATGTTGTGGGATGGATCTGAAGCACAGATATGGTGCCGATGGACATATCCGCCATGCTAAACGCATGGTAAGACCTTCTGTCACTCTATCTATAGATACATTGTAATGCGACTAACTCATATCTACTGTACATGAAGCTAAATCTGGCAATGTGCCAAGTGACATCGAGGTCTATGCTTCTAGTCACAAAGGAAGCGATCCTACACAGCCAGATGTCTTGTGTAGCCAGTCTGCCATGGATCATTTGGTGAGATGTTAGCAATGTTAAGAGTTTGTGTCATTTCATTTTTCTCCGTCTAATCGGGCATGTTGTTTTTTGCAAGCGCAATATGGTGAACACATGGTTCGACTCCATGGAGAGGACTATGATTGGCGGAGAGAACCTTTCGACCCAATGGCCGTGTACTCCAGTGGAGGTGGAAAAAGTCATGGATGGTGAGATGATGTTTTTCTCAATGTTTTGTGTATGATATTGTAATGGTAACTAACTCATTCAATGTTGCAGGTACTCCATGTTCAATGGAGTTATTGACTCGAGAGCGGTGAGAGCTCAGAAGTCAGCTCAATCATCACAGAGCTCCATCGGAGTTGGCTCCAGCCATCGTTGCTCAGAAGCAAACCCGGATGTGGTTCAGCTGAGGGAGGAAATGAGGCAGCGCGACAAGCACATCAGGCAACAACAAGAGTACTATACCGCATGCTTAGCACAACAGCAGGCGATGATCCAAGTAAGTTTAGTTTGCAGTGTTGCAGTTATAAAGTATTCAACAATAGATTTAGAACTAACTGATTGCATTACAACATGTGTAGCAAATAGCCCAACAACATGGATTTGACATGTCCTTGTTCCAACCACTACCTACCCCGCCACCACCACTTCCATTTGTTCCTCCTCCTACACCTGAGGTAACTCCTGACATATCATTACTTGAGTTACTTTAGTTAGTTAAGATACTTAAGTTAGCGTTTAGAAGGTTAGTTGAGTTCGTTCTCTAATTTTGTCTATTTCTTCAGAGTTTCTGTACGCCCGGTCATAATGGAGCCTCCGAGGCAAATGTGGATGAAGCGGGAGGCAGCGGCGGTGCCCACGACTCAAATGTGGGCGATCAGTGAGTATGGATGTATATTGTGAAGTTTGGATTGAATTTGAATGTGTTATGTGAATCTCGATGTGTTATGTGACTTTGTATGTGAATTTGGATGGTATATGTGAATTCAGATGTGTACTGTGAGTTTGGATGTTAATTCAGTTGTGTTATGTGATTTTGGATGTGATGTGTGAAGTTTGGATGTGAATTTGGATGTGAGATGTGATTTTGGATGTTATATGTGAAGTTTGAATGTGATTTTGGATGTGAGATGTGATTTTGGATGTTATATGTGAATGTGATATAAATTGTGGTTGGATGTGAGTGTGAATAGGGGAACCAGGAAAAACAAAAAAATACCAGCTAACTTCTGTCGGCTTTGATCATAGCCGACGGAAGTTAGCTGCTTTCGGCCACATGGGCAGAAAGGCTAACTTCCGTCGGCTAGGGCCAAAGCCAACGGAAGTTAGGGCCACCTAAGTTCCATCGGCCAGACTGGCCGACGGAAGTTAGCGTGCCTCTGCTGACGTGGCAGAGTTCGATGCTAACTTCCGTCGGCCACGTGAAGCCGACGAAAGTTAGCTAACTTCCATCAGCGGTCGATGAAAGTTAACTAACTTCTGTCTACCCATTTCCATCAGCCAAATGCCAACGGAAGTTAGCCTTTTGCCGACGGAAGTTAGCTTCTTCCATCGAGAAAGGGCTAACTTCCGTCGGCTTTGGCCGATGGAAGTTTGCCGAATTGTTGTAGTGAGCGGGCAATGTGGGAGCAGCAAGGGTCGGTGGTTCACCACATAGGAGGTCGGGAGCGGGAGGGGCCGACATGCTGTCATGCGGAGCTAGCTGGTGGCACGCCACATGGGGCAGGTCAGCAGGGGAAAGAAATGAGAGCAAGGGATTGGAGAGAAATAATTTAGGGTTTACTAGGGCTTGGGTGGGCTGGTTTTGGATCATTTGTTTTGACCCATTCAAAGTGACCAGGTAAACAAGTATAGGTAATTATTTTCCATACTTATACTTTAACTTACGGGTATGATTTGTTTCCTATTTAAATACCCGTGGATATCTATTTTGTCCATACCTATTTCCTAATAAAGTAATTACCCATTGACAACCCTAGAGCTGGCAATGGCTATCTGATACCCATTTACTCATGGATAATTACTCTATTAGGGGATATGTATGGGAAAAAAATTAGTGCCCTCGTATCGTTACGCAAGAAGCGACAGTGTACCATAGGGGTGTCTGCGGTATGGATTTGATTAGGCGTTAGGGGGTACTATGGATAAATCTTGATGGTTATATCTAACTAAGAGATAATGAGAGAGTTTTTAGATAGGATCGGACCTCCCAGTAGATAATAACCTTATTTTTGTGTGTAATATGAGTTTTATGACATGAATTTCCTTAAGCGTATGAAAGCTTATGAGCGAGTGTCTTTGTGTAAAGACATGAGTCTATCTAGACCTCAGAAAAGCTCCTAAAAACGTGTCTTTGCAGTTCCCCTCCAATCCCTTTATATGAGAGGGATCGGAGATTACAAATGGTGATTAAGACGCCCATTAATAACCAATTATGAGGATAAGCGGTCAGTTCGTTGGCAATAACTCAAAGATAACATCACTAATAACAACGAAATATTGATATTAATGGTGGCCTTGCTCTTAATAGCGACCTTCCGAGTACGGGTGGTTGAGAGGGCCTCTTCCCGAGTGCTGGACTCAGAAGCCTTCATACCCTTGACCACCAACCATATGGTCGATGCTGACCGTTGACTGGTCGACTTAAAACCACTCGGGAGGTAGCCCGAGACCATATTCCTGACACCTCAGATATATAAATGGGAAAATTTTATACCCATCGAGTAAAAGGGTACGTGTATGGGATAGTAGTACTCATACTCATTTACCCATATATCCGACTATTTATAATAGATCAAAATTTTAAAAAACCAATAGTACATCAAAGCACGATAGACGAAGAAACCCTAACTGCTCCCATCAAAACCCCTTCTTAAGTTCCGTCGCCGGCTCCTCCCTCATCCTCCCATAGTCCCGCCTCCCTTCTTATGTATTCCAACAGCTGTCGGCCATCGCCTCCCTCCACATTTTGCAACCACCGCCACCTCCCTCCTCTCACCGATGGCAACCACCCCCTAATCCCTCCTTTCGTCGCTGCCCCTCTCCTCCCATCTCTCATCGTCGGCAGCCTCTGTCTCCGCCCTCGTCCCTCTTCTTGTCAACGCCGCTAGCTGCCTCTCTCCTCCCTACTCCTACAACTCACAACTGCTAGATTGCCACTACTACCTCCTCCTTGATGTAGCCCACACCTGTCACTACCCCCACCTCTCTCCCTCCGTCGGTGGCCTGACCACTCGATTATTACTTTTTTCTCTAGTTCAGATAACCGATAGGTATCCATTACTTGTATGGGTAAGCGGGTAAAGTATGGATGCATGTACAAGCTTTGTCAGTTGGGTACAAGTATGGATGGAAGATACCATAAGTATTTTATCTGTTATCATATCTAGACATCCTTAAGCTAAATTGCTCTAAAAAAATCTGAATCTGAAGCTGTACTAGACGAAACCTAACCTTCACGATTTACACCATTTTAGCCCGGACACCAGTCCTAATTGTCCGATGCATCCAATGCACAAAAAGAATGATTCTGTGATTAGCTTTATTTCTCAAATTTATAATTTTGTGCACGAGTTTTTGCCCCCATTTGAAACGACCCTAGGACCCTATTACAAATATAGATATTTTACAGGAATTTCATACTACTCATATCATGTCTTTTATGCAGGAATTCCGAAAAAAACTTCATGTTTATGGAAAATTTACACTTGCAGCCATGAAATGGAAGAGTTTATTCTCTGTCTTAAGCTGAAAAGGAACTAGCTAGAATACTGTATCGTAAAATGTAAATCTTGATCGGATTCATAGATGAGCGGATCGGCCGAGGACATCGCAGCTGCATACCTGGTGCCAAATCCGAAGACAAACTCCAATGAACATGTAGATACATGCATATGCATGCAGGCCATGCCGTTCTTGGTCACTGCTGGTTTGTCCTAATCTGCACCAGTTGTGTTTCTGTCGTGAAGTCGCCGTCGCGGCTCGTCACCACTAGTCCACTACCACATGATGCCGGTCTGAAAGGCCAAATGGAATTCTTCAGACCATTACAACATCAGTTTGTTTGGTTGCATTAGATAACAACATGCTCTCTTACGTTTCTTTTGGTCAAACTTTAGTCGAAATCTTATTTTTTTTCCTGGTAATTGTTCTCGTATATAAGTATGTGTTTGGTTTAAAGGACCAAACAGGATGAGATGGACA
Source organism: Zizania palustris (assembly GCA_019279435.1). Lineage (NCBI taxonomy): Eukaryota > Viridiplantae > Streptophyta > Magnoliopsida > Poales > Poaceae > Zizania > Zizania palustris. The sequence goes on from JAAALK010000287.1 coordinate 44,146,501, forward strand.
AAAGGATAAGGATATCCCACCATAGAAATATTCAAAGTATATTATGTATTACTTCGTCCGATCAAAACGGCTAAGCAGCGTTGGGACGTCAATACACCGGACAAGAAATGGCTAGGTCAGACAGTGACGTAGGCGCTGGTGACCAGGGCAATCATCAGTGAGCTGCTGGATGTGATGGGAGTATAAATGCGGTGGGAACAGAGATGCGACAACTGGGCAAGCGATGGTTGAGGCCTGAGGCGGCAATCAGGGCAAGCGGCAGCTCAGGGCCTAGGGTCGTCGTGCATTGGCCAGGGCCTAAAGCAACGACTAGGGCAGCCGGCGGTTGGGGCTTTAGGTTGCGGTCGAGATAGGTGACGGCTCGAGGCCAAGGGTGGGCATGTTTTAGGCAGTGACTGGGGCACTCGTCTGTGGCTTGGGGCCTATGGTGGGCATGCTATGGTGGGCATGCTTTAGGTAGTGACTAGAGTCTTGGATGGACGATGATACGTGTTCTCTTAACAATGTTGCTAATAGTATTTTAATTGATATCCATCTCTTTTCCTCAGTCTCTCCAACCAAACAAAAAATTGGGATGAATCTATCCCATTTATTATTGCTTAAATTAAATACAAAAGTTCTAACTCATAAAATTGAAACGTGATAGTGCTCTTACATCCGATCTCTGTCGCGATTGTTTTGATTTTTGGAGCTATTTTAAATGGAGATTAATTTTTTCTAGTTGTATGTGAAAGAGGCTTTAAAGGATAGTAAGTTCAGAACAAAACGCACGCTAAATAAATATCGGGTCACCTATGTTGAAGCATCCATCACCTGAAGGAGAGGACGCCAAGAACAGAGTGCGCGCAGAACCGGCGGCAATGGCCACTGGCCAGCCAAGCTGCATCTTACTTGCTAGTTGGCTCGGTGCTTGCTTGGGCTCGCGGCGGAGGCGAGGCAGCAGCCGCGGCTCGTCCCGGTCAGTCGTGTTCGGCGGCTCCACGTTTGACGTCGGCTACGGCAACCGCCTGAACAGCACGAGGCAGGCCAAAACCAACTACCCGCAATACTGCATCGATTTTTCCGGCCTCGAAGCCGACCGGCAACTTCAGCAATGGGTTCAACATGGCAGACCAGCTAGGTGCGTTCTTCCGATCACGGATCATCCGAGATGAATGTGGAAATTGGAATTGTGCATGCCTTGTTTGATAGACGACTTGACTAGCATGTAAAACGTGGCACACTTCGATGATGCTGCAGTGCTGCACAGTTCAGCTGCTCGGCTCCCCGGCCGATGAACCCGCCGGCCTACCTGTCGCTGACAATACCGGCCATTTAGGGGTTCGTTGTTAAGTTTCACACTCTCACTAGAACAAATTCTAGAAGTTGCTTCTCATAAACGACTTTATGATGATAAATTTGATGATTTATATTGTCTACATATTTGATTATGATAATACCATGTGGCAGTGATAATACTACGTGCAGAAAGCACACCATATTTCACGCTCACGCGGCCCAATATGCTCGTTCTTCTCAAAATCAGATTTTGGCCCATGTTCGTCGGAATACCGGTCCGATACATCGATATCTCTCATGGGTTGAATATTAAACTGTTTAGACTTTAAAATCACCAAAAAGTGGAATGCAAAACTCGACGATGGCAAAGTCATGAGCTTTAAGTCAGTGAAGCAATTCAGAACATGAGATGACGTGGAAATAGTTTTTTGAAGACATAGGAAGAAAGTCATGAGCTTTAAGTCAGTGAAGCAATTCAGAACATGAGATGACGTGGAAATAGTTTTTTGAAGACATAGGAAGAGTACTGCCCCTACGTATTGAACCTTAGGTCACCTGTAGAAAGGTTGAGAATGGTGACGAGCTTCTAACTATCACCTATACTTATCAGAGATTAAGGGGGGTTTAGTTACTTAATCCGAATTTATAGGACAGTTCGATATAGCATTGAAAAACGAGTATGTTTGATTGATTATACTGTACGACACTATTGAAACAATCGTCCGACTAGCCGATTAATCGGCCGATTAACTCGTACTTAGCAACATAGTGGTTAATTTACAGCAAAATCAAACACATTAATCGATTGACCGATTAATCATATGGTCAACCCGATTAATCGCTGATTAATAGTCGATTAATCATCGATTAATGGCCGCTTAATGGATCTACTCTCTCATCGTCGGATCTGCTGCACCCATCATCGGATTTGTGCCCCTGTCACTACATCCTCTGCCTCATCGCTAGATTCGTTGCCCCATCAGCGGTGCAAAGGGCTGAACAACGCGTGGTACTGGTGGTGTGAAGGGCTAACGGGCACGTGGTGCTGGCAGGAATGACAGTTGACACGCGCAAGGTTAAGGAGGATAGAGAAATCACGTGAGGAAGAGATAACTCAATTTGGGAGAGAGGGAAAGAGTGAAGAGCTCACTAAAGGGCTAGCATGCAGTGGGGAGGTTTCAGGGTTAGAGGAGGGGAGAAAGGGAGTTTATATACTCAAGGCTAGAGTTTGACTAAAATAGTATATTAAATATAACTCTAATATTTAATATTCAACCAATTAATTAATTGACCGATTAATTCAGTTAATCCTCTGATTAACTAATTAATCCCTACTTAGTGGTTAATCGATCAGCTACCGATCACCGATTTTTCCAACACTGTTGTATGAAACCATCTAAAATCATTCCCTCTAGATGATGAATCATTTACGTATAGCAAAAACAAGCGAACGACGCCGTCCAATTTCTATTAATTATGCTAATTATTTATAATTATTTAATATTAGTGGTTATTAAGTATTTTTAGATAAAAGTTAATTATAAATAGATATTATTAATTATAACTAATTATTATCAAGTATCATATCTCATGCAACCAAATAATCTACTCGTACATCTCATTCAGAACTATCTTATCATGAATCAACCATCACATACCGTTCTAAACTTGTTTTAACAAACCAAACACTACCCTAACATAGGTAAATGGATTTTGCTAAACGGAATTGCCTCCAACATGCTCCAGACCTCCACCTCAACGCGTGGACCAGCTGTGCTCCTCCGCTCAGGTTCAATCATGTTCTTCTCCTAGAGATATATCTCACTCTTCATTACGTTATTCCGATCCGTGTTGTGTGCTGAAACAATGGACCAAGCTGTCCACAAGTTGCCTACCGTTTATTCACGCTTTGTGATCAAAACACGTACAAGTTCTTTTTGCGGATTGACAGTAAAATCGTAGGAGTACTCTGGGTGGGTGTCCATTGCTGTTGTGAATTGTGATGAGCTAGCACAAATCTTCAATACGCGGATGACACGATTTTGTTCATGGAGTTTGATGATCAGAACTTCAGTGTTATGAAGTTCCTTCTTTATTGCTATGAGGCGATGTCGGGTATGAAGATTAACTATCATAAGAGTGAGGTGTTTGTCATTGGAGTTGGTACCCTTGAGGCGAAGAGAGTTGCTGACAAATTTAATTGTAATCTGGGAGAGCTTCCCATCACTTATCTTGGGGTTCCTGTGTCGGGGTCCAAACCCAGTGTTCGGGATCTTAATCCGCTTGTGGCTAAGATCGAAAAAAGACTTTCTGGTTGGAAGTGTGGTCATTTGTCGTATGGGGGACGGATGATTCTGCTCAACTCCTGTTTGAGCTCTATCCCGATGTACACTATGGGGGTTTTCATGTTGCCTGAGACGGTTCACCAGCACATTGATAGGATTAGAGCTCGTTTTTTCTGGGGTGGTTTAGATAATAAGAGGAAGTACCATCTGGTTAACTGGAAAGCCCTTTGCATCCCTAAGGATGGTGGTGGTTTGGGGGTTTTAGATTGTAGAGCGATGAACTCTGCTCTTCTTTGTAAGTGGATCTATAATTTGGAATCTGGCAAAGAGGGTATTTGTTATTCGCTCCTTCGTAACAAATATTGTCGGACTGAGGGTCTTTTTCAGTCCTCGCCACTTGGTAGCTCTTACTTTTGGAAGGGGCTTCACAAGGTTAAGAGTTGGATCCAAAGAGTTTGTGGTTATCACGTGGGTTCTGGCGATAGGGTTTCTTTCTGGAGAGATGTCTGGATTGATGATATCCCCCTTAGTGTTCGTTTTTTTAAAATCTTCGAGATCTGCGATGATCCTAGCGCCACTGTTTCTCACATGTGTGAGGATGGTGTTTGGAACGTACGTTTGAGAAGATCTCTGGTGGAGGAGGATGTGGTCCAGTGGAACTTGCTTCACAACGTGTTGAACAATGTGGCCCTTAGGGATGATAGAGATGCTTTGGTCTGGGAGTTGGATAGCAAGGGCTTTCGTACGAATAGCATTTATCGGATGATTGTTTTGGTGGTATTCAGGATACTAAGGGAGGGGAGATATGGAAGAGTTGTGTTCCTCTAAAGGTTAAAATCTTTGTTTGGCTGCTCTTTAAAAGAAGAGTGCCTGTGGGTTCGCATCTGGCACACTTAGGCTGGCCTGGGGACCCTGGTTGCATTTTCTGCGGTGAGATGGAAGATGTTGATCATCGCTTCTTTGGGTGTCGTATTGCCTGTTTCGTTTGGGTGTTTATGAGAGATGCTCTTGGCTGGATCAAGTGTCCGTTGAGCGTAGATTGTTTCATTGGGGAGTTTTTAACCTCTGTCCGCCCTGTAGATAGGCTGATCAATTGTTGGGTGTTTGCAGGGTGTGTCTGGGCCATTTGGCTGCAGCGGAATGAGTTGATTTTCCGGAATAAGATTTCTGGCAATGTTATGAGCTTACTTTACCGTATTTTGTCTTTGCTTGCCCAGTGGTTGCCGTTGATGCCGGCGCGTCGTCAGGAGGATGCTACCAGATGCCTTGCCTCGCTCCATGCTCTCGCCCGGACAAGCTCTTTGCGTCCGAGGGACGCAGTTCGGACTAATGTGTAGTTCTGCACTTCTGAAGCTTGTTTGCCCTAGTGGACTGTTGTTGCTTGTTGGGCGCTCTTTTGCTCTGGGGCTGTCTGTCGCGCTCGACCGTTTGTTCAAGTTGTGCGACCGTGCTTATGTTTTGTCCCCGAGGGGCTTTTGGGCCTTTTTTCTGTGTGTTCTGGTTTCAGTATGGTGCCCCTGCTGGGTGCGACCTTGGGGGAGTTGTTAGCTTTAGCTACTCTGTTTTGTAAACTGGGTGCTGGTATCCCCAGCGTTTATGTTACTTTTCTGGCTTTCAAATAAAGCCGGGCCACTACGTTTGGTGGCCTTTTTTCAAAAAAAACAAAGTCCAATTATCACATTTATTGCCGTGTTGTCAAAACATTAATGTCTGTGATAAGTATGGAAATTAGGTTGATTTAGGCTGTGTTTAGATTATTTTTTTAACCAACTTCTTAGTCAGGAAGTCAGAAGCTGAAACAAACAAGTTTAAGAATCAATTAGATTTTTTAAAGCTATAGCTTTTTCGTATAGCTTTTTCGTACTACAAACTAAAAGTTTAGGACCCCAACTTTCGTAATTTCTCAGGTTAACTTTGAACGAAAATTATCCACCATGTTATTATAATATACCAATTCATGTAAAATTTAAAAAGTTAAAAATTTTATAAAATATTTTATTTTAGCGTAATTCAAAAATATATAATTTTAGTATAAACGCTACTAATAATGTAGCAGCTACTAAAACATAAATCTATATCTGTTGCAACCAAATAACTTTTTAGATTTTTTACAGCTTACAATAACTTTTTCACACCTCACATATTTTTTTTCCAGAATCTAGCTTAACCAAACATAACCTTATGCACTTCAATTTCTTGGTTGCGTCACGTTGGTTTCGTTTAATTTCTTATGGCCAGGAGAAAAAAAAACAAAAGACAAACATGAACATTAGACCCACTGGCCGGCTATCAGAGAAATTGCAACCTAGACCCAGACAAATCCATGCACACGGCCAGTGAATCAAGCTATCGCTTTCGCCATTGCCATGGCATATGTCAACACATCCCAAAATCCAAAAGATAGAGAGCACTTGTAGTGCCAGTGCACAGCTAGCCAACATGCCCAGAATCTCTCTTACCCAGTTACCCCTCTCCTAGCTAGTGCAGCTGCAGCAGCTACAGTTGCGGGTGATAGATCGAGACGAGGAGGCTGGCAGATCGAGCGAGCATGCGAACGGCATCATGGCGCATGCAAAACCGTGGGGGCTCCGCGCGCATCCTGGGATGGCCTAGGCATGGATCGCTAGCTCTTGGAACTGCGGCTGCAGCACTGCAGCAGCAGCTGCTGCTGCTGCTACATACGGTGGTGCTACCACTCGATGCCGCCACTGTACGCCCCACCCTCTCCTGCTCTGGCCGGTTGCCTAGTTTGGGCATAAAATCTCCAGGCCATCATCAAAGGGATCTCTTGGCATGATATGAATTGACACTCGTCCTGTTGGGCAAGTATGTCACCAGCTCGGGGAGGATGTATTAGAATTAATATTGGGTGGATTGATTTTGGTTGATAGATTAATTTTGGTTGATTGGAATTAATATTAGATTAATAGATTTATTTGGTTGATAAGTATAATATATTTTATTTACATTATAGTATTTAGTTAACAAGGGTAATGTATCATGTTAGTAGATCAAAATCCATAGCATTCTGTACTCTTATTATAGCACTCAAAAGGCCATACGAAAAGGATTTTTAAAACTCTCACATGCAAATGTTAGATAGCATATAGCTAGCAGAATAGCACGTATAATCTTTGATGAAAAGCAATTCAACAAGTCCAAAGTTATAAAAATTTTAGCAATAGCAGCTAGCTCAGTACACACATAAAAGGTTTTCAAATAAAAGTGTGTAATGCTTCCATCAATCATGGATTGTTCATTTTCAGCAATCTAACAGTCTAGATTTAAATCAAACACTATTACCACTCTTTTTTTCTTTTTTCCTTCTTCCTTTCCCTCTTCCTCTCCCTTCATTTTTCTCTTTGTTTGCTAGGCCTGGCTGGTTACCTTCGATAGGTGAGGAGGGGCGGCATGGCGCAGCACGTCAACGGGGGTAGGGGCGAATGGGGTGGTGGTGGCGGACCTGATGGGTGGCGAGGCGTGACGATAGGGTGACGGCGGCGAATGTAGTGGGCGGCGGGGCGTGGTGACAGGGGTGGATGGGGCGGCGATGGCAGACGCGGTAGGCAATGGGGGTGGACGGGGCGTCGACGGTCAGTGGTGGGGCATGGCGACGGAGGTGGATGGGACGATGGCAGGGAGTGGAGAATGAGACGACTACGACAAACGTGGGTGGTGAAGCGTGACGATAGGAGCATACGGGGCGGCGGTGGGAGAAGCAATGGGTGGTGGGGTGTGGCGATGACAGCGATGTGGGGCGGCAGTGGCGGACGGGGGTAGATAGACGACGAGACAATGTGAAGGGGTGGACGGAGAGGAGAGAGAGGAGGTAAGGTAGTAAAAAATATTTTTTAATTAATTTAATGAACTTAATCAATGATTGATATTGAATGTAACTCTTACCTTCAATTGGAATACATTTCCGACCTCCTTAATAATGAACACATCACCATCACTACAACAAAATAGGAAACTTCCGTCGGCCAAAGCCGACGGAAGTTAGCCCTTTCCCAACGGAAGAAGCTAACTTCCGTCGGCAAAAGACTAACTTCCGTCCGCCTTTGGCCGACGGAAGCGAGTAGACGGAAGTTAGCTAACTTTCGTCGGCCGTAGACGGAAGTTAGCTAACTTTCGTCGACTTCACGTGGCCGACGAAAGTTAGCGCCGAACTCTACCACATCAGCAGAGGGGCGCTTACTTCCGTCGGCCAGCCTGGCCGACGGAAGTTAGGGGCACCTAACTTTCGTCGGCTTTGGCCCTAGCCGACGGAAGTTAGCCTTTCTGCCCACGTGGCCGAACGCAGCTAACTTCCGTCGGCTATGGTAAAAGCCGACAGAAGTTAGCTGGTATTTTTTTTGTTTTTTCCTGGTTCCCCTACTCACACTCACATCCAACCACAATTTCAATCACATTCACAATACACATCCAAATTCACATTTCACATCCAAAATCACATTCAAACTTCACATATAACATCCAAAATCACATCTCACATCCAAAACTTCACACATCACATCTAAAATCACATAACACAACTTAATTCACATTCAAAGTCACAATACACATCCGCATTCACATATACCATCCAAATTCACATACAAAGTCACACAACACATCGAGATTCAATCCAGGTTCACAATACACATCCATACTCACTGATCGCCCACATTTGGGTCGTGGGTGCCGCCGCTGCCCCCCGCTTCGTCCATATTTGCCCCGGAGGCTCCATCCTGACCAGGCGTACGGAAACTCTGAAGAAATAGACAAAATTAGAGAACGAACTCAACTACCCTTCTAAACGCTAACTTAAGTATCTAGGAGGTATCTCAGGTGATGTAGGAGATAGTGGTGGTGGCGGGGGAGGTAGTGGTTGGAACATGGACATGTCAAATCCACTATTTTGCTGGGCTAGTTGCTACACATGTTGTAATGTAATCAGTTAGTTCTAAACCTATTTCTGAATACTTTTGAACTGCAACACTCTAAACTAAACTTACTTGGATCATCGTCTGCTGTTGTGCTAAGCAGGCGGTATAGTACTCTTGTTGTTTCTGTTGTGCTCGTGTAGCCGCCTCATTTCCTCCCTCACCCGAACCACCTCCGGGGTTTCTGAAGAGCGACGACGGCTGGAGCCAACTCCGACGGAGCTCTGCGATGACTGAGCTGACTTCTGAGCTCTCACCGCTCTCGAGTCAATAACTCCATTGAACATGGAGTACCTGCAACATTGAATGAGTTAGTTACCATCACAATACCATACACAAAACATTAATAAAAACATTGTCTCACCGTCCATGGCTTTTGCCACCTCCGCTAGAGTACACGGCCATTTGGTCGACAGGTTCTCTCCGCCAATCATAGTCCTCTCCATGGAGTCGAACCATGTGTTCACCATACTGCGCCTGCAAAAAACATGTTCGATTAGCTAGACGCAGAAAAATGAAATTACGTAAACTCTTAATAACATCTCACCAAATGGTCCGTGGCTGTCTGGCTACACAAGACATCTGGCTGTGTAGGATCGCTTCCTTTGTGACCAGAGGTATACACCTCTATGTCACTTGGCACGTTGCCAGATGTCGCTTCATGTACATTAGAAATGAGTTAGTCGCATTACAATGTATCTATATCTAGAGAGTGACAGAAGGAGGTCTTACCATGCGTTTAGCGTGGCGAATATGTCCGTCGGCACCATATCTGTGCTTTGGATCCGTCCCGCGGCATTGTCTTTTCTGCTCGGAAGTCTTCTTAAATACGGCTGAAGACCAAATCTTGCAGAATTCGAAATATGCGTCCTCGCGGTTTGCAAACCACGAAATCCTCACCTGAACAGAGATGCTTCAGCATCACGTTTATTCGTGTTCCAGGATGCTCTGGACCGGGTATAATGAGACATAGGAACATAAATTCATATTTCATACAAAACGAAGGTGGAAGGTTGTATGGAATAGCAAACATAGGCCAACAAGAGTACGACGATGTGGTTACATTGAAAGGCGTGAATCCATCTGTTGCCAACCCGATGCGAACATTCCTTGCATCACTAGCAAAGTCTGCATCAAAATCATCTAAAGCCTTCCATGTCGCACCATCAGATGGGTGCACCATTACTTGATTATTCTCATGTACACCTTCTTTATGCCATCGCATATGTCTAGCGGTTTTCTTTGAGAGAAACAATCATTTCACCCGAGGTGTAAGAGGCATGTAACGAAGTTGCTTATGAGCAACCTCTGTCGTCACCTTCTCTCCGTCTTCATTTACGACCTCTACGAATCTCGGTTTACCACATTTTAAGCATTTCACCTTATTACTATGTTCTTTCCAGAACAGCATACAATTATCTCGGCACACATCAATCTTCTCATACTCCATACCGAGAGGAGAAAGCATTTTCTTTGACTGGTACATGTCTTTCGGCACCTTATGGTTCTTAGGAAGGATATCGCTGATCAAATTCAAGAGCTCCTTATAACAATTGTTTGAAAATGCAAACTTTGACTTAATAGCCATAATACGAGTCACGAAAGCGAGAACGCTTACGGTGGTGTGCTCATGCAATGGCTCTTCTGAAGCTCGAAGGATGTCGAAAAACTTTTGAACCTCCGGTGTTGGAGGATCCTCAGGGTTTGATTCAAACTCCGATCGTATAGCATCAAGCATCTCATCCATCCTATCGTCAGCAACGCTATCATCTTCTTCTTCCACTACTAATACCATTTTTTCACGGCCTGTCTCGCCGTGAAAAGACCAAACTTCATAACCTGGCACGAAACCATATTTGCAAATATGCAATGACAACGTCCTCTTGTCTTGCCAACGAGAATTTCTGCACTTCATGCATGGGCACCTCGCGCCAGTGTTTGTTGTCAAAGCGAATGCACGATCAACAAATTTCTCAGCGTTGATTACCCACTCCCTCGTGTGAGCTCCACTTTTCATCCAACCACTATACATCCACCGTCGGTCATCCTCAGCCATTCTATAGGCAAAACATTCATTCAATCGAGAATTCATCATGCATAAGTACCACGGGCCTATGTCTATAGGAAAAGATAGGTCCTAAACCCACCCAAGAGTGACCGACAAAACATGGTATTTATGACGAGCCATGAGTCCGAACGAAATTTCAGCAGCATAACCCCGCTGTTCTCCAATTGCACGCCTTATAGTGGTGCAATGGAGAACAACAAGGTTATGTTACTGAAATCCCATTCGGACTCATGACTCATCATAAAACCACGCTTTGTCGTTCACTCTGAGGCTGTCCAAAAAGGGACAATTCCGGACCTACACATCTCACACGCATGACACGTGTGAGACATGTTGGTCCGAAACGGGTGATGCATAGGTTTTGTTACACTATCTACGTTGTTGTCAAATAAAAAATTCCATACGAAAAGAAATATATATAATAAAGTATATATATATATACAAGCATAAGTATTCACAAGCATAAGCATACATACAATATCACAATCAACAAAATCATAATATGTACCAAAAGAAAAATGTACACGTGTAGTTCATGTTACCATCAAAATATGTTATGCATTAAGAATCCTGAAAATTCACACATCTAATCAAGCAAATTCAAAGTTCCTGAAAATTTCTCTAAATGGCGACACTGTTCCTTATTCGACAACAACCTATACAACACATATTTTCATTGCATATATACTTTTAGAATACAACTTCTAAACAAACATCTAGAGTTAATAGCAATTTTTTACTTTCCAATTCAATTAACTCAACCAACAAATTTGTTCAAACCAATTTCAACTAGATATCCATACAAATGACTTCTCAATCAATCTATTATATGAGAAACTAATCCACAAGTTTCATAAATTTTGAACACAAGAACTCAGAATTCAAAGCTTGAAATTAAGTTAATAGCTTTACTTAATTGTCGGGTGGCGACGGTGAGCGGCGATGGGCGACGGGCGATGGGTGACGGCCGAATCGGGGGTGGCGGCGGCCGGGAGGGGGCGGCGTCCGTCGGCTGGCGGCGGCGGGCGGCTGCGGGGGCGGGCGATGGGGGCGGGCGGCGGCGTCGTGCGGCGACGGGCGGCTCGGACCGGCGGCGGTGGGGCACGGCGGTGGGTGGCCGGGGCGGCGGGATGGCGGTGGGTGGCCGGGGCGGTGGGATGGCGGTGGGTGGCCGGGGCGGTGGGACGGAGGTGGGCGGCAGTGGTGCGGGCGGGATGCGGCGCGGGCCGGAGAGGCGGCGAGGGCGCGAGCCGGAGGTGGGCGGCGGCGGCGCGGGCGGGATGCGACGTGGGCCGGAGAGGCTAGTGGCGGCGTGGGCCGGATGTGGGCGGCGGCGCGGGAGCGAGGCGGCGGCGGGTGTGCGCGTACAGGGAGTTAGGTCTCCCTGTACGCGCGCGCGGTTGGGGAAAAACTCCCTAACTTCCGTCGGCCAGCATTAAAGCCGACGGAAGTTAGGGGATCCAATCGACCGCGGAAAAATCCACCGCTAACTTCCATCGGCCACTGTGAGAAGCCGACGAAAGTTAACTTAACTTCCGTCGGCCTACAGGAGCCGACGGAAGTTAAAACTTCCGTCGGCTTTCCCAAAAGCCGACGGAAGTTAATTTGGCCGACGAAAATGTTCTGTTTTGTTGTAGTGCATATATATACCTTAATTCTGAATAAACCATGGTGATTGTATTTATTTGCAATCTATGGTGACTACATCTCTCCAAATGTTAATACTGGGAGTAGCATGAGTGGTCAGACTGTTATGCTTTATTGGGAAGAAATGCAGTATCAACAAATCCTCAAATGATCACTGTATTCTCTTGTATTCAACTAAACAGCAGGTAGTATCTCAATTAGATGACATCCTCTAGTTTAAAAAACATACCGCATCAACATTAAAACACCCTATGCACTAAAACACCCTATGCGACTCATCCTGCATCAGCTCAGGGCTTAGCCTGACCATGAGGACGTAGAATTCCATCTGGTCCAATGCCCTGTCCTCGTCGATGTTCCCTTCCCTCCTCTTACCCCGTAAACGGTCTTTAATAATAAAACTTTACTATAATGAATAAATAGTACACATTATTAATATATTTTTAGTGACGAATTGTTTTACATTCATCACTAAAGGGATGACACCCCATTAATGACAATTCATACTATCGTCCATCGCTAAACAGTCATAGCATTAGTGATATATCATGTTACGATCTGCCACTAAAAATAAGCACCTCTTTAGTAACAGATCATATTATAACCCGTCATTAATATGTGTGCTCTTTAATGACAATTATTATTTTGCCCATGTCATTAATGATGGACACCCTCTTTAGGAATGTGTCATGTTGTGACCCAAATCACTAATAAGTGTCTCCTATGTATAAATAGATAGGGAAAAATTGAACCGACCACACTTTCATTTCACACTGATCCCTAACCCTAGCCTCTCATCAATATCGTCACCACTTCTTCCTCATCGACGTCGTGTCCTGCTCGTCGCCCCAACTCTCCCTCGTCGTTGCCGTCTTCTCCTTGTCGGCACACATGTCCTTCCTCTTTAGAGTGTGTGACCTCCTTTCTACTGCTGAATTGTCCTTGATGTCGCTTCATCATGCCTTTCCATCACTGACTCATCCTCATCGTTGGCTCATCTTGATTCTTCCTCCTAAGGTACTTACCTGCATGCTTTATGAACCCTAGCTGATCTCTTCTGTTAATCCATTTTAAATGTTGGTATTTTGTTTATGCCATGTTAGTACTTTAGTAAATCTGTGAATAGTGTTGGTATTTGCATATGACATGTTTGTACTTCCGTGAATGCAATGTTTTCAATATTTATCTATTCTAAATAGTAGTACTTTGTGTATGCCAAGTAGGATTTCATGTATTATTTTCGATGATTATTTTTGTGTATGCCATGTGTTCTATAAAAGAATGAATCCATTATGGCTAGGGTTTCTAATTTACCTATGTGCTCCTCTATATGTTCCCTTATTCACTTAAGGAAGAGTTGATGTAGTATGAAGATGTGTGTGATAATTAGAATCACTATTTTTATTCCTATATATAGTTTGTTAATGCAATGTTCTTACATTATATGCTCAATATCATATAGTATATTCATTCAAGTCATTTTTTCTTCAATATTCTTTAGTAATAAGATTTAATTAGTTAGTTGTCACACACATTCTCATGCTAGCCTAATTTTTCATTTAGCTAATAGGGGAGCATTTGGTATATCGACTCAGCAAGACCATTTAGATCCAATGCAACCACACCGAGAGAGACTACTCCATAATCAAAAGCATAATCAACGAGTAATGTTTTATTCATATTATTATTACAAATTGAACATTTAACCTATTTTTTCTTAACTCATTTTTGTTATACCTCACTTGTTATAGAGCTTTCGGTGTTGGTGCCAGTACATCAAACACAATGGAATGCCGATAGTTGGTGGACAAAACCACATTGCTTGTAAGTCTTTAAATATTTTGCACAAAGTGTATGAATTTTTAGCTAGATTGTTTGAGAGAAGCACCAAGAGGGAGCTAAGTGATTCTTCCCAACAGGATCACTACTGCTGCAGGAATATACAAAAAGTGGAGCTTTATTAGATAATTAGTAGAAAAATAAACCACATGAATTTTATGGGATTTAGTTTGTAAAAGAAAAAGACGTGAATCTTAAGAAATGTAGTTTGTAAAAGAACGAGAATAAAAACATGACATAGGATCACGTTTACTTTCATATAAAATGAGAACATAAGAAGATAATCCCAGCGAATTTTACAATTCTAATACTTTGTTCCAAATGACCATTTTAGAAAAAAAATAAAGTATTAAAATCTTCCATAAATCCTATAAAATTCATTTATCTTGCATTGGTCCTGAACTTCCGGTTTTGTTCTTCGATTCCACAATGGAGGATAATAATGGGGCTAAGAGCATCTTCAATAGACTCTTTATTTTTTACTCTATTTATCTATTTAGCCATCTCTTTAAAAAGATTTCCTTTCAAATCTGCTAAATATTTCAACAGACCCTATTTTCAAATATCTAAAAAATATTCTCAATTTTAAAATCCCATAATATTTTGAAAGATTTGATTTATTTTTAAAATGTCAATTTCTAACCTTAGAAATCCCGAAATTATAAAATTATAGATTTTAGAAATTTTATAAAAAATCTTAGTGTAATCAATTTTTTTCACTTTTGTTGATGAACAAAGATACACAAACACAAATATCAGCAACACATGCAAAAATCAATAGAGGTCATAGGAATTACTTGTTTATGAAATATGAATTTTCTGCAACATTATTCAACTTCAAAACACCATAGCGATCCTGTAAAATCTCAAAGCAATATTTTTTATTGGTAATTCTCAAAGCAACTTTTTTATTGGTAATTGTTAGTATATATTTTCTATAAAATTATTCAAAGTTAAGTTTAAGATGTGTAAGTTATAAGAAAGACACATCGGTACGTTTTCCTTGTGTTCTGGTTTTTTCCTGTACATCGTTATCGTTAGAAGTAGTAGCTGGATTTAATTTCGTTGCTTAATGAAATATCCATTATCTGAAAAAAATAGGATAAAAGGATTCTGCTTTGGATTGCCGTTGAGTGAAACATGAAAATTGGCATGGAAATGAGATCCCTGTGGTCGGCAGAAGTCGCCACTGAACACAAAGGGACTCTTCGAAGCGGTGTGATGTTTCGAGGAGAGAGAAAAGAGAGATTGGATGACTTTGGAAGACGACTACCCTCTGCCGTCAGTGCCCCGATCATAGAGAAGTCGCTCCCACTGACATGGCATAACGTGAGCTTATATAATTCTGGTGGACCAATTTGTAGGAATGTGCATTTTTTATATAAATAGCATGACATGAATAGAATGAAATGGTTCAAAATCATCTGTATAATAAAAAAATTAGTACGAATACATGATTCAACATCTATTGAGAAAATTCTATTTCTAAAGATGTTCAGTTCCATTCGAATCCCCTCATCTCTTGAACCAAACCAAAAAACAGCCCCAGATCTACTAATCATTTCATTTAGAGATGCTCTTTCCGTTCCTCCTCTCCTCGTATGAAACCAAACCCTAACCAGATGATCATTCTGGTAGAGATGCTCTAAGTTCCGAACAGGTAGTGCACGTGATCCGTGGCTTAACTATACATCCAACACTGTAAAAGTGTCAGTTTTTCGTTATTTACAGCATCTATTCAATCTTGGTCATGCCGATAATGATTTGATTTCCATGCGACTTGTCATTAAACGCAACTATCAAGCATGACGGCCACAAATCAAGAACAAGAGTCGTATTAGACAACGCAAGAACAAATATCGCGGTGCCAAGAATCGACTGGAGAAGCTGACCGGGTGATACAAACGTGTTGCTATCTTGGATCGGCAAAATATTATTCCTACTTGATAAGCATGACCACGATGAGATTGCAGAAGTGATCGATGCGCTTAAGAAGTGGTGTAAACCGAGCTGAATATTATGATCACCACAATATACAAGACTTTATCACATATCATATTACACCAATAATAATCAGAGTAGGTTCTTTGCCCAATACTAGATAGAAAATACCACAGTTAACTGAACTGCTACTCTGAAAATAATTAACAGGAGATTAAGGAGTGCAACTCAGTATAACACACAAACAGGAGATGCACGGAAGGAACTACATCATCTGTGCCTTTGTACATATAGTACCGACTTTAGTAGTACCAGGAATGGAGATGCTTGAAGAAAACACAAAACAAATGCATCCTTGTTTGCTGGAGATCATTTGCTATAGCCTTTGCATAACATTGTTGAGTTAACATAGCACGTTAGAATCGCTTGTAAATAATAAACAATAATTAAATGCATGCCGATATGAAGCTCACCTGTGCAGTGGTAATAAACAATAGTAGAACATCTCCAATGCCTACCATATTCCACTTACTACTCTATTTTATATAGATTAAATAGGAAACCATATTTAAGAAGATAGTAAAATAGGAATCCTTAGTTAGCTTACAATTACTCCAGATAGCAAATCAAAAACAGCAATAAGAAATGCTCTTAGTAGTCCATGTTTTTATGAGTCAAGTAAGCTTACGTTTCAGAATATTTGGAAGAGTACTACCACGGAATAGGTACATGATATGGTATATATTAATACTGCTGACCAAACTAAGGACATATATTACTATTATTTGGAAGTAACCTTCCTCATGACCAAAGTCACCAAACTGCCGCCGACGAACAAAGAAGGCCATCAAGTCTGTCATCTAAAAAATGGTCAATCGTTCATAGACAATGGTAATGACGAGTTTAGTATTTCCAGCTATCCAGGCATGTGAGCATGTCATGATCGAGTGAGCCGTAGAATAATTTGGGAGACATGTAATCAACTCATGTAATAATACCATCCAAACAACCATACATACTAACTTGCATATATATATGGTCAGTTCGTTGTATACTGTATGTACCATGCACTATACTCCAAGCTACAACAGGAGTGATTAACATATATATGTATTGGCCAGATTAAAGCTAGAGAAAGAGCTGGAATATCTAGGACTCAAGCCATGGGCTAGAGACTTAACACGCATACAAACCACCAAAATTAATGGAGGGGATGCATTACAGCATTAGACATATGAAAAGACCGATGCAAACAAAATTTGACGCACTGACAGCTAGCTGTACCTGAACATAGGGAGGTCCGCGACTGAAATCATGAAGCGCATGAAATTTCTGCCCGCAACTTGCGCTCATGCATTTTTTTACAACGAAGATCTATCGAGACGCGAGATAAGAAAAGACGTAGGAGCAGATCGATGTGATGCACAGAGGGCGGAAATGATAAGGCGAACAGAGAAAAAGAAAGATAGATAGCTGGATCTCATCATTGCCATCACCAGTAACAAGGAAACAAGCACAAAACCCTAACCAAGAAAGCTCAGAGTGAACTAGTGAAGCATGTTACTACTACTCACAAGTCACCAGCTCAGAGAGATCACACTGGAGCATATATTTTCTCTTGTTTCATAAAGGGGAGCGAGATGTTCTCCATGGCCAGCAGGCCTCCTGCATGCTGAAACAGCAATAGATCAAGAGCTAGAGGTTAGACTACCACAGGAAAATCCGAGTGAAAAGGATCAGAAGGCGTGCTGAAAGTAAAAAATAAAAATAAAAAAGCGCGTCTTCATTCCCCGACACAGGGACTCAAGATCAATAGATAAAATCAAGATCGTAAGAAAGAAGATATCAAGAACTGCTGTAAGAAACTAGCTTTCTTGCTCTATAAATCTAACCCCAAACGCACACCATGTCACCATGATAGATGAAAACCGTAAAGAGCCGCCAAGACAACAAGGGCCCCCCAACAAAAGAACCCAGAAATAGATGGCATCAGCCTACGGCTAAGCTTTGTTAGGGTTTCCACCAGACTGGTCAGATCTAATCTAACAAGACTCTCCTGGTCGATTTGGGTCATATGGGTTTTACAAAGGGAGGCCTACACAGCTCCATTGGCAGTATGCCCACCTCCAAAACCATCAGATTTGAGACGTTTTCTGCAAAGATTCAACAAGGAGGTGGACAGAATGCCAAAGAACTCTCAGTAAGCGCCCCTTTGCTAAGCCCACATGACCAACGCTAACTTGCTCCGAGCTGTTCATCCACAGCCGCAGCTGCTGGCTGAGTACACTCACAGTCCCAGTGTAATAAGGGAGTGACCCTTTACAGGGTGCTCTATTTATAGAGCCTAAGGTGAAGCTCAAGCTAGCTAGGGTTGTGGGCTTGTGAGGGATTTTGGGGGTTGGGGATGGGCAATCAGAATATCAGGGGATTGGATTGTGCTTCTTGGTCTCTGTGGGTGTGGAGATCTGAAGGATTTGATATCTGGGCTTCTGCAAGCATGGCTAGTACTAGTGGTGTAGTGGTAGTACGAGTGATGAATCTCATCTTCTTTAATTACTTTCTACTCCAACATGGCTACAGATTTTGGGGCTACGCTGCGCGGCTTTCCTCTCTACTTTGATTCTACAACCCAAAGGAGCAGAGTTACATTATTTTAAATAGTTATTAATTAGTGTGTTTTTCTTTGTTTATATCTATTAAATATAATGTGATAGTAAAGATAGCGCAGAAAACAAAAAGAAATATTAGTACTTCAGAAATATAAAGATCATATAAAATAAAATGTAAAATGATTTGTTTTAGACAATTCTTGATGTAATCTAAAATGACTTATTTTTCCGTACGGGAGTATAGAGTTTAGTAATGAAATGAAAATAAAAACTAGGTGAGTAGTTATACTCCTGTGCGGCTACCTGTCGAATATTGGACGGTAATTTTGTGTGCCAATGTGTGAGTAAGGGAAGGGGGCAGGGCTGTGGCCCGTGGGCAATCTCGGCCAGAAGATCACGTTGGATTTTAAAAAAAATAATAATATATTTTTATTCAGAATTTCATTTCTGATACGCATGTCGGCAAATGCTCGACCGACAAAAGCCCTATCAGTTGCTACGTTGGTGACAAAATGGTATGTGTCGATAGATCATTTCTTGATATAGACTCTGTTTCACGTAGCACTATCACTCTACCAATGGAGTCTCCGTTGATAGATGGTCTACCAATTGACTGACATTGGTCAATTTTGCAAGCGTGGCCGCTGACAGAAGCTTCGTCCAGAGTTATGCCTATTTGTTTTCACTTCTCACTAAAATCTGGTATAGAAATAAACGGTGCATATTCTGAATTCAAATTGTGAGAATCAGTAGCTGTGGAATCTAAAAATTAACTAGAATCCAAAAACTAGAAAACACCAACTACTCAGACTAGCTGGCTACTGAGAATCTCTAGCTGTTAGAAGCTGAAATAAACATGCCCTTAGCATGTTGCCGAAAAAACCTATATCAATAGATGGTTGGCCGAGGTGGACCGAAAAAACCTTTGACAGCAACACATTGTTTGCTGACAACTGACTATTTTTTGAAAATTTCAAAAAACACATGCCAAAAATAAAATTTCAAATAAAAATATATCATTTTAAAAGAAAAATTAGTTACGTTGCCATAACGCTCGGAGGCTTTGGCAAGCTCAGATGAGCGGTTTCACATTTTTCTTTTAGTTAATTAAGAAAAGGTTTTTCTTATAAGCATTTTTTTTAAAAAAATATAGTTCTGATGTGTCCTTCGAAAAAATTACAAAACTAAACTCTCCTATCTACCAATAAAGAGGCGGCATGACTTATATAATCAAACCAACGATTGATAGAGACCATAATCTAACCATTAGTTCATACCCTAGCTTAGCACCATACTCATTATATTTTCGTCCTCGCTTTATGTAAAAGGGTTAAGTCAGAGATTCTATTGTTAGAGCACATGGGTTTATAAAGTTGGTATAAGGGTCTATTTGTTTTAGATTTGGATTATAAAAATCTAGCTTATAAAAAAAAGCTGAATTCCACCAGTTTATTGGATTGTTATAATTTGTCTTCCAGATTATAATAAGTTGATAGAATAATTTTTTTTAATTTATAAAAAAATTGAATTGTTATAATCCAAAGCTGAACAAACTTGCCTGACTCTTGCTCAACTAGTAAGGCAGTAATATGGATCATACACACTTGCATGCCATCAATTTATTATATTGGGTTTTAGATATCATATACATCCGCACTCAAATAACTCGTCGGTCTCATCGTCATAACCACACACTGAAGCAAACAACCGGGAACTTTTATTCTTAGCACACAACCATACGTCCAGTGTCATTACATATACTATATTATACTATATGTTAAATGTCCAAACAAGGGCCACACACACCATGATCAATATGTTTGTGCCATGACCCACACACGTATATGTGACCGCATGAGTCAGCTCTGATATAATTTGTCAGAGATAACCTAGATAACCTATATGACTACTTAAATTTTAATTTATGTATTTTTGTAAAAATGAAGCTCCATGAGTTTTCCTAAATAAGTCTCTTTCCTAATCCATTTCCTAAATCACCATTCATTTCTCTCAAATATAGGATTAGCTTGACAAATCCCTATTTTCATTTGTAAATATTTTTTCTTGCATGTGTATTGTTTTTCTTCGTATGTGTTGTTATAAATTAGATGATAAACATATTTGAATGCATTATAGTTTTACACAAAATTTTACATATTTTAGACCTTATTTGTAGGATTTAAAAAATAGAGATCGAGATTATAGGGAAACTATTGTAGATTGATTAATTTTAGGAAGAGATAGAGTTTAGGATGATCTCTATATATGATTTAGATTTAGGAGATGCTTACATGTAGCAATCTACTTATACTTTCATCTTTGCTTTCTGTAAAATGGTTAACCAGACTATAGTGTATATAGTTGGAACACGTGAGTTTCTATGTTGGTATAACTTTTTATCAGCTAGCAAGCAAGTGATATTATCCGATATACACACTTATATGAAATCAATTTATATTGGGTTAGATGTCACACGGTGGTTAGATTCTATCGACATTTGTTTGTTGACAGTAGCTCTTTCGCCGCTCCGTTACCAAACCTACAATCGGAATATTCTATTTTTTATCGGCAGTTTGGTTTAGTAATAGAGTCTAATAGTTTTGTTTTATAAATTTTTAAAAGATGATCTACAAATATAATTTGAAATAAAAACTAGATTATTTTAAAAAACATAAAGGAAATAGATGATTGTGCTTGAGGATAGGGGGAAATATCCTGTGCAATCATTTATATTGGTGCAATCAAGTAATCTGGTTGATCCAATCAAGCGATCTGGTGCATCCACCTGAAACCTATTACTTTTTTACTTTTAACCTATTTTATATGTAACCATTGGATCTAAATTGGATGTTCTTAATGATTTGATTGCACGATTGCACCAAATGAGCGATTACATGTGATATTTCCCAATAACAGGGGTGCAGGAGCACACCTCTTTCTAGCGTTGTGCGCACTTTCGACGTGTCCAACGTGATCACCGTGGGTTAAAATTGATTAGTGTTGCGGCTACCACCACATAATAATTGTGCCTTTCCCTTTTGCAAACAGGAAAAAGGCAATCAAGTCAGTGCAATTTTTCTAAATATAGTACTCATATTTTCAACGTCTCTTCTCGAATATACTCATTACACTCAAATATTAAAACACGAGTAAAATGGAACTAAGCATTTTAGCATCAGATTCTATTAAAACTCCAATTTCTATTATGGATAGAGCGATGATACTGGAAACCACCGTTTATGTTTACGATCTGCTTGTCCGTTTATTCCACATCTATCGTCATTCGTGAGTAGCTGGGGCTATTCATGTCGCTGAAGTGGAACGGGAAACTCTGTTTGAACTTCCAACCTACTGTTTCAACCTGTTGTTTCAGCTCAAGTGGGGCCAATGATTTAGTGGTTATGTCAAACTTGATTGTAAGCTAGTGTACTCAGCAAAATCCGTAACCTGTTTTAGCTTTCTAATAAAGTCGAGCGTAACAATGGTTATGTCTGGCGAGAGAGGGTCGCTACAAGGAGAACGAAAAACTGAGCATGCCGTACTCCTCCGCTGATGCCTACGGTTGCTGCTTACCAGCATCGGGTCATTGACCTCACGGATCTCTTGACCAGATCCCATCGACCGGCCACAACTTTGAGTGCATTATGCATACAGTTATATACTTATATCCGGTCGAGTTTCACTGCAACTGTAACAGTTTCAGAAAGACACCGCCCGTCAGAGCTCCACTGTGCGGCACGCCTCGCCCCCATCCGTTGCACTGGCTACTACTGGTACGGTGCTACTATACAACAGCACAGCCACAGTGACATGAATGGCACGGTAGAACTTAGAATCCTATCAATCCATCATGTCATGCTTCTCGTCTTAGGATACCGATCGATGCAACAGTGGATGCACTACGACGGATAGCGAATTGGCGAGAGGAGGCGATCATGCATGCATGCTGGAGCAGCAGCGAGGAGCCGAGGATGGTTGTGGGTGTGGAGGTGGCCCGTGTTGATCGATGCCGTGGACGCAGCGCTGCATGCAGGTCCAAATTCCTCCGTTTTGTCCCCCGATGCAGCGCCACTAATGATGCCGCCCAGCCCCACTGCACCCCGGGACGTCAGTCATAAATCTGATCCTGCTGAAATCTGAATTAGCCCAGACACCAAATGCAAAGACCCATCGAGCTGCATGCAACTCCATCCATGTCTGATGTCTCCATTGAAAAATCTGCATTGAATTGCCCCGGATCCATCTCACCAACTCATCATCAACTCCACCCCCCGGCCAGGCCACCACTGCATCATCGCTGCCAGAGGATATTAGACCAACCGTCTGATGATGATGGTAGTACATGAACGATGCGAGTACGAGTCCAGTGTTACGTACAAACGCCTGTGCATTTATTATTTTTGGAGGTGGGGGGCTATGGGCTATGGCTGACCGGCCTTCGAGTTCACGTCAAAGTTCAAACCACACCTAAACAGTAGGTTCTGTTTCATATGCTCCTCGGCTATGCTAATCAAACCCTATCAGGCGATTGGTTCCTAGAAATTCAGGTAGAAAACAATTTGTTTAATAAATTTGGTTCGACTGATTATCTTTGAAGCATGTAGAGTCGTCTCATTTTTTTTTTTGCATGGCGTTCTTTTTCATATCAGGCATAGCTGCTGTATGCAAAATTAAATGCAGTAAGAGCCCGCGTGCGGCTGTAAAGCTTTTTCACGGCGCGCGAATGGGTGCTTTTTTGCATGGCATGCTGGAAAGAAAACACCTTAAAATTGAAAACAACATGTGTTAAATCAAAATGTATGTGAATATATGATTATTTACAGGACTGCAGAAAAGGCCAAAAAGGATATCCTCTCGTGGCCGAGCTAGGCTATTACATGCTACTAATAGCAGCAGCTGGCATACGTCCCGGCAATTACTACACACCAGCAAACCCAATCATACACGCATGCCCCTCCTCTCCATCGCCTTTACGAACACGACGCAAGGTACGTTCAAGAAAGAAAAGGCGTGCCAATCAGCCAGGCAGGAGCTAGCACGGGAGGCTACTGCGTTACTGTCATTGAGTTCGGGAAAAAAAAGGATATATCGATGGACGACGGAAAAAGTGGTTTTCCGATCGTCTAGGTCTTCTCGCCTCTCCATGCCAGCCGCCGCCAGCCAGCAGGCACCACGCGACGACGCAAACGTATCCATCATTTCCAAGGCAGAAGTTAAGAAGTAGCCCGTCACGTCGCGCGCGCGCGCGCGTTGATCCCGGCCACGCCGTGCGTGCGTGCGAGCGGCGAGGACGCCAACGCCGCGTCGCCGCTGGCCACTGTTCGTCAGTGCGACGTGGGCGCGCCGCGCGCGCCCTGTTTTCGCCACGGCCACGCCCGCGGTGGGATGCCAGCGCGCCATGCGACAGCGCCGCGCTGTGCTGCCCTGACGCGCGCGCGACGCGGCCGCTGTCCCCCCCTGCCTTCCTTCCTGCTGCGGCGTCAGACTGGGGCGCGCCCGCACAACGATGGAGCCGTAGCGATCATTGCGTCTCTCGCCGTAGCGGGACGCGGTGGAGGTCGATCCGTCGATCCAGCTGCTTTGCCTGCTCCCCACCACTTGGGTAGTAGGGTGCACGCCGCATTCACTCCTCCGTGGACTGCTTTGACGGCAGTCGTATGCAGTTTGACTGGAGCGGCGTACACGCTCATCGCCACGGAAATTTCAATAATTTTTTAAACCAGTTTAATACACCACACATTACAGTCTATCGCGATGAAAAAGGTTTCAGTTTACAAAGAATAGCCGATCTGGCTCAAGACGACGGCAACTGCGTGCTGCAGCTGCTGCTGCGCTGCATATCATGAGTTTGAACGAGATGCAATGGAATTAAGAAGATGGTGAACAATGAGAGGAGTCTACGAATAATGCGTGTATTTTAGATATAATATGATATTTTTTATAAGTATTGTGTTGCTATATTTAGGATAATTTTTGAACTCCTAAACTTATTATACTTTTTACTACAAGGTAACTATAATACCTCTGAATTTAATTACTACTTAACCACTCTCGGACATGTACTGATCTACCTCCAGGAGATAGTATAATCTTCTAATTTATCTACTTAATATAAGTGTTTAAGGCTAAAACTTGCTATATTTAAGATAGAAATATACTGCTTTGGTTATTTTTGTTTGTTAATCAGATTAATACGGAGCAGAAAAGATCACATTGGCCTTATTAAATTAGTGATAGTTGGACGTAGAGCTCTGGATGGGAATAGGGAAAAAACGAACGAGAAATGGTTGAGCAATGGCTGATGAGATTAGTATTGTGTTATAAGTTATATAAAATATAAAATTTGAAATGCTATAAGTAATTATATTTTGCAACTTAGCAGTATTTCCAAGCGGCATAACGATGAATTGAGAAGTCTGGTAGATCTCTCTGTCCAAACTGACGGGAACGCCCATGATTGCGATTGCTCGGCTGAAATAAAATTTCAGAGCAGGCCCATTAGTATCTTAGACAAAATTAGGCCCATGTAATAAAGATGCGTTTTCTTTTCAGTTTTTGTATTCTTGACAATTTCCATGATGTTAGGAGAACATGTCATGGGCTCTGATAGCTAGTTCCTACCAATATCCAATACTTTGAGAGCTTTAAGTTGCAGTCAAGCAGGATGCTGAATGAGAAATGGTTTCAGGGAAAAGACGTACAACTGCATGATTCCAGTGAGGAAGACACGCCCCATGTACAGTTAGATAACCCACACATGATTACAGATTTAGAGATTCCAGACTTCCAGTCGATAGTTAAAGTCCGCCACCCAGTCGAACACTTCTTCAGTTGTACATTTTAGTTAATTGACGTATAGATTATAATCGTGCCACGCTTCTAACAATACAATTTCTTTGTAAAGCTTCTATTTAGAAGCTGTTTGGTTAGGCCATTTTTAACCCGTAACAGATCATAGGGCTAAGTAAAAACGTTATTTGTGTTTGTTTGGACTGGACTGTAATCAGTATAAAGGAAATCGATACTGGGCCTAAGGAATGGGATTACAACCCAAATAGGGGGCAAACCCTTACCGTTATAGCCTGGAGCGCCGCAAACATCTTTCCCGAGCTGGAGCGCCGCAAAACCTCGCGCACGCCGCCGCAGAGCCTCGCGCCGCGTCGCCGCAGAGGCTCGCGCCGCTGCCCGAGCTGCTTCGCGCCCACCTGCCGCCCGCTCGTTGGAGGGGTTCGCCGAGGTGTCGACATCAACCACTTGCTCCGGCGACTAGCGGTGCTGCCGCACACCTAGGCCCAAGGTTGCGCCGCGTGGCCGAGGGCCACTGCTCGAGCTCCCACGTGTGCCGCTGACCGAGCTCCCCCCGCACGCGCCGCTGCACGAGCTCCCCCGCGCCGCTGCTCAGGATCGCCGCCGACTCGACTGGGACTGGTTAGATTCGAAGCTTCATCTCATTACCTCTCTACTTCCTCTATACTTTCATGCCTTGTTAGATTCATCAAGTTCTTGTGGCTGCCCCTCAAATGAACTGTGTAACGACATACAAAATTTCAGCACTATTATCTATAGAAGAAATGGACCTATAGGAGTCCTTAATTTTCTGAAACCATACAAAGATGGACATGGTGATATATGAAACACTCGTAGCTAATGCAATGCACTGCAGCGTGAGCAATGGTAAATTGACCTGAAAAAACTAGCTTCATCCCCTAGGTATCAGTTTAGTGCCTGCTGAAGGGATGCAAGAAGATTAAATGAACAATTTAAAGCTGAAAGTTCGACTGTTTATGAGCATATTATCATGTACTTTACCATTTATTATAAATCTTCTTCAAATTTTCTTTAACTATTTTTGTAGATTATTATGGCTCGTCTTCCGTTAACTATGAAAACACGAAGGAAAAATATGGCTGCTAGAAATATGATGGTAGCTATTATGCTAATGTACTATTACATATTTTTGTTGTTTGTAATCCAATATAAAAGGAAGTGTTGGAAGTTAGAGAGCAAAATCAGAACTAGGGAACTTAGAAGTCAGCGCTTATTTCAACTTATTGAAGAGAGTGACACTGTCTCTATAAGCCAACTTCGAATGTATAGGAGAACATTTCATATATTATGTAATATGCTAAAGGATGTCGGTGGTTTGAATGGCACAAAAAATCTGCCTATAAAAGAGATAGTAGCTTCATTTTTATACATACTGGCCCATCATTTGAAAAATAGAACGATTGGAGGATTCTTTTTCCGAAGCGGTGAAACCATAAGTAGGCAATTCAACTTATGCCTTTTAGCGGTCCTAAAGCTTCACCAACTTCTTCTCAAGAAACCAGAACCTATACCTGAAGGCTGCACTGATATTAGATGAAAGTATTTCAAGGTAATAGAACTTAAAAGAAGTTACAATTCCTAATATTAATAGAGTTAACATTGTAGTAATATTTTTGTGGTTGTATTTTATGTTGTAGAATTGTCTAGGTGCTTTGGACGGTACACACATAAAGGTAATCGTCCTAGCAAAGCTAAAAGGAAGGTATAGGTCAAGGAAAGGAGATATTGTCACAAACATCTTAGGTGTTTGTGCACCGGATATGCAATTTATTTATGTGTTGCCTGGTTGGGAGGGTTCAACGCATGATGGGCGTGTGCTTCGTGATGCCACCTCAAGGCCAAGTGGGTTACGCGTCCCTCAAGGCGAGTTATTATCCAATCATTTTTTAACCAACTTACTATATACCACATAATTATATTGACATTCTAATTAATTGCAAAGGTTGCTATTATCTTGTTGATGCGGTCTACACAAATGCAAATGGGTTTTTAGCTCCATATCGAGGCCAAAGGTATCATTTAGGAGGTTTCACTGCACAAAGCCCACCAAATAGTGCAGAGGAGTATTTTAACATGAGACATGCAAGTGCTAGGAATATTATAGAGAGGGCTTTCGGAAGACTAAAAGGTCGTTGGGGCATTTTGAGAGTTGCCTCTTATTTTCCTATCAAGACTCAATGTAGAATTATAACGACATGTGCTTTGTTACACAATTTGATTTTGCAAAATATGTCTAAAGATCCTCTTGAAAGTGAGGAATCAGCGGAGGAGATATCAATGGATATTGCTGAGGGAGAAGCTAATGAACCTGAATTTATCACAGCTATCGCAACGCCAAATGAATGGAGTAATTTTCGGAATAGTATTCCTCAGGGAATGTTTAATACCTATAAGGCTTCTAGTTCTCATTGAGGTTTGTATTTTATTGGATGATCACTATGATTAGCTTGTTTCTTGTCAATCGAGAACTAAAATATATTATTCTTGTTGCAGACATGGATCAGGTTGGAAGCTCAAGTATTATGCATGGAAGAGGTAAAAATAAAAGGGTTATTTTTTTCTGTGCCATTACAATTTTCACGGTTTGCCAATATGCCATCAATATGTCATTGACATATGGGGGCCACCACAGTCACTAACAATGACATGTAGGCAATTTTTAAAAACTATAATGGCATGTGAGTAATTTTCCCAAAATAAAAGGATTTGGACTTGTTATGAAGATGACGAGCTTGTTAAGTCACTATATGAGATATCTTTAGATCCAAAGTGGAAAGCAGAAGGGGTTTTTAAAAATGGATATTGCCAAGTTTTGGAGAGTATGCTTGCAAAAAAACTGCCTGGTTGTGGTCTTACTGCTATACACCACATCGAGTCAAGGGTGAGACACTTCAGGACCAAATATGGGGCGCTCGAGGTCATGCTAGGAAAGAGTGGTTTCGCATGGGATGACACTAAGAAGATGTTGCAGTGTGAGAAGCAACAATATGATGACCATTGTAAAGTAAGTTGATCTTGTTCTATACACATTTTACATTATCATTTTACATTATGAACACATTTTACATTATCATTGTAGCAGTAGTAGTACCAATACTATGAAATTTTCATTTCTGTATGTATGAACTGAACTGTCCTAACTGAACAAGTGCAAGGTGCAAGGTGTTAAATTGCATGCATTTGTAGCTGTTTCTCTTGCTCTCTTTTTTGTTTCTGAACTGGGACACTATGCTCCATTTCTAGACAGCTTATGGTTTTAAACCTATAAGTTTTCTGAAAGATAAAACTTATTGTCCAAATAAGCCATAAGACCATTCATATTGCTGTTACTGCTTCATCACAAGTACCTGTAGTTACATACACAGTAATATTGCAGTGCCCTGCTCTTGTAGTAATTATAAATTGAGTATAAGTTGAGAAATAAAGGGGTAGATACATGTCTTGTGACTTCTGATGTGTTGCCAAGTTCATACATAGCCTTCTCCTTCATTGGATGACCAGATATATCATTTTATATGCTGGTTGTGCTTTGTGTTATGAAGCATTGAGTAACATGGATGGTTGTGTGGAGGAATCAATCCCATTGCTGTTGCAGTTACACTTCACAAAAATGTTAATTAATAGTGTTTGTAATAGCCTACAACAATATATGAGCTCCTTCTTCTTTTTCAAGTGGTTCTCAGCTCTAACCCTGGAATATCATTTTACATTATCATTAATCTCTATTTTCATTTTACAGAAAAATCATGAGGCGAAAGGCTTGTATGGTATTGCATTTTCTTACTACGATACATTAGCTGCAATATACGGAAGAGATATAGCCACAGGAGAAGGAGCATAAGGGGTTGCTGAAGCGGTGTCAAATATGAAGAAGGAGATTGCTCTTGAAGACGTGCGAGATCAAGATGATATAGAAGAGAGAGCATGTATAGAAACACCTCGAAGGAGTGTTGATTCAACGTCTTCATGCTCTAAGAAGCGTAAGAAATACAGTGTCAAGTTAAAGGATAGCTCATCGGGCGATCGTTTCTTGGATATGTTTGTTGATGTTCAAGGTGAATTGAAGAGTGTTTGTAAGCATGTGGGTACAATGGCAGAATCTATGATGCGTGTGGCTGAGGTTCAAGAGAAGATAGTCAGTGAAGAGGACACACAACAAAAATTGCAGAATAGAGCTATCCTTGAGCTGCAGAAACTTGGGTTTACTGGCACCGAAGTTGTCAATGCTGCATTGGTATTTGTGAAAGTGCCAGATCATATGCATATGCTTCTAGCGCTTCCTGACTCTCTAAGAAGGGAATACATACTAAAAATGCTCGCTGGTAAGTTTGTAGATATTGTTTAATGTTGTCACTATTAATTGCTTGTTGATAAGTTTGTCCTAAAATTATTAGATGAAGCAAAGAGAAGTTGATGGACGAGTAGGGTGAGAAGGAAGACTAAGAAGAAGACAAGTGTTGGTGACAATGATGGTGCGAAAGAAGATCATGAATAAGAAAAGAAGCTATAACTAGTTTTCTATGTTGAGTATGAATGATGTTGTTATGGAGATATTTAATTTTGGACATATTTTTGTAATGGATGATGTTATGGATGATGCTTAATTTTGGAGATGGTTTTTGTTATGGATGATATTTAATTTTGGACATATTTTTGTTATGGATGATGTTGTTATGGAGATGTTTAATCCGAAGATATTTTTGTTATGTTGATGTTGGTATGGAGATGTCTAATTTTGGAGATATTTTTGTTATGTTGATGTTGGTATGGATATGTTTAATTTTTAGAGATATGTTTAATAAATTCAGAATGTGTTACAAAAATCCATTTTTATTCCATTCATTATAAACCAAACGCTGTGTTGTAAACAGAATACGTTACACTTATTAACCAAACACTGTAATGTAAATAGATTGCGTTACACTTGTTAACCAAACAAATTCAGTAATCCATTACATTGTTATACCTTAACACCGTAATTGATTACATTAACATTTACGTTACCTTGAACCAACCAAACACCACCTTAGTGTTATTTAGATGAATTTTCTAAACTACTTGTTAAATTTATATTCTATGATAGTTTAACGGAGCATCGAAGCTGTCCCTTCGCAATCCTCCATACTTCGAAGATTACTTCTGTATGAAGCCTATGGCCTATACTTCGATGCAGACCCAAAATATCTCAAGAAACACTTCAACATGAAGAGTTTACCATTCTGCTTCTACAACGTCTCGTAAACAAAGTCCTCAACAACGGTTGTAAGTAGATGATAAAATGGTCTCTTCCTGTTGTGTTTTGCCTATAAATACTTGGTATCACTATTGTAACAGAATAGAAGATACAAAATACCAAAATCGCTATGAACTAGATGTAAGGTTATTATTCTTTTCGGAGGCCTGAACCAGTATAAAATACTCTCTTCATATGGACCCTTCAAAGTTCAAATCTCTCTTTCAATTAGAAACCCTTCAAGGCTAATCAAACATATTTGGTGCAAATGCAATTGCGCCAACAATTGTCGTCGTCCGTGGGGAACAAGGTACTAAATTAGCCTCTCTACCACTATCTACATTATCCATCCCAAAGTATACCTCTGAAGGTATCTGCGAAGTCCTACACATACTCCGCATGCTTCCCTTCGACTAGGGGCTTCAAATATATTCTAAATGCTTTGCAGACTTCCCTTCGGCCTCGGAGGCCCTAGGGGTTCTGAGGCAAACTTCAACACTTTGCTTCGAAGCCCTAGGTCTATGGATTTTTTAGGCTTCTGAAGGTATGCATAAGTCTTTCCGCTCTCCAAGCTCGAAAGTGGGCTCGACGCGAGATAAATAAGTCAAACACATATGGGAGTATATCTTCGCTCTAATATGTGTTGGCTTCGCGTTCTATCAAACAACTCCAAAAATCTGGTGAGATCTGCTCCACCCTTATCGCTACATAGTTCCTCTGGGCCCGTAGCAATAAAAACACACCATGCCGAGCTTGCAACTCGAAGTGTCCTAAAAGAGCTGAAGGAGGCCGAAAAAATGGTGTGATCCATTCCACCTTTATACCACAATTGTGAAGCCTTGCTTCGTCTTATATCGAATAAATTCTGAAGCCTTGCTTCGCATCAAATAAGCATCGAAGCCATGCTTCACATCAATCATAAACCTCGAAGCCTTGATTCGTATTCGGATAAATCTCGAAGCCCTTCTTCACATTCATTAAAATATATCAAAGCATTTCTTCACATTAAATAAAGTTCTAAATCCTTGTTTCACTCATTAATAATTTCTGAAGCCAAGCTTCACATTATAAAAGGGGAAAGGTTCTGAATCCTTCGCATACAAACCAAAGGGTCACTTTGTTTCAATCAAAATCTGAAGCCTTGCTTCGCTCAGCAATCATGTATCTCGAAGTCTTGCTTCTCTTATCAATCATATATCTTGATGCCTTGCTTCGCTATAAAAAATCTCGAAGCCTGATCTCGCATATTTCCAATTTCCTTCTTCACGAGTCACACTATTCCAAGTCTAAAACACAATCGAACATTTGAAGCCATACTACCAGACACATCCCTTCGCATACTCAAAGGCGCTAGACTCCAAGTCACAATATTGCACGCACCGGCTTGGCCAAAGTCCCTAATCGCCACGTTCAAGGGGGACCAACAACTATACATGCGAAATATGCTTCATTTGTTCTCGTTCGGACTGTGCTTCATTTGTACTTGTTCAGATTTTGCTTCGTTTATACTTGTTCGGAATGTATTTCATTTGTTACCACTGCTACTGATTGTAACGAAGTGTAAAACACTCACAAAGTTTGAAAGAAAATGATTTTTTCTATCACCAAATACAGTCACGAAGTACAAAAACACACTTCGAATACAAAAACTATGAAAAAGAGCTATCAAAGACTAGCAACTAGCGGGCTCACGTCGCCAAAAAAATTGACCCTCGCTTTTGTTTACTTTTCTTGCGGTGAGGGCTCCCTCGGCTTGACAAACCCTCACCGAAGTGGGACCGCTCTCACATCATGGCCCAGAGAGCTCATCTTTCCTCTTGCATATCGGCCCAAGTTCGACTTGAGGGGGGATCCGTATCAAAAGCGGAAAAAAATCCAAGGCTTCATCATCGTCTTGTGCAAGCGCACTTGAAGGCTGGACCCCTTTGTCTCTAGGAACTATTTCGAAGCTACGTAAGTCAAGTGAAGACAAAGAGCTCCAAAGGAGTTCGACTTTTAAGAAGACTAATAACTATTGGGCCACTTTGGGCATGACTTTGCCCTTAGGACCGTGTGATATTTTAAACCAAGGGTGGCCTTCAGACTTAGCTATTTTGAACACTACCCACTGGTGACGAAGTGCCTCTGAATCTTCAACTACTTCGACATCGACATCGACATCGACATTCGAAGATTGAGCATGGGAAAGTCCAAAACACCCACGCATTTCATTAATAAACTGATAAAATTTGCTTTACAAGCCTACAACTAAGTATTACAAAATGAAGTCTAAGGAATCTACACCTTTAGTAGAGGAGGGTTCGATCCCGAAGGAGCTGTGCGTTGCCCCGCGTGCTGAGAGCGGCTGACCTTCACGTGTCTAAGCCTTCTAAGGCTCGTGAAGTCAATGCCAGACCGTGATGAATTCTGAGGCCGGCGAAGTCAGGCGAGGTCCCCCAAAGGCCACCGACCGGATGGAGGTCGCCGCTTCAAGATGTTGGCACCCAACTCGTGAAACATTCGAAGCACTCCTTAGCCAGCTATGATGGGGTCATCACCGGCTCATATATAACCATGTTTATGCTTTACAATAAACAATCCTAGGTGCATGTATATAATATATAAGTTTGGGACATTATTTTTGTGCCAAAAGAAATTTGAGATAAAGTTCTACACGTTTTGAACTCGGACTCAGACTATAGGGAGAGCACCAAATTCAACCGTACATAACTTTTACTTGGAAGCTCTGATTTAGATGATCTTAGACTTTTTAGAAAACTTGATATGTTCTCTTTCCAAATGATCTAGATACACCTCCATATTTCATCCTAGAAGATCGTAATAACCAAAACAATCTGTGTGACTCGGATTTAGACTTCACGGAGAGCACTAGATTCAAACATGCATAACTTTTACATGGAATCTCCGATTTAGATGATCTTGGACTTTTTGGAAAACTGAGGATGTCTACATGGAAGATAATATATTTATTCCTTTGAAAAATCCAATCCATGGCCTAAGAATCTAAGTTTCCTTTTTCTAGTTAATTTGTTTAGGAAATAATAAGTACTTTTCATATGTAATAAGTTTCCAAACTTTTGGAACATCCTTAGGGATATAAATACCCCTAGAGACTTCAGTTGTAATTTGGATTTTGATTATAATAAATTTTAGCCAATGCTACTTTCTTCGTGTAAACCCGTGAGTGGTTAGATCGCCAGTTTCTCATTTCACAACCCCAATTATCCATTTGTGCGCCTTTCATATCTAGCAATACTAGTTGCTCCTTTATCTTATTCTTTCTTGTTCTTCGATTGCTTGTAGGAATAAGGTTGACCACCATATTTATCAAGAACACTTGGAGTTGGTATATTGATCGCTAAGGCACAACACAAACGTCTCATATGGTTATAGTCGGATAGTCAAGGTCATCTCCTTCTAATCAAACTTATCTTATCCTCTCATCGAAAGATCGGGCCACCTAAGTTCAAATCAAGTGGTATCGAATCTACAATTGATCGATGATAGATTTCTAGTTACCATTTTTTCCTATAGTCTAGAAAAAGCCATATAAAAAATAGTTTACCCAAGAACAAAGCCTCTTTGAGCCTCTTACTATTTCCACTTGGTATCAGCTTTTTGAGTTTTTGGTTGCATCATCGTGTGAAGTTGCTGGTCTTAGTGTTTAGTTCGTTTAGAGTTTTGAGTTCTTGTCACATTTTTACCACTTTGTTTTGGTCTGTTTATCAAGTGTTTAGGGTATTTTTATCTCTTAGTTTTTGAGTTCAAATCAAATTGGAATTAGTTTGTTTTGTTGGAATTCGAGTAGAATTCAGGCAGGCTGTAAAGGTGTTACTAAACATATCATATCTCACACATTGAAACTCGGATTGGAGAGTTTTGATACTTTTTGGAAATCTTCCAACAAGATCTTTAATTTTCCTGTTAGAGTCATCTTCAGATTCAATCGTTTGCTTTCTTTTTTAGATCGTACAAAGTTTAGGAGTCATGTAGTAAGAGTTTATGTATACTAAGACCTTGTCATTTTATATTCTTTAAAAAATAAGAAAAAATAAAAAAGAGGCAATAAGGTGCTAAAAAAAGCCACACTGAAGAAAAATAGTGAAAAAAGAGTGAAAAAAGTGAAGAAAGAAAACTTGTGACAAAAGAGGAGGAAAGTTAGTTCTACTTTTGTTGGTTTGATGGTATCGTTTGTGTCTAAGCTCTCGTCTCTAGTACATTCAAGCCTAGGACTAGCACAATACCGACGTTGAACAATTACTCAATTTACTTATGCTAATGTGGTTCTAGTTTTTCTTGCTACATATTTTATCCTACCTAGAGCTCCAAAGGTTTGACTACAACTTGTATAACCAAGTGTTTGTCAAGGCATCGATACATCTAATCTCCATGGTGTTTGTGGTTAAGTTTGTGTACAACACTTCATGTTTGCATTGGTACTAACTTGTAAGAGCTTGATATAGGATTGAGCGAGTGTGACTTTTGTGCCTCCACAACCTTGTAGTTGTAGTTAATAGGAGCATACATATTATTTGTATGTTTCTAGTCTATTGTTGATCATGGCAGGTATACACAAGGAGATAGGATATAGTAAAGCTCAATATCAATATCTTCATCGACACATGAGAGATAAACACGATAAATAAAAGGTATGTGATGATGTTCTTGGTAGGTTCAAATGTACACTACCTTATTTTGAAGGAAATTATGATCCCCATGCATATATTCAATGGGAGCTAGCTGTAGATAATGAATTAAAAAAGTATAACTTTTCTAAAAGAGAAAATGTTATGGTTGTCTCTATAGTGTTAGTTAAAGATGTCGCATATCATTGGAAACATCTTTGTAGACATGATAAAATACCTGAATCTTGGAAAGACTTGAAATAATATTTGAGATACGTTTATGTTCCTTCATATTATGCTGATATTCTATTAAATAAACTTAAATGTTTAAATAAGATAGCAAAAGCGTTACCTCATACTATAATGATATGCATGTTTGTTTATTACAATATGGTTTAGATGAATACACAGAAGCTACAGAACATAATTTTTTACGCGGGCTTAACAAAGAAAATCAAGAAATGCTTGTTCATGAAACATATAATTCTCTCTCTCCCTCAATTGATTGAACTTGTATGTCGAGCTGAAGTTCAGATTACTATTGATTTAGAGTAAACACCATTTGGCATGTCTTCTAGTGCTACTTACCTTCAACAGGAAAAAGAGAACAATTATGCACTTACATCATCGGAGAAGGTTTTGGAAGGTAATATATGTGCTGAAATTAATCAAGGTGAGTGTACTCCTGATAAAACACAATTTTCCACTATTTATGCTATTATAGAGCCACCGTTAGTAGAATCTTTTGCTAAATTTATTTGTTACCAGATGATTTGCTTGACACTCTTTGTAATAAAGAAGAGTTGTGTGTTAATGATTCACTTATATACATGCTACAACTAGTAAAAGAACATGTTGTTTCTATTGTTAATGCCTTCAGCACTGATTTTAAACATGTTTTTCACATTACTAATGAGAATGAAGAATTTAAATTGTTATCATCTTTAAATACATGGGGGTATATTGAATTTATTGATCTTTGTGAGCTCACTTGTTTAAAAAAGAAATTATTTGCCTAGTCTAATTTTCCATGTCCTGCTCATATCACTTTTCATGTAATTTACAAATATAATGATAAAAGAGTATACTTTGTTATAGAGTTTACATATGTTCAGATTTGAGACCGCATGTAAAGCCTGAAAACAATAATTTCGAGTAAGGTGTTTTAACTAATCCTATTAGCTTGAGAGTTTCTTGTTTTGATTTGAATACACATGTTTGTTTTCAAGAATGAGAGTGTGCTAAGCTTTTCAACAATACCACAATTTTATCTCCTTTCATAAAGGGTTGTTCTTCACTAACACTTGAGTAGTCAAATGTTAAGGTGGGTTGGTTTCCTCCTATACTCAATGTAACAAAAAACAAGTGATATTGCACAATGATATTTGTTTTCCTAGGATCTATGAGGATTGTGAATACAAGAACAAATCGAGGACGATTTGTAGTCAAGAAGAAAACAATGGTGAGGACATCACCGACTCAGATATAACCATGTTTATGCTTTAAAATAAAAAAAAACTTGAGGTGCATGTATTCTATATTAGATTTACATTTTATATATTTGATCTAAGGATGCTACACCATGAAATGGCTTTGTTTTATATTACAGAAATTCTTACGTGGATCAAGTGACATGTTGAGAGCACATCAATGGCATGAAACATCATAGAAGTTGAATGGGGGATAAAGTCAAGGCCATCCAAATATAATATATAAGATTGTGATGTTAATTTTGTGCCAAGAGAAATTGGAGATAAAGTTCTACACGTTTTGAACTTAGACTCGGACTACAAGGAGAGCACCAAATTCAATCATGTATAACTTTTACATGGAAGCTCCTATTTAGATGATCTTGGACTTTTTAGAAAGATTGATCGCTAAGGCGCAACACAAACGTCTCGTACGGTTGTAGTCGGATCGTCAATGTCATCTCCTTGTAATAAAACTTATCTTATCCTCTCATCGAAACATTAGGCCACCTAAGTTCTCATCAAGCCACCCTTCTAGCGGTTTGTGCGAAGCCCACTAATGTGTCCTCCGTGACGTGGGTAGTCGTGTGAAGAAATCCAAGTCGATGTCTTAAAGGCTCGCTTGAGGTCTTCGGCCTCCGAATTCACCACCGCCATGGCCTCGCGCACCTCGTCCACATCGTCCCTCAATGCCTCAGCAGCTGCTTCGGCCTGTTGTTGATGTTGTGTGGCCTCTGAAGCTTGTCGATGAAGAAATCTAGCATCCTCCGCAGTGAGGACTTCTTGGCGGTATACGGAGATGGTGGCTCCATGAAGCCGTGTGAATGCCTGATAAAAGGAAAAGAAGTTGTTAGAAGATGGAAAAAGCTAAGGGCTTGACGAACCCCCTACAAGCTCCGCTACTTGAAGAATAGCCTCTTCGGCGGCCCTTTGGCCATATGCACCCAAGGGGGCTGATTTGAAGGGTTATGAACCCTTCTGCGAGGTCCCTCATGCTCATCCTCTCCAACTTCAATGTAGAACTACTTTTGGTCCCACCTCGAGTACCAACGGTCATTCATTGCCTTCACTAGAAAAAATCTATAAACTCCTTACGGAGCTAGAAGTTGATGCTTCCGAAGGCCAGAGATCTGTCGACTTCGTATTCCCCGGTCCACCTCTTGGGCTGGCAGCTAGCATCGTGAAGGGCCATGAAGACGTCCTCATGACTCTCACACCCTTCGGCCCTTATAGCTCTCTCGAAGATTGTGAGCCTAGCAACGACATTCAGAGAGAGTTGAGGGATCTCTAAGTTGTACATCTATAGCACTTCACCCAACATATCTACGGCTGAGACCCTAAGCCCTCAAAGAAGGCTTCGAAGACCACAACTTCGTCAGCCCGAGAGGCTAGAACAACATCGGTCTTTGATATTCAGAGGCTGACATTTTTGATAACCTTACCGACACACGCATCATTGGCCGACTCCAAGGTAGACATCGTCTTTCACAACTCCAAGGTTTGCTCAAACTTCTTCGATAGAGGACAGAGGTTATTGGGGGAAAATATTTTATCCTCCAGAGGTCAAGGAAGCCTCAACATCAATACAAGCAAAAGAAACGAAGTCTGAAGTGTTGGTCTCCGAAGATCCTAAAAGCTTCGAGGCTTTGCTGTATTCGGAGCTCTCCACATCGAAGATCTCCGTCAAGGCCCTGGCATGACGAAGCCTTCCAGAGCCTCTTTATCCGAATGGGTACTGCCAGCAAGGATGGAAGGATTATCTTCTCACTAATTAGACTAGTCTTTTACTCTTTTAACCCTACGAAGAATATTAAATAGTATCTTCTAAGTCGGTTGTAATTAGAGGGTAAAAGAGTATTTTCCCAATGTATTCCATCTATAAATACCCCTCTTCACTCTGTAAAGGGTATCTAATATAGAGATATTCAATACACACTTCGAACTATCTCAAGCTATTATCCTACTCGGAGGCTTGGAATAGTCTTCATAAACAGACACTTTGTTTGTTAATCTTTCTAGTTCTTCAAACCTGTTAGCGTAATCTTTTATGCCAACAGAGGTCAAACACACCATAAACACTTCATTGTGGCCTTTGCCATGGCCGCCGCCGCTGTCATTGCAAGCTGGCCTTGCACGGAGCCAGACTCGCCGCCTAGAATGAGACCCTTCGATGATGAAGCCTTCTTCAACATATTAATTATGGGCTCCGAATACAAGAGGCTAAAGGCGTCGCAAGCAAAAATCTAGGGGCTCCACAAACTAAAGCGAGAAGCCTAGAGAGAGATAGAAGCAAGAGCAAAGGGTGTGTAATGAACCCTAGGGGCATTGATAGGATTTTATAAGTGGTGAAAAGGCATTGTGCTCCCCTCAAGACAATTTTTTTACCACATCGCCTTCTCCCCCACAGTCTATGAATGGTGGGACCAAGGCAAAACAACGACACACGTCGTTTCATAGGCAATGATTCGATTTCGAACCGCTGGTCATCCTCGACATTGTTTAGACTTCCGAGGATGTCCCATCGGTTCCAGTCAAGCATTTAATGTTTAAAGTATGGCCCAAGACCAGGCTATTAAGCCCTGAGGTCTGAAGGAGTCCACTTTGAGGTGTCATTTGTCACGAGGCACGCGCACCCCTTCGATAAAATGTGCTACGTGCGAGGGGCTACTGTTGGGGGAAATGACTTTACCCTAACAAGATCTAAATGACGTTATCTACGAAGCCTCGAGAAGGATGAAGTCGTATGAAGGTTCGAAGGCAACAAGACAGTCGAAAATCCCTTCATCCTAAGCGTCGTAAAATATCCAAAACCCCGTTCCCGAAGCAACCTTCAAAAACCGCAAGACTAAGAACTATCTACGAAGCTACCTAAGCATTGAAGATGCCTCTTCGCAATCCTCCATATTTCGAAGATTACTCAGGTATGAAGCTTGTGGCCTATACTTCGATGCAGGCCCAAAATATCTCAAGGAATACTTCGATATGAAGACCTAAACTAGGGGCATTTGCCCCTGGGATCTGCACATGTATTTACATAAGAGTTTACCATTTTCCCCATACAAAGTCTCATAAAAAGAGTCCTCTATGATGGTTGCAAGTAGAGGATAAAATGATCTATTCCTATTGTGTTTTGCCTATAAATACTGGACATCTCTATTATAATGGAACTAAAGATATAAAGTATAAAAATCGCTATGAACTAGATGTGAGGCTATTATTCCTTTCGGAGGCCTAAACCAATATAAAATACTCTCTTCATATGAACCCTTCGAGATTCAAATCTCCTTTGTAATTAGAAACCATTCGATGCTAATCAAACCTGTTTGGCGCAAATGCAATTACTCCAACACTCATTTTATTACTTATCTGGGTATGTAAATTTATAGTTCTAGATATAATTCTGCATTGGAAAGTTGAAGAACTATTGTTGTAGTGCTCAGTGTTTTACCACAATTATCTCAATTTTCCTTAGAGGAGAAAGCATTGTATGTTTTACCATTCTGTTGATGTGTTTTTTGGTCACACTTTGACACACGCGTGGTCTGGGAGATCCGCTTAACTCTAGTGTAGGTCCTACATTCTTAGAAAAAAGGATTTAAGACGTGCCAATCAGTTTGACCCTGCAACTGATAATGAAACAAAGAATAATATCAGTAGCATAGCCTATCTGCTATCGAATCGATGATCGCAATGAGGGTAGGATATTCGTGGATTATTATGCTGCTCGACAATAAGTCCGATGACCACGGGCGAAGCGATCAGGCGAGCATACATCGGACGATGAGATGTGCAGTTTGCACGTATGGGCTAATGATTACTTTTCTGATAGCGAATAAGATGTGACATTGAATTGAAGATAACCTATTGACTTGTACTCCAACATAAATAAATAAAACGTGGCAGATAACATGTCTATATCATGAAAATCATCACAATAACTAGATCGAACCTAACCAAGGCAGTAGCTAATCATGATGATCTTAATAATATGTCAAAGTATTGGGCATACTTTATTTAGATGAACGATATACAACATGAAAAAGATACAATAGTAAGAGATGTCAGACCTAACCGATGAAGCCTCAAACTACCACACCTAGATCAAATCAATATAAGAGATCAATCAGATACAGCCTTAGACCAAGCTAATATACCGAGATAAACCGGCGGCCGTACTGTTTTGACGTTCACCTCAAGAGATCAAATTGATGCAGCTATGAGGATACTGACCTAGTCGATACGGTTATCAGGGGTGGCGGAACTCACCTCTTCACCAGAGATCAAAACGATGCAGCCCAGCTCCGAGTGCCAAATCCCACCAGGATTAACCATGAAAAGTCAAGGGCAGCGATGCGCTGAGTAGTTGTTTGACATGGATGTGTGTTTGATCTAACTAAGAGATACATATTTATAGTCCAGAGACTTGCCATCCAAACAATATATCTTAATCGATTCTGGATAGAACTTTATCTTCTTATCATTGGCTCCTTCATATTCGACAATGTTCTAACGGACGAGCTTCTTTGACCATCTTTGACCAAACTCTTCTTAACTTCCGTTGACCGTACGACATCCTTGGTGGGCCCTGGGCTTTACCAAATCTTGGTGTCAACACATTCATAAGATAATTTGATACTCCATACTGCATTGAAACATTAGTTAACGAGACAATATTTTGTGAATCTAGGTATTGTATTACCTATAGTATGATACCTTTACTTTAAGATTAGAAATTCATAATAGACTCACGGATACATGCCAACATAGCTTTACTACTTTCGATGAAGCCATGAACGTAAAATTAAGTTGCATGATCACCAAGGTCTCAGCGACACACAATCTTAGCCGACGGTAGGGCAACATGACTAGGGTGACGGGGCTAGTTGAGTGACCGAGGTCAGGCAGTGGGGCGGTGCAAGCAGCACATGTGCGGTGGTGCGGCATTGCAGTTGAAGGTGGCGTACATAGTAGGTAGGGACGACACAGGTGGTGCGACACAATGGCGAGCTCCTTCCATCCTTCCGCTAATCAAACAAGAGGTTGAATCAACCTAACTCTTTATCACAAGATGACATTTTCAAAACACAAAAACTTTGAATAAAATAAATGGAAAAAATCAATAAAATAAAATAAAAATGCAATTTTCATTAAAGAAAAGAAATGATTTTTGAATATTAAAATTTGAGGAAGAATGTTTTGTAATTAAAATGTTTCTCAAAACTTTTGCAAATGTCTCTAAAAATATAAATAATTTTTCAATATTTTTTCTGAGTTAAAAATATATTTTCTTGAATTTTTGGAGCTCTTCCTAAAAGAAAAGGGATTTAAAATCAAATTTTATTTAAAATTCTAAATCTTTTCATTTTGGGCCTACTTATGATGGCCCAGTTCTCGTGTGTGTCCCGCCTCAACCACCACCGCGTGCCTCGGCCTAGCTCGCACTGTCGGCCCAACCGCCCAACGTGCCTGTCGGCCAATGATAGGTCGTCCCACTTGTTTGGATCATCGCTGACCTCCCACCGCCTTTCTTGCTCCCTAGCGTTGCCCGCCACCATGCCAATCTAGCTATGTTGTTGCCCTGGGTCTAATCCAAGCCCAGATTCATAGTCCTCATGCTTCTACCAGTAGGATTTGAGCCTCACCTACTCCCGGACCACCCCGCCGTACCGCTCGACCATAACCACCACCCACCTTTGCCACTCTGTCGTGTCCGCAATCAATTTCGTCGACTGGCCCTATAAATAAGTCCCCCGTGCTCCCTGCTTTTGGTTTAACACCCTAGCCGCCATCCTTGCACCGCCATTCGCCTCCATGTCATGCCCTCATTGCTCCACCGCTCGCCACCGCCTCCAGCCATTGCTTGTTGATGCTCTGTGGCCCGCTGGTCACCACCAACCTTGTCATTGTGATCATCATCATCTGTCAGTGCATGTCCTCTTATTCGCCATCACCGCTGGCCGCCGGAACCCCTCCCCATCAATGACTCGATCTGCCTGCTCCCTTCCTCTCATGGTCGGTCGCCTCCTATCGCCGCCGTCCACTACCATTGACTCCCGTGAGTTCCCTGTCTCCTGTTGGTCACATTTCTACCCTTGCCACCGACAGTCGTTAATAGAAACTTGTATCACATTAATCATGCTATTTAATACCACTTATATGTTAATGTTGGCTTATAATTACTAGTTGAATATTGAATTGGTTCATGGATTACATATGGCTAAAATTTGTTTAAGGTGGGTTGTGAGTACATGGTCTGTGGTTCTGTTAGTTGTACTCATGAAACTTTAAGGACTGGTTCATGGGCCACTTATGCACTGTAAACTCGCACTCACCACAAACCAGTGTGGGTAATGATTTGACCGAAAGCCTCAAGATCCTAGGTGGAACATAGAGATGGTCGATAGCCCTGCACTAGTGTAAGTATTTGTTGTTCGGATGGGAGCTTGAGGGGGGTATCGGGTGTGATGAGATCCTAGGGTGTGAAGCCTCGAGGATCTATATGGATGGTCAGATCATAGTTCATTTCCAAGGTACAACGGTGGTATTGAGGCACATTGTGACATGTTGTAGGGTGGTGTTTTTTTGGGTAAAGTTGTGCACCTCTAATCAGAGTAAAACTATTTGAATAGTCGTGTCCACTATTAAGGGCTGCAATGCAGAGTCACTCGTGATTAGCCCCATTAGTACTTAATTAATCTATTTTACTTTCTGTTCAACCTGAATATCTTTGGTTAGAGTGGATTGGTGGTTCTTTTGGACCTGATGACTCTAGGTGAGAGTTATTCAGTGAATGAATTAATA
The DNA here is from genome assembly GCA_019279435.1 of Zizania palustris. NCBI lineage: Eukaryota > Viridiplantae > Streptophyta > Magnoliopsida > Poales > Poaceae > Zizania > Zizania palustris. Next base: position 44,190,049 of record JAAALK010000287.1, read on the forward strand.
TTTTTTAAGGTTCCAACTTAATAATAACTACTCTTTAAATTATATTTATCTTTAATGCTCTGTTTATGCAAACAAACCCTATTATACCATCATTTGTATCACTAGTGTATTGCAATTGTTCTGCTTGGATAGCTTGCTGACTATTCAAAATACTCACCCTTGCATTACCCCACAACCAAAAGAGTTCTATAGTGAAGATGAAGGTGACGCCTTTTGAGCTAGGCTCGGTCAAGTCTGCCTATGGAGTAGAGTCACCGCTACGTCAATAAAGTTATTTAGGAGTTATTTATGTTTGCCATTATTATTTTGAGGTTCCAATGCCACATATGTAATACGTACTTTATTTATTTCATTGTGAACAATAATGATTTCAATGTCCAATAAATTGTTGAATATGTGCATCGATTGATTCTTAGACAAGTGACTTTCTACACAATAAATCAAAAGAAAATAGTTGGAATTTATGGGCGTGGCACTCTCCCTATTTTTCCAACCTAACACATGGTCGAAGCCTCCAATTCATCAAACCAAATACATTTACGGAACGAGAAAATTTGCTACAGAACACTATAAAGACATGTCATTTTATCTTAGACATCGCAAAAATGTAATTTTCTTGAAGACATTTCCAAATTGGGTATATTTGCTGTAGGACACCGCCACTAATATTTAATGTTTTTTCGGATATATTTTTGCCAAATACCGAAAATACCCTCTCTCCAGTCTCCTCTCTACCTCCAAGCTACAGGCAGCGGAGGGGATGCAGAGGGAGCTCGGGGGCGGTGGCGCAACTTGTAGAGGGGCTTCAGCGGTGACGCGGCTTGCGTAGGGGGCTTGGGTGCGGTGGCATGTCGTGCGAAGGGGCTCGGGGGATGAAGGGGCTGCGGAGAGGGCTCAAAGACGCCTGACTTGCGGAGGGGTTGCGGAGGAGGAATGACACTGTAGAGAGGGCTCAGGGGCGGTGACTCGACTTGTGGAGGGGATACAGAGGGGGCTCAGGGGGCGGTGGTGTGGCCTACAAAGGGGCTTGATGGGCAACAGTGCATGGTGCTCTGAATGCGAAGGGGTATTTTGGGTATTTTAAAAATTATCTCCAAAAAATATTAAAATATTAGTGACGGTGTCCTGCAACAAATATACCCAATTTGGGGATGTCTTCAAGCAAAATTACGTTTTTACGATGTCTAGAAGCAAATGACATGTTTTTACAATATTTTGTAGCAAATTTTCTCGAACAAAACCATCTTGTTCTATCCCATTACTAAAAACACTTTACTAAACATTGTGTAACACATGTATTTTGGAGGCTCTATTGCTCTTCATTCAACCTGTACAAATTCGTATTTATGGAAGTTGCGGTCCGTTTGATTGGAGGACAAAGATGAATGAAAGATGGCTATCAAATTTTTTGCAATTTGGTTGCCTGATTTTTTATTTAGTTGGATGGATGAGACTACCTAGTTTTTCATTTAGTTGATGGATGAATCTAGATGAGCTAGGTACAATCACTTCTTAAGTTAGAAGGTGGGATTATCTTCATAATTTAGATGCCATAAGTAAATAATCAACAAATAAAATATTTTCATAAAAACACTAGATAGCATAGAGCCCTCGTTTAGTTCTTAATATTTTGTTAGTTTCATCCATGAAAATAATTTATTTGTTGATTATTTTCTTGTGACTCTTAATCATGAGGGTAATCTCACATTATATCCTAAGAGATGACTATACTATGCTTATCTAGGTTCACCCACCAATCAAACAAAAAATAGAGGGGCCCTATCCGTCCAACAATAAAAATAAAATAGACGACCACACTCATCCAACTAAATAAAAAATAGGTGGCCAAATCCAAAAAAACTACTTGACTATCTCCTATCCGGTTTTACCATTCAACCAAATAGACCGTTAACCAATTATATCGTATAATAACTAAGGCCCTCAATTGCCACTTTTGAGTGGTGTTAAATCCTCAATTATCCCAGAGTTCAAACTGATGAATGAAAAAGCCAAACTGAAAAGTCATGTAACAAAATAGTTAGAACTTAGGAGCAAGGATTGATCGTCCATGCCTTAGACTAGGGCTAGCAACGATGGGCTCAACTCTAGGGGTGGCAATACACCCGATGGGTTTGGGGACCCGTCGGGGACCCACCCCTACGGGGTCGGGGTCGGGGCTAATTTTTCCCTGTGGGTCTGCCGAGTCGGGGCTCCGTATAAGAGTGGAGGCATGTCCAGGTTTATTTTTTGACTTGTAGGTCCCCGCGTGTCCCCGAATATGTGATGATATAAAAAAATCCAAACAATCCTCAAGTTCTCAACCACTAAACCCATGACTCATACCCTCCCGTGTTGCCGTCCCAACTCTCGACTTGCGACAGTGAAGACGGCTATCGAATTCCCAATATGTACTTTAAAATATAAAAGCGGGTCTATGGGGACCCACCGGGTTTGCGGGGACCCGGCGGATCCGGGTAGGGAAATCAACCCACGGAGCTAACGGGATCGGGTCTTATCGGGGCTGGATTCGGGGCTGGTATTGATTAACCCGGCCCCGCCCCGCTCCATTGCCACCCCTACTTGGCTCGGTCGAGCCGCGCCCTCACCGAGGACTCAACTCAAGCACAAAAATGCTCCTCGCTTTCCCTCTCCTCTCACGTCAGCAAACAACAGAGCAGCAATGCGATGGGTACTGGTGGGCATGAGGGAGGTGGCGAGACACTTGGGACTAGCGAGGACAGGGATGACGATGTAGAGGTCAGCGAAGGTGCCGATCTACCGAGGGCACGGCCATGCACCCGCACGAGGTGGCAGAGGTGATGAGTGTTGAAATATTAATCTCACACAGACGCCTCTGTGAAGCGACGCGTCTGTGCAGCAGGCGACACGACGGCATGTCAGAACGAAGAGAAGCGACGGCCAAACTGACGCCCCTTTGTACTCTATATATATGTAATGAATGAATCAATAAAGAACAACTTTTTCACTGCAATACTTTGTATCTCTCCACTTCAACATGTTATCAGCACGATCTCCCGTGAGTCCCTAGGTCCTAGGCCTAGGCCTGTCATTTCCAAGAAAAAGCAAGGTAAAGGTTGCAATTTTATTTTCTTCTTGGAACTGATGGCTTCATCCTCCTCCAACCCAGCCCGATGCTCCGGCGAGGCACTAGACAGGCTGCGCCCTACCTTCGCTAGGCGCTCGGCTTGGCCACGACTAGTCTTTTCCCTGCGGCGCACAGTGGCGCCGGCACGTCCCGGCCGTTCTTTCCCCGCACTCCCGTGGTGCGAGCGGACCCCACCTGCTGCCTGGGCGTGGCGCATGGAGGCTCCACCCGCAGTCTAGGCACAGTGCACGGGGGCTCCACCTACTGCCAGGGTGCGGCGCGTGGAGGCTCCGCCCGTAGCCTAGGCACAGCGCACGGGGGCTCCACCTGCTTCCTGGGCGCGGCGCGTGGAGGCTCCGCCCACAACATGGGGGCAGCGCAAGCAGACCCCACCTGCTGCCTGGGCGCGTCGCGTGGAGGCTCCGCTCGCAGCCTACGCGCGGCGCACGGGGGCTCCACCCGCAGCCGAAGCACGACGCGAGGGGGCTCCGGCCACAGCCTACAAGCAGCGCGCAGGGGCTCCACCTGCTCCTTGGGTGGCCCACCAGCAACCTCCACCCATCTGGTCTTCCCCGCCTGCAGTCATATTGTGCGTCTGCCCCGTTGCTCTTGTTGCCTGGAACTCCTACCAGAAGACACGGCAAAATCACCGAGCATGTCGGTCGGCAAGGCGATTCCACCCCATGGTGCTCCACGCGGGGCTGCAACGACGATGGCTGCACGCAGGGGCTGTTCTGCTCATGACTGGAACAATGTCTTGAATGAACCAAGTGCTCCTTCATTACCGGGACTTCAAATAGTAAACAATGCACTTCCACCTAAATTATCTTCTGTTACTAATCCCTCAAGACCCAATATGATGACAGAAAAGAAAAAGGAACCGGAAGTGTACTCTTACGCCCCAATGGAGGACTACATGGCATTCCTCACAAGTGGTCCATCAACACCAAATATTTATGACTAGATCTTAAAATGTTGTTTAAATTTCGGCCAATGTTTGTGTTATTATTATAAGTGTTGTAAACTCATTGTAATAAGGCAGAAATATTATATCTTTGTCATATGACTTATCTAGTGAATATATGCATGTTCTTATATACATGTCCTTTAAGCATCAGCTTCAAAAAAATGCTAAATATCGATGACTATTACTCAAACAAGTGTTGGATTAAAAATATGACATTAGAATCTTGGATACGACTACAATGATTAATATTATCCGCCTTGATTAGACGGTTTTTTCGTATCACAAGCAGCAAAATCATTTGCTCAATATTAAAAGGTCTACACCATTTGGTGATTACCTTCAATATTAAAATACCAACTTGTTTCTATGAAATAAAATAAACTATATGTTGGTCATACATTAAATACTCTATCAGGAATATTACACAACATATTAATGGTAAATCATTACCTATATATTAAAGTCATCTACACTATGTGTCATGCATAATAAGTTTTATGATTAGCATTTTTTTACAACATTTATATATATTTACTCTCTTAGTAAATTAAAATATGTCCCTACATGTAGGACATGGCTGAAATTTCAAAGAAAGAATTCCCCGAACTTGCTTTAGATGGTAGCAATTATTTGACTTAGGCACAAGATGTTAAAATAAATTTAACAGCCCATCGATGTATTAATACCATTATGGACCCAATACCAAATGCACCTGACCGGATTACAACAAATATGCCACACTCCATTTTCTGCGACATCACCTACACTCAGATTTAAAATCTGAATATGTGATAGAGGAAGACCCTCTTGCTCTATGGAAATCTCTTAAAGATCGATATGAGCAGCAGAAAAATGTCATATTACCCGAAGCCCAACGCGAGTGGTCACTAATTCGCTTTCAAGATTTCAAATCAGTAGCAGATTATAATTCCGTCGTACAGAAAATCTGCTCTAAATTGAAATTTTGTGATCAACCTGTTTCGGAAGAAGCAATGATCGAAAAAACTTTATGTACTTTCCATCCAACATTCTGGGTATTGCAACAGCAATACCGCCAACAGAAATATACAAAGTATTCTGAGTTAATATACACATTACTTCAGGCAGAGAAGCATGATGAACTTTTGATGAAAAATCATCAAAATCGCCCAACAGGCGCTGCTCCTCTTCCTGAAGTACATTTTAATTCTCAGCGTAGTAAATTTTATGGCAACAAACGGAATAAAAACTTCAAAGGAAAGTCAAAGTTTCAAAATAACAGGCATGGGTATAAGACAAATAAAGGTAAAAGTCCATCTAAGGACAATCCTAAAGACAAATCGAAAATTTGTCAAAGGTGTGGATGTACGAATCATCGTACTAATAAATGTAGGATCCCAAAACATTTGGCCGAACTTTATCTAAAGTTTGGTAAGGATAAGCAAGTTCGTCGAAATAAATTTGAGACGCACTTCAATGAACAACAAGTCAACGACTTACCTGCGGGACCTTCTCAAAGCGCCCATCAAAATGAAGTTCAAAAGAAGAAGCAAGACCCATCCAATATCGACAATATGATAGTCGAATATCACACTGAAGATATATATGGGGATCTCAAATAAATTATACATGTTTCATATGTAATAGCCAATTAGAACTATAAATGTTGTATAAATATATATTGTAATATGTATTTGACATGTTATCATAAACATCATATGTATATATATGTAGATATTATATCTCTTTATCTCTCATTTATGTATAGTATTTATTATCATTATTTACGGGATTTTACATAGATGGAAGATGAGGAAATTTGTTTAGTAGATAGTGGCTCTGCTAACACAATTCTACGCGAGCTTAAATATTTCCAAAATCTACATAAGAAACATGGAAATATCATGACTATCGCTGCACGCGACACATTAATTGTGGGCTCAGGCCGAGCCACGATTACGCTCCCGATGGGTACGAAGTTAATAATTGAGGATGCACTCTTGTATCCCGATTCAACTCGTACATTGCTTAGCTATAAAGACATCCGTCTAAATGACTAACATATTGAAACTCAAACTGAAAATAATGTAGAATACTTATTTCTCACTAAATCCAACGGATTAAACAAAGAGATACTTGAGAAATTTCCTTCATTTTCATCTGGTTTATACTACACATACATAAAACTCGTATCACATGTTGCGTTTAAAATATTTTTTTCAAAATCTTGATAAATTCAAGACTTGGCACAATCGCCTTGGTCACCCCGGACTAGGGATGATGAGAAAAATTATTAGCAATTCTATAGGTCACAATATTAATCTTGCAAGATTTCCTGGGTCATTAGATTTTACATGCACTGCATGTGCCACAGGAAAATTAATTTTAAGACCATCATATCTTAAGATTAAAAATGAACAAAATAGTTTCCTTGAACGCATTCAAGGAGACATTTGTGGCCCTATACAACCATTATCTGGACCATTTAGGTACTTTATGGTGCTTATAGATGCATCTACATGATGGTCCCATGTATGTCTCTTATCTACAAGGAACCATGCATTTGCAAAATTAATGGCTCAAATTATCAAATTAAGAGCTAGCCATCCTGAACATAGGATAAAATCCATCAGGATGGACAATGCCGCTGAATTTAGCTCACGTCCATTTAATGATTATTGTATGGCTCTAGGTATCATTCTAGAACACTCGGTACCTTACGTTCATACCCAAAATGGGCTTGCTGAATCTCTAATCAAGAGAATAAAATTAATTGTGAGACCACTTTTACATAATTGCAAATTACCAACCTCTTGTTGGGGTCATGCGGTCTTACACGCCGTAGATTTAATACAAATTAGACCAACTGCATATCATGTAACATCCCCGTTACAATTAGTACATAGAAATCAACCAAGTATTTCCCATCTGCGTACCTCTATGGGCCCCCATAGAAAATTAGGCGTATATATCGGGTATCATTCTCCGTCAATCATCAAATACCTCGAACCCCTAACAGGAGATTTATTTACTGCCCGGTATGCTGATTGCATCTTCGATGAAGATAATTTCCCAGTATTAGGGGGAGATTTGTACCATAATAAATGCCAGGAAATTAATTGGAACGCCACTAGTTTTCAATCATTAGATCCACGTAGTATAGAATCCGAGCAAGAAGTTCGGAGAATAATAAATTTGCAACAACTTGCAAATAATATGCCAGACGCATTACTGATTATAAAGGTGTCACAAAATCTCATATTCCTACAGTTAATGCACCAGAAAGAGTTGAAATACCTCGTCAAGCAACTCAACTCTCAAATCCTAAAATCAGGGGGAGAGATCTGGTTGCAGCTGATGCTTCTCAAAAGCAATCTAAAAAACAAAGGCAGGTATCTTCTAAAACAGTAAATGAAATTCAACCTCATGTTGAAAGACACCAGACAGATGATTCTCATCCTAAATCTAGCATAGATGGGTGCACCAATACAAATGCTAGACCATCGGAAATAGCTAACTCTATTAATGTGGGAAATACTCAAGAGTTAGAAGAAATATCCACAAATTACATTAATTCAGGAGAATCTTATAATAGAAAGACTACAATTGTCGACATATATTTCTCCTCAAATATAGCTAAAGACCTCGAGGAAGATCCAGAACCTAAGACCATGGCAGAGTGCCTTAAGCGTTCAGACTGGATCAAATGGAAAGAAGCTATTGAGGCAGAATTAAGCTCGCTAAGGAAAAGAGAGGTATTTACAACAGTAATACCTACTCCTCAAAATGTTTTCCCCGTTAGATCGAAATGGGTTTTTGTTCGTAAAAGAAATGAAAACAATGAGGTGGTGAGATACAAAGCGAGACTTGTAGCACAAGGGTTCACGCAGAGACCCGACATCGTTTATGATGAAACATATTCTCTAGTTATGAGTGGAATAACATTCTGATATTTAATATCATTGGCAGTACAAATGAATTTATCCATGCAGTTAATGGATGTTGTGACTGCATACTTATATGGGTCATTGGATTCAGATATTTACATGAAAGTCCCTAAAGGACTTGATACTCCAAATCCAAATATAAATCGCAGCAAATTTTGTGTAAAATTACAAAAGTCGCTCTATGGCTTAAAACAGTTGGGTAGAATGTGGTACAACCGACTAAGTGAATTTCTCCTTCAGAAAGGTTATTCTAACAATGATGATTGTCCTTGTGTATTTATTAAAAGATCCATCAGTGGATTTTGTATTATTTTAGTGTATGTTGATGATCTCAACATCATTGGAACTACACAAGATATTATAGAAGCTAGCAATCATCTTAAGACGGAATTCGAAATGAAGGATTTAGGTAAAACTAAATTTTGTTTAAGTTTACAACTTGAGCATCTTCCATCAGAAATATTAGTTCACCAATCTGCATATATTGAAAAATAGTGCAAAAGTTTAATATGGACAAATCATATCCATCAAAGACTCCCATGGTCGTTCGATCTCTAGAAATGGACAAAGACTCATTCCGACCTAGGGAAGAAGGTGAAGAACTATTGAGACATGATGTTCCATATTTAAGCATAATAGGAGCACTTATGTATCTAGCAAATTGTACAAGACCGGACATTGCATTTGCGGTAAATTTGCTAGCTAGACATAGTGCGGCACCAACTAAAAGACATTTTGTTGGAGCAAAACAAATCTTAAGATATCTAAATGGTACAGGAGATCTTGGTTTATTCTATCAAAAAAACAAGACTTATCCATAATAGGATATATTGATGCTGGATATATGTCTGATCCACATAATGTCAGATCACAAACAGGATTTGATTTCCTATATGGAGGTACTGCCATTTCATGGAAATCCTCGAAACAAACTCTTGTTGCCACATCCACTAATCATTCTGAAATTATAGTTTTGTATGAAGCTTCACGTGAATGTGTATGGCTTCGAAGAATGATTAATCATATACAACGAACATGCGATGTTGGTTTATCAAAATCACACACAATTATCTATGAAGATAATGCGACATGTATCGCCCAAATGCAAACCGATTACATTAAGAGTAATATAACTAAGCATATTGCCCCTAAATTATTTTTCCCACATGAATTACAAAAGAATGGGGGAAATAACCGTTTTACAAACAAAATCATGTGAAAATCTAGCAGATTTATTCACAAAATCGCTACCAACCTCGACATTTCAAAATGTATTAAAAAGATAGGTATGCGAAGACTCCGTGATTTGCAAAATTTAGGGGGAGTCATCTTATAAACTATGCCCCATTTATGATCATCAGATCACCTTAAATTGCACTCTTTTCCTTTATAAAGTTTACTCTCAAGTTTTCTAACAAAGGTTTTTAATGAGACAATAATCACATAACATAGATATACTATCTATTTTCTCCGAAATTTTTCCCACGGGGTTTTTTAGGGGAGTTTTTATTAAATCATATAAAATCAATCATATCATTTAACGTTCGATTAAAGGGGAGTGTTGAGATATTAATCTCACGCATGCGCCTCTGAAGCAACGCGCCTGTGCAGCAGGACGCGACGGCATGTAGGACGGCCATACGCCCCTTTGTACTCTCTCTATATATGTAATGAATGAATCAATAAGAATAACTTTTTCACTGTAATACTTTGTATCTCTCCACTTCAACAATGAGGACAAGGCCGCACGCCCACAACCACCGAACCACCAAGCTGCTGACAGCGACCGCCAGCGGCTAGGCGAGATGGGACTTGGGAGTCAGGAGGGCAACAACAATGGTTGTGCACTTTTGTGCAGAACTGCCCTATCCACCCACTGCGTGCATGTGTGCCTATTGCCTATATGCCCAATTGCCCTAGCCCTTGCTCTTGGACCGATTGCCACATGGGCCGCCCCCCGACCAATCGGCTCGGCCAGTGACCGATCCTACCACTTTGGTTCTAGTTCAGTAGTTCAGCTTGCAGAGTCTGCGAGTCTCAAACCAAAATGCCAACCCTACCCCAGACTCCAATCCTTGCATGCCTAAGGGCACGCTTCAGATCCTATCTTGTGGTTTCCAGGGGTGAGTGCGTCAGTGAGAAATGATTTGCGCAAATATCAAATGATTAAGTAGCCAAGGAGGCCTTATACTCGCTTAGTAGTTAGTATATTAGTATTAGTGAACTTAAGGTTACTTATCGAGACAAACATCAGTGTGTCCGATGTTGCCTACAGATCTACAGCAAACAAAAGCAACCTAACAATGAATTGAGAGCGAACCATCTCCTAACTTGCAGGTCTAAATGCATACGGGATTACAGACAAATAAAGTTATTGCCAGAGTGAAAAGCATGCGAGCCACAACAGAACAAATACCCATTGAACATAACATAAACAATTAAACTCCATGGCAGCAATCAAAACACTGCTGAATCATTTCCCTGGCAGCATACCTTATCATAAAACTGCCTAGAACTAGAAGTGGCATATATCAAAATTATAACATTCTTACCTGGGACGAAATTATATCTGTGCATATGCAACCCTTCCTAATTCCTATGCATATGTTACCACGGAGACAGATCCAAACAGTTCTAGCATTTAAGCCTGTATTTCGATTCTAGAAGTGATGCAGCATTCCATCAGTCTTTATTCCATAAGCAATATTTCAGAGCCTCTCTCCAGACACATACAACAGATAGAAATATTCTGTAGTACTAAATTTTACTTTGAATAATGAATTACTCGCTAACATTATCACTTGGCACTACCACTTCATCAATACTCTCAACTCCAGCCCCAACAATGGCCTCAGTTCCAACAGTACTCTCAACATCAGCCCCAACATTGGACTCAGTTCCAACAGTACTCTCAACTCCAGCCCCAGCATTGGCCTCAGTTCCAACAGTACTCTCAACTCCAGCCCCAGCATTGGCCTCAGATCCAACAGTACTCTCAACTCCAGCCCCAGCATTTGCCTGCGTTCCAACAGTACTCTCAACTCCAGCCCCAGCATTGGCCTCAGTTCCAACAGTACTCTCAACTCCAGCCCCAACATTTGCCTCCGTTCCAACAGTATTTGTGTAGCGAAAATCTGGGTAATTTCTGCTGTTCAATGAATGCAACCAGAGCGCTACAGCTCCCTCCTTGTGCTCCATGGCAGCAATATGAGGGAATATATACTTGAGCTTAAACTCTTCAGCCTCTTGAGAATAAGGTTCCATAGAAACTGCCTCATGTGAATCCTTCCATTTCTTGTTATATGAAGTGAACATGCATTCATCTAGGTACAGCCCAACCTCAGGTGCAGTTGGCACATTAAGATTTACATCCCTGTAACACAAATATGAAGAAAATCAGTTAGCACACAGAATTGAACTGGTGAAATATATAAACTGTATTACAAGTATCAGCTTATAAAAAAATTACTTGCGGAAGGCTACATCATAGATTGATTCAGGTGCACAATTCCTCATCACAGCAACAGCAAGGCCAACCATCTTCCGGATCTGATGGAGCATGAAACTCTGCCCAATAACCTCACATCTGATAAAATCAATCCCATCCAGCGTGACTACACGATCAGCACTGAAGGAAATGATATACCTTTTGGCTGCAGGATCCTCAGCTTTAGTTCTGGTGGTGAAGTTGTGGAAATTGTGTGTTCCAACATAATATTTGAGAATCCTATTAAACCTCTCTTTGACTTTATCAGTGTAAGAAAATGCACTTGGCATCTCTTCTCCATTGCTCTTTTCAACATACATAGCCTGTTCCTTTTCATCTTCAGTAACAACAGCATCAATTTTATGCGCCTTTTCTGACACAAATGAAGGAGGAATGTCAACCGAATCGGAATTCAGGTTGGAACAAACAGTCTCATTGATGCTAGGTACAGCTTCAGAACATAAAGTACCACCTGATAGTTCAACACCACATTTTTCTGCACCATTTGATACCACATCAGCAATTTGAGCTTTGGTTTCTTTACTAGGGATAGACAAATCAATATTTTCGTCACTTCTCAACCCAACTTCACCAGGGCAAGCACTCGTACGACCGACAGAACTTGTAGGATCACAATTTGCACCACCATTTGACCCTAAGGCAATTTCCTCCGAGGAAGCATCAATAGGCTGTTCCTCAGGGACAGGATCGGGCACCTTCCCCTCCCGGCCCATGACACCGGGCACCTTCCTACCCCTCTCTGAACACTCGACGCACTTCGCAAGCTCAATCCCACTCCCCACGCTCGCCATGACGGCCTCGCGGTCAGGGTGCGCACTGGGATCAAGCGCGAACACGGGGAGAAGGTATACATACCTCCGGCGGTCGCAGAACTTCTTAGCGCTGAACGAGTTAGTAACGCGGACGTAACCGAAGGCGCGGATCTGAGGAGCAAGCTGGCCGTTCAGGCGATCGGTGAAGCCCGGCGGGTCGACGTAGAAGCGGCCTGAGACGACCTGCGCCGCAGCGCTAACGCCCTTGTCGGTGCGCGCCGAGCGGGCCCATTCGTAGCGGCGAGGCGCGGCGCGATCAGCCTCGGGGACGGCGCCGGCCCGGTAGAGCGCCTCCTCCAGGTCCCCCTCGATGGTGCGCGCCCCCGGGTTCTTCTGCATGCCCTGGTAACCCGCGCCGCAGTAGCCGAGCAGGATGGCCACCTTGCGGCGCTTGTAGCGGGGAGGCCGGGTCTGGCCGCCGTCGGCCCCCGCGGCGGGCTCCGTCTCCGGGTCTGAGGAGGACGACATCCTGGGACGCTTGGGGTGAGGCGGGGAGGCCGGTGGCGAGGCGGCGGCCATCGGAAGTGTTGATTTAGAAGGCTAGGGTTTGTAGGGTTTGGGTGCGGATCAGGGGAGAGCGAAGGGACTAGTGTGCGGCAGTTCAGAAACGGGGACGTGCAAAAAAAATAAGGAGAACAAATGGGAGGTAAATTTGACGCTTGAGACCAATATTTCATGGGCCGAAACGCAAAGCCCATGGTAATATGGGCGGTGAAAGAGCGTGAAAGAAATCCTAGTTCTGGTTGAAATTTTGTTTAGTACCATATCGATCAGATTGGAGAGAGTGGCACGGGGAAGACGCTATAAATTGAGGTGGTGAGCCATCGTTGGAACCCATCTTTGCGCTTGGGGCAATGACGCAGCTAGTGAGGTAATACCGAGGCGCGTCAATTGCTGGTTGAAAACTATTTCCAAACCCCCTCTGTCGCCCACCCGGGCCTCAGAGAATTTCTGGAAGGGCTCCCTCTAACCAGGGTAAAGCCCACAATTCGATTCAAATATTTTCTTAGCTCATTGTCTCTGGCATATTTCACATTTCCAGTGCCTTCATTTGCAACGTCGTTAGTTGTCAACGTGAAAATGGAAATCCCCTGCTCAATTTTTAAACCTACTTGTTCAATGCCCGTGTTGAAAGAGAGAAAGACATTGGAGGAAAGGAAAGAGGAGAAGGACGGCGTAAAAAATTCAGTGAAATAAACTCATTATTTGCAAAACGATTTTTTTCTTAATTTTATACTTATTGGGTAAAAATCTATATCAAACGGATAAACGAGTATTAGTATTCAATTCTTGTACCGATTTATCTGTTTTAACATAATATTATAATCTATACCACTATATAATTCACGAGTTGTTTTACTTATCTAATCAATCTCAACCATTTATTCCTTCCTCATACTCATTGAAACAATCTGCACGTTGATTAGCGTCCCGCGCACGCGTCTTCGCTCAGAATGCCCTGCCATGATCGCTGCCGCCATCCGCAGTGTCCTTCCCCAAAAAAATAAAATCCCTCTCCCTCCCTCTCTTTCGTCTTCCTTCCCAATTCCTCCGCACCTCTGCTTCAAATCGTGAACCTTAACCCTAGCCGATCGGTGGCGAGAGAAGGAATAGGAGGAGCCTCCTCCTGCTGGTGTGGCCTAGGCGCCATTGGCTCACCTCCACCGCCGGTGTAGCCATTGACTCCTGCGGTGGCTCCCTCCCTCCTGGCCCCAAGCACGGTCGCCACTCAGCCAAGGCACCCCCACCGTCGCCAGATCCCCTAGCCGCCGATGCGCGATTCTCCTAGCGCTCACTCTAGCCAGCCAGCTCCTCCCCCAAGCACGTCCGTTGGCCGCCTTCTCCTCCATAAACCCCAGGTATGTTTCTGTCATTTTCTAATTAACATTCATCATCGTGCTTATTCATGGTGTAGGGCACCTCCTTGTTTATGCAAGTTGTGGATGAAAGATTAAATTCCTAACCTGTAGAAAATTATTACATCTATGGTGTTTCTATTGTGACCATTTTTGGTGTATTTTTCTTTAATCATGTTTATTACCAACGCAATTTAGTTCTCATTCATCACTGGTTTACATGTCCAAGCCATTGTTTTTTGTGGCAAAGGATAATAATCTTCAAGAATTTTATGGCAATTGAATATTCAACAATTGATTATTTGATTTTATGTGTGCCATTTGTTCATAGTAAATTGCCTTCCAATTCGTGGACTAATTTTCTCATGTTTGTGACATGGGTTCATGGTGTTTGTTTCATTTGTTAATGTTGTCCTCTGATGTATAAAAATTTACATACATTGTTAAAGCAAATGAGACAAACGGTTTTTTTCATTGGAGATGTCGCGCAGATCATGGTCCAGTTGCATAAACGAATGAAAAAGTTGCAGATGAGAAGGCCAAAGTTGAAGAGGTGTGAGTTGACAAAATCTAATATAATATAATCAGAACTATCTTGGATAATTATTTGTTTCCTAATGATTTTTCTGGGGTGCCGATTTTTGTGATCTCAATCAAGTTCAATATTTTAACAGAGTGGCGTAGCATACTGTACATCGGACTTGTCCATTCATAAGAATAGTGAAATCCATATCTAGGACAAAGGTTTTGATGATGATGGGAATCAGGTAGGGTTCTGAATGTTTTTTAGATACTAGGGTTCCTTTTGACTTACAGTCCTAGAAAACTATTTTTAACAACGTATGGATTTATTATCAGGTTTGGGGAACCATTAGTATTAGTTTTTCTAGCCGTTCCTTTTGAAAGCACCTTTTAGTTTCCTTTTGTTCCATATGTTGACCTCTGCGTTCTTTTTCAGGACAATTCACAAAACTTAGGTGAGAATAATATTGAAAGAGAAAATGGTTCATTCAATTCCCAGGATGAAACTTCTGTTACAACTGGTTCACTTTCCGCTACTTTTAGCTTTGTGACCCGAATTGCAAGTGAACTCTTTGCTTGAGGTAAAACACATTTAGATGGATCAAACTCACATGCTATGGATGAAGTTCAATCTCATTAGTTTTTATCATGTGTTTATATTCTAATCGTGGTGTTTTCTACGTAGTTAATGTCAATAAGAATGTGGTTTTGATTTTTATGGCGAGCTTTTTATGTTTTGTTATAATCTTGATGCCAACTTTTTTATCATATGTTAATTAGTTAGTTCTGCCCATCGAAATCTGATTTATTTCTTCTGATGAAAAGGTTTTGGTTTTGGTTAGTTTTTAAGTGAGTTATATGTTGTAGTTCGTGGTAAATATGTTAGTTTTGTGTCAAGGTGTGTCTATTCAGACTGGCATATTTGAATCGATCCTGTTTTTTGAAATTTTTATGATGGTTGATTATTGTTTACTGTTTCCCTTAACCACATAGTCTATTTCTCCATGATTTATCCTTGTTTATAGGATATTTATCCTACTGTCTTATTTCATCAAATTATGGGATTTAGAGCTATAGCATGTATATGTCATACGCCTAATTTTACAGCTATAGCATGCATGCAATCTGATTCAAAACAGATTTCTAAGGCGTGATCTCCGCTGCAATCCGAACCGACGCAACAGATAAATATCAACAACAAAAGCAATATGATTCAAATATTTGGCTGATTTTAGATCCATCAGAAAAAAGAATTATGCCCACAAGGAGCTCCCTAGCCGAGCTGACCTCACCAGGTATGCATCGACGAACACAAACAATATGATTTAAAATATTTGCCTGATTTTACATTCGTCAAAAAAAAGATATTACATGTTTACTCATCTAGACAATCTGAACTATTAATTGTTTACTCATACTCATTGAACAGATCTGAACCATTCATCCCAACGTGCAATCTCGGCAACCCTCCCCAACACGCAATCCCCCAATCTCCGCACCACACAACCGTTCCTCAGCAGCCCAACCCTCACCCCCCTCGGTCTCCCCCTCTCCCCTATCCCCTAACCCTAGCCAAAGCTGCCTTCCTCCTGCAAAACCCTCACCGCACAGCCCCTCCCCACCGCCTCCGCTTGCCCATCATCGGCGCACACCCACTTCCTCCCTCCGCGCACAGTCACACACTCCACGTAGCCTGGTGGCGTGGAACCGAGGACCAGTGTCGTCGGCTTACGGGGGATCCGGTGGCCCGGGTGGAGGACCGGAGGGCCGACGGTGGCCTATGGTGGACCAGGGTGCGTGGCATAGGCAGCCGCCAAGACACAGCCGGGACCAGTCCAACGGCGGGGTAAAACGGCGCACGGGTCGATGGTTCGGGCCAACTTCCGCGGGACTGCACTGAGGGACGACTGTCGGTCAACCACCCACCTCCGGCCGCCGCCTCCACCCCACCCAACTCCAACCACCTGGGTGAGATCCTGCTTGGCTCCTCCATCTGTCATTTCATTGATCGACGTTTTTGTTGTGGTTTTGTTCTTGATAGTGTTTTAACGTTCGTTCTGTTCTTGTTCTGTGTCATTTGGGTCTTAGATAGCTGATTTGATTGTGATGTGCAAATCGTGTAATCCATATATAGAATGGCAAAACAAACTTATCAGTGTTAAGGCAATTCTGCTTTCTTTATGAGTTCTATGATCTTTTCTCCCGCAATGGAGACATGCAATTGGTACAATGGGGTAGAATGTAGGTTCCTATTAGATTAGCATGTTGATGGTAACGTGGAAATATTGATCCAACAAAAAGGGGATTTTTGCATCCACCGGTCCACGTGCTGCAATTTTTCAGCCCACAAATATGTGATTTGTATGTGAATATTGGTTCTAAATCCATCGTGGCTTTGGATTTGGCAGGTACTTTGGGGAGAATGGGTGACCTTCTTCAAACATCTTTGAGAAATCACCTTCAAACGACTCTGATAAGGAGATGTTGATTGACATCATTCATTCAGACATGCCTTTTCTTATTCATTGGTAGTAAATAAAATAATGCAACCATTCTATTACGTTTTCTTGGCATAAGCAAGCATTATTAGAGCACATATAATTTAGGACTTATTTGAAAGGTGTTGTGTTTTCCACAAAGAATCAATCTTAATTTTATCAACCCTATCTTCCTATTGTGTCTAGTTTGTTAGTAAAACACTTACTCAAAAATTGACGTCGCATGCCAAAAATCAATGGATGATACTCAGAAAGCAACAGAGTTCTCATGGAGACTAGCATGTTCTTGGACTGCTGATTTAATCTTGTTCTCTCTTCCATGGTATAACATGCAATATCATATGCGCAGGGGGATAAGTACTATGGAGCTAAGGCTACCATCAATGTGTGGTAGCCAAGTATTGAACAAGCCAATGAGTTCAATGAGTTCAGTGACTTTAGTTTGTCCTAGCTCTGAATCTTAGGTGGTTCCTTTAGACAGGACCTCAATAGCATTGAAGCAGGATGGCAGGTGTTGGCGTAAAAGATTACGCTAACAGGTTCTCTGAGATCAAGAACATACAAACAGCGAGTTCGTGTTTAAGAACTATCTCAAGCCTCCGAACGGATAATAGCTTAAGTAGTCCGAATGTGTGTATTAGAATAACTGAATAGTCGATCCCTCTTACAGGGTGAAGAGGGGGGTATTTATAGGCAAAAATGTCTAAGGGAAAGACCTATTTACCCCTTGATTACAACCGACATAGTGGAAACTATTCGGTACCCTGAATAGGATTAAAATGGTAAAATCTATCCGAGGCAAATGGATAAACCAAACGTCTTATCAATCCTATCGCTCTGCTTCGGAGCCTCATATCCTACGGAAGGCTCCTTCGGACTTCAGACCGAGGCACCCTTCGGCTTAACGCCTCCACCTTCGGGTATGAACCCATCAGCTCCGAAGCTTAGTGAGTCTCTTTGAACAGTTAATCTCTAAGTCCTTAAAGTGGAGTATTTTCCCCCAACAGCAGGTGAGAGTGAAACATAGAGAGAAAAGCCATTTAGAATCAAATTTTCTATTAAATGCTTTGCTCGCGGCTTCCTTTTTCTTCCATCACCCAATTATGAAAACCATTCTCCCCTTGCGCATGTTATTATTTCCTTTTGTGGTGCAATAGTGATATGTACACTACTGAAGAACACATGTTTATGCTTATGTTTTTATTCTCTCCACATAATTGCGGGTTAGCCCAGATCTATCTAGGGACAACAACACTAGACTCTTCACCTACTGGACGATAAGATAAACACCACATTCCTTTCAATCCTCATGATAATTGTTTTTGAGCTTCTTTTTCTCTCTTGGTTAGATCTTCACTCCTTATTCTTTTGTTATTAAAGTGTAGGACTATAGGTTAGCCTAATATAATGAATGTTTTCCATGAAAGAAGAAAATGTTTCATTTCATGAGTTACAAACCTGTTGAATTTGATTTGTTCTTTTAACTATGCTAGAGCGGAGGATCTTCGACTTCCTTTTGAAAGGTTTGGACCTGTTCGGGATGTTTACCTGCCAAAGGATTATTACAATGGGTATAGTATTTGTTGAACACCTATATGGCATAATTCATTAATTTGGATCATCTGAATTTCAGATTTGTTTGTACATTTTGGTTTCCTTGAGTTGCAACTGAGATGCACGCCGCTTCATGTCGTGGCGCTCCACGAGTCGCAGGACATCACCGAGTGCCTCATCGCCAGCGACACCAATGTCAACACTCAGGATCGGTGGCAGGACATGGTGAGACAGGTCGTCGAATCCTCTCTCTCGCTTGTGTGCTCGTGTCTGGGATGTGTTCCGTGAAGGAAATGGAGGGTTATGTTTGATATGTATTGTGAGTTGTGACAAAATAGATTATGGATTTTGTTTGTTTCTGCCATTTTTATGGATTTCATTTTAGGAAATTGTAGCTAAGGAAAAGGGTCAAGCTGCAAGTGCAAGCCATGAAGAAGTTGACCTCGATGAGTTATTGGATGTGAGTTGAACTGTAAACTGTATCTTCATGTTTCTCGTTTTCTTTTTTCTTTCTCTGGTTTGGACTTTGGAGCACTAAGTACCATTTTATCTATCATGTTATGGAACTGCATTATAGGACCTGAACTTGAGAAGTTGCATGCAGAGAGAATTGTTGCTCTCAATGTACTGATCTGCATCTTGCACTCATAAAGATTGTGTAGATACTCTTCATTTCATTAATTTATTCATTATTATTTGCGCAACAAAAAGAGGTCGAGAAGCGCGAGGTGCTAAAAAGGCAAGGTCATGACGAATATAGGGAGATTACTGAAGGGGACTTCCTAGGAGAGGTCACTGGCAGTGAAAAAAAATCAGCTGTCATTTCTATCACCATGAATTTTATCGTTGCAAGTATGACATAACTTCTCTTTACATAAATTGCTTTACTACTGACCCTGATGGTTTTTGATGGATACCTATCTAAATCTTTTCTAGGGTCATGGATAAGCATTTGAAGGCCCTTGCACTAGTTTATTTGACAACCAAATTCATCCAGCTTGATGCTGAAATTTATATGCTATCTCTCTTAGCATTCAGTTACTTGTATTTTACTACAATAATGAAGGCTAATCTTGTCGATAATTGCTACAGAATGCTCCCTTCTTTGTCACAAAACTTAGAATCAAAACATTGTCATGTATGATATTGTTCAAGTAAGTGGCTAAGTGCATACTGTCATGGTTTCTACCCATCGGATAATATGGGCTTAATTGTCCTTACTATAACCTTTCCATAAGGCCAATCCAAGAGTTAGAGACATTATATTTTTGTTTGGTGTGACCTTGGCTTTGTATCACAATTCACCATTTGGATGTGGTTTCCACAAATTTGTACATGTCTATTTGGCATACTTTAAACCTTCACTTGCTTTGGAATGATATTTTATCCTTGTTTCTTGTGTGCACTGTTGCTAGATACCAAACAATGTACTTCACCTTAAAAACTTCCTCCTCTCAAATCATGTTTGTTTGAGCCTTTTTTCTCGGTGAATCAAGTAGATTGGTCTCTTAACCATCATGCACCGTGAAATATTTTGCATGATGCTTGTGTGTATTAAGAATCTTGTCTAGCTTGGTGAAGTCATGGAAAACTATAAATTTTACTTAAGAGCTTGACTGGTCTAAAATGAAAGATAAAATGAACTTTATTGAATCTGTAATTTCGGTTTGACTTGGTCTTATTTTGTTTGTGTAATGCTATGTTGTTTTTTATTTTCACCGTTGCGTAGCACACGGGCAAACTACTAGTATTATTTTTTATTAACAAGGTGAGAAGAGGAGACTTTGATCTTCCTCGTCACTAATCTTTCACCTAGAAACGACATCAGGGGAAGACAAGTCACGTGTCCCCTGCTCTAATCCCCATCACAAAAGCGCAGGCTCTACCTTCACCAGAAAGCTTTTTGAGGCCATGTCGTCGTGCGCATCTACCCATAATTGATGATTTTTTTAATTGTTTGGACAAGTTTATCTATATCTAAACCTTAAACCTACTAACCCCTCCTCTTCTAGCCTCCACTCTCCCCCATCCCTATCCTCCAGCCACCGCTCTCCCCACCTACCCTCCAGTCATCGCCACCTCCCTCCCCCTCCCTCTAGTTGCCGCTACCTCCCTCCCTCTCCCTCCAACCTATCGCACTGCCACGCTGACGGTGGCTTTTAGGCCTTGCCATGGCCACTATGTTGTCAGGCTGCAGTGGCCCCCTCCTCTCCTTCCCATGATGGCCAGTGGTTAGAGACGATGCTCTGTGGGTTGTGGCGGTTCCCTCCCCTGCCTCCAGTGCCACCCCTCTCCTAGTGGCTCCCCGAGGGCAGTCCCTGTGTCGCCAGCCTGCAGCACCGACATTGCACTGCCATGCAGACGACGCGGTTTGGTTGGATGCTTTCGACACCTTCGGTGAACGTGGTCGCCTCCGTCCCATCGTGGTCATGCATCACCGCGCTGGTGATGTTCTAAGTTCGCGCAATCATCATTATCGCAGAGCGCATCACTGCGGGGCCCAATCCAAGCACGCCGAGCCAAGCACCGCTGGAGTACATAGAGAAGTAGTACTGTGGGTGGTGGGCCCATGTTAAAGTGGTAGTGGTGGTAAGGTATACTCACCACCACTGTCTTTTTTAGTAGTATAGATTATATATTAAATTCTAATGCTCTTGAGTTTTAATTATTAATGATTTGAAATTTTAAGTTTTAAAAACCATAGCCCCGATTGAGGATCATTAAAACTTAAGGAGTATTTGGTATATATTTGGTATAGTATATGCATACAATGACCTTTCTTTTAATCTGTTGCCGTTTGGCCTGTGATGGATGGTATCTATATGTGCATTCACTTTTTTATTTTAATTACTATAGGAATTTACTCAGGTACACAAAGTATAGACAATAAAATTTGCCTACAGATAGAACCACACATTGATAAAGATCACTAAATCCCTATTTTATCACAAGATAATTGTGTGTGTGCGCATCTCTCTCTATATATATCTATATCTATATATATATATATATGTTTCTTTTCCTTTTTATATTTTAACGGTTTTTTCATTGACGTATTTCCCATTCTATCCTTTTTTTCCTGCCGGACTCATGTTGTCTTTTTGGACATATCTGGAACAGCACTAAATCTCCATAGGAACACTCTATTTTTAACATTAGTTATAGCTAGTTTGCTATTTATAGAATGATGGTAGGGTGAAATGTGCCCTTGGTCTATTTACAACTATTATTAAATACTCCTAGCACCGCTTAGAGCCATGTGACTGCGGCATTGTAACTAATAGTTTGAAACTAAAAACTAGTTTTACTCCACCTAAACAATCTAACTAATCGATGAACTAATTAGTAGTTCATTGGTTAACTAATGGTTAGTTTATTAGTTCACAAAAGCGAACTAATTTAAGTTAATAGGGGTCCTTAACTATTTTCCTCCTGGACTATTGTAACATGATTATTGTTGCAGGGGTGAGAAAAAACATTATTCATCTATTAATCTAAATATTAGCTAACTAATAATTAATTCTAGCTATTAGTCAACTAACTATTAGTTTTAATCAATCCAAACGGGACCTATATAGAATAAAATAGTTGACATGGTAAAGCAAACTCTAAATAGCTAACTAAACACATAATCCAAAATAAAATAAAAACAACATATATACAATGCATTAGATATATTAAAAGCAGGTGTTGACGCCAAGATTTAGTAACACACAAGGCCCACCAAGGAAGGTGCATGGTCAACAATAGGTCAAAAAAGATTCGGTTAAAGAAAATCAAAGGAGTACGTCCGCAACAGCTGCATGATCGGCTAGGGGAGCCGATGGAGATAAGAGCAAAATATGGTTACATATTCATTCAGAATCGGCTCGATAGGTTAATTGAACGGCAAGTCTACGGACTATAAATATGTATCCCTTAGGTTAGATTAGTTAGCTCTCGTTCGATCAATCAATCGATGAATCACCACCCTTGAGCCCCAAGGTTATTCGGTGGGACCCGGGTACTCAGAGCTGAGCTACATCATTTTGATCTCTAGCGAAGAGGTGAGTCTCGCCACCCTCGATGTATGTGCCAACTAGGTTAGTATCATCATGGCTGCATCGGTTCAGTTCGATCTCTTGAGGAGAACGGTGAAACAGTACGATCGTCGGTTGTTCTCAGTGTATTTGGCTAGGTCTAAGGCTGCATCAGTTAGGTTTACTCTCTTAGATTGATGTGATCTAGGTCTGATAGTCTGAGGCTTCATCGGTTAAGTCCGACATCTCTCACTATTGTATCTTCTTCATGCCATATATTGTTCATCTAAATAAAGTTTGCCCAATTCGTTGATATATTGTTCAGATCATCGTGACTAACTATTGTCTTGGTTAGGTCCGATCTAATTATTGTGATGATCTCTATGGTATAGATCTATTATCTAGCATGCTTTATTTATTTCTATCAGAGTACAAGTTGATAGGTTATCTTTAATTCATCTCCGTATCATATCCACCGTCGAAGGGTGCGCATCCTCCTGTATGCACGATTTATCTTTTTCATCGATCGATGGCACGCTCGCTCGATTGGGGCAACTTGGGTTATCGACCGTATGGCCGATCGACATGCTGATTCATGATTTTATCTTTTCTACCATAGTCATTGGCTTACCAGCCGATAGATTATGCTACTAACGTTTATCTTTTCTGATCCCTTATCAGTTGTAGGGTCAAACTGATTGGCACACCATGAACCCCTTCTCTAAGAACGTAGGACCTGCCCTAGAGTTAAGCAGATCTCCTAGTCCACGCGTATGTCAATGTGTGACCAAAAAGCATGTCAACACGTTTTTTGGCACGCCCGGTGGGACAATCTTCGACAACTTAGCCATGACGGGCGATCTCAGTGAGGAAAATGTCATCCCGGTCACCATGGACGCTCTGACCGAAGAGCAGAGGTCAGAAGTGCAGCAACATGTGGAGGAAATCCAGAAGTCATGCCTACAAGTCTACGACATGAATCGGCTGGGTCCCGTTCAAAGGGCCCCGCTTCCAATGTCAGTGATAACCATAGAGGGTGGTCAGCCGACAGAGAACTATCAGGCCAGTCTCCAAGAGGTCATCGATCAGGCGATCTGCCATTCGCTAGTCAGCCAATTAGGGACACTGGCTAAGACCATTCAAGGGTTGATCAAGGAGGCCATCGGAGTCATAGTGGTTCGTGAGGCAGCGCAAGGTCCGGCGTACCTCCCTAATGACCCATCGAGACTACTACAACACACTCGGTTGGCGTCACTGCTACAAGGGCTGATGAGGCTAGACCAGCCAAACTCTTCGCTCGGCTATGAAGGTGACAATGTGACCCAGTCATTGGCCCCCTCACACAGTCTGCCCCAGGGCATGCCAGGCGAGGCCGATAAGAATGCGCAGGCACCATTCCTAATGTCCGACTCAAGGATTCTAGGGCAAGGAGTGCCGCAAGTAACGTACGACATCACAAGAGACCCACCGGTAGACCTCATGCCGCTAAGGGGGGAACCCAAGATCATACCTCCTGGATACCATCGGACGACGTACTACGGAGCAATGCCCTACAGTGATGCAAGGAAATATAGATACTACACTGCTCGGTGGGACTAGTATCAACAGGCGCCAATGCCTTCCCAATGTTCGTCGCCGGGCCATCAGGAAGATGATTGGGTGAATTGGATCATAAAGCTCATCAAAGATCAATTCTGGTTGAATCCCAAAGAGCAGATGTACATGTATCAGCATCCATATCTAGAGTGGTTTGATGGAGTGTTGTTGCCAAGCCGGTACAAGGTGTCGGATTTCACCAAGTTCTCAGGACAAGACTCAATCTCCACAATCGAGCACATTAGCTGGTTTCTCACCCACTGTGGGAGGCATCGGCTGACGAAGTGCTGAAGGTCTGGCTTTTCCCGCTATCTGAGGAGCCATGCTGAAGAGCGTGGGCCTCATGGCTCTAGATGTGATGAGTCATTGTCAACGGTAGTCAAAAAGGACTGAAGAAAGAGAGAAGACCTGCTGCGTCTGGGCCGCGTGTGACTTAGGTACACGGGCAGCGAGCGACTATCGGGCAGAGGGGCCATGAAGTCGGGCTGGCCCAATCCGGGTACATGGGCTAGGAGCAGCAGAGGATCCACTGGGTTGTTGACCAGGATTGACTCAGGTACACGGGCGGCGAGTGATTGCCGGACTGAGAGAGCTGCGGAATCGGGCCGGCCCAATCCGGGTACCTGGTGCAAAGTTGGTGGACGCTGTAACAGCCCCAAAATTAAAAGGGAATAAAATAAAAGAAATATAATAAATAAAAGAATTTCTGAATTTTGTTATTAATAAAAACCCTAAAAGAGCCCTATTAAAACCAAACAGAAACAAATATTCAAAATTTGGACTTGAAAATTTTATGGGATAAACTAGAGACCAAGAAATATTTTTGAAAATTTTTACAAAATTTTAGCAACAGTGCTTCAAGCCTTAAACAAATAATTAAATTTCTGGAATTATTTTAAACAGAAAAACAATTTTAAATATTAATGGGCCGCAACCCTATTTTCCCTCCCTAAAGCCTTTCCAGCCCAGCCCATTCTGGCCGCGCCCACCGACAGGTGGGGCCCACCTGTCGGCACGCCCCCTTTTGCTTCCCGCCCGCACGCGCCAGCCGGTCCCACTCGCCAGCCTCTCCCGCATTCCCCTCGACCGCTGCCACTCCGGGCCCGCTCGTCAGCCCCTTTCTTTTTCGCTCACAGCCACTGACAGGTGGGGGCCACCTGTCAGGCCCTTCTTCTTCCTCGGAAGGGGATCTCTCCCCTTCCATTTTGAGCCGGCGACCCCCCCCCTGCCATACTTGCCGCCGGCCGGACCCCATGCCAAATTGGCGCCCGATCTTCGTTTACCATGCTCCGGGGATCTTTTTCCCTCCATTTCCCGACAAGCTGGCGCCCCGGATCGACGGCATCGCGAGGATGGAAACCTCACTGGCGCCCAATTTTGGAAGCCCTCGGGTTTCCCTTTTTATCCTTCCAAATTTCACCTCCGACGACGCTATAAGAACCCCGGTGCTCGCCGCAATCTTCCCACACTGAAACCCCTCAAACCCTCCCCATCCCGAGCCGTCGCCTTCTTCATTTCGGCGTTTCCCCTGCTCCCACTCCGTCCGCCCCTCGCCAGCGCTCCTGGCCACCGCCGTCCTCGCCAAGGCCACCGTCGCGACCGCCGTCACACGCCCTACCCCGGCCCCACCTCCGTTGGGCCAGGACGCCGCCGGAGCGCCTCGCCGTCGTCGGACCCGAAGGCCTCCTCCGCCTCTTCTCGCCACCGGTCGCCGTCGTTCGCCCCTCGCCACTGTCACCGGTACCACCGTGTTCCCCTCCCTTCCCTCTACCCATTTCAGCCGTCTCTCGGGGCCTTAGACCATCGTCGACGCCGGTGGGGGCTCGTCGCCGTTCGGCCGGAGCTGGAGACGAAGGCCTCTGCCTTCCCCCGTGCCGTGAACGTGCCGGACGGGGTATCCACCGTACGATCGCGGATGAATGGCTGCGATTAAGACCTGAGATCGAGGGCCCAGATGGCCTTGACCGGGGTTGACCGGTATCGGTCAATCCGAGCCCTCCGATCTCACTTAATCGCCCCGCACGCGTCCTGGCCGTTGGATCTTGATCCTGCGGTTCTGATCGCTCCGGCTCACGCGCGCAGTCGCTGGTCCACCGTGGGCCTGGCTCACCGTGGACCAGGGACTGATTTCTGTTTAAAATAAAATTCAGAAAAATGGTATAAACTTCCAAAATTCATATCTTGCTCAATTTAACTCCAAAGTTCACCATTTTGATTTTGGAAAATTTGTCTTTTCATCCTTTACACTTTTATGCAATAAAAACAATATGTTTATTTGGCACATAATAATCTTATTAAATAATAAAGAAAAATCCCCTTTAGAAATTAATTAATATTTCAATAAAATAAATCAGATAAACCCTTAACAATTTATAAAATAATATCAGAAGATATAAGGGCTCTACTTCACTGTTGTTAATACAATAAAAATGGAATAACCATTTTGTCCATGACATTTTATTAAATTACATTTCTAAGTCCCCTTTAGGATTTAAATCATATTACATTTAAAATAATCCAGAAAAATCCTTAAATATATATATATTAATTTCTGGGGACACAATGACTCCCTTACACTGTGTATAAGCTAATAAAAATATAATAATTCATTTTGCTCATTTTAATTTACCAACCACCATTTCCAAGATCCTTTAAAATAAATGATTAATTCATATAATGGGAATACAACACCCTACAAAAATATTATGAAAAACTATATAATAAATTCAGAGGACTTAATGACTTTGTTCCACTGTTCTAATGCAACAAAAATAAACATGTTCACTATGCCCACTTTAATCTATCAACTAATATTGCAAAAGCCCTTGTAGGATAAATTAAGTAATTCATATAATAGAAGTTAAACATTTTATAAAAATGTCATGACAACTTATATAATAACTTCAGAAAACCTAACCACTTGAGCTCACTATTTTTAATAAAAATAGAATATTCATCTTGTCCACTTTATTCCATTAAATGATATTGCAAATGCCCTTTTAGGACATTTAATTAAGGCATTTAAGAAAGAAGTCAACCCTTTATGAAACTATCCTAAAACTTATATAACAAACTTCAGAAGATCTAAATAACCTAATGTCACTATATTAATGCCATAAAAACATTAAGGTCATTTTATAACTTTTACTTCAACTTTAAAAAGGGAGAAGTAAAACCCCCTGTAACACCCCAAAAATTAAAAGGAATAAAATAAAAAGAAAACATTATTTCTGGATTTATTAATAAAGGAAAATCACAAAAGAACCTAAACAAAGCCAAACAGGGAGAAATACTCAAAATCTGAACCTGAAATTTTTATGAGATGAACTAGAGCCCAAGATATAATTTTAGGAATTTTTACAAATTTTTATCAACAGTGACTCAACCCTTAATCAAATATTTGATTTTCTGGAATTATTTTAAATCGAAAATCAAATTTAAATCCTTAACGGGCCTCAACCCAGAAACTTCCCCCAGCGGCCTTTTTGGCCCAGCCCATCGCCACCCTCTCGCTGACAAGAGGGGCCCGCCTGTCGGCGCACGCCCCCCCTCTCGCCTCCCGCCTCGCGTCCGACCGCCAGATCCAGATCCGACGGCTCTGGATCGGCCGGTCCACGCGCATAGTCACGGGTTCACGGTGAACCTGGTTCACCGTGGACCAGAGACTGTTTTTAGTTTAAATAAAATCCAGAAAATTGATTTAAACTTTGAAAATTCATATCTTGCTCAATTTAACTCCAAATTTCACCATTCAAATTTTGTTAAATCCAGAATAATATTCTCTACACATTAATGCAATAAAAACAGTATGTTTCTGTTGCCCAAAATATTATTAATAAATAAATGAATAAAAATCCCTTAGGGTTAAAATTAATAATACAGAAAAATAAATGGGGAAAAATCCTAAAATATTAAACTTTACTGTTTTATACAAAACTCAGAATATTAAAATATTACTTCACATAATAAAACCTACAAATATGTATGTTTAATATTTGGTGAATTTTATCTGTTTATTAAATGTATTGTTTACTTTTCCGTATCGAGAAGACTACGAGTTCGTCGAGGAGCAGGAGTTCTACCCCGAGGTTCCTCCATCCCCATTTGCTGAGCAAGGCAAGTCATCATCCACCCCTGTGGAAACAGTTGATCATTATTGAGCCCATGTTTCAATAAATTATCGCTATAACCCATAGGTTAATATTGCATTAGTTGAATATTCAAGCCTTACACTTATATTTATTAGATCCCCGTCCTTGTGTGCAAACCCAAGCCATGCTTATTGAGCCTCAACTCCTTGTCACTCTACTATAAAATATTAGCTAGTGCCCAATGTACCGGCACAACTGCTATAGGTTAAAAAGAACGAGTCGTAGATAGCTGGATTCTGTATATGAATTTCCCTGTTATTCTCGTCTCTGGACTCTGTTGGAGTTGGCTAGGTTATAAGTATGGTGGGTTCCGGGTGCAAGCTCGGGCACTGGTTTGTCGCACCCGGGGCACTATAAGGACCGGTCTGCGGGATCTGTTGCAAAGCACTTCCGTACCAACCACAAGTCTAATGGGTAAGTCCTAACTGAAAGTATGGAATACTCCGGCTTGATGCACCATAGAGGAGGGGGCAAGGGGCTAGCCTGCGGGCGACTTGTACCGACGAGGCTCAAGGGGGGGTATGGTGGGGCTCCGATGCGTCGGGACACCATATGAAACCCATAAGAGGGTGCTATTGAGTCGGGGAGGACTATATGGAAGGTTTTGGCACGAGTTCCCGTGTGATGGGTCATCTCGTTACACTTCGGTGTAGGTGATGAGTGCGTGCCTTGTGGGTACAGTGGTACATCTCTGATCAGAGTAATTTAATCTTTTCGAAAAGCCGAGCCCACGGTCAAGGGCGGGTTGTGTGACTACTCGCAGTTAGTTTACAATTGTTTGAATGTTCAAGTTATTCATGGCACGTAAGGACTGTTGAGCGAGGTGGGGCTGACTGTACCCCTCGAGTTAGAAGATGATGATACACATGCACATGTTTATTTTTCCGTACTAATAAATTGCTCACATTTAAAGCTTTACAATTATGCTGCTTCCGCAAAATTAGCCACTATCCCCCTTGTTATTATCTTGCATTATATTTGCATTCGGTGGCTTGCTGAGTACATCTGTACTCACCCCGTTGACTTACAACATCAGAGCCAGTCTACTACGAGGAGGATGAAGGTCTGGAGTAGCGACCCAGTCAAGGCGAGACTGGAAGGAGGCGTTCATCTAGGACCCCTTATTTTATTAGTTTCTCTTCACTTTCATTCACTTTTGTATTAATGCGGTCTACGAACCGTGAATGATTGCCCGTATTGTACGTGGTCGCTTTATGAACGTCTTGGTTTATTGATTTTCTTTGGAATTTCAATAAAGGTCCTGATTTATTAAATCGGGGCGCGACAAGATGGTATCAGAGCCGACTTGACTGTAGGAAGCCAAACAGACCTGACCTTAGGACTTATATATATTCACTATATTTTACAAAAGATTACTTATCCTCTCCTCTCCTGAGATTTTCACAAAAATTTTCTCTCTTTTGTAGATGCCGATCCGTACCGTGAACGGGAACCTTCGTGACGAGACCGGATTCATCCGCGAGCTACGCATGCTCGTCAGTTTCCTCGGCTTCGAGCAAGAGCCGATGTACCATGGAGTCTTCCCCGACGAGGAAGAAAGCTACTGCGAGGTCACCGTTGTCGTCCAGCCCTCCCCTCAGACAGCACACACCTACCGCGGAGAAGGACCTACCTTCCTGGTAGCCAGTCAGCGCACCGCTCTCCAGGCACTTACCGAGCTCCGGATGATCTACGACAGCGAGCTCTACGACACGGATTTCCGCTTCGTACCTCTTCGCACCCCAGGGAGCCCACACAGTGTCTTCGTCAGCACCCTCTCCCAGCGTCATTCAGCGATCGGTCATACCATGCGCTTATTGGAGGCCATGGATGATCTCCACTACGAGGCGCTGCAGGACGCCAATGGACAGCGCGACACTATCAGTTTCTACCGCCATTCCTCCGAGGACCTGAACCGCGAGAACGGAGAGCTTCGTCGCCGCATCCAGCAGGGACACCGGTTGGCTGCCGAGGCAGAGGAGTTGCGGCGTCAGAATGAGCTTCTTCGACAGCGTGTCGCCACCAACCCGCACCTCCGCTACCAGATCGAGGAGTTGAAGAAGGACATAGAGGAGATCGCACCTCTTCCACCTCGCCGGAAGAAACCCATCCAGACTCCCACAGTGAGGCCCAAGAGGATCTCCCGCAGTGCACCACCCGCCGGACCGTCCAGTTCCTCGACCCCACCCGTCTCCCACGAGCCCGAGATCGAGCCGTCCCCCGAGCTGCCTTAGACGTAGTATTACGATTGATTGTTTATCTTTTTATTTTGATTGCTTGTATTTAGCATTCATGTCAAAATATAAGGCATGAATGAAAGAATAAATAAATGTAACCGCAAGCACGGTATTCTTTTGAAATAAATATAAAGAAGTTCACCCAAAATAAATATGTGTACATTGGAAATTCCAGGATGACCAACACCCAGGGATCAGACGCTCCTCAGAACGGAGGGGAGAGTGGCAACCTGCCACAATGGGGAGCCACCGGGCAGAGGCAGGCCCCGGTCGCCAACCACCCCACCGTGGCTGAAATGATGGCCACTCAAAACCAGTTGGTCTCAGCCCTCCTGCACCAGATGCAGCAGCAGCAGCAGCAAATGCAAGAGCAGCAGGCTCACTTCTTCCGCCTCTACCAACAGCCCGAGCTGCCCCGACCCGCCACACCAGCTCCCGCTCCCGCAACTCAGCTCTCGGAGTTCCTCCGAGTCCGCCCACCAACCTTCTCGAGCACCACCAACCCCATGGAGGCTGGGGATTGGTTGCGGGCGATCGAGAAGAAACTCGATCTCCTGACCTGCACTGAGCAGGAGAGGGTGGCCTTCGCCACCCACCAGCTACATGGTCCCGCCGCTGAGTGGTGGGACAACCACCGCGAGACTCTACCCGAGGGCCACGCCCACACTTGGGCAGAGTTCTCAGCTGCCTTCCGTGCCGCCCACATCCCCGACGGCATTGTAGCTCAGAAGCAACAGGAGTTTAGGGACCTGCAGCAGGGGAGCAGGTTCGTAACTGAATATCTGCACGAGTTCAACAGATTGGCCAGGTACGCACCTGAAGAGGTTCGTACGGATGCGGCCAGGCAGGCTAAGTTCCTCCGGGGACTGAAGGATGAGCTGTCTCTACAGCTTATCTCCGGAGACTTCGCCAACTTCCAGAAGTTGGTGAATAAGGCTATCATGCAGGAGACCCAGCAAAATAAGGTCGACCTGAAGAAGAAGCGCATGATTGCCTTCAGGCAGAACCAGGGTATGGCCCAAAGACCCCGCTTTGCTCCACCTCCACCAGCGCCACAGTACCACCCCGGCCAGTGTATCGCCCGGCGCCACCAGCTGCCAACGCCGGAGCCAGTCAACCTCGCACCGCTCCAGTCGCACCGACCGCTCCAGTCGCCCCGGCCAAGAAGCCGGAGGTCTTGAGAGACAGGCATGGCAAGCCTGTGGTATGCTTCAACTACCGTCAAGAAGGACACTACTCCCACCAGTGCCCCCATCCCAAGAGAGCTCAAGGAGTCACCTCCAACCCCGCCGTCCGCGCCAAAGTGAACCACGTCTCCGCCGAAGAAGCCCAGGCTGCACCAGAGATTGTCATGGGTAAGTTTATGGTTCATTCATCGCATGCAGTGGTATTATTTGACACCGGAGCTACCCACTCCTTTATATCAACTGCTTTTGTGGAAAATAATGCACTGGACATAAGTGAACTACCCAGGCCAGTACTAATAGCTACCCCGGGAAAGCAAACCCTCGCTTGTTCCTTTAGTCCAAGGATATGGGTAGATATCCAAGGCACGATATTTTGGGCCGACCCCATTCTAATAGAATGTCAAGGTTTGGACCTCATTCTAGGGATGGATTGGCTAAATAAACACCAAGGTGTGATAGAATGTGCCCAGAGAAAAGTAACGGTGACTAATGAAGAAGGGATTATGGTCACATTCCAGATGCCCAGCATGAAAGCCGGAAGAACAAGACTACATCAGATTACCTTGGAGGAGATACCAGTAGTCAGCGAATACCCGGATGTATTCCCAGAGGATCTACCAGGGATGCCACCTAAGAGGGACATCGAGTTCAGGATTGACTTGGTGCCCGGAACAACTCCTATTTATAAGCGACCATACCGGATGGCCGCCAATGAATTAGCTGAAATGAAGCAGCAGTTGGAGGATCTTGAAAGGAAAGGTTATATCAGACCGAGCACATCACCGTGGGGTGCTCCCGTCATCTTTGTCGAGAAGAAAGAAGACAAGGCAAAGCGTATGTGTGTGGATTATCGCGCCTTGAATGAGGTAACAATCAAGAATAAGTACCCATTGCCTCGGATCGATGATCTCTTCGATCAGCTCAAAGGAGCTACGGTATTCTCGAAGATCGACCTGCGGTCTGGTTACCACCAGCTAAGAATCCGAGAGGAGGACATACCCAAGACTGCTTTCACGACCCGCTATGGATTATATGAGTGTACGGTTATGTCCTTTGGATTGACCAACGCCCCTGCATTCTTTATGAATATGATGAATAAAGTATTCATGGAATATTTGGACAAGTTCATCGTGGTCTTCATAGACGACATCCTTATTTATTCCAAGGACCAGAAGGAGCACGAGACTCACCTCCGGTTAACCTTAGGAAAGTTAAGGGAACACCAATTGTATGCCAAGTACAGTAAGTGCAAGTTTTGGACGGCAGAAGTAAAGTTCCTTGGACACATCATCTCTGCGCAAGGAATCGCAGTAGACCCTGCCACCGTAGAAGCAGTCACGGATTGGTTGCCACCCACGAACGTATCTGAGATACGAAGTTTTCTGGGATTGGCCGGATATTATCAAAGGTTCATTGAGAATTTTTCTAAGATAGCCAAGCCAATGACCAGATTGTTGCAGAAAGGAGAAAAGTTCGAATGGACTCCTGAATGCGAGGAAAGTTTCCGCACCCTCAAGACTCGTTTGGTGTCTGCACCCATACTGACCCTACCGGATATCCGCAAAGACTTCCATGTCTATTGCGACGCATCTCGCCAGGGATTGGGATGTGTTCTTATGCAAGATGGAAAAGTCATCTCTTATGCCTCCAGACAATTGAGACCCCATGAGTTGAATTATCCGACCCATGATTTGGAATTAGCCGCCGTAGTGCACGCCCTTAAGATTTGGAGGCACTATCTAGTTGGAAATCGTTGTGAGATCTTTACGGATCACAAGAGCTTGAAGTATATCTTCACACAGCCAGATCTGAACTTGAGGCAAAGACGATGGCTGGAATTGATTAAGGACTACGACCTAGGCATACACTACCACCCCGGAAAAGCAAATGTGGTAGCTGATGCCTTAAGTCGCAAAGGATATTGCACAGCCATGATGATTCAAGAACACGCACCCTTGTTATGTAAGGAGATGGAAAACTTAAATCTTGGATTGACCACCAGAGCATATCTAGCCACCTTGGAGACCCAACCGGTATTGTTTGAGCAGATTCGTGAAGCCCAGTCAGAGGACCCGGATATAGCTGCCATTAAGAAGAATATGAGACAAGGAAAGGCCCCCGGATTTTCAGAAGACGAGAATGGCACCATATGGTTTGGGACTCGGATATGTGTGCCGGACAAACCTGAAATAAAGACTCTTATCCTAAGAGAAGCCCATGAGACATTGTACTCTATTCATCCCGGCAGTACCAAGATGTACCAGGATCTGAAGGAACGCTACTGGTGGGTTAGCATGAAGAGAGAGATTGCCCAGTTTGTCGCCGAGTGTGACACCTGCAGAAGAGTAAAAGCTGAACATCAGAGACCTGCAGGATTGTTACAGCCACTTAAAATACCGGAATGGAAGTGGGAAGAGATCGGTATGGATTTTATCACCGGATTACCAAAGACCCAACTGGGGTATGATTCTATATGGGTGATCATTGATCGGCTTACAAAAGTAGCTCATTTCATAGCCGTCAAGACGACCTTTAGTGGCCCTAAGCTAGCAGAGTTATATATGGCCCGGATAGTATGTCTTCATGGAGTGCCCAAGAAGATAGTATCCGACCGAGGAAGTCAGTTTACCTCTCGGTTTTGGAAGAACCTCCAAGAGGAGATGGGCACGAGATTAAATTTCAGTACCGCCTACCATCCTCAGACAGATGGACAAACAGAAAGGGTAAATCAGATACTAGAGGATATGCTTCGAGCATGTGTTTTGGATTTTGGAGCCACTTGGGACAAGAGCTTGCCATATGCAGAATTTTCATACAACAATAGCTACCAAGCCAGTCTTCAGATGTCTCCTTTTGAAGCCCTATATGGACGTAAGTGCAGAACGCCTCTCCTTTGGGACCAAACTGGTGAATCCCAAGTATTCGGAACCGACATTCTCCGTGAGGCCGAAGAGAAAGTACGGATCATCAGAGACAGACTCAAGACGGCCCAATCGCGACAGAAGAGCTACGCCGACAATCGTCGTCGAGATCTAGCCTTTGAAGAAGGAGACCATGTATATCTTCGAGTTACGCCTCTCCGTGGGACTCAACGGTTTAACATGAGAGGGAAGTTGGCCCCTCGATATGTTGGACCATTTCCCGTTATTAGACGCCAGGGCGAAGTCGCATATCAGTTGGAATTACCACCTTCATTGGCTGGAGTGCATGACGTATTTCATGTGTCTCAACTCAAGAAGTGTCTCCGCGTCCCCACGGAGCAAGTGGATCTTCAGCAGTTGGATGTCCAAGAGGATCTGACTTATGTGGAGAAACCGGTCAAGATATTGGAAGTCAAAGAAAGAACCACCAGGAGTCGAGTCATCCGCTTCTGCAAGGTGCAGTGGAGCAATCATCCAGTAGAAGAAGCCACATGGGAAAAAGAAGACGAACTCAAAGCACAGCATCCTGAGCTATTCGAAGATTGATCCGAATCTCGAGGACGAGATTCTCTGTAAGGGGGATAGGATTGTAACACCCCAAAAATTAAAAGGAATAAAATAAAAAGAAAACATTATTTCTGGATTTATTAATAAAGGAAAATCACAAAAGAACCTAAACAAAGCCAAACAGGGAGAAATACTCAAAATCTGAACCTGAAATTTTTATGAGATGAACTAGAGCCCAAGATATAATTTTAGGAATTTTTACAAATTTTTATCAACAGTGACTCAACCCTTAATCAAATATTTGATTTTCTGGAATTATTTTAAATCGAAAATCAAATTTAAATCCTTAACGGGCCTCAACCCAGAAACTTCCCCCAGCGGCCTTTTTGGCCCAGCCCATCGCCACCCTCTCGCTGACAAGAGGGGCCCGCCTGTCGGCGCACGCCCCCCCTCTCGCCTCCCGCCTCGCGTCCGACCGCCAGATCCAGATCCGACGGCTCTGGATCGGCCGGTCCACGCGCATAGTCACGGGTTCACGGTGAACCTGGTTCACCGTGGACCAGAGACTGTTTTTAGTTTAAATAAAATCCAGAAAATTGATTTAAACTTTGAAAATTCATATCTTGATCAATTTAACTCCAAATTTCACCATTCAAATTTTGTTAAATCCAGAATAATATTCTCTACACATTAATGCAATAAAAACAGTATGTTTCTGTTGCCCAAAATATTATTAATAAATAAATGAATAAAAATCCCTTAGGGTTAAAATTAATAATACAGAAAAATAAATGGGGAAAAATCCTAAAATATTAAACTTTACTGTTTTATACAAAACTCAGAATATTAAAATATTACTTCACATAATAAACCTACAAATATGTATGTTTAATATTTGGTGAATTTTATCTGTTTATTAAATGTATTGTTTACTTTTCCGTATCGAGAAGACTACGAGTTCGTCGAGGAGCAGGAGTTCTACCCCGAGGTTCCTCCATCCCCATTTGCTGAGCAAGGCAAGTCATCATCCACCCCTGTGGAAACAGTTGATCATTATTGAGCCCATGTTTCAATAAATTATCGCTATAACCCATAGGTTAATATTGCATTAGTTGAATATTCAAGCCTTACACTTATATTTATTAGATCCCCGTCCTTGTGTGCAAACCCAAGCCATGCTTATTGAGCCTCAACTCCTTGTCACTCTACTATAAAAATATTAGCTAGTGCCCAATGTACCGGCACAACTGCTATAGGTTAAAAAGAACGAGTCGTAGATAGCTGGATTCTGTATATGAATTTCCCTGTTATTCTCGTCTCTGGACTCTGTTGGAGTTGGCTAGGTTATAAGTATGGTGGGTTCCGGGTGCAAGCTCGGGCACTGGTTTGTCGCACCCAGGGCACTATAAGGACCGGTCTGCGGGATCTGTTGCAAAGCACTTCCGTACCAACCACAAGTCTAATGGGTAAGTCCTAACTGAAAGTATGGAATACTCCGGCTTGATGCACCATAGAGGAGGGGGCAAGGGGCTAGCCTGCGGGCGACTTGTACCGACGAGGCTCAAGGGGGGGTATGGTGGGGCTCCGATGCGTCGGGACACCATATGAAACCCATAAGAGGGTGCTATTGAGTCGGGGAGGACTATATGGAAGGTTTTGGCACGAGTTCCCGTGTGATGGGTCATCTCGTTACACTTCGGTGTAGGTGATGAGTGCGTGCCTTGTGGGTACAGTGGTACATCTCTGATCAGAGTAATTTAATCTTTTCGAAAAGCCGAGCCCACGGTCAAGGGCGGGTTGTGTGACTACTCGCAGTTAGTTTACAATTGTTTGAATGTTCAAGTTATTCATGGCACGTAAGGACTGTTGAGCGAGGTGGGGCTGACTGTACCCCTCGAGTTAGAAGATGATGATACACATGCACATGTTTATTTTTCCGTACTAATAAATTGCTCACATTTAAAGCTTTACAATTATGCTGCTTCCGCAAAATTAGCCACTATCCCCCTTGTTATTATCTTGCATTATATTTGCATTCGGTGGCTTGCTGAGTACATCTGTACTCACCCCGTTGACTTACAACATCAGAGCCAGTCTACTACGAGGAGGATGAAGGTCTGGAGTAGCGACCCAGTCAAGGCGAGACTGGAAGGAGGCGTTCATCTAGGACCCCTTATTTTATTAGTTTCTCTTCACTTTCATTCACTTTTGTATTAATGCGGTCTACGAACCGTGAATGATTGCCCGTATTGTACGTGGTCGCTTTATGAACGTCTTGGTTTATTGATTTTCTTTGGAATTTCAATAAAGGTCCTGATTTATTAAATCGGGGCGCGACACCCCCTTAGGAAGAATAATTATATCAAGCTATAAAAATTAAGGAATCTCATTAAAAATTAATCTTAAATGTTTAAGTAACAATACCCTAAAAGTTAAGACTCTATCTCCTTTACTTAATCCAACATAAACATGTATGTTAGTATGGTTGTTTGTTTTGGATTGTTTATTGAATGTTTTATTTACTTTTCCGTATCGAGAAGGCTACCACGACGTCGACGAAGATTCGGAGTTCTATCCCGAGGTTCCACCTTCACCCTTTGCTGAGCAAGGCAAGTCATCGACCACCTTTGTGGACACAGTTGATCATTATTGAGCCCATGATTTAATAAATTATCGCTATAACACATAGGTTAATATTGCATTAGTCAAAGATCAAGCCCTACACTTATATTTATTAGATCCCCGTCCTTGTGTGCAAACCCAAGCCATGCTTATTGAGCCTTAACTCCTTGTCACTCTACAAATATTATATTAGCTAGTGCCCAATGTACCGGCACAACTGCTATAGGATATAAAGAATGAGTCGTAGATTAGATGGATTCTGGTATATGAAATACCCTGTTATTCTTGCCTCTGGACTCTGTTGGAGTTAGGTATGTTATAAGTATGGTGGGTTCCGGGTGCAAGCTCGGAAACTGGTTGGTCGCACCCGGGGCACTATAAGGACCGGTCTGCGGGATCTGTTGCAAAGCACTTCCGTACCAACCACAAGTCTAATGGGTAAGTCCTAACTGGAAGTGTGGAACACTCCGGCTCTATGCACCATAGTGGAGGGGTACAAGGGGCTAGCCCTCAGGGCGCTTTGTACCGATGATGGCTCAAGGGGGGGTATTGTGGAAACTCGACATGGCGAGACACGGTACGAAACCTATAAGAGGGTGCTGTTGAGTCGGGGGAGACCATATGGAAGGTTTTGGCACGAGTTCCCGTGAAATGGGTCATCTCATTACACTTGGGTGTAAGTGATGAGTGCGTGCCTTGTGGGTACAGTGGTACATCTCTGATCAGAGTAAAATTAATCTTTTCGAAAAGCCGAGCCCACGGTCAAGGGCGGGTTGTGTGACTACTCGCAGTTAGTTTACAATTGTTTGAATGGATGAGTTATTCATGGCATATAAGGACTGTTGTGCGGGGAGGTAAAACGTACTCCTCGAGTTAGAAGATGATGATGCATTCACATGTTTACTTTTCTGTACTAATAAATTGCTCACATATAATGCCTTACAAATATGCTGCTTCCGCAAAACTAGCCACTACCTCCCTTGTTATTATCTGGCATTGTATTTGCATTCGGTGGCTTGCTGAGTACATCTGTACTCACCCCGTTGACTTACAACATCAGAGCCCGTCTACTACGAGAAGGATGAAGGTCTGGAGTAGCGACCCAGTCAAGGCGAGACTGGAAGGAGACGTTCATCTAGGACCATTGATTTTATTAGTTTCTCTTCATTTTCATTCACTTTTGTATTAATGCGGTCTACGAACCGTGAATGATTGCCCGTATTGTACGTGGTCGCTTTATGAACGTCTTGGTTTATTGATTTTCTTTGGAATTTCAATAAAGGTCCTGATTATTAAATCGGGGCGCGACAAGATGGTATCAGAGCCGACTTGACTGTAGGAAGCCAAACAGACCTGACCTTAGGACTTATATATATTCACTATATTTTACAAAAGATTACTTATCCTCTCATCTTCTGAGATTTTCACAAAAACTTTCTCTCTTTTGTAGATGCCGGTCCATACCATGAGCGGGACTCTTCGTGACGAGGCCGGATTCATCCGCGAGCTTCGCGTACTCGTCGACTTTTTGGGGTTTCCCCATGAGCCTGCGTTCCACGGGATCTTTCCTGATGCGAACGAGAGCTACTGCGAGGTCACGGTTGTGATCCGCCCCTCTTCCACGCAGCCACCCTTCTACACCCATGGAGTTGGAGGACCTTCATTCGTGGTGGCCAGCCAGCGAGCCGCTCTCCAGTCCCTCGCCGAGCTTCGACTGGTATACGACTGCCACCTCCGCGACACCATCTACCGCTTCATGCCCATGCGCACACCCGGGAGTCACCGCAGCATCTACATCAACTCCCTCCCTCAGGACAACTCCGCCATCGCCCGCACCATGAGACTCTTGGAGGCTATGGACAACCTTCATACGGAGGCCGTCCTCGACGCAGATAGCCAGCACGACACCATCGACTTCTACCGTCACTCATCGGAGAACCTGGCCCGCGAGAATGCTGAGCTCCGTCGACAAGTCCAGCAGAACCCCCAGCTGACTCTCGAGGTAGAGGAGTTGAGGCGTCAGAACGAGCTTCTACGCCAAGGCGCCATGGTCAATACCCAGCTCCGCCAGCAGCTCAAAGACTTGAAGAAGGATCTTGAGGAGATCGCACCTCTTCTGCCTCGCAAGAAGAAACCCCTTCGGATCCCCACCGTGAGGCCCAAGAGGATCTCCCGCAGTGCTCCACCCGTCGGACCATCCAGCTCCTCGACCCCGACCGTCTCCCATGAGCCCGTGATCGAGCCGTCCCCTGAGCTACCGTAGACGTAGTTTTACGACTGATTGTTTTCTTTTACTTGCTTGTATTGCCACCCATGTCAAATATAAGACATGAGTAAAGATTAAATAAAAATAAACATAAATGTAATCGCAAGAACGATACATTTTAAAATAAAACTTAAATATCATTTCCTAGACCTATTAGATCATAATCCCAATCTAAAGGAGAGAATCTACCTCTAGTTTCAAGTCAACGTGATTCGTTTGTCGCCGTTCTGCGAGAACAACTCCAATCATGAAGTCAAGACAAGTTGTCAAGAAAGCTCTAATTTAGCCAAGCCCAATCTATGAAAATATAGACTTGAAGCCTATCTTTAACCTTCTAGCCTTTCCGAATCTCGGGACGAGATTCTTGTTAAGGAAGTTAGGATTGTAACACCTCGATTTTTGCGAGGCATTAAAAATAAAATTTCCCCTTAATAAATAAATTTCAAGAAAAGTATTTAGTATAAATCAAGAAAGAGGAAAGCTAAAATATGGGCCTAAAAATTTCATTTAAAATTTGCTAGAGTATTTTTCCTAAAAATTCTCCTAAGCATCAAATTGTGTTCCAAAAATTTTCTTGAATTTTTGGTACCAAGGAATTCAATGAGACATAATCAACATCACTTCATCTTAAACCTCTAACACAAATTAATAAAATATATTACAACACGAGTGTTGAGTGAATAAAATACATGATAAATCATTTATATTAAAAATGATATAGGGCATGAGTGTGAAAGTTAATAAGGGACTAACATAAAGCATCTAGGTCAAATTATCCATCTTAGGCAATAAAATAAGTAACAATTTCCCCTTAATGACGGCACCTTCTTTTTGAACCCTTCAACTTCAGGATGGCCAATAACCAAGGATCAGAAGCTCCACACGATGGAAACACCTCGGGCAATCTGCCTCAGTGGGGTGCACCTGTACCTCAGCAGACCACTGTTGTCTATCATCCCACACTTGCGGAGGTGATGACAAAACAGAATCAACTGATCGCCACACTGCTTACCCAGATGCAACAACTACAAAAGCATATGCAAGAGCAGCAGGCACAGTTGTTCCGTCTCCAACAACACCAACACGAGCTCTCCCTTCAGCTAATCTGCGGGGACTTCGCCAACTTTCAAAGATTGGTGAACGAAGCAACTATACCAGAAACCAGTGTGATTCCACCTCAAGCCTCAACCCCTGCCAAGCCACAAACCACCCCCGGAGGGCCAGGCACAGACATCCCACCACAAGCACCGCCAGCCAGAAGGACACCAGTACCAGCTACCGGATACAAGAGGGACAGGAACGACAAGCCGATTGTGTGCTATAACTGTCGCCAAGGAGGACACTACACCAACCAGTGCCCCTAACCCAAGCGGGTGCCATCCTCCATCCCAAATCCAGAGAAACATACGCCAGATCACCACAAAGAAAAACTAGATACAACCAAAGACACTCCCAATTTGGTCTCAACCAACCCAGATCCGGAGATCGCCTTGCCTACTTCGGATGTAACACCTTTCCCTAATCCAGAACACCAGTAGAACTCAGTTCCTTAAGTTTTCCCGAGGTTCGCTTCGAATCTCGAGGACGAGATTCTCTGTAAGGGGGATAGGATTGTAACAGCCCCAAAATTAAAAGGGAATAAAATAAAAGAAATATAATAAATAAAAGAATTTCTGAATTTTGTTATTAATAAAAACCCTAAAAGAGCCCTATTAAAGCCAAACAGAAACAAATATTCAAAATTTGGACTTGAAAATTTTATGGGATAAACTAGAGACCAAGAAATATTTTTGAAAATTTTTACAAAATTTTAGCAACAGTGCTTCAAGCCTTAAACAAATAA
The DNA here is from genome assembly GCA_019279435.1 of Zizania palustris. Classification (NCBI taxonomy): domain Eukaryota; kingdom Viridiplantae; phylum Streptophyta; class Magnoliopsida; order Poales; family Poaceae; genus Zizania; species Zizania palustris. Next base: position 44,232,147 of record JAAALK010000287.1, read on the forward strand.
TTAAATTTCTGGAATTATTTTAAACAGAAAAACAATTTTAAATATTAATGGGCCGCAACCCTATTTTCCCTCCCTAAAGCCTTTCCAGCCCAGCCCATTCTGGCCGCGCCCACCGACAGGCGGGGCCCACCTGTCGGCACGCCCCCTTTTGCTTCCCGCCCACACGCGCCAGCCGGTCCCACTCGCCAGCCTCTCCCGCATTCCCCTCGACCGCTGCCACTCCGGGCCCGCTCGTCAGCCCCTTTCTTTTTCGCTCACAGCCACTGACAGGTGGGGGCCACCTGTCAGGCCCTTCTTCTTCCTCGGAAGGGGATCTCTCCCCTTCCATTTTGAGCCGGCGACCCCCCCCCTGCCATACTTGCCGCCGGCCGGACCCCATGCCAAATTGGCGCCCGATCTTCGTTTACCATGCTCCGGGGATCTTTTTCCCTCCATTTCCCGACAAGCTGGCGCCCCGGATCGACGGCATCGCGAGGATGGAAACCTCACCGGCGCCCAATTTTGGAAGCCCTCGGGTTTCCCTTTTTATCCTTCCAAATTTCACCTCCGACGACGCTATAAGAACCCCGGTGCTCGCCGCAATCTTCCCACACTGAAACCCCTCAAACCCTCCCCATCCCGAGCCGTCGCCTTCTTCATTTCGGCGTTTCCCCTGCTCCCACTCCGTCCGCCCCTCGCCAGTGCTCCGGGCCACCGCCGTCCTCGCCAAGGCCACCGTCGCGACCGCCGTCACACGCCCTACCCCGGCCCCACCTCCGTTGGGCCAGGACGCCGCCGGAGCGCCTCGCCGTCGTCGGACCCGAAGGCCTCCTCCGCCTCTTCTCGCCACCGGTCGCCGTCGTTCGCCCCTCGCCACTATCACCGGTACCACCGTGTTCCCCTCCCTTCCCTCTACCCATTTCAGCCGTCTCTCGGGGCCTTAGACCATCGTCGACGCCGGTGGGGGCTCGTCGCCGTTCGGCCGGAGCTGGAGACGAAGGCCTCTGCCTTCCCCCGTGCCGTGAACATGCCGGACGGGGTATCCACCGTACGATCGCGGATGAATGGCTGCGATTAAGACCTGAGATCGAGGGCCCAGATGGCCTTGACCGGGGTTGACCGGTATCGGTCAATCCGAGCCCTCCGATCTCACTTAATCGCCCCGCACGCGTCCTGGCCGTTGGATCTTGATCCTGCGGTTCTGATCGCTCCGGCTCACGCGCGCAGTCGCTGGTCCACCGTGGGCCTGGCTCACCGTGGACCAGGGACTGATTTCTGTTTAAAATAAAATTCAGAAAAATGGTTTAAACTTCCAAAATTCATATCTTGCTCAATTTAACTCCAAAGTTCACCATTTTGATTCTGGAAAATTTGTCTTTTCATCCTTTACACTTTTATGCAATAAAAACAATATGTTTATTTGGAACATAATAATCTTATTAAATAATAAAGAAAAATCCCCTTTAGAAATTAATTAATATTTCAATAAAATAAATCAGATAAACCCTTAACAATTTATAAAATAATATCAAAAGATATAAGGGCTCTACTTCACTGTTGTTAATACAATAAAAATGGAATAACCATTTTGTCCATGACATTTTATTAAATTACATTTCTAAGTCCCCTTTAGGATTTAAATCATATTACATTTAAAATAATCCAGAAAAATCCTTAAATATATATATATTAATTTCTGGGGACACAATGACTCCCTTACACTGTGTATAAGCTAATAAAAATATAATAATTCATTTTGCTCATTTTAATTTACCAACCACCATTTCCAAGATCCTTTAAAATAAATGATTAATTCATATAATGGGAATACAACACCCTACAAAAATATTATGAAAAACTATATAATAAATTCAGAGGACTTAATGACTTTGTTCCACTGTTCTAATGCAACAAAAATAAACATGTTCACTATGCCCACTTTAATCTATCAACTAATATTGCAAAAGCCCTTGTAGGATAAATTAAGTAATTCATATAATAGAAGTGGTCGCACCCGGGGCACTATAAGGACCGGTCTGCGGGATCTGTTGCAAAGCACTTCCGTACCAACCACAAGTCTAATGGGTAAGTCCTAACTGGAAGTGTGGAACACTCCGGCTCTATGCACCATAGTGGAGGGGTACAAGGGGCTAGCCCTCAGGGCGCTTTGTACCGACGATGGCTCAAGGGGGGGTATTGTGGAAACTCGACATGGCGAGACACGGTACGAAACCTATAAGAGGGTGCTGTTGAGTCGGGGGAGACCATATGGAAGGTTTTGGCACGAGTTCCCGTGAAATGGGTCATCTCGTTACACTTTGGTGTAAGTGATGAGTGCATGCCTTGTGGGTACAGTGGTACATCTCTGATCAGAGTAAAATCAATCTTTTCGAAAAGCCGAGCCCACGGTCAAGGGCGGGTTGTGTGACTACTCGCAGTTAGTTTACAAATTGTTTGAATGGATGAGTTATTCATGGCATGTAAGGACTGTTGTGCGAGGAGGTAAAACGTACTCCTCGAGTTAGAAGATGATGATGCATTCACATGTTTACTTTTCCGTACTAATAAATTGCTCACATTAAATTCTTTACAAATATGCTGCTTCCGCAAAACTAGCCACTATCTCCCTTGTTATTATCTTGCATTATATTTGCATTCGGTGGCTTGCTGAGTACGTCTGTACTCACCCCGTTGACTTACAACATCAGAGCCCGTCTACTACGAGGAGGATGAAGGTCTGGAGTAGCGACCCAGTCAAGGCGAGACTGGAAGGAGGCGTTCATCTAGGACCCTTTGATTTATTAGTTTCTCTTCATCTTTATTCACTTTTGTATTAGTACGGTCTACGAACCGTGAATGATTGCTCGTATTTGTACGTGGTCGCATGATGAACGTCTTGTTTTATTGATTTTCTATGGAATTTCAATAAAGTCCTGATTTATTAAATCGGGGCGTGACAGACGCTTTGTCAGTTTCAGCGCAAAACTGACGACAAGTGATCTTGGATCGGACTGTCCTGGAGTGAAGCCGTAGTCGCTATGAAAGCTCCGCTTCCGGACAAGTTATCTGTAAATAGGAGTTTTCTATTTTGTCCTTAGGCCCACAGTCAGTCAGTCGAGTCTGTAAAAATATCCTAAGGGCAGTTTGGTATTTTCCCTTTATTTCAACGTCTGTAAAAAACCCTAAGGGTCTGGTGGAATATTCTAGGCTGATTGGGCTGCCTATAAATAGGGCCCCAATCCCTAGGGTTAGGTGACCCTTTTTTAATGAAATCACTTTTCTAATCTATTGGGTCAGCTCTCTCTCCTTGCTAGCGCCGCCAGGTTCTTGTCTTGCTCATCGTGAGTTCTTCTTGTTCCTCACGGTTCTATGAGATTTTATTCTTGTCATTCGGTGTGCAGCGTTTCTTGTGGCTTTGCAGCTTTGTGTTACGTGCGATTTTTTATTCCTGAGTGTTTACTCCTCTCTATTTGCTTCTATTCTGCAGTCCGAGAGTACTAGTTCTTCCTGTCTATTCTTATTGCTGCAAGTAGTACTAGTTTCCTGTAGCTACAGTATGCTAGTTTCCTAGCCTTGCTTTTTCCTGACATGGCTTTTTGATCAAGAACGGAGTGTCTGGGACGTTCTTTTGAAGTTTCTGGCGGAGGTCCATACCTTGTTCGAAGTCTTTCTGCAAGGCAGGCTTCGATCAGACTTCTCCTTAGGCTCTGCTACCGTCAGTAACTCAGAACTTAAAGTGTGGACTTTGTTTCGAAGTATGCACTGATTCGATGGTTGTTTTCTGACATACTTCGTTAGTTTTACATAGCATACCTCGACAGGTTTCTAAGTTAGTTTCGAAGCATGTCTCTCTGATTGGCTTCGCTCGGAGTGTGTTACTGAGGTTTTTGCTATTGTTATTTCTGTGGATCTCAGTTTGTGCGCTCGAAGGTTGTGATTCGAAGTCTGTTTCTAAGCTTCGGTTTCTTGTGTGAGTGCTTCAGAGTTAGTCTGTGATTCGAAGGTTGCTACTCCGATAGTCATACTTCGATCAGGCAGGCTTCGGTTGTTTCATACCTCGCCTTCTTTTCGAAGCTTGTTTCTCTGTGAGTTTTGTTCGAAGTTCTCTGTTCGGAGTATAGGCACCAAAGTTTTGGTTTCGAAGGTTTCTTGGGTTCGAATACTTTGCTGCTCGTTCTTACACTATGCGAAGGTACTTTGACTGCAGGCTTCGATCAAGTTTTTCGAAGCTAGCTTCGCAGTAAACACCCTAGTGCAACATCTTCAAAGCACACCTTCGGCACGCGCACTACAGACCTCATCACTGTATACTCCGAACCAAGCTTCGACACTGCACAGTCTTCGGCTCAACCACTTCGAGGCTTCGACAACTACGGGCTTCAACACGGTAGTCTTCGACACTTCGAAGCAAGCTTCGACACTGCAGGCTTCGACGTTACAGGCTTTGACAAGTACCTTACTGGAGACAAACTTTGAACAGTAACTTCTCATCTCGTTCTATGTCCACTTAGATCAATTGCTGTGAAGTTTGTTCTACCATGTTTTGAATGCTTTGATTATCTGTCTATTAGCAATGTATTGGTGTTTCTTTGTCTAGAACACCAGTCGTTTATAGGCTAGATACTTTTCGGTTTTGGTGATCTGTTTACGGTTTGCTGCTTAGTCTTTTGAGGTGCGTTGGGTATTGGGAGCAGGCCATAGATTCGAAAGAATTATTAGGTGCCCATTCACCCCCCTCTAGTCACTACTTTCAGTCCTACAAGTGGTATCAGAGCCTCGTTAGGGTTTTTCCATACCTTAACTGGTTCTAAACCCCAGTAGTGATCATGACGTCTCCTGGAAAGGTCCTGTCCTTGGAAGCTTATGGCTATAATTATTGGAAGACTCGCATGCGAGCCTATCTCATGATCCAAAGCTCGGACATCTGGGACATTTGTGTTCACGCTACCTTCACCATATTACTAGTTGTTGAGCATAATACTCCTGGTATTGTCGCTCAGCATCTGAACAACAACAAAGCGGTGAACATTTTGTTTTTAGGATTAGGTCCCGCTGAATTTGAGCGTGTGAGCCATCTCTCCACTGCGAGAGAGATCTAGGCTACCCTCTAGGCACACCATGAGGGGACAGCCCAGTTCAAGGCTCAGCTCTATCAGACCTACCGGCGTGAATATGAGAACTTCACACAAAAGCCAGGTGAATCTGTTGAAGCGTTGTTTGGTCATTTTCAATCGATCATAAACAAGCTTCGGGACAACAAGGCTGAGGGTGTTCAGTTAGTCTCAGATCATGAGCAGGCGCTCAAGGTTCTTCATACCTTGGACCCTAAGATCTGGGAGATCAAGTTATCCTCTATCATTGAAAGCACTTCTTATGATACCTTGACCATTTCTGAATTGTTTAGCAAGCTGAAGGCCACTGAGGTTGATATCCAGTTGAGATCAAATCTCACTGGCTCTGGTTCAAAAACCCTGGCTCTTGCTACACCTTCTGTTGATCCCTCCTCTGTGAGCTGTGCTGGTTTCTCTCTTATGTCTATCACTGAGGATCAGCTCGAGTCGTTAGGAGATGATGACTTGTGTATTTTTAACAACCGGGTGCGTCGTGTTTATGACAAAAGGATGTTTAAAAGACATGGCATAAAATCCGGGTGCTTTGAGTGTGGTGACCCAGGACACTTCATCGCCGACTGCCCCAATCGCAATGGTCACAAGAAGGGCACCGGTGTTGGCTTCCACAACTCCGGCAAGCACGACAGCTCCTCCTTCAACAAGGGCAAGCCAAAGACCAGATTCTTCAGAAAAGCCCTGAAGGACTACCGACGTGAGAACAAGAAGCGTGACAAGGCCTTCTTCGCTGAGATGGAGAAGAGCTACTCCAAGTGGTCCACGTCTTCTTCCTCTTCATCGAGCTCAAGCGATGAGGAGATCATCATCAGGAAGGGGAAGGACAAGGACGATCCAGCGGGCCTTTGCTTCATGGCTTTCGGGGACAGACCGAAGAGCCGCTCACATCAACGCCGAAGATCACGCAAGAGCTTCTGCTCAATGGCTCTTGGGGATAAGGAAGAGAAGGGCTCCTTCGATGACTCCGACGACGACGACAACGAAAAGGTATCATCTTATGAGCGTGAAATCGTTGATTTACTTGATAGCAATCGTCAGGAGTTAAAATATCGAGAAAAATTGTTTAGGGGGGCTAAGAAGAGGATAGATGAATTAGAGAGTGAGCTTGCCGTGGCCAATGGTAGAATTGAGAGTCTATCTTCTTCCCCTTGCTTGGGTGATAGCAGTGAGTGCCAAAAGTGTGAGGTGCTTCTGTGTGACCTATCGACTCTGAATTCCAGGTACACAGAAAGGGTTGATGAGAGGGACGCTTTGGCCACTGAGCTTGAAAGTGCTCAACTGGAGCTGAAAGATGCTCAAGCCACTGTCGTCGTGCCCTGTGTTGATTGTCCATCTCATCTAGCTAGTTTAGCTGAGCTGAAAGCCAAGGGCGATGATCATTTGGGTAATTTGGAGAGAGTGAGAGCTGAGCTGGTGCAGACTAGGCTAGAGCTTGAGACACTGTTAGTTCCACCCACTGTCTGTGAGAACTGCTTGTCTCTTAGACTAGAGTTGATTAAGCTGAAAGCCGAGAAGTCTGTCCAGGTAGATAGCGAGTGTGAGACTTGCTTGTCTCAGGTGGAGGTTCTAGCTTCCTTGAGAGAGGAGCTAGCTGATTCTCAGAATGAGAACTTTTACCTCCGTTCTATCCTGAGTTGGATCAGTGCCAGAGAGCCACAACTCGGCATGATGATCCAGCAGTTTAAGAGGCAGGATGAGTTTGGGGTAGGTTACACCTACACCAAGGCTGACTTTGAGAGTGCCATTAGCCTGGCAGTGGAGTGGAGTAAAATGACTCCTGAGCAGAGATACTCCAAGACTCACTCCACTGAGTCTTTCCAGGCTAGTCAACCCAAGGATGGAGTGATCCAAGAACAGCCCAAAGCTCCACCCAAGAAGCCCATCTGGGTTCCAAAGCCCTCTCAACCCAAGAAGACTACACCAAACTCCACTAAGCCCAAGAACCCCAAGCCTCAACCACATCCCAAGAAGCCCACCTATCATTGTGATTATTGTTAGAGAGACGGGCATCTTGCGGAGTTTTGCTTCAGGAGAAAGAGGGTTGAGAGAGTAGAGAGAGCTCGTGGTGGTCAGGAGCAGTTCTACCAGCAGGGTGGTAGACTAAGGGTTCCTCGACGCGGGGAGAGGCTGGAGGCCAGGCCGCGTTGTGTAGGTGGTGGTAGAGGAGACAACTTTTATGCCCGTGCTCCAGATGGTGGTGTTCGTTCTAGCAGAGCTCCAGGCCATTTTGGCTACGGTCCTAGACCTCGTGGCCGAGGCTTTAGGCAGAACCAAGGACCGCGCTTTGAGCCGCGCTTTGATCCAAACTCTTCTGATGGTTTTTGCTTTCCGTCTTTTGAGCAGATGGCTCGACACTGGTTTAGTTCTTTTGCTAAACCTAGTGCCGGACCATTTGCTCCCCCTTACAACCACTGATTGTACAGGATCGGGGACTAGAGGACGTTTGGATCATGGACTCAGGATGTTCTCGCCAAATGATGGGACATCGTAGATGGTTCTCCAGTCTCACTCCCCCGAGCTCCAAAGAGTACATCATATTCGGGAACAGTGGTCAAGGGAAGGTACACGGCATTGGCTCAATTCGCATTTCAGACCATTTCTCTTTGAAGAACGTTGCTTTGGTTGGAAATTTGAACTTCAATTTGATTTCTGTTTCACAACTTCTTGAGGATGGTTTGGAAGTTCATTTTAAGAAGGGTATTTCTTCTGTGTTTGATTCTAGAGGGTCTTTGATTTGCCAGATCTTACCTTTTGGTAAGGTTTTCCGGATTGACTTCTCTAGTTCTTTTGGCCCTTCTCGCTGTTTGATTGCTGGATCCTCCTCTGAGCTCTGGAAGTGGCATAGGAGGTTAGGTCATTTGAGTTTTGATCTGCTAGTCAGGTTGAGCTCTATGGACCTCATCCGAGGATTGCTCAAGCTTAAGATGGAGAAGGATCTAGTTTTCCATCCCTGTCATCACGGGAAAATGGTTGCCGCTTCTCACTCACCTGTGACTCAGGTGATGACTTCGTATCCGGGTGAACTATTACACATGGACACTGTCGGTCTAGCTCGGGTATGCTCAGTCGGTGGGAAGTGGTATGTGCTTGTGATTGTTGATGATTTTTCTCGATTCTCGTGGGTTTTCTTTTTGGAGTCTAAGGATGAGACTTTTCTTTTTGTTCATGACCTGATTTTGAAGTTGAAGAATGAGAACAATGGTCGGATGCGAGCAATTCGCTTTGACAACGGCTCTGAGTTCAAGAACTCTCAGTTCATCAGCTTCTGTAGTGATCAGGGTCTTGATCATCAATTTTCTGCTCCTTACACTCCCCCACAGAACGGCGTTGTGGAACGAAAGAACCGCACGCTAGTCGAGATGGCCAGGACGATGCTCGATGAGCACAGGACTCCTAGGCATTTTTGGGCTGAAGCCATGAACACGGCTTGCTATCTGGCCAACCGCATTTTTCTTAGAGCTTACCTTGGTAAGACTTCATATGAGTTGCGGTTTGGTAGACAGCCCAAGGTGAGCCAATTGCGTGCGTTTGGCTGCAAGTGCTTTGTGCTCAAGAAGGGAGGGCATTTGGACAAGTTTGAGTCTCGTTGCTGGGATGGAGTCTTTCTTGGTTATGCATTGCATTCGCGAGGCTTCCGTGTTTGGAACCTCGACTCCCAGCAGCTTGTCGAGACTTGCGAGGTTTCATTTGATGAGTCCTTGCCTTCTTTGTCTCCTTCTTTTGAGCCTTCTGGAGATGGTGAGCGCGGAGAGTCCATCTTCGAAGAAGATTATGACACTCCAGCTGCTGATGAGGGTGGGCCTTCTGCACAGCCTGCAGAACCCACACCTTCTAAGACTTCGACTGAGGACGAGGGCGGACCTCTGATCACTTCTTCCACTTCGATCGAGCCCCCTCAGTCGAGTCCAGAGGTGAGAAACCAAGTGTTGGTTTCGGTGCTAGTGATGAGTGATTGACAGGCTTTTACCCCAAGGTTCGAAGGGGTACCTCCGAAGGTGTTCGGAGGAGGGTACCTCCGAAGGGGGTTCGGAGGATGGACCTCCGAAGTATGTTCGGAGGTGGTTTCACTGAAGGGTGTTCGGTGTTTGGTTGCTGCAGATGTTGCAGCGGAGTGTGTTTGTCGGAGGGGGTCCGATAATACACGATGACTGGGTTTGTACCGAAGGCTTCGGTACTTTGGGCGGTACACCGGAGTGTGTGCCGGAGGTTGCTAACCCGGAGAGGTCTCCGGAGTACTGGATACACTTGTCTCATTGTCTGTGGTGCGCAGGGACTTCGGAGGCGACGGACAGGTTCGCGGCAGGTGAACCTGGGTCAAGCGAGAGGCTTGATGCCAGGGGAGCGGGGAGCTCCGTCACGGTGGCTGCGAAGGGGGTCCGGGTCGGTCCTCGGGTCGAGGTGCGCCAGGTGAAGGCAGAGAGTGCAGAGCGTGGCTCCGGTGAAGGTACTCCGAGACAAAGTCCTCGGAGGTGAGGCACTTCGAAGGTACTCCGGATGGAGTGACTTCGGAGTTGGATGGATCAAGTCCTCTGCGGAGGCAAGGAGTTCGAAGTGTGCTCCGGAGGGAGACATTCGAAGGTGCCCGACGAAGGTCTCAGAAGTCGAGGCGCATCGAAGGCATGGTCCGGGTGAGGCTCGTCGAGGAGTGTGCTCGGGGAGAGACACTGCGACGAAGGGCTCATGGAATGCTTCGTGCGGAGGCCTTGGATGAAGGAGGGACTTCGAAGGGTGGTACTCCGAAGGTGGGGCTTCGGAGTGTGAAAGTCTTCGGAGCAAGGCTAGCTCCGGAGTGTGGTTGTCTTGTGGTGCTTCAGCCTGCATGGCTTCGGTACACGGACTGACGGAGTTCGAGCTGGGCGGAAGCTGCGAAGCCGTGGTGGTCCACTCCGGAGGTGTTGGTGCGAAGGCCCAAGGGCTTTGACGGCTTCGGCTCAAAACCGTCACTGTATCGAAGGCTGACTTCGGTGAAGCGAAGGCCATCTGGCTCAAGGCTTCTCACCGAAGCTACCGCACCCCTCGCGTGCGAAGGGGGGCTTCGGAAAGGTCAAAGGCTGCAAGTCTGACAGTGTCTGCTCTGCAAAAAGCTGGCGCTGTCCCCTCTGCAAAGGCTGACAGAGAAGCCTCCAATAAAGTTGACTACCTTTTGTACCCCTCAGTTCTGTAGAGACAAAACCAATGTAAACCCTAGGGGTAAAGTAGTCAATTCCTTTGGGTGAACTGTGGGCTATAAATATGGGGGCTCGGTAGGTAACATTTAACACTTTGAGCATTTACTGTTGAGCTCCTGTAGCCACACACTTCGTTGTATTCATCCAGAGAGTTCATTTTCTGTGTTCCTTGTTCAAGCGGCGAAGTCCTGCTTCTGTGTGCTTTTTGCTTGAGCTCGCTTTACATACCTCGCTAGTTGTAGTGCGCCGAAGCCTGTCTAGGCGAAGGGTGTCTTTGTGCGAAGTGTGTTTTTCAGTGTGCTGTCGCTCTGTGTAACAGGAGGCGAGACCTCGCTGCTTACTAGCGAAGCCCTGATCGTAGCCCGTTTTGCTTCTTGTGTCGAAGCCCCTAGCGAAGTCTATTAGTGTGCGTTTAGACCTTCGTGTACGAAGCCCAGCACTAGTTGCTGCTGCCAAGTACTTGGTCGAAGTCCTCAGTGGGGTGTCTACTCTTGCGAAGGGTGAAGTGCGAAGCCTGCTCGAAGCACCCTGTGTGCGGAGCCTGCACTGACTTAGCAGAGTAGATTTTCGAGGGTTGTTAGTGGAGCGAAGTCTTCTTGGCTTCGAAATTTTGCTCCTGCGAAGGCTGTGTTCGGAGCTGTCAAAGCACCTCCGAACCAGACCTCCGAAGGTAGTGTTCGAAGCCTGTTCCGCAGAAGACAGAACTGAAACCGAAGGCTAGTTTTTTAGCCCGAAATTTTAAAAGCTCCCATTCACCCCCCTCTGGTCGCCGTTTCTGGTCCAACAATTGGTATCAGAGCAGGTTAAGATCACCAGTTGACCTTAACCGGTTTTGTGATCTGTTGGCGACATGGATAGAGGCAGTAAAATTCCTCTGTTCGATGGGACAGATTTTGCATACTGGAAGGTGCGCATGGAGGCTTACTTGTTAAGCCAAGGAAATGCAATTTGGGAGATTGTGGATTCACAATACTCCATTCCTGATACTCGCACCACTCAAACTGAAAAAGATCAGTATAATGCCAACTCGAAGGCAAGAAACATATTGTTCATTGGTTTGAGCCGGAGTGAGTTTGATAGGGTGCAGCACCTTAGGATTGCTAGGGAGATTTGGACAACTCTCACTATTTTTCATGAGGGCTCTACTCAGATCAAGGCCAGGCGCCAAAGCACATACAATCAACAATATCAGCTATTTGTGCAGGCACCTGGTGAATTTATAGATGCCATGTTTTCACGCTTTGATGCTATAGTGAGTAACTTGCGGTCCAACGGGACGCTTGCTTACAATGATCATGATAGGGCTATCAAGCTTCTCTATGCTCTTGACCGTAGCATATGGGAAGTGAAGATATCCAGCATTGAGGAGTCTGCAGGTTATGACACATTGACCTGTGATGAGCTCTTCAGCAAGCTGAAGTCCACAGAGATTGCCAAGGCATCTCTTGCGGTGCACAGAAGCTCTTTGCCACAGCCATTGGCATTGGTTTCTAGCACTAGCCGTGGCACCACTGCAGAACCAAGCACATCTGGCACTTGTGTTCTTGCAGATGATTTTGCTTTGTCCTCCCTGGTCTCCGTCACAAAGGAGCAGGTGGACACTCTAGATGATGATGAGCTTGCTCTCATTGCCCGGAGGTTCACCCGTTTTCATCATGAGAGACGGGATCAGAGGAGAAGTGGTTTTAGTGGTTGCTTTGAATGTGGCGACACCTCTCACATTAAGGCCAATTGCCCTAAGCTCAAGAAGAGAGATGAGAGTGAGCGCCCCAAATACCACAAAAAGGAGAGGAAACCCTTTGTAAAGGGCAAGCGCGGCAAGGTGGCTAAGAAAGTAGCCAAAGCTGCTTCCAGGGCTTTTGTTGCTGCTCTCAGCGACATCGACACTTCCTCAACTGAGGAGTCGAGCTCTGAGGACAAGAAGGACAAGAAAGGACGAGATTTCACCGACCTTTGCTTCATGGCCGACAGCGATCACAGCGGCGATGAGCTTGACTCATCTGAGGTATCTCTATCCTATGACCAGCTTTCAATAAAACTAGATGAGCTGAATGAAGTAGTTCTTGGTCAGGATAGATTGCTTGTGCAAGCCGCTAGAGAAAGAAAAGACCTTAGACTTAGGCTAGAATCTGTTTCTACTGATTATGCCATGCTTAAGTCTAAAGTTAATGATGCTGAATGTGATTCTTGTACCACTGTCATGGGTGAGCTTGCTCAGTTGCGTTCTGTTCATGCTCAAACTCTTTCTGAGCTTGAGACTGCACAGAAGCAGCTTTTGGAGGTGGATTCTAGACCTCATGATATTACTGAATGCATGAACTGTTCTTTATTACGCGAGAGCATTAATTTACGTGATAAACATGTTCATGATTTGGAGGCTAGATTGGAGAGGGCCGGTAGTTCTAAGGATGTGCAACCTGTTTGTGACACTTGCATTACCCTTAAGGACCAGCTAGGCACTGTTAGAGAGCGAGCTGAAAACCTCATGTCAGAAAATGAATACATTCTTTCCGTGGTTAATAAATGCACTGAGGGAAAGGGTAGGATGGATTTGCTCTTGGCCAAGACCAAGTTGTGTGCTGACAGAGCAGGGGTAGCTCTAGGTTTGGGTTTTGAGAGGATTTCTTCAGACAGTGAAAACAAAACTGTTTTTACCTCTCCCACTACCCTAGAGAAAGAGAGAGCTCTGTTAGACACCCCATCAGCCAAAAAGCCTACCCGACCACCAAAGAAAGCCACACCTCCTGCCAAGAAAAATCCTCCCAAGAAAACCACTCAGAAGAAGCCCAAGGAGCCTGTGAGAGTTGCTCCTGTGACCCATGAGAGTGCCCCTAGGAGAGTGTTTCACTGTTCTTATTGTCAGCGGGCAGGTCATTTGGTTGGGTTCTGTTTTCGTCGCATCAAGGATGAGCGACGCTCTCAGGCGATGAGTTACCAGGATATGCATTACCCATCTTTAGGTATGCATGAGTCTGAGTTCTACTCTCGTCCTGTTTTCGAGGCTCCTCGTGCTTCTCGGAGAGGTTTTGCTCCTCGAGGTGTTCACCATGTTCCATATGGTGTTAGACCTCGGGCGAGTAGCTTTGTACCTCGTCAGAGCAGGAGACCTCGACATGTTGTTCGATCTCAGCATGTAGGTAGACCTCGCACTTTGCATCATTTCGATTTTCCTGTGCGTAGGCCGTCTACTTTTACTGCGCCTACTACTCGTGTCACTCAGTGCTGGATGCCTCATCATTATTTCACTCACCCCAGCACTGAGCGATCGAGATATTCTTATCATGTGTAGGCGACAGATCGAGGCTTGGAGGGCACATGGATCATGGACTCCGGTTGTTCACGCCACATGACCGGAGATGCAGCTTGGTTCTCCAGCCTCACCACAACCAAGCAAAGGGAACATATCACCTTCGGAAACAATCGAAGGAGTAGAGTGAAAGGTAAAGGAGTGGTAAGAATTAACTCGAACTTCACTCTCAAAGATGTTGCTTTGGATGAAAACCTGGGATACAATTTGCTATCTGTATCTCAGTTGCTTGATGAGGGCTTCGAAGTGCGATTTCATCGCGATACTTCGCAAGTGCTCAATTCTGATGGCGTTGTGGTGTGTAAGATTTTTAGAGTTGGGAGAGTTTTTGGAGCTGATTTTTCAGAGTCGTCTGGTTCTTCTCATTGTCTTGTTGCACATTCGACTTCTGAGCTTTGGAAGTGGCATAGGAGACTAGGGCATATGAGCTTTGAGTTGCTCGCTCGTCTGAGCGCTCTAGGTCTGATCCGAGGATTGCCCAAGCTCAAGTTTGAGAAGAATTTAGTTTGCGCTCCTTGTCGACATGGAAAAATGATTGCTGCTTCGCATTCGCCAGTCACCACAGTGATGATTGAACAACCCGGAGAACTTCTCCATATGGACACTGTAGGTCCTTCTCGGGTTAGTTCTTTAGGCGGCAAGTGGTATGTATTAGTTATTGTCGATGATTTCTCTCGCTACTCTTGGGTCTTCTTTCTTGCCAGCAAGGATGAAGTGTTTTCACACTTTCGGAGCTTGGCTTTGAGACTTTTTACCGAACTCCCTGGTGCATTGAAATTCATTCGAAGTGATAATGGCACTGAGTTCAAAAATAGTCTATTTGTTGACTTTTGCATGGAGCATGGCATAGAACATCAATTCTCTGCTCCGCGGGTTCCTCAACAGAACGGTGTTGTTGAGAGGAAGAACCGCACTTTGGTTGAGATGGCTAGGACGATGCTTGATGAGCATGGGACTCCTAGAAAATTCTGGGCTGAGGCCATGAACACAGCATGTTACATCTCAAACCGAATCTTCTTGCGCTCAATTTTAAACATGACATCTTATGAGCTACGTTTTGGGAGACAGCCCAAGGTTACTCATCTTCAAGTTTTTGGCTGTCGCTGCTTTATCCTAAAACGTGGTAACTTGGATAAATTTGAGTCGCGCTCTTCTGACGGGATCTTTTTGGGTTACACAACACATGGTCATTCTTATCGTGTTTATAATTTAGAGACTAACACTGTCATCGAGTCATGTGATGTGACTTTTTATGAATCAACCCCCTCTGTTAGTTCTACACTTGAACAGTCAAATGAACACGACATGGAACAGACCATCTTCGAAGAAGAAGATCCCGGAGAATTCGAGGATGAACCCCTGCTACCCTCGACATCAACCCCCGAAGCCGACCCCACTTCAACCACTTCGGCACGAGGTCTCGAAGCGACTACCTCAACGTCGGTCATCTTGGACCACTCCAACGCACAAGTTGAGGGGGAGACTGCATCCCGCCGCGAGGCTCCACACCATGTTCAAAGGATGCACCCTCCCGAGCAGATCATTGGTGAGCTTGATCAAAGGGTAACACGTTCTCATGCTCATTTCATTGATTCCGCTTTTGTTGCTTCTTTCGAGCCCTTAGATGTTAGTCATGCACTTTCTGATTCTAGTTGGATCAATGCCATGCATGAAGAGCTTGAAAATTTTGAGAGAAACCAAGTCTGGTCTTTAGTTGATCCTCCACCAAATGTTCATTTCATTGGAACAAAATGGATTTTCAAAAATAAACAAGGGGAGGATGGGACTATAGTTAGAAACAAGGCTAGACTTGTAGCTCAGGGCTTTTCTCAACTAGAAGGGATTGATTTTACTGAAACTTTTGCACCTGTTGCTCGCCTTGAGGCTATTAGTATTTTGCTTGCCTTTGCGACATCCCGGGGATTCAAACTCTATCAAATGGATGTCAAAAGTGCTTTTCTTAATGGCTTCATAGGTGAAGATGTTTATGTAAAACAACCCCTTGGTTTTGAAAACCCCAAGTACCCACATAAAGTCCTTAAACTTCATAAGGCTCTTTATGGACTCAAGCAGGCCCCTCGGGCATGGTATGATAGACTTAAGTCTTTTCTGCTTGAGCGAGGGTATTTGATGGGCTCTGTTGATAAAACACTGTTTACTCTCAAGCATGGCAAAGATTTCCTCCTAGTTCAAATTTATGTGGATGATATCATCTTTGGTGGCTCTTCTCATGCTTTGGTTGCCGAGTTTGCAGATACCATGGGCAGGGAATTTGAAATGTCAATGATGGGTGAACTCACCTTTTTCCTTGGTTTGCAAATCAAGCAAAGCAAACAAGGTACCTTCGTCCACCAGACGAAGTATACCAAGGACCTGCTCAAGAAATTTGACATGACAGATGCGAAGCCCCTCGCCACTCCAATGGCTACATCTGTAGCATTGGACCCTGACGAAGATGGAGAAGCCGTAGATCAGAAGGAGTTCCGAAGCATGATCGGCTCCCTCCTCTACTTGACTGCTACGAGGCCGGACATACACTTCGCAGTGTGTCTGTGCGCTCATTTTCAGGCTTCACCACGAGCTTCGCACCGCCAAGCGGTAAAGCGCATCTTAAGGTATCTCAAACACACCCTTGAATTTGGCATATGGTATTCAGCATCTTCATCTTTATATATTCGAGGTTATTCCGATGCGGACTTTGCTGGGTGTAGGATTGATAAGAAGAGTACCTCTGGTACTTGTCATTTTCTGGGTACTTCTCTGGTTTGCTGGTCTTCCCGCAAACAGTCTAGTGTTGCACAATCGACGGCTGAGGCCGAATATGTTGCTGCAGCTAGCTGTTGCTCTCAGATTTTGTGGATGGTTTCCACTTTGCGGGATTTCGGGTTAGAGTATAAGAGTGTTCCACTTTTCTGTGATAACACTAGCGCTATTTGTATTGCAAACAACCCGGTTCAGCACTCCAGAACCAAACACATTGATGTGAGATATCATTTTCTCAGAGATCACAATGAGAAGGGTGATATTGTACTTCAATATGTTGATACCCAACACCAGCTTGCCGACATTTTCACAAAACCCCTCGATGCCTCTCGATTTGCATACTTGCGTGGGGAACTTGGCATTTGTCACCCTTACGGCATTTTGTGAGGGGGAGCAGATTTAGATGGATGTACATTTGCTAATTGTGTTGAAATTGCATTTACATCTTTTGCACTTATATGCCTGATTATAATCCATGACATCATGACAGCTCAGCTCTTTTTAATTTATCTGAAACATTCATGTGCATGATGTTGTCTTTTCAAAATCAAATCGTGCTCACTGCTTAGTCTTGAATATAGCATGTTTAGGCAGGACTGCTTTTAGCTATCTTTTATCTGCTTGATAGCAAGACACTGTTCATTGGATGCTAAAATTGCAACTTGAAAAATTGTTCTACATTTTCATGGATATTCATAAAGTGCCAAACAATTGGTTCACTTAATTAAAATCAAAAACTCCATGATTTGCACAAGTGAAAAGATTCAGGTGGGTTTGTTTGTCACACTACTCTATTCTAGACTGTTTTCCATTGCACATTGGTCTGAACTGGAATAGTGTAGTGTATGCCAAAATCATTGCCTTAAGCTTCTTATGGTTTTCATGCCTAGGCTTGGCCTGATTGGAAAGTATAAGGTGGACAAACAAATAACCCCTAGCACTAAGAAAAGAACAACAAAATTCTTTGATCATCAAGTTTGCTTTCATGCTCCATTTGAACTGGACTTGTCTGTCTAGAGTAGAATTTGACTAGCTTTGCGCAGTCCCTGCTTTTACTTGTCTAGTTTCCTTGACTAAGTGGTGATGCTTTTATTTCAAAAATGATCAAATCACATTCCTCATCATGTTTTTCGAGAATATTAATTGAAGCTGAGCCCATGATCATTGGTGTTATTGTTGGCATATTTTTGCTTTATATGTCTTTGCAATTCTACTCATTTCCAAGCAATGCATCTTTTTCATGCTCCTTGATGCTTGCATTGCCAAAGGGGGAGAGACTTTCTACGTTCTCTGCCGCAAGGGGTATAGTTTCCAAAGGGGGAGAAAATTTGACATAAAGGGGGAGAAGGTTCTTTGTTGCCAAAGGGAAAATTTAACTCAGGGGGAGTTTTTATCTTGAGATTTGCCGAAGGGGCCTTTACTCTTTTGAGAAAGGGGGAGGAAAATTCTTCTGTCAAGTGACATGATTTGGCTCTTTTCTGAGTTTTTATGGTCACTTGTGTGCTGAATTTTTTTCATATTTTCTTGAACTTGAATTTGGTTGTCAATGCACACATCAAGGGGGAGATTGAGAAACCAAGTGTTGGTTTCGGTGCTAGTGATGAGTGATTGACAGGCTTTTACCCCAAGGTTCGAAGGGGTACCTCCGAAGGTGTTCGGAGGAGGGTACCTCCGAAGGGGGTTCGGAGGATGGACCTCCGAAGTATGTCCGGAGGTGGTTTCACCGAAGGGTGTTCGGTGTTTGGTTGCTGCAGATGTTGCAGCGGAGTGTGTTTGTCGGAGGGGGTCCGATAATACACGATGACTCGGTTTGTACCGAAGGCTTCGGTACTTTGGGTGGTACACTGGAGTGTGTGCCGGAGGTTGCTAACCCGGAGAGGTCTCCGGAGTACTGGATACACTTGTCTGCTTGTCTGTGGTGCGCAGGGACTTCGGAGGCGACGGACAGGTTCGCGGCAGGTGAACCTGGGTCAAGCAAGAGGCTTGATGCCAGGGGAGCGGGGAGCTCCGTCACGGTGGCTGCGAAGGGGGTCCGGGTCGGTCCTCGGGTCGAGGTGCGCCAGGTGAAGGCAGAAAGTGCGTAGCGTGGCTCCGGGTGAAGGTACTCCGAGACAAAGTCCTCGAAGGTGAGGCACTTCGAAGGTACTCTGGATGGAGTGACTTCGGAGTTGGATGGATCAAGTCCTCTGCGGAGGCAAGGAGTTCGAAGTGTGCTCCGGAGGGAGACATTCGAAGGTGCCCGACGAAGGTCTCAGAAGTCGAGGCGCATCGAAGGCATGGTCCGGGTGAGGCTCGTCGAGGAGTGTGCTCGGGGAGAGACACTGCGACGAAGGGCTCATGGAATGCTTCGTGTGGAGGCCTTGGATGAAGGAGGGACTTCGAAGGGTGGTACTCCGAAGGTGGGGCTTCGGAGTGTGAAAGGCTTCGGAGCAAGGCTAGCTCCAGAGTGTGGTTGTCTTGTGGTGCTTCAGCCTGCATGGCTTCGGTACACGGACTGACGGAGTTCGAGCTGGGCGGAAGCTGCGAAGCCGTGGTGGTCCACTCCGGAGGTGTTGGTGCGAAGGCCCAAGGGCTTTGACGGCTTCGGCTCAAAACCGTCACTGTATCGAAGGCTGACTTCGGTGAAGCGAAGGCCATCTGTCTCAAGGCTGCTCACCGAAGCTACCGCACCCCTCGCGTGCGAAGGGGGGCTTCGGAAAGGTCAAAGGCTGCAAGTCTGACAGTGTCTGCTCTGCAAAAAGCTGGCACTGTCCCCTCTGCAAAGGCTGACAGAGAAGCCTCCAATAAAGTTGACTACCTTTTGTACCCCTCTGTTCTGTAGAGACAAAACAAATGTAAACCCTAGGGGTAAAGTAGTCAATTCCTTTGGGTGAACTGTGGGCTATAAATATGGGGGCTCGGTAGGTAACATTTAACACTTTGAGCATTTACTGTTGAGCTCCTGTAGCCACACACTTCGTTTTATTCATCCAGAGAGTTCATTTTCTGTGTTCCTTGTTCAAGCGGCGAAGCCCTGCTTCTGTGTGCTTTTTGCTTGAGCTCGCTTTACATACCTCGCTAGTTGTAGTGCGCCGAAGACTGTCTAGGCGAAGGGTGTCTTTGTGCGAAGTGTGTTTTTCAGTGTGCTGCCGCTCTGTGTAACAGGAGGCGAGACCTCGCTGCTTACTAGCGAAGCCCTGATCGAAGCCCGTTTTGCTTCTTGTGTCGAAGCCCCTAGCGAAGTCTATTAGTGTGCGTTTAGACCTTCGTGTACGAAGCCCAGCACTAGTTGCTGCTGCCAAGTACTTGGTCGAAGTCCTCAGTGGGGTGTCCACTCTTGCGAAGGGTGAAGTGCGAAGCCTGCTCGAAGCACCTTGTGTGCGGAGCCTGCACTGACTTAGCAGAGTAGATTTTCGAGGGTTGTTAGTGGAGCGAAGTCTTCTTGGCTTCGAACTTTTGCTCCTGCGAAGGCTGTGTTCGGAGTTGTCAAAGCACCTCCGAACCATACCTCCGAAGGTAGTGTTCGAAGCCTGTTCCGCAGAAGACAGAAGTGAAACCGAAGGCTAGTTTTTTAGCCCGAAATTTTAAAAGCTCCCATTCACCCCCCTCTGGTCGCCATTTCCGGTCCAACAAGAGGTGCCTGCTGCTGACTCCGGTGAGGTGACTTCAGATCACGAGGGATCCCGAGCTGTTCAGCGTGATCACCCCTCAGAGCTCATCATCGGTGATTTGTCTGCAAGGACTTTGCGTTCTTCTGTTAACTCACTTGTTGTGTTTGTTGAATCTGCTTTTGTTGCATCTTTTGAGCCCAGAGACGTTTCTCATGCTCTTTCTGATTCGAATTGGATTAATGCTATGCAAGAAGAGCTTGAGAATTTTGTCCGCAATCGGGTTTGGACACTGGTTGAGCTGCCACCCGGATGCAACCCCATAGGCACCAAGTGGGTGTTCAAAAACAAGCAAGGTGAAGATGGGGTTGTGGTGTGTAACAAAGCTTGATTAGTTGCCTAGGGTTTTTGCTAGAAGGAGGATATTGATTTTGAAGAAACTTTCGCCCTGTTGCCCGTCTTGAGTCCATTCGCATTCTCTTAGCTTTTGCCGCTTCGAAGGGTTTTATGCTTTTTCAAATGGACATCAAGAGTGTGTTTCTGAACGGGTACATAGAGGAGGAAGTTTATGTTAGGCAGCCCCCTGGTTTTGAGAACCCTAAGTTTCCTCGACATGTTTTTAAGCTGCAGAAAGCTTTATACAGTCTGAAGCAAGCCCCTAGGGCTTGGTATGACCGGTTAAAGCAGTTTTTGTTGGGGAAGGGCTTTGTGATGGGTTCTGTGGATAAAACTCTTTTCTTGCTCAGAGATGCTTCAGATTTCTTAGTCGCTCAGATTTACGTGGACGATATTATCTTTGGCGGTACTACTAATGATCTTGTGTCCAAGTTTTCTGAGATGATGCACAACGAGTTTGTAGCGCCCCGATTTAACAAATCGAGACATTATTGCATTTCCATAGAAAAACAATAATACAAGAGGTTCATCATGCGACAACGTACATACGACAATATCCATGGTACGCAGACCATATTTATTACATCAAAGTTTTGGTAAAAACAGTAATAAAGATAATTAAAAATCTGCATGACGAACATCTCCTTCAGGATCTTTCTTCTCGACTGGGTCGCTACTCCAGACCGTCTTTATAGTAAGCATCCTCTGTGGGGTCCAACGGGTATGAGTACAAAAAGTACTCAACAAGCCACCGCAAATGCAAGTAATAATGCAGGATAATAAACAAAGAGGGGTAATGGCTAACATTGCGGAAAAGTACATTTTTCAGTTATTGCATTTAGGGTAGTCAATTTTAATCATGCGAAAAAGTAAACATGAGCAATATTAACATCATCTAACTCGAGGAGTACGTTTTACCTCCTCGCACAACAGTCCTTACATGTCAACCAACATGCACATACATATTCAAAGTAAACTAACTGTGGGATGTCACACAACCCGCCCTTGACCGTGGGCTTGGCTTTTCGAAAAGATTTAAGAATCTGATCAGAGATGTACTACTGTACCCACAAGGCACGCACTCATCCCAAACGAGATGACCCATACCACGGGAACTCGTGCCAAAACCTCGGCATGAAATGCTCCAAGCGATAACCACCCGCTCTAGGTTTCGCCGGCGCGCCGGGCCGCATCCTGGCTAACGTCGCACCCCCTTTTGCGCCACGTCGGTACAAGCCACCCGCAGGTGCTGCTTGACCCATCTCCAAACGGTGGCCTCGGTTTGGAACACTCCATACCTTAGTTAGAACTTACCCACTAGACTTGTGGTTAGTACGGAAGTGTATTGCAACGGATCCCTCAGACCGGTCCTTATAGTGCCCCGGGTGCTTCCGACCAATGCCCTAGCTTTCACTCGGAACCCACCATGCATACACTCACAACCATAACTCATCACCAACAGAAATCCAAGGATAAGAAGTAACGGGGATCATATAGTAGAACCATTTTACTACGACTCATTTTTATCCTATAGAGATCGTGTCAATACATTGGACACTAGCTAATATCATTAATCATGTGGTGATAAGGAGGTTAGGCGAGATAGCATGGCTTGGGTTGCACATCAAGGTCGGGGGATCCTAAATAAATATATTGTAAGGGTTCATTCGACTAATGCATATATAACCTATGTGTTTTAGCGATAGTTTAATCAAACATGGGTTCAATATGCTCAAAAGATTTGTTTGGTGACTTGCCTTGTTCAGCGAAAGGCGAGGGAGGGACTTCCGGGAAGTATTCCGGCTCCTCAGTGGCGTCGTAGTCTTTTCAATGTAATAAAGTAAAATAAAATGAACACATCATTCAATCAAACAATATAATAATACATGATAAGCACATAGGTTAAAGTTGGTTCGATTAAAAATAAAATAAATTTAATTGTTAAGGTTCTGAGATTTATTTCATACTTAATTTTAAAGGAATTAAAATGAAAAGTTGTCCTTTTTAGAAAGGGTTGTTTAAATGTGATTATTGTCATATTAAGTTTCCTAGTAAATTTTTAAATGGAAAGTTCATGTTAGTTTAATGGTTCTCAGTACATGGACTAAAAAGAATAATTATAAATTTTTCTGAAGTTTAAATATTTGAATTTGTATTTAAACCCTAAAGGCATTTGAATATTCATTTGAATAAACATGAAATGTCCAAAGTATACCCACAGTTTTTATTGCATAATCATGTAGAGAATAATATTATGAATTTTCTGAAATTGGAATGGTAATTTTTAGAGTTCAAATGCGCCAGATATGAATTTTACAAGTTTTAAACCTTTTCTGGAATTTATTTTCAAATTTAAATCCTCTCGGGTCCACGGTAAGCCAGGCCCACGGTGGACCCGCGCACTGTGCGCGTGCGCCGGATCGAGATCCGCCGTTGGATCGCGATCGAGCGGTCACGGGCGAGGCGGGGGAGATAAAATGACGTGGACGGCTGAGATTAAAACGTTTGAACCGGTACGCGATGGACGCTCCAGATTAAACGTGGGTTTTTAAATCTAACGGACGCGCGAGACTAAAACATACCCTTTCGCTCAGATCCGATGGCGCAGATTAAATCGCACATGGGATTTAATCGGTACCGTTAGATCCAGATCGCACGGCCAGGATCAGATCCGACACGGCACGGGTACTCGACCCGTGCCGGTCGTCTTCTCCGGCAACGGCGGGCGGGCCAGCGGCCACGGCGGGCGACGGCGGTCGGGTCTAAGGCCAAAAATGGAAAGAGGGGGCTACGGGGATCACGAGGGTACCCTTGCGGCGGCGAGCGGTCGACGGAGCGAGGCCGGCGACGAGCGGGGGCGGCGAAGGTGTTCGGTTCCTTGGCGGCGACGGCGATCCGGCAGGGTCCGGCGTCGATGGAGGGGTGGCCGAGGTCGGGGACGTCCTTGCGGTCATGTTGGTGGCGGAGGCGCGGACAGAGGTGGTCCGAGGCGATGGCGAGAGGTGGCCGGAGGCGAAATAGGAGGAATGCGCTAAAAGGCGAAGTGTGGGCGCTCTGCTTGGTCTGAGTGCTAACGGACGCGTGAACCGAATGCGGTGGAGGGCAGTGGTTTAAATAGGGGTACCGGTGGGGGCAGGGAGGGCGCAATTGACAGTGGCCGGGGATAAATGTGTTTTGACGCCGGCGAGCTCGGGTTGAACGTGGTTCATCGAACCTGGACGCGAATCGGCCGAGTTTAATAGGGGGAAACGGTCGGCGTGTTGAGGGGAATTCATTGCCGGCGATGGATTAAAGGGAGGGGGTCGGTGGGGGCGGATCCGAGGCGAGATTAGGGCTTCGGCCAGTGAGGGGGGGATTTGGGGGTGGATCTCGCGGGGACGACGAATCTGACAAGTGGGGGCCACCTGCAGTGAGCGCGAACGAGGAAGGGAGGCGGCTGACGGGTGGGGCCGTGGCGTCGGGCGTGCGCGCGAGGGGAGGCATTCGGCGCCGACAGGTGGGACCAGGCTGTCAGCCTAAGGCGAGCGGGGTAGCGGGCTGGGCCGGCCGGGAGAGGGAGAAAGGGAGGGGAGAAGCCCATTACTGTTTCCAAGGTTTTCAGATTTAAAATAATTGCAGAAAATGGATTAATATTTTGGGGTATTTCCAGAGTGGATAAAAATTTGTAAAAATTCTCAAAAATGTATTTTGGCCTTGGGAGTTTATACAAAAATTTTCAGCTCCTGGTTTGGTCATTAACTCTATGATGTAGTTCAAAAGGGTATAAAAGGGTATTAAAGGTATTTTCAGAAATATAAAATCCAGGAAATTGAATTAAATAATATTTTTATTGTTTTGGAAATTTGGGGTGTTACAGAGTTTGAGATGAGCCTCATGGGTGAGCTCAAGTACTTCTTAGGGCTCCACATCAAGCAGACCAAGGATGGCACCTTCATCCACCAAGGTAAGTACACTCGAGACATGTTGAAGAAGTTCGACTTTGGTGGAGAGCTGAAGCCTCAGATGACCCCAATGGGCACATCTGGGGGCCCGGACAAGGACGAGAGTAGCGTCAAGGTCAATGAGAGAGAGTTTTGAGGGATGATTGGTTCGTTGCTGTACTTGACGGCGACAAGACCGGACATACAGTTTGCCGTGGGGCTGTGCGCGCGCTTCCAGTCTTCACCGCACGCGTCTCATTGGCAGGCTGTCAAGCGTATTTTCAGGTATCTCACCTATGCGCCCGATCTCGGTCTTTATTACTCAGCATCATCATCTCTTGATTTATCTGGCTTTTCGGACGCTGACTTTGGTGGGTGTCGGTTGGATCGCAAGTCGACTTCCGGTACCTGCCAGTTTCTTGGTTCGTCACTTGTTTCTTGGTCTTCTCAAAAGCAGTCTGGAGTTGCACTTTCGACCACTGAGGCTGAGTATGTAGCTGCTGCTAGCTGCTGCTCACAGTTGGTTTGGATGATTTCCACTTTGCGAGATTTTGGGTTGTTTTTTCCTACCAGAATTCCTTTGTTTTGCGACGGCACTAGTGCGATTAGTGTAGGGAAAAACCCTTGTCTCCATTCAAAAACCAAACACATTGATGTGCACTTTCACTTTCTGAGGGATCAATATGAGAAAGGTGTCATTGACCTTGTTCATGTTGATACTCATCATCAGTTGGCTGACATTTTCACCAAACCCCTAGATCAGTCTACCTTTGAGCGTTTACGAGGGGATTTGGGTGTTGTGTATCCTTTTTAAGATATTTTGAGTCAGTTTTTCTTTCTTTCTTACTCTTTTCTTGAGTCTTTTTGTGTGTGTTCATATCATACATACTCACATATCACACTTTGAGCTTGCTTCTGTTATATGATTGAACTGCTTTACTTATTCTAGTTGGTACATGCTTTTGATTACTTGTCGATGATCTTGCTTTGGTTCAGTTCACTTGATATGTCTGATATCTCTCATATGCGTGGCTTTTATGCTTTAAAATTGAAAAATTATCACCATTACTTCTGGTAACTAGCATGTGTAGGCTCAATGCTCTTGCTATCTATTACATACCTTGTAGCTAGTTTCTGACTTAGATGCGAATATGCAACTTGGACATCTTTATGCTTTAACATGGAAAATATGCTATAAAAATGATAAAAATCAAAAATGAATGAAAATTCCATGCCTTTTATGCTTGAGTTGAAAAGATCCAAGTGAGTTTGCTTTGTCTCATTGCATTGTTCTAGACTGCTTACCATAGCACTTTGGTATGAACTAGGACAGTGTAGTGTATGCCAAGACCAATGTCTTAAGCTTCCGATGGTCCAGTTCTGGCCTAGGCTTGACTTGGTCGGTTATCATAAGGTTTGACATGCAAATAACCCTTGGCACAAATGAAAAAGGATAATGAAAAAACCTGAAAATTAAAAAGACAACAAGTTTGCTGAAGCACTTTGTTTTGGACAATGTTTATCTTGGTAGATATCAGTTAGCTTCTGCATCTCATGCTTTACCTTGCTTGTCAACTGGAAAATGTGGTGATGCTTTTGTTTGCAAAAACAGAAAAATACATGCTAATGACTTTCCTTAGATATTATCTGTTGCACTGATCATGCCATGTGTCTTAGATAGTATGTCTTTTTCTATACTTGTTAGATGTTGTAATTGCAGTCAATCATATTTGAGAAGCATGCTTTCTACACTCCACCTGCACCCCATTTGCATTCATTACATATTTTGAGGGGGAGTTGCATTTCAGGGGGAGTCTGTGTCTCTTTAGAGTGCATTTTGTCTCGCTTGATGAGTCCACTTGTCAACAAGGGGGAGAAATTTTGGGAGAAGAGTTTAAGGGGAAGTTTTGGCTTTCTCTGGGATTTGTTTCAGGGGGAGTTTTTGTCCTGGTTGTCCTTACTCTTTTGATATCCTTGTTGATGTTTCTGAGATTGCACTCATTTTGAGCTTTTACCTTTTTGGTTAACCATAATGACCGCTTCTTGCTTTTGTTTGGCTTTTGGTCATTAGGGTTAAACTTTTACTTTATTTTCTTCTTCTCTATTTTCTTGTGTTTTGTTTTCGTGTTTCCACAGTTGTTCGCAGGTACTGAAGAGCTGATGAAGAGAAGTGTTGACAATGCACTCATCAAGGGGGAGATTGAGGAGCCATGCTGAAGAGCGTGGGCCTCATGGCTCCAGATGTGATGAGTCATTATCAATGGTAGTCAAAAAGGACTGAAGAAAGAGAGAAGACCTGCTACGTCTGGGTCGCGTGTGACTCAGGTACACGGGCAGCGAGCGACTGTCGAGCAGAGGGGCCGCGAAGTCGGGCTGGCCCAATCCGGGTACTTAGGCTAGGAGCAGTAGAGGATCCACTGGGCTGTTGACCAGGATTGACTCAGGTACACGGGCGGCGAGTGATTGTCGGGCTGAGAGAGCTGCGGAATCGGGCCAGCCCAATCCGGGTACCTGGTGCAAAGTCAGTGGACGCTTTGTCAGTTCCGGCGCAAAACTGACGACCGCTGATCTTGGATCGTACCGTCCTGGAGTGAAGCCGTAGTCGCTACGAAAGCTCCGCTTCCGGACAAGTTATCTGTAAATAGGAGTTTTCTATTTTGTCCTTAGGCCCACAGTCAGTCAGTCGAGTCTGTAAAAATATCCTAAGGGCAGTTTTGTCTTTTCCCTTTATTTCAGCGTCTGTAAAAAACCCTAAGGGTCTGGTGGAATATTCTAGGCTGATTGGGTTGCCTATAAATAGGGCCCCAATCCCTAGGGTTAGGTGACCCTTTTTTTAATGAAATCACTTTTCTAATCTATTGGGTCAGCTCTCTCTCCTTGCTAGCGCCGCTAGGTTCTTGTCTTGCTCATCGTGAGTTCTTCTTGTTCTTCACGGTTCTATGAGATTTTATTCCTGTCATTCGGTGTGCAGCGTTTCTTGTGGCTTTGCAGCTTCGTGTTACGTGCGATTTTTTATTCCTGAGTGTTTACTCCTCTCTATTTGCTTCTGTTCTGCAAGCCAAGAGTACTAGTTCTTCTTGTCTATTCTTATTGCTGCAAGTAGTACTAGTTTCCTAGCCTTGCTTTTTCCTGACATGGATTTTTGATCAAGAACGGAGTGTCTGGGACGTTCTTTTGAAGTTTCTAGCGGAGGTCCATACCTTGTTCGAAGTCTTTCTACAAGGCAGGCTTCGATCAGACTTCTCCTTAGGCTCTGCTGCCGTCAGTAACTCGGAACTTAAATTGTGGACTTTGTTTCAAAGTATGCACTGATTCGATGGTTGTTTTCTGACATACTTCGTCAGTTTTACATAGCATACCTCGATAGGTTTCAAAGTTAGTTTCGAAGCATGTCTCTCTGGTTGGCTTCGCTCGGAGTGTGTTACTGAGGTTTCTGCTATTGTTATTTCTGTGGATCTTAGTTTGTGCGCTCGAAGGTTGTGATTCGAAGTCTGTTTCTAAGCTTCGGTTTCTTGTGTGAGTGCTTCAGAGGGCTCCGATTCAGAGTTGGTCTGTGATTTGAAGGTTGCTACTCCGATAGTCATACTTCGATCAGGCAGGCTTCGGTTGTGTCATACCTCGCCTTCTTTTCGAAGCGCGTTTCTCTGTGAGTTTTGTTCGAAGTTCTCTGTTCGGAGTATAGGCACCGAAGTTTTGGTTTCGAAGATTTCTTGGGTTTGAATACTGTTGGACCGGAAACGGCGACCAGAGGGGGGTGAATGTGAGCTTTTAAAATTTCGGGGTAAAAACTTAGCCTTCGGTTCAGTTCTGTCTTCTGCGGAACAGGCTTCGAACACTACCTTCGAAGGTCTGGTTCGGAGGTACTTCGACAGCTCCGAACACAGGCTTCGCAGGAGCAAAAGTTCGAAGCCAAGAAGACTCCGCTCCACTTACAACCATCGGAAATTTACTCTGCTAAGTCAGTGCAGGCTCCGCACACGGGGTGCTTCGAGCAGGCTTCGCACTTCACCCTTCACGAGAGTGGACAGCCCTTTGAGGACTTCGACCAAGTACTTGGCGGCAGCAACTGGTGCTGGGCTTCGTACACGAAGGTCTACACGCACACAAACAGACTACGCTAAGGGCTTCGACACAAGAAGCAAAACGGGCCTCGATCAGGGCTTCGCTAGTAAGTTGTGAGGTCTGGCCTCAAGTTACACAGAGCGACAGCACACTGAAAAACACACTTCGCACAAAACACCCTTCGCCTAGACAGGCTTCGGTGCACTATACTAGCGAGGTATGTAACGCGAGCTCAAGCAAAAAGCACAAAGAAGCAGGGCTTCGCCGCTTGAACAAGGAACACAATAAAATGACCTCTGGATGAATACAGCGAGGTATGTGGCTACAGGAGCTCAACAGTAAATGCTCGAAGTGTTCCATGTTACCTATCGAGCCCCCATATTTATAGCCCACAGTTCACCCAAAGGAAATGACTACACTACCCCTAGGGTTTACATTGATTTTGACTCTACAGAACTAAGGGGTACAAAAGGTAGTCCACCTTTATTCTGGAGGCTTCTTTGTCAGCTTTGCAGAGGGGACAGTGTCAGCCTTTTACAGAACAGACAGTGTCAGCCTTGCAGTCTTTGACCTTCTGGAATCCTCCCTTCGCACGCGAGGGTGCGGTAGCTTCGGTGAGAAGCCTGAAACCAGATGGCCTTCGCTTCGCCGAAGATAGTCTCCGATACAGTGACGGTTTTGAGCCGAAGCCGTCAAAGCCCCTTGGGCCTTCGCACCAACACCTCCGGAGTGGACCACCACGGCTTCGCAGCTTCACCCAGCTCGAACTCCGTCAGTCCGTGTACCGAAGCCATGCAGGCCGAAGTACCTCAAGACAACCATACTCCGGAGCTAGCCTCGCTCCGAAGCCTTCCTCACTCCGAAGCCCCACCTTCGGAGTACCACCCTTCGAAGTCCCTCCTTCGTCCAAGGCCTCCGCAGGAAGCATTCCATGAGCCCTTCGTCGCAGTGCCTCTCCCCGAGCACACTCCTCGACGAGCCTCACCCGGACCATGCCTTCGATGCGCCTCGACTTCTGAGACCTTCGTCGGGTACCTTCGAATGTCTCCCTCCGGAGCACACTTCGAAATCCATGCCTCCGCAGAGGACTTGATCCAACCAACTCCGAAGTTACTCCATCCGGAGTACCTTCGAAGTGCCTCACCTCCGAGGATTTTGTCTCGGAGCACCTTCAGCCGGAGCCACGCTCCGCACTCTCTGCCTTCACTTGGCACGTCTCGACCCGAGGACCGACCCGGACCCCCTTCGCAGCCACCGTGACGGAGCTCCCCGCTCCCCTGGCATCAAGCCTCCCGCTTGACCCAGGTTCACCTGCTGCGAACCTTGTCCGTCGCCTCAGAAGTCCCTGCGCACCACAGACAAGCAGACAAGTGTATCCAGTACTCCGGAGACCTCTCCGGGTTAGCAACCTCTGGCACACACTCCGGTGTACCGCCCAAAGTACCGAAGCCCCTTCGGTACACACCCAGTCATCGTGTACTGTCGAACCCCTCCGACAAGCACACTCCGCTGCACAGCTGCAGCAAGCAAACACCGAACACCCTTCGATGAAACTACCTCCGAACACCCTTCGGAGGTACCACCTCCGAAACCCCTCCGGAGGTATCCTCCTCCGAACACCCTTCGGAGGTACCCCTTCGAACAGAGATAAAAAGCATGTCAATCACTCATCACAAACACTGAAACCAACCCTTGGTTTCTCAAATACTTTGTTGCTCGTTCTTACACTATGCGAAGGTACTTTGACTGCAGGCTTCGATCAAGTTTTTCGAAGCTAGCTTCGCAGTAAACACCCTAGTGCAACATCTTCAAAGCACACCTTCGGCACGCGCACTACAGACCTCATCACTGTATACTCCGAACCAAGCTTCGACACTGCACAGTCTTCGGCTCAACCACTTTGAGGCTTCGACAACTACGGGCTTCAACACGGTAGGCTTCGACGCTTTGAAGCAGGCTTCGACATTGCAGGCTTCAACGTTAGAGGCTTCGCCAAGCACCTTACTGGAGACAAACTTTGAACAGTAACTTCTCATCTCGTTCTATGTCCACTTAGATCAATTGTTGTGATGTTTGTTCTACCATGTTTTGAATGCTTTGATTATCTGCCTATTAGCACTGTATTGGTGTTTCTTTGTTTAGAACACCGATCGTTTATAGGCTAGATACTTTTCGGTTTCGGTGATCTGTTTACGGTTTGCTGCTTAGTCTTTTGAGGTGCGTTGGGTATTGAGAGCAGGCCATAGATTCGAAAGAATTTTTAGGCGCCCATTCACCCCCCCTCTGGTCGCTACTTTCGGTCCTACACTATCCCTGTCGGGATCGGCCTTCGCGTGATTTTCTTCGCTGCCGGTAGATTCCATCAGAGGATGGGCAGACCTAGAAAAGAAGTTTCACAAGTACTTCTTCGCCGGCATCCAGGAGATGAAGTTGACTGACTTAACGTCCGTAAAACAGAGGATGAGTGAGTCAGTCCTAGATTATATATAGAGGTTCCGGGACGTGCGAAGTTGATGCTACAGCGTGAACCTCAGTGATAGTCAGTTAGCAGAGCTAGCATTTAAAGGACTTTTGAGCCCCATCAGGGAGAAGTTTTCATCGCATGAGTTCGAGAGCCTCTCGCAACTGCTGCAAAGGGTATTGGCCCATGAGAGCCGATTGTAGCACTCGGATTAAATAAAACCCAACCTTTATGAGAATTAAAATAAATCCTTTTTCTGAAAATTCTGATTTTTCTGAGTTTATATTATTGCTCTAAAATTTTGGGTGTTACATCGATTCCAAAAAGCCGGGCAAGACAAGTACGAGAAGAAGGTTGCGTACACCCAAGTGTACCACTTGGACTCCGACGAGGACAACGACTTTGACACAGAAGTCAGGATGGCCGAGTGGTATAATAACAAGAAGCAGGTAGCATGTCCATGGATAAAATCGGCCGAGAAGGAAGAGAAGTATGAATTAGATATCAACAAGGTCGGTAAATTATGTGACCTGTTGCTTAGGGAGAAGCAAATTTACCTGTCGCCTGGCCACATAATACCACCTGCCGAGGAGCTGAAGAAGAAGAAATATTGCAAGTGGCACAATTCCCCATCGCATCATACTAACGAGTGCTAGGTCTTCAGGCAGCAAATCCAATCGGTCGTAGAACAAGGCCGAATCAAGTTTGTTGATGAGAGACAACCGATGAATATAGACGACCAACCATTCCCAGTCAACATGGTGCACACACACTATGGTGATAATCGGCATACGAGGAACGGGAGGTGGATCAGTCGAAAATGTCACCTCAGCAAGACTTATCGAAAAATATCAGAAGAGGTCAACAGAAAGGGAAGGTAGCGGAGACGAACGTTAGATTGATGTGATCTAGGTGTGATAGTTTGAGGCTTCATCGGTTGACTCCGACATCTCTTGCTATTGTATCTTTTTCATGTTGTATACCATTCATCTAAATAAAGTATGCATGATACTTTGATATATTATTAAGATCATCATGATTAACTACTGTTTTGGTTAGGTACGATCTAATTATTGTGATGATTTTCATGATATAGACATGTTATTTGGCAAATTTTATTTATTTCTATTGGAATATAAGCTGACAGGTTATCTACAATTCAACGTCGCATCTTATTTGTTATCGGAAAAACCCTCATTGGCCTATACGTGTAAACTTCCCATCTCATCGGCCGATCGCACACTCGCCCGATCGTTTCACCCATGGTCATTGGCCCTACAACTGATCGGCATGATATTCCAAGATTATTCCATCCACTGCGGTCATCAGCTCGATAGCCGATAGACTATATTATTGATCATATTTTCCTATTTCCTTATCAGTTGCAGGGTCAAACTGATTAGCACGCCTTGAACCCCTTTTTTAAGAACGTAAGACCCGCACTGAAGTTAAACAGATCTCTCAGGTTATTCGTGTGTCAAAGTGTGACCAAAAAACACACCAACAGTGAATCAAGTCGCTTTCGTCGCCACCAAAGCATGGACCTCTCAGTCAGAGCTCCACCCTTGACTGAAAGTGTTCTCGCAAAGGAAGAAATCAACACGAACAACAAACTCCCAGTAAAATTCAACTTTGGAGAGGAAAACGGAAGCTTTGGATGAGAGATTCCGATGCCCCAAACTCAAGCATAGAGAGTGTCCTGAATTGAGAGATTTTCTTCTCGTTGCAAATAAGCTACCAGGCACGAAAATAGATCTAAAAACAATAGACAGAATTTATGAGTGCTCCTAACACCACGTGTTAATTGCTTGAGGGAAGCAAGTAAGCGGGCCAAGAATGGTTATGTGGATGAGCCCTCGAGGTCATTCTGCAACAGCGGATAGCAGGCTCAGTCGAACACGTACAAATGAGGAAGAAGAACAGGCAAGGGCAAAACAAGCAATACTGAAATGTAGTGGTCTGCAAACGGACCTAAATGACATAAACGAAAATATTACGAAATAATAATAGTATTAAAGTAAATAGGTAAATAATTTTTTTTGAGAAAGAGAGGGCTACGAAGCCCACTCCCATTTCCATTAGAGAAATGCAACTACTAGCAACAGTCTTACAGATCCAACACCAAAAACAGTAGCACAGTTTAGCAACTAAGCCAAAAGAACACCCTATGTACTTTCAATCTTATTACATGCCAACATTCAACCAGACCCAGCACCACCGCACCCCCAAACCAGCGGATACAACCAACAAAACATCACTTTTCATTCACCCAGCAGGTTTGTTGAAAACTTCCAGCCATGATTGCGCGAGATAAGATCACTTGCCAGATGTTCGAGAAGACGCACCGCCAAGGCCAGCTTTCTTCCCCCTTCCTCCGACTTCTGTAAAATCATCCACGAAGACATCCAATAGCAAATCAAATTAACAATGACTAATGGATCCTTAACCGTCTTGTTTTGAAAGCAGACTTCATTTCTAGTCTTCCAGATGGTCCAAAAAACAGCAGCTAAACCCACTCCAACCAACTTCCTCAGATGTATATTCAGATTCAAATACCACGCTCTCCACAAATGATCCTGATTCGCAAAAGGACCGATATTGAACCCAATTTTCAGCAAACTCCAAACAAATCTAATCACCACACAATCAAAGAATAGATGTTGGACAGATTCATCTTTTCCACAGAAGAAACAATTCTTTGATCCCCCTTTCCAACCTCTTTTCAACAAATTGTCTTTGGTCAGAATTTTGTTTTTCAAAGTTAACCACAGAAACAGTTTAATCTTCAAAGGAATTCTCAAATCCCAACACACACTTCTATCCTTAACCAAATTTTGCACCTTCAAAGCCTTATAAAACGACTTAACAGAGAAAACCCCATTTTTTGACAAAGACCAAACAACTGAGTCATCAGAATCAGAAAGTTGTACACCACTGCACATTTGTTTCAACCTGATCCAAGAGCGGAATCTACTACCAATCAAATTTCTCCTGAATTTGAGAGAAGACAGATTACTCATCAACACCTCAGCTACAGTTAAGTCTTTCCTCAAAGCGACACAGAACAAATCAGGGAATTGATCAGCAATAGTGCTAGAACCAAGCCAAATATCATTCCAAAAGGAGGTAATTCTCCCATTCCCAATTTTCACTCGACAAAAACTCCTATAAATGGGTTTGATATCCATCAGACATTTCCAGAATTGAGAATCACCTATCCTACCTTCAATCTGAGACAAGGTTTTATTACTGCAATACTTTCTTTTTATCAAAGTCTGCCAAATCCCCTCCTCATTATCTAGCTTCCATAACCACTTGCCCATCAGAGCCTTATTCATCATATCCAAATCTAGAACTCCCAAACCCCCAAAATCCTTAGGTCTGCAAATCACAGACCATTTCTCCAAATGATATTTTTTTGCCCCTTGATCTTCTTGCCACAATAATCTAGATCTATAGTAATCAATTCTTTTTTTGACACCTTTTGGCAAGGAATAAAAAGAGAGCATATACAATGGGATACTACTCAAACAAGAGTTCAAAAGAAGGAGTCTACCACCCATATCAAGCATTTTCCCTTTCCAGCAGTTAAGTCTACTTTCAATCTTATTTTCACAACACTTCCAATCCTTATTAGTAATTCTGGTCTGACTGATAGGTAAGCCTAAATATTTCATGGGGAAAACACCTAATTTGCAGGTAAGCATATGACCCAGCATCTTTTCCCTCTCCTTACTCAAGCCTATACCAAACACCTCACTCTTGTGAAAATTGATTTTAAGACCAGACATTTGCTCAAACAAACAAAGAATAAACTTCAAATTTTTCACATTCTCCAAATCATCTTTCAGTAAGAAAATTGTATCATCAGCGTATTGAAGAATAGACACACCACCAGGAATATGTTCACCTCCCAACCCAGAAATAACACCCCCCAACACCGCTTGCTTCATAAGAAAAGAAAGAGCATCAGCTGCAAGATCAAAAAGCAAGGGGGAAAGAGGATCACCTTGCCTCAAACCTCTATGAGTTTGAAAAAAAGGACCCACTTGATCATTAAACTTAATATTCACCTTCCCCCCCATTATCACTCTCATGACCCAATCATTCCACTTACTAGGAAAACCCATTGCTTCTAAAATTTGAAACACAAAAGTCCACTTAATCTTATCATAGGCTTTTTCAAAATCAACTTTAAACAGAATGCCAGAACCTTTATTCTTATGTAGAGAGTTCAAGATTTCATGTAAAGTCACAACACCATCAAGAATGTACCTACCTTTAATGAATGCAGTTTGAGTATTAGAAATTAGGTACCCAGCACTTTTCTCTAACCTATGCATCAAAACTTTAGTTAAGATTTTAAAGCTCACATTTAACAAACAGATGGGTCTAAAGTCTTTAATATGCTCTGCCTGTGTACATTTAGGAACTAAGGTCACCATGCCATAATTCAGCCTAGTAATCTCATCCTTTCCCAAATAGAAATCATTAAAAATATCAAGAAGATTATTTTTCACCAGATCCCAGAAATGTTTGTAAAATTCTATTGGAAAGCCATCAGGGCCTGGGGATTTATTATTCTCCATATTGAAAACCACTCTTTTCACCTCCTCCTCAGAGAAGGGTTTCAGGAGATCAAACTTATCATCCTCATTAATCTGAGCCATACCCCTACCCATAATCTTAATATTAGTTCTAGTATCTTCACCAAACAACACTTTATAGAACTCTGTCACATGTTCCATAAGGACTTTAGGTTCAGAGATCAACAACTCACCATTCCTTAAAAAAGGAATCAAGTTTTTCCTTCTTCGACCATTAGCTTTTGCATGAAAGTATCTAGTATTACTATGTCCTTCAAGTAGATCTCTCTCTTTACTCCTCTGAACCCATTTATCATAGTCTTCTTTCATCAAATTTTTAAAGAGCAACTCAAGATCTCTTCTCTCCTTCCTCATATTCCAATCCAAGCCAGTTATTTCACACTTTTTATCCAACTTATCTATTTTCTCCAAGACTGCCTGTTTAGATCTCTTATAAAAACCTTCCCAATTGATATTCCACCCTCTCAGCACCTTTCTTAAAAGGGACAGTCTGGCCTGCCACTTATCAAGTGGAGAACCAGAACAATTAATCCTAGCCCAAGTCTCACAAACTATAGTTTTAAAATCATGTCTAGAAAGCCAACTATTTTCAAATCTAAAATAGAAGTCTTACCTATGGATCCACCCAAGTCAATCAAAAGAAGAGCATGATCAGACAAAACCCTTTCTAAGGGAATAACCTTAGCCAAAGGAAACAAGGACTCCCAATCCACAGACATCAAAAATCTGTCTAATTTTTCAAAAGTAGGGTCAGAATGACCATTGCTCCAAGTAAACATCCTCCCACAAAGAGGCAACTCTCTCAAATTATAATTCTCAATAATAGCATTAAACAGAAAACTCCACTTATTATAACCCCCTGGTTTATTCTTCTCCTTCTCTTTTCTCAGGATATTGAAATCCCCCCCAAACAGGGTAGGTTCAGGACACTTAGAACATATTTGAGAAAATTCAATAAGGAAATCCTCTTTATGAACATGTTGAGCAGCCCCATAAATGACCACTAAATTCCAAAGCTTATTATCAATATTATTCACTAATTGAACTTTCACAAAAAAGGAACCAATCTCAGAATTAATAACCTTCAAAGTATCTAAATTAGCCCCCACCAAAATCCCACCAGATCTACCCTGAGCAGGAATCCACTTCCACCAAAAATTAAGCCCCCCACTAATCACCTTGAGAGTTCTGGGAGAAAAATCTTTTTCATAGTCTCCTGTAGCCCAATAAAATCCATTTTCTTTTCTTTACAAACATCAGACAAATGTTTTACTTTCTCAATATTACCCAAACCTCTTATATTCCAGATTAGGCCTTTCATTTCACTTCTTTTTCTTATTTATTCTCAAAGTTTTTTTTCTAGGATGAACCTTAGCAATGCTAAGGTTTCCTATCCCTTTCCTCCCTTTTTGTTGAATGCTAGGCTTTAGATCTTCTAGATTAAAATCTAAGTCAGATCCATCATCATCCAACTCCCTGGTTAACTCTTCCAGACCCACAGTGGTCTCTTTATGCTCATCCATATGGATAGCAACATCTTTAGAATTATTATATTCAGCTAAATACAAGGAGATTCGGGCCTCTTCCAAGTTTTTGATCAGCCCAATATTCTGATCAATTTGGTCTATATCACAACCCAAAGAAACTCCCAAAACCTCAGCCATTTGACAAAGAGACACATTACTATCATGAATAAAGGAGGGGATATAATTACCTTTGTCAACAAAAGCATTCTGAGCTTCCTTTCGAGAAGTAGCCAATTGAAGCACAGTTTTATCCTCTTTAGCTTTTAGTCTATCACACCTCCTTAGCTCCTCTTCTTCTTGATCCTTATCAGGTAGCACCAGCCCCACTCTAGCAGCAAAGTCAACTGACTCCTGGGAGTCAATATACTCTTCACTGTCAGTTATATGAATCCTACCCCCCTCTTCTCCAGAGATATTCTCAGTATTATCAACTAATCCATCCAATGAATTATTTTCCTCTCTATTCATATCATCATGGAGTTTACCATCACCCATCAAACTATCATCCAACACAGAAACATTCTGTTTCCCAGACTCAAATTGTTTAATCTCTTCCAATTGAAGTTTCTCAGCTATCACTTCATCATTCAAGATACATTTTAACTCATCAGTTGCAGTCACAGTGTCAACTCTCATTACAGACTCTTTGTAGGAGGAGCTCATAGGAATGCCAGAACTCACCTTCCCTTGGATTTCAACACCTTTCCCAATGTTCCTCTTCTTGGCAGGAACATCAAAAGAATGGCCCACATGCATACCTTCTGCAGAATCCAACAACCGTTTCACTTTGTCTTTAATATTAAACCAGCCCACCATGATCATCTCATCCAAAGAGAAAGAAACCTCATACATCAGCAATTTTGGTGTTGTGAGAATCAGAGTCATAGGAAGCACAAAAGTATTCATCATTCCAACCCTAATCCTAACCACATCTCTGTTACGAACAGATTCCATATCCACTTCTAACACCACACCCAGATTAGAACCCACCTCACAAAGAGACAAGTAACCTTTCATTGAATCAGGCAAACCAGTAACCACCACCCAAACCTCATGTAATTTACCAGCAGCCATCGCTTCATGGGTCCATGCACGCACTTTTATTCTAACATTAGTACCCTTAAGAGTGAATTCTTCAAAGTTGGCAATCTCATCTAACCTCAACTTGGTCGGGAACCTAACTTGAAAGGACCCGTTACCCATATCTTTAGACCTCCAAGCCCAGTTCCATTTGAACTGTTGTGCAAACCCCTCATCCATTTGTTTCTCAGATAAGTTTTTCCCCTCTTCAACTGAGACTAAGGCCATAGGATTGACATGTTCCTTGCTAAAAGCATCCTTAACATTTTGAATCAAAATGCAACCAAGACCCTCTGCACCACTACCCACAAACTTAGCTACAGGTTTTGGTTGTTTATCCAAGAAACAGTCAT
Organism: Zizania palustris; assembly: GCA_019279435.1. NCBI lineage: Eukaryota > Viridiplantae > Streptophyta > Magnoliopsida > Poales > Poaceae > Zizania > Zizania palustris. The sequence goes on from JAAALK010000287.1 coordinate 44,270,482, forward strand.
TAGTCCTATGAGAATGCTTTCCACAAATCACACAATAAACCGCAACCTTGCAATCTTTAACAACATGACCCATACTTTTGCATCTCATACAGAAAACATTGCCATGCACTTCCTTCTTACTTTCCTCCACATTCACAGCATCCTTATCCACAACAGGGTTAGGGTTTACCTTATTGGCATCCTCAAGACTTTCATTTACCTCAACTTGCTTAGCAGCCCTCTCCCAGTTAGTAGCCAAATCAGCACCAAGCACTACCGGATCTCCAACCGTGGCACCCCCTTCACCACCAACATTCCCATCCGCCTTCGTCATAATTCCCAAATCAGGAGCCTTCATCGGGCGAAACATAGGTCGGTTGCCCCGACCACCCCAACCAGCCCGCCAAGTATTCGACGGCCGGAGGGGAGGTCTAGGGCGCCAGTTCCTATTCCCCCAGTCTGCCATCGGCTCCGATGAAACCACCGTAGCAAAACTTCGAACACCACCAGAGAAAACCTCACGATCCCCACCCCCCACACCAATCCGTGGCCACACCAAATCCAAATCCAAAGAGGGAGAACGAAGATGGCGAAATTTGTGCGAGAGATGGGAGAACTGAGAACCACAAGCGATAGCACCGCCCAGAGGCAAATGAACCGGCGGAGGAACACAGCCACTCCCAGCAACCCTAGAAGAAACCCCGGCCAAGTCCTGCACAGGCCGCGCCGAAAAAGTCAGGCCCAATTCAACATCCTTCTCCCGCAAAATGCAAGGTTCTAACAACGGCCTGAATCCCGCGGTCCGCTTGGAAGAAGCCCATGAGCTGTTCGAGCCAAGGCCCATCTCCCAATCCCACGCGGACGAGGAAACTCCTTTTCTTTTCTCAAAATCCCATTCATGCAAAACAAAACTCATAAATAGGTAAATAATAATGATATATTTAACGTTTCGGTTGTACGGAAGCAATTAACCTTAGTTAATTGATAAATAGAGAACAGAGAGGGCGCTATCATCTCTCGGTCTCTCCGAACCCCAAATCCAATCTCCTCTGCGGCGCCATGGCTCTCTCCTCCCTCTCCTCGCTCTCCATGTCCCTCCCCCTCCAGAAGCTGCCTTCCGTCTCCAAATCCAGCCGCTTCATGTCCATTCGGGCACACTCCGCCGCCCCCGCTGCCTCCCCTTCGTTTGATCTGCGCCGCTACTGGACATCCCTGATCGCGGAGGTGGAGTCCGAGCTGGACGCCGCGATGCCTATCCGCCCGCCGGAGAGTATCCACTCCGCCATGCGCTACGCCGTCCTCCCGGGTGCCGGAAACGAGGGCACCGCCAAGCGAGCGCCCCCGGTGCTCTGCGTCGCCGCCTGCGAGCTCCTCGGCGCCCCTCGCGCGGCCGCGCTCCCCGCCGCCGTCGCGCTCGAGATGCTCCACGCGGCGTCTCTCGTGCACGACGACCTTCCCTGCTTCGACGCCGCGCCCACCCGCCGCGGGCGCCCGTCCACCCACGCCGCCTACGGCACTGACATGGCTGTCCTCGCCGGGGACGCACTCTTCCCCCTCGCGTACACCCACGTCATCTCCCACACGCCCTCACCTGATCCCGTACCCCACGCCATCCTCGTCCGCGTCCTCGGCGAGCTAGCCCGCGCCGTGGGATCCACAGGCATGGCGGCCGGTCAGTTCCTCGACCTCGCCGGGGCCTCCGCCCTCGGCGAGGCTGAGGTCATGCAGGTTCTGACGAAGAAGTTCGGCGAGATGGCAGAGTGCTCCGCCGCCTGCGGCGCCATGTTGGGAGGCGCGGATCCCGACGAGGAGGCCGCGCTGCGACGCTACGGCCGCACCATCGGCGTCCTCTACGAGCTCGTTGACGACCTGAGGAGCGCGTCGGGGAACGGCAAGATGAGGAGCAACGCCAGCGTCCTGCGTGCGCTCGGCATGGACCGCGCGCTCGGCATCGTGGAGGAGCTCAAAGCGCAGGCCAAGACGGAGGCGGACAGGTTCGCTGACAAGTACGGTGATCGTGTGCGGCCCTTATACAGCTTCGTGGACTACGCGGTGGAGAGGGGATTCGAACTGCGGGATGCAGCTGCGACGCCGTAAGCGCGGACCAACATTGATAATACTGATTATCTGAGAAATTTGGTGAGAGGTTCATATCTGCATTTACAAATTTGTACTCTAGATGTTTACATGTCTGATGTTTCAGTTGAAAGCTAGTTGAATTGCTGAAATAAGATGGGATTACATGAACGACTTCCTATGATAAAATACAACAATTGCTGCCTTAGTGCTATATAGGTTTATTATATTTTGACCAAAACTTTACACACTGTATTGAGCTTCCAAGTTGTGTCACTTGTTCAGTCTAATCATCAAAGCATAAATTCGATCCTCATGAACTTTAGTTGTCTGTATTTGCTCATCGCTTTCGATTGAAATTAGTCGTGATTGTTAGAATATTTATAGCTTGATTGGCTAATGTTTGTGTTGAAAATCTTAGCCGGTTGAGTGCTCCAAGTTTCTACCAGCAATCTCACCTGACAAGTATTCAGCAGTGTTCTAAAAGGCGGCTCTAGGCGCCCGCCTAGGCGGGATTAGGCGCTAGGCGCCACCCCAGCGCCGCGCGGAGCACCTGGGCGGCCGGCTAGGCGGTCAAGGCGCCTAGGCGGGTCAACCGCGGCCTAGGCGCCCTGGGCGGCGCCTAGGCGCCCTGGATGGCAATGGTGACTATAGTAATAAACCGGTTTTGGGGGGATAAAAAGCAAAAAACTCCGGCTGTGTTTAGGGTTTTTTAGCTACTCTTGGGCTCTGTTCGTTGCCGTTCGCCACGGTCCAATGTTCTAGCCTCGTGCGACACAGTTTGGCCTCACGCTCGCCCCACTCCGGCCGCGCTCTGGTCTCCATTCTCCGACGCGGTTCGGCCTCGTGCGCCATGGCCGCTCACCCTCCGCTCTGGTCTCCACTCTCCACTCTCCAGCAGTCCATTACCACTCTTCTCATCCCGATTTGCACATGCACTTTGCAGTTTAGTAGAAAATGTAGTGTTGTCTTTATATTGAGAGTATTCTAACCCAGGTGCCCTAGGCGCCCCTAGGCGCCGCCTAGGCGCCGCCTAGGCGCCCCTAGGCGCTAGGCGGCCAGGCAACGCCCGACTAGCGCCTAGCGCCTTTTAGAACACTGGTATTCAGAAGCAAGTACAACACACCATGAATTTCGCCTCCCCACACCATCATCACTGGTCCAGTTCTGTAGCTGTCAAGGGCGTCGGGCCCCTAACTAGCCGGACTGCGGCTACATAGTTCGTAGTCGCGTTCTGTTGTCTTCTCCGGCGAGGTAACCCTCTGCCACAAGCTTGAGAGAAAGAGGTAGATTGAAAATATAATTCTTGCTTAAACCAAAAGACAGAACTACAGGGATATAAATAGACCAAGCCATAACTAACCTATCTTAGATTTAAGGAATCCAAACTGAATCTAATCTCTTAGCTAACAAAATCTCAACTGTTGAAACTAATCTACTTAATCTCTTATCCTTCCTTATCCCATCTTAACCACCCCTAGTGGCCTCTTCCGGCGCGCGCTTTGTGGCGCGACGCACGTCACGACGACGCTTGTCCGTGCGCCCCCACATGACATCTCTCCCCGCCTCGAAGTCCAGCTCGTCCTCGAGCTGAAAAGAAAGGAACCGTGCACGGAGGTCGTCCAGGTCCTCCCATGTAGCTGAAGTAGGTGGTTCTCCCTGCCACTCAACGAGCACCTGACGGACTCCCCTGGCCAGTTGAGCTTGAGTAACTCTGGCAGGGGTGGGCACCGTGGCGCCATGCAAAAGCGAAGGCAGCAGATGTGGACTTGCTGGCGGATTACCGACGGACTTCTTGAGGACGCCGACATGGAACACATCATGGAGGCGTGCGCCGGGGGGAAGCTGTAGTCATACGACCACCTCGTTGATGAGTTCTGTCACCTGGTACGGCCCAACGTATCGGGGCTTGAGCTTTCCTGTTGCCAAGTTCGGCAGGGATGCTGCTACCCGCTGTCGAAGGCGAAGAAGAGCCCAATCGTCGATCTGGAAGGTCACCGGCCTATGGTGCTGGTCGTAGATGTGCTTCTGGACCGCCTGTGCTTGTTCCAAGCGGTAGCGGATGTCCTCGAGGAAGGCAGCGCGCTCCTCCATCTCTTGGGCTACTGCTGCGACGCGGGTCTTGCCGGTCTCATAGGAGCGGATGGTCGGGGGGTCCCGGCCATAGACCACCCGAAATGGGGTTTCGTGGAGTGATGACTGATAGGCCATGTTGTAGGTGTACTCCGCCCATGGCAACCATCGTAGCCACTGCCGGGGACGGTCACCGGTGAAACACCGCAAGTACATGACGATGACTCGGTTGGCGGCCTCGGTCTGGCCATCCGTTTGCGGATGAAAGGCGGACGACATGTAAAGCTTCGTCCCTGTGAGTCGCATGAGCTCCTGCCAGAATGTCGAAGTGAACACTGGATCGCGATCCGAGACAATGGACTGCGACACGCCATGGAGATGAACGATGTCGCCGAAGAAAGCGTTCGCGATGGACTCGGCGGTGTAGGGATGCACCAGCGGGATGAAATGGCAGTACTTGCTGAAGCGATCCACGACGGAGAGGATGACCTGCCTTGTACCTTGGGTAGCGCCTCGATGCAATCGATGTCGATGTCGGCCCACACGGCAGCCGGCACTGGCAATGGTTGTAGTAGACTGGCCGGTCTGAGGTTATCGGACTTGTACTGCTGACAGACGACGCAAGCCTTCATGAAATCCTGCACCAAGCGACGCATGTTGGAAAACTGAAAATCCTGTCGTAGCTTGTGTAGGGTGCGGTGGATGCCCTCATGGCCGTCGTTGTGGACCGCGGCCAAGATCTCCTGCAGTAGTGGCGACGCTGAGGGAATGTACAGGCGGCCGCTGAAGGCAACCATGTCGTCTATCAACGCCCATGGGGCGGCACGGGTGCCTGCTTGGACCTTCGCGTAGATGGCGACTAGGATCGGATCAGTAGCCTGGGCGTGGCGGAGGCGTTCTATGAAGTCGAAGCAGGGCGCCGAAATAGCCATCACCTCCCCTTCGTCATTGTCGTGGCGGGAGAGCGCGTTGGCGACGACGTTTGTGGCGCCTGACCGGTACTCCATCGAGAAGTTGAAGCCCAGGAGCTTGTCGACCCAGTGGTGTTGAGGGATCGTGGCGAGGCGTTGGTCGAGGAGGTACTTCAGGCTGTAGTGGTCGGTCTTGACGATGAAGCGCCTTCCCCAGAGGTACGGGCGCCAGTGTCATACTGCCTGAACGAGGCCGATGAGCTCGCGCTCGTAGGCGGCCAACGAGCGGTGGCGAGGCGCTACAGGCCTGCTGAAGAAGGCCACCGGATGACCCTCTTAGACCAGGACCGCACTGAAGCCGATCGTAGATGCGTCGCACTCGACGGTGAACGGTCGGCCAAAGTCAGGCATGGCGAGGACGGGGACGGACATGACGGCGACTTTGAGCGCTGTGAATGTTGCGGCTGCAGCATCGTTCCAGGAGAAACCTTCTTTCTTGAGTAGGGCCGTCAGTGGTGCCGCGATCGCACCGTAGTTGTGGACGAACTTGCGGTAGTACCCGGTGAGGCCGAGGAAACTGCGCACAACCCGGGGTGAGCGTGGGGCCGGCCACTCATGTATCGCCTGCACCTTGGCCGGGTCCATGGACACTCCTGTCATGGATATGACATGGCCGAGGTAGGCGACGGAGGGGCCCCCAAAGGAACACTTGGAGCGCTTGATGAAGAGATGGTGGCGGCGTAGTTCTTCGAGGACGGCTCGGAGATGGCGAAGGTGATCCACCCATGTCCTGCTATAAATCAGAATGTCGTCAAAAAATACCAGGACGAAGTGGCGCAGAAACGGCCTGAGTACGTCGTTCATCAGGGCCTGAAATGTTGCTGGTGCGTTGCACAGCCCGAATGCCATCACCAGGAACTCATATAGGCCGTTGTGGGTGTGGAACGTCGTCTTGTGTACGTCTTCTGGGCGCATGCACACCTGGTGGTACCTAGACCGAAGGTTCAGCTTGGTGAAGAACTTTCCGCCATGGAGCTCATCGAGAAGCTCGTCGACCACCGGGATCAGGAAAGCATCCTTGATGGTGAGCGCATTCAGTGCCTGATAGTCGACGCAGAAGCGCCACGAGCCATCGGCCTTCTTGATGAGGATGGGCGACGAGAATGGCGAGTCGCTGCGGTGGACGATTCCTTGCTCCATCATGGCGGCGCACTGCCTCTCCAACTCGTCCTTGTGCGCCGCGGGATATCGGTAAGGCCGGATGGCGACTGGCTGAGCGCCGGCTTTGAGAATGATGCAGTGGTCGTGTGCCCGCTTGGGGGGCAGCCCTACGGGTTCCGCGAAGAGCCCCTCAAACGCGAGCAGCGGCGCCTCCAAGAGGGGACCGCCCTCTGCTATCATGCTCAGGGATGGTGCTGGGGGCACGGCCACGCCGGTCCAAGAGACAGAGCGCCCTTAGCGCTGGAAGGACATGCGCCGTTGGCCGAGGTCCCACACAATGGGTCCCAGCTCGCCTAGCCAGCGGGTGTCGAGGACAACGTCGTATCCGGCCAGTGGCATGACGTAGAGGTCAGCCGGGAACGAATCTCCATTGACGACGATGGGCGCGTCGCGTATCACGCCGGCGCACGTGACCCTCTCACCGTTAGCGACCAGGGCTATGAGGCGGGGCCGTTGATGGAGGGGTAGATCGGAGCGCTGTGCCGCCTCCTTCGAGATGAAGTTATGAGTGTTGCTAGAGTCGAGGAGGGCGACGAGGGATGCGGCACCGAGTGCCACGACGATCTGTATGGTGCCCACCATTGGTACCCCAACTACGGCCTGCAGAGAAAAACAGGGCGCCTCGGTGTCATGCTCCGTCTCGCCCATGGTGTCCGTGGTGTCCTCGATTTCCACGCCTTCTAGGAAGAAGATGCGCCGGCAAAACCTGTTGTGGCCACGAGTATATTTCTCGTTACAGTTAAAACATAGGCCTAGACGGCGTCGTTCTGCCATTTCATCCAGGGTGAGGCGCCTTTGATTGCCCTCGCCGTGACCCTGTTGGGCGGCCACCGGTGGGGGAGGAAGTGCCGGGGGTGCTGGCCGGGGCGCGGGAGCGGGGAGGATGCCGCGCTGGGGCGCCCGGTGGGGAGGCTACACCGGTCGGATGTTCTCCATCAGCTCCACTTGACGTGCTAGGCTCATGGCGGCCGCGAGTGTCTCTGGGTTGTGGATGCGGACGACGTGGCTGAGCGGCGGCAGGAGTCCCCCGGTGAAGAGCTGGACGCGCTGCGCCTCGTCAAGACGGCCCGCGCGAGGCAGGAGGGCCTAGAATCGATTGGAGTACTCCACGGTGCCTGTACACCGGCACTCGGCGAGCTCGAACAGCGGGGCCGATCGGGGGGGCAAACCGCAAGTTTAGCAGCTCCTTGAATCGTCCCCATGACAGTGTGCCCTCGTCCTCCTAGAGTTGGATGTACCAGAGTTGAGCTACGTCCTCCAAATTGTACGAAGCCATCCACACGCGCTCCTCTGCCATGGTGCGTTGTTGGCGAAAATATGATTCACACTTGTTGATGAAGAGTATCGGATCAATCTTGCCGTCAAAGCGAGGAAAATCTAGTTTTTGGAACCTTGGTGGCCGGTTGGTGCTGTGCCTGCTCTCGGACCGGTCGCTGCTTCCCGATGACGTGGAGGCTTGTTATTTTTTCAGGTCTGCCATGGCAACCTTCATAGCCGTCATCTCAGCGGACAGATTTTGCAATAATTTGGTTAGGTCGGTGATGGTGGATTCCCCCATGGCCGGCGGTATAGGAGTGGATGCAGTGGAGGGTGGGGGGCTAGGTTTTGTTGCGGCGTTTGATGGTGGCGCGGCGGTTGTGGCGGCGGTGGGAAGATTGGTGGTCGCGGGGTTTGCTGATGTGGTGGGCAGGCAAAGCGTGGCGACGGTGGTTGGTGGCGCGGTGGGCTGATCAGCGGAGGTTGATGGTGAGGCGGGCTGATAGGGCGTGGCGGCGGTGGAGAGATTGGTGGAGCGGGAGTGAGTGAGCGAGGACCGCTGAACTCGTGATACCAGGTTGTCAAGGGAGCCAGGCCCCTGACTAGCCGGACCGCGGCTACGTAGTTTGTAGTCGCGTTCCGTTGTCTTCTCCGGCGAGGTAACCCTCTGCCGCAGGCTTGAGAGAAAGAGGTAGATTGGAAATATAATTCTTGCTTAAACCAAAAGACAGAACTACATGATATAAATAGACCAAGCCATAACTAACCTATCCTAGATTTAAGGAATCCAAACTGAATCTAATCTCTTAGCTAACAAAATCTCAACTGCTGAAACTAATCTACTTAATCTCTTATCCTTCCTTATCCCATCTTAACCACCCCTGGTGGCCCCTTGCCCCCTTCCGGTGCGCGCAGGGCGCGCTCTGTGGCATGGCGCACGTCACGGCGGCGCCTGTACGTGTGCCCCCACATGACAGTAGCATCTCATCTCCATCTCTCCCACAGTTGCAGCACCCAGACCCAAGCTGGACAGCCATGGTGGATGGCACAAACATTTTTCACGGAATCAGCCGGTGGCCGGCATTTCATCCGCACCGCCAGAGCAGCTGTCGATGCCAAGCGGGCCAAGCCGTTGCAATCAGGATTTAGGTGATGATTCATCGTGAGTTTGCCCATTGAACTATTACTATTCCTGTCCATCTGGAACGAAAACTCTTATCAGTATGTCTATCAGTCTACGTTCTCAATCTGATGTACCATGACTTTCAAACTACACGACTCTGTAATTATATACTGCACCAAGTGATGGCTGCAGGCACACTTTCAGCTATATGCTAGTTGCTACATGCTAGTTGGTCCCATGCTCTGATGTTCTTGCAGCTCAGACCACTTCCTAGTTGCCACCAGGATCTTGCAGCTAAAACCATTATATCAAAGATATTCCCTCTTCTCTGCAATCTCATAGCTGAATGACCTGGTCCATCCACTGATTCAGTATTCAGGAACTGTTCCATGTTGTTGGCATCCTTGTGGACTGGATAGGAGGTGCATTTCGCACATTCACGTCAAGTGGCAACATCCGGTACTCTATGTCGAGGTCCTTCAATACTCTGATCATCTCTTGGAGTACCAGTTCCCTCCTCACGAACCTCATCCCCATGTCCTGGAAGTTGAGTGTGTGCCGGAGCCATATGGACACTTTCAGCTTGTTGGTGTCATCTACATCCCTGAGGACAACCATCGCACCAGGGTACCAATGTTCCTTCTTGTTGTCGATGTAACTGGAATTTAGAAATGAAAAGATTGATTAGATCGATGTGGTAAGATAAGTTGCAAATGTATTGTAAATGCCTAGCTGATTTTATGATCTGATAGGAAGGCATCCAGAGTGTTAAAGACTTAGTAAAAATCATGAATTCATAGTTATTATGCTCTAATTCAGTAGTCCATACACCAAGTCAGATTTTATTGCCACAACTGAGATAAGAACTCACTAATACATACCGTAGTATTCTTTCCTTCATGAGGGCCAATTTCTCCACTGGTGTGGCAACATGAATGGAGAAGTCAATTGCTTCTCCCATGTCAGGACTCCTGTAGTAATTCATAATCGGTTTTGTGGCAAGTACACTGTTTGGATAATAGATCTTCAGGTTGTCATATCGGAGAAAGACAGTTGTCATTATATTCATTTCCTCAACAACCACCTGAAATTCATGTAGTTTAAGCTTCAGTGAATGAATGCAAGGCAATTTTCATGGATGAAGATCAAGAATATTTCCACTACCTGAACTCCCTCAATTTCACAGCGGTCACCGACATCATAAGGATGCATCACGAACAAGAACACAATTGCCTCAAAAATTGTCTTCAAAGTATTCCCAAATACGAAAACTGCCACAAGAACCTGTGAACTGATGAAGACAAAGAAATGTGTTGTTGCTATACCCAAAATCAGCAACCAGAGGACGAACACAATGATCCCAACAACAATGTTAACCATCTGGTTAAGCTTGTTCACAGCAGTCTTTGTATCATTAAGTGTTAGTGCAAGAGCTTTGCGCTCTCTAAATACATTCACCTACAGAAAAGTCCATACAACAATGTTAGGAACGGCATATTCAGAGCTTTGCGCTCTCTAACTGCATTAGAAATCGAGATGTATGGTGACAGATCATTACCACCCAGTTCTTGAGAGATCTCTTGCTAACCCTGCTGTTCTCCTGTGCTCCTTCAAAAAGATTCATTGTTGTGATGGCTTCTTCCTGACTCATGAAGCGCAGCAAGTCTGACAAGTATATATACCTGCGTTATTCATACCATCATCAATATTTTGATCAGGAAGTTACCATTGAACTTTCAACTTTTGGTTAAACATTGTTCCGGAATTTTGCAACCCATATTTTCAGTAAGCTCTAAACAACTGCAGTTAACTACTGAAGTCATGTAGGAGTAACAGTAAGCACAGTATCTCTAAGAAATATATTACCAGTCCACAGCATGAGCTTAAAGTTCCTACATTACAGATAAACTGCAGCTGTTTCTAATTTAGTATATAGATTATAAGAACTGGCAACGATATAACTTGCAGAGAACACAAGACAATGAAGATATACTTACTTGGAACCAGGCTTTGCTACATTGTGAAAGATCTTCTTGGCAGCAATCTTGGCTTCATATTCACTGCGAATCTGTGTCGCTGACTCATCCCCCTCGCCTGTTGCCTTCTGTATCTGCTCATCCATTGTCGTGAGCGTCCCAAACCGAACAATCCTCATCAACCTTTTCATGTTCCAAGCTGAGATGTTTTTCTGGTTGAGCCTATGAAGCATGTCAATGGTGATCCCTTCATCAATCTGGCGCTCCGCTTTGTCCTTCGACAGCTGCTTGCTCCCTTCTCCCTTAGAAATTACCCCGGACAGCCGAATGCTCCTCTGCCCATACAGGTGCTTGGTCGGCACCGTGGAACGGAGCTCAACTGGGAGGGTTGCGCCTGCGCGTTGAAGCTCATGCACCTCAGCAAGCAGTTGGTTTTCATCAACTAGCGGCGGCCCAGAGAGCGTCTCGATGACATATTGGTTGGACAATGCCTCCTGAATCCGGTCGAAGTATGTGGAGACATGGAAGGAGGAGGCCAGCACCTTGAGCAGCAGCGTCTTGACGAGGCGGATGAGCGTGGCGACGAGGAAGCAGAACAGTATCTTCTGCACGTAAGGCAGCACCGCCGTGTTCGTCTCCCGCTGGACATTCTTGTCGAACATGAAGTGCCAAGAGGCGAGCACCAGGCTGAGCCAGAGCGCGTTCTGCACGGCGCTGCGCACGCCGTAGACGAAGTAGAGCACGCGCTTCCGCAGGAAGAAGTTGCGCTCGACGCAGAAAACGGCGATCCGGATCACCCAGCCGGAGACGAGGCGGCCGCAGATGAGCACGAACACGAGGAGCTCCCACCTCCAGAGGTGCAGCTCCAACACCCTCTTCTCTGACAGGACCTTGATGGTGAGGGTGCACACCAATGCCGCGACGATGAGCACCAAACTGACCCACTGGAGGATGGTGAGGGCGTCCAGCTTCCCGCGCTTGAAGTCGTCGGGGATGTCTTCGTCTATGAATGGGTCGTCCTCGTCGTCGTCGAACGGACCCGACTTGCTGATCGGCCCCGACTTGCCGATCGGCCCCGACTTGCCGATGTGGCCGGACTTGCCGGTCAAGAGCCCCGACAAGACAGAAGATCTCCGTTCCTCGTCGACGACGGGAGTCGCCGGTGTTGCCGGCTGCGACTGCGGCGGTGGCTGCGGGTCCATAAGCCGGGAGCGCGTTTTGGCTCGCAGCAACGGTCCCGCTACCGCTGCAGTGGAACTTGACGTGCAGCGTACAACCTCCACGTCGTCCCCACGGCCCCTCCGGCTGTCTCCGGCATCGGAGTCGGAGTCAGAGGATGACGCTACACGCTTCTTAAGTTCCTTGAAGGAGACGCGCGCCTCCCGTTCCAAGGAGTTGGAGAAGGACGGGTGCTCTTGCAGCCTGGACGGCCTACCGAGTTCCTCCATCTCCATGTCGAGGTCCAGCGACAACTCCGCGCCGGAAGCTGCCTGCTTCTGGAGGAAGTTGCCGATGAGGCGCGTGGGCGGGTCCAAGCTGCCCTCCCTTGCCACGTGCGCCGGCTGCGGTGACAGCGAAGGGGACGACGCCTGCGATGACGACGGCGGCTGCGGCTGCCGGTTCTTAAAGCTGAACGCCTCGCTGGCGCGTCCGCCGCCGCCTCCATCGCCGCCCCCATCGCCGCGCCTGTTTCCCCCGCCGTCATTCTTCCAAAACTCGACGCTCCCATCCCGCCACACCTTTGCCGGCGACCGCGGCGAGTTGGTCCCGCTGGACGACCACGCCCTACTCACCGCCCGCGGCGTGCTCGCCGTCGAGTCGGTATTCGGGCTCGCATTCCCCGCCGCACCATCCGCGCCGGGAAACACGAAAGGCTCGTGACCGTTCATGTCCCCATCGATCCTCACAACCACCTCCTGGCGCTCGCCGCCATCGCGATCGGCGGCAAGTATGGGCCGCTCCTCCTGCCTCCCCGACCCCGGCCGCAGCGAGGACTTGCCCGACCCTTGTGGCGACGACCTCAGGCTGCTCTTCCGCCGCACCTGATCCATCGCTGCCGCCCGCCGGCTAAGAAACACCCCCTCTCGGCTCTCGAAAGATAGCTACGGGCTACTGCTTCTCCCTCTCCACTACTCCCTTCTCCTCCCCGCCGGCGTCACTGCTGTAATTAGCATTCAGCAAATACTCGGGGATTAATACTGCGTGGAAAGTTCGGGAACAACGTGGAGCATGCAGCAAGCTGCCAAGTGCCAACGCGGGGGGTGGGAGGGGGAGGGGTTCTCGTGCAGCTACAGGCAAAGCGCAGTCGCGCCGGCCGGCGGCAACAACGCCACATACGCTACGTGGCATGTCAGGTATAGAATATGGCCGACCATATGGGATTAGTGCTAATCAAATCAAAAGATTTGGGTCCGGGTAATCTTCTGTGGGCGAAACTAGCGGGCCATATTGGGCAGTGCGGGCCCCAATTAGCATTTCCTAAAAATGATTTTTGTTTGTGAAATTATCGTTTGATAATTACTTCCTTTCAAATTTTATACAGGTCATTGATATTCTTCTCTTGTCAGCATTTTGGAGTTGTTGGTTGTTAAGCTGGTCTGTAAAACTGATAGCTGGTAACCCCAGTTTCCCTATTTCGTACTCTGGCTATCTAATAAAGTCGGGCCACTTGTTTTGGTGACCTTTTTTCAAAAAAAATTGATATTCTTCTCAAATTTTTACCAGGTCAATTTTCATTCCTTTTTCATATTTTTCGTTTTCAAATAAACACAAAGAAATAATTTATTTTTAAAAAAATAGAATAAATTAGAGGTAACAAATTGTTTGAGTTGATTTATTAATTCTTATATATAAGGAAAAAGTCTATAAGAGTCAAGTATACACCTATAGAATAATATTTTCCTACATTATAAAATCATATTTTTAACCCCTAAACTATTTTGTTGATGTAGCAATCCACGCTGTCACATAACGTCTACATGGCTGCACGATAACATCTAAATGATGAGTTGTCTTAGCTATCATATGGGACCCACTTGTTAGTGATACAAAAGTATTTCTATTTTTCTTCTCTCTCGTTGGGCCGCCACGCCCCCGTGAGCCCAAGCTACCGTGCCCCTATGCACTGAGCACCCCAAACGTGCACCCCGTGTGCCCTCGAAATCCCCCGCACTTTGGCGGCCCTACGTGCCTAGCTCCCTCGTATGTCGATGCCCTTGAACTCCCCTAATTTTCCTCGTACTCAAAGAGTTATCAAGGGTTAATTATGGCTTGAACAACCCTTTGGAGTCTTGAAACCTTTGATTTACATACCTTCGAAGAGATTGAAGCTCTACGAAGCCATTGAAGGCACTCAAAGTTGATATTCTCGAAGCCTTCCTGGACTAAGCTTACGGACATACCATCTCGAATGCCTGAAACACAGCCTAAGGCCTAATACCGGGTGTCGTTGTTTATGAACAACAATAGCCTACGTGGTACCCGTAGTGAGATTTGGTTAGGTTTGACGGGAAGTTGTGATGCTGACCCAATGGTTACCTCGAAAGGCGAGGTGAAGAAAAGACACGTGGGGTTTAGATAGGATCGGACCTCTTGGAGGATAATAACTCTACTCCTGTGTGTATGATGTATGAGGATGAGTTTTTCCTTGAGAATACGACAAAGCTTCTATAAAACGATCGAAGTCTTCAAAAGAATGATCTAGCCAGAAGACTAGTGTTCATGTGTTCTAAGAAGAACGTGCCTATCATATATATGATAGAAGTAGGACTAGGCTAAGTTGATCACTAGTCTAGGTCTAGCAGGGTTCATCTTAGGTCTAATGAACATGGCATAGGTCCTTAGGTATGTAAAACAGAGAGGGGTACGGGTAGTGCACTTTCAGTGACGGCGGTCGGAGTTGACGAGGATGACGCCATGGCGTAGATGCGGCGAGGGAGGCTTCCCACCGCTTAGCGCAAAATGTAGATCGGGTCTAGGGATATCGGGGAGGTGTTTGGGCGTGCAAAAGATTGGTCCTTTGCAGCCTGAGCCCTCCCCTCTTATTGTTGCGCTAGCGGCAGGGGGCCCTCAACCATAGATCGGTTGGGGCGCCCCCGATCAGGGCGCGCGTGAGACTAGGAGGTTAGTTAGGGGTCCGAGCTGAGCGCGTGGAGGAGAGGGACTCGACCCTCTCTCCTCCGAGATCTTATCCTAACATTCTCCCCCTAGATCTCGACTTAGTTCTTAACTTAACTTAACATTACCTCTATCTCATTATAGATCAATGCATAGAGCATGATGCATCACAATAGTCAGTTACGTACTATGTGACTCAACAGCTACAACACATTTCACTACTCTGAAATAGTTTCTAAACTTATTTTGGGCCCTTATAAATCCAATGATCATAGGCTTTCCTTTAAACCCATACTGGTTAAGTGTTCTCTGAACACGTTGGGTGGTAAGCCTTTTGTGAGCGGATCCGCAAGCATGCGCTTGGTACTTATATGCTCTAGACTTATAGTGTGATCTTGGATTTTCTCCTTAACAACATAGTACTTAATATTGATGTGTTTGGCAGCACCACTCTTCTTGTTGTTATGGGAGTATAATACTGCTGGCTCATTGTCGCAGTATAACTTAAGTGGTTTTTCAATGCTGTCGACCACTCTTAAACCGGGAATAAACTTTTTAAACCATAGTGCTTGTCCGGTGGCCTCATAACATGCTACAAACTCGGCATACATCGTGGAAGATGCCGTCACAGTTTGTTTGGAGCTTTTCCACGACACAGCTCCTTTTGCGAGTGTGAATATATAACCTGACGTGGACTTCTCAGTATCCACACATCCCGCAAAATCTGAGTCTGAATAACCTACTATTTCAAGGATATTAGTTCTTTCATATGTGAGCATGAGGCCTTTTGTGCCTTGCACATATCGCAAGGCTTTCTTAACTCCTTTCCAGTGATCTATACCTGGATTTTTCTGATATCTGCCAAGCATCCCGGTGGCAACAGCTAAGTCAGGGCGTGTACATACTTGAGCATACATTAGGCTTCCGACAGCAGAAGCATATGGAACCGACTTCATTTGATCGATCTCATATTGGTTCCTGGGACACTGAAAATTCCCAAACTTATCACCCTTGACTATCGGAGCAGGCGAAGGCTTAGCATAAATGCAATTGTCCTCTTCATTCTCCTTAAACCCAAATTTTCTAATTGTCTCGTCAAATTTGAGATACCACTGCCTAGAGGCCTGTTTAAGACCATAAATGGACTTAGTTAAATGGCATCCAAAATTTTCTTTCCCTTCTATGACAAAACCCTTGGGTTGTGCCATATATACATTCTCATTTAGATCCCCATTGAGAAATACCGTCTTTACATTCATCTGATGTAGCTCTAAGTCATAATGTGTCACTAAAGCCATAATGATTCTAAATGAATCCTTAGATGAGACA
This sequence comes from Zizania palustris, assembly GCA_019279435.1. NCBI lineage: Eukaryota > Viridiplantae > Streptophyta > Magnoliopsida > Poales > Poaceae > Zizania > Zizania palustris. The sequence continues at coordinate 44,286,543 of JAAALK010000287.1, forward strand.
GGAGAAAATATCTCATTATAATCTATTCCTTCTCTTTGAGTGAAGCCTTTAGCAACAAGTCTGGCTTTAAATCTTTCAATATTCTCTTGGGAGTCACGTTTGACCTTGTAGACCCATTTGCAGCCTACTGTTTTGGCTCCTTTAGGAATTTCTTCTAATTTCCAGACATTGTTGGTACTCATAGACCTCATCTCATCCTCCATGGCCTCAAGCCACTTAGAAGAGTGAGGGCCTCTCATAGCTTCTTCAAAAGAGGCGGGATCGCCCTCCATTTGAATTTCTTCACTCATATACACCTCATAGTCATCAGGAATAGCTGATTTTCTTACTCTTTGTGATCTCCTAACGTTCTCTTGAACTGGGACATCACCATCTCTAATGTCTTCTTGAATTGGTACATCATTTTCTATGATGTCCTCCTCAATTGGCACATTATTTTCTAAAACAGGGGTTGTCCTTCTTGTTCCTCATTAGCAGCATCTGGAACTACAGGCTCCTGAATAACAGGTACCTCATGAACAACAGGTGTCGCTAATGAAGGTCCAACTTCAGGTGCTGGACATACAGGTGCTATCACAGGTATATGAAGAATTGGCTCTTGAATCATAGGAGTAGGTGCACAGACCCGCTTCTCTTCAAGGCTAATTTCTCTTAATACCATGCTCCCCCTGATCATAGCGTCTTCTAAAAAGACTGCGTGTCTCGTTTCTACAAATTTGGTATGTCTACCAGGACAGTAGAAACAGAAACCCTTAGACTTATCTGGGTAGCCAATAAAATGACAACTCACTGTCTTAGGATCTAGCTTACCAATATTTGGGTTAAAAACTTTAGCTTCAGCTGGACATCCCCATACTCTAAAATAATTTAGAGATGGTTCTCGTCCATTCCATAACTCATACGGTGTCTTGGGCACCGACTTACTCGGAACCCGATTAAGAATGTGAATGGCGGTTTTTAATGCCTCCATTCATAAACCAACCGGTAGAGTGGAATAACTTAGCATGCTTCTTACCATGTCCATTAAGGTGCGATTGCGCCTTTCTGCCACTCCATTTTGCTGAGGTTCGCCTGGTGTAGAATACTGGGCGACTATACCATTTTCCTGTAGAAACCATGCAAAAGGTCCAGGAACTTAGCCATACGGGGTATGATGACCGTAGTACTCCCCTCCATGGTCAGATCTTACTATATTAATCTTTAGATCATGCTGATTTTCTACTTCAGCCTTAAATATCTTAAATTTATCTAAGGCTTCTGATCGTTCTTTAATTGGATAAATATAACCATAGCGCGAATAATCATCTGTAAATGTTATGAATGAATCATACCTATCTACAGACGTCACAGGAAATGGACCGCAAATGTACGTATGAATAATTTCTAAAACTCTTGTGCTTCGCTTTGCGTCTTTCTTAATTTGTTTGACGTATTTGCCCTTAATGCAATCTATGCATTGATCTAAGTCTGCGAATTCTAAAAGCGGAAGAATTGACTGCTTAACTAGACGTTCAATCCTCCCCCTCGAAATATGGCCTAGGAGACAATGCCATAATTTCGAAGATACGTCGCTAATTTTCTTACGCTTATTTGTTTTGCTAGATGATGCTTTCTCACTAATAGAATTCACTGAATCACTTAAGGATAGGAGATAAAGTTTGTCATGCTCGAAGGCAAAACCCACAACTTTATTATCATAAATAATAGAACATTGTCTGTCGCCAAAATGACAATCATACCCATTTACTAAGCAAGAAATAGAAATTAAGTTTCTTCGCATCGAAGGAACATAGAGTACATCGCGCAAAAGAATTACAAAGCCATTCTTAAATTTTAAAGGGAGATTTCCTATGGCTTCAACTTCTGCTTCGATGCCATTCGCCACTCTAATTGTTCTTTCGTTTCTTTCCAAAGTTTTCGTCGTAGCGAATCCCTGTAAAGAGTTGGCAACATGAACATTCGCACCTGAATCAATCCACCAAGTATTGGTAGAATAATCTAAATACAAGGATTAATCTATACAAGTAATTTCATCATTACCGTGTTTGTGCATCCACTTGAGGAAATCCACACAGTCCTTCATGTGGTGTCCCTCCTTCTTACAGTGCCTGCAGACACCTTGAGGGAAATCATTGTCCTTAGGCGCCTTTCCCTTCTTCTTAAAGGTCTTAGTATTTTTTTTCGGGGTAAATGTCTTTTTCCCCTTGTCTTGAATCTGGTGAACTGAATCACCACCTCAAGCCTCCTTAATACGTTCTTCCTCTTGAATGCAGTTGGACACTAATTTTTCAAAAGTCCACACTTCTGGCTGAGAATTATAATTAATAACAAAGTGCTCAAAGTCTTTGCTGAGTGAGCTCATGATAACATGAACTATAAAATTATCTGTCATTGCGCACTCCATTGTCTTTAGCTTAGCAGCCCAGTTACTCATTCTTAGGATGTGGTCTCTAATGCCTCCACCACGGTATTTCTCCGTGATAAACCTCTTAATTGTGGAGGCACAAGCAGCCTTTGATGAACTAGTAAACTGGGCATCAACCTTCTTCAGGTACTTAGTGGCAGTCTCACAGTCAGGGATTGAACCCCTGATGGGCTCCAAAATGGAGTTCTTAATTATCATCAAACACTTTCTGTTCGACTGCTTCCACTTATTGTACGCAATGTCGTACTTCATCCTTATAGGAGCAAAGTCCTTCTAACGTTCGGCAAAAGCGTTAGCTGTCTCGCCAGTAAGCATCACTGGCTAAATGGGCTCAACTGGGCATCCTTCCTGCAAGGAAAAATCCACATCTAAGATGGCGAGAGAGATCAACAGACCCTCTCGCCAAGATCCATAGTTGTCCCCATTGAGTTTCTCAATGTTGGACATCTCAGCAAGCAAGTTGCCTGATAAAAAAATGATAGTCAAAAGGGTTAATTACAGGCATAAAAGAGACATGCAAATTCAACGTTGGTCAAATCAGCATGTGAAAACTCAATAAATGGGAATTAATTCTACATCACCGTTGGGCAGAAATAGAATCAATTCAGCTTAAAACACAGTAATTTTATTACCAACGTTGGTCAGGAGATAAAATTACTATGCTAACATAGCTAAAATAAAAATTTCATTTCGTCAATTGAATTATCCCGTTGGTTCAAATTTAATCGACAAAATATAAACTTAATAAGGTGGATGAACAAAATTATGATTAAACAGTGGTTCCATAGCGGAATTCTTAAACAAAATTGCACATGTTTAATCAGCATAAAAATCAGTAAAATATTCTGAATTTAATAACTTAAAAAATTATTCTCCAATTTAAATAAGACGTTGGTCTTATAAAAATCGGAAAACAACATAAAAATGCTCTAAAAATTCTCATAAAATTCAGAATAATACTACTGAATGTGATGAAATTTACAAAATTTTCCCCACATTAAACTTAATTTTAACTGATTTTTGGGCAATTTTCTTGTTTTCCACAGAATAATTAAAACAGTAAATCAATTTCTTAATTCCAAAAAAAATAAAAAAATGGATTTCAGCCCACGCAGTGCAAAAGCCTGGCCCAACACGCGCAAAGCAGCAGGCCGAAGGAGTCCTGGGCCCAGGCCAGGAATTCCGCGCGCGCGCGCCCGCAACCTGGGCCTGGGCCAGGAATTCGCCCCCCTCCTAGGCTGGCTGAAGCCCAATCAATCCTGGCCGTCGGATCAGATCCGACGGCCAGGCGTCAGTTTTGGCCGAATAAAAAGCACGCGCGCCCGGGGGCCAAAACCCTAACTCATTTCCCTCCTCTCTTCGGTCCTGAGCGCGAGAGCGGAGCGGCGAGCTGCGAGGCGGAGCTCGCGCGCGGCGGCGGCGGCCCGCGACGGCGACGGCGATCGGTGGTCGGCCGCCACCGGCTAGCTCGCCGGAGCACCGCGCTCACCCGAGGGTGAGCGAGGCTCCGTCGAGCTAGCCCGGGCGGCCAAAACCCGAGGGGTTCGCACGTCTCTTCTCGGCCTCCGGCGAGCGGCGGCGCGGCGGAGGAGTGGTCCCGGCCATCGGCGAGCGGCGGCGCGACGACCCGAGAGCCAAGGTGAGACCCCGGCCCCCTTTCACTTAGTTTAGGGTTAGGGTTAGGGTGAAAACCCTAACCCTAACCTTCAGTTTTTTTTGTTCTGATTTCCCCTCTTACCCGAAGCTTACAAGGGGATTTTCTTAGGGTTTCTTAGGGTTTAGCCGAAGCTTACAGGGGGGTTCTTAGGGGTCTTTCTTAGGGTTTTCTTAGGGTCTAACAGAGAGTAATGCGGGTACATACAGGGGCTTAAAGTACTTAGAAAATGCAACAATGGCGTCGGATCAAGGGGTCTGACGCCTAAACCCTAGCTAGCCTAAGTCTAGATAGGCTCTCATACCATTGATAGAAGTAGGACTAGGCTAAGTTGATAACTAGTCTAGGTCTAGCAGGGTTCATCTTAGGTCTAATGAACATGACATAGGTCCTTAGGTATGTAAAACAGAGAGGGGTACGGGTAGTGCACCTTCAGTGGCGGCGGCCGGAGTTGACGAGGACGACGCCATGGTGTAGATGCGGCGAGGGAGGCTTCCCACCGCTTAGCGCAAAATGTAGATCGGGTCTAGGGATATCGGGGAGGTGTTTGGGCATGCAAAAGATTGGTCCTTTGCAGCCTGAGCCCTCCCCTCTTATTGTTGCGCTAGCGGCAGGGGGCCCTCAACCATAGATCGGTTGGGGCGCCCCCGATCAGGGCGCGCGTGAGACTAGGAGGTTAGTTAGGGGTCCGAGCTGAGCGCGTGGAGGAGAGGGACTCGGCCCCCTCTCCTCCGAGATCTTATCCTAACAATATAGGCTCCCTCTGATCCCTTTTTATGAGAGGGATCAAGGGTTACAAATTAGAAATAAAGGATCTTACTAATGACCGAGAATGTGATTAGTTAGTGGGCAATGACTATAGGAAATGAATGCTACACTTGATGGTGGTCTTCATGGAGATTGATGATAGTCTGGCCTTTAAAGCCGATCGTTAGAATGCATGAGGTCGGGAGGCTACCCCCGAGTGCGGGACTCAAGAGCTTGAGGCTCACCTGACCACTAGTCTTCTGGAGAAAGCTGACCGTTGATCGGTCGGCACAGAAAGTCTTCGGGGAACCCGAGATCATATTCCCGACACCAAGGATATACGTCCCTTTAGATGAGACGTATACTTTACAACACTACATGTAGTTTTACTACGCTATCCATGTGTGTATTTCAGTATTTGTACTATATATTACATGCCCAGCCTATTGTAAGTAAGGGATGATAACATATTATCGTGTACAAATTATGCCTATAAAAATATCTCTTTATAGCTAAGGAAGGGACCATGATGTATTACACCTAACTGATATACGCATACTTCCGAGCATATAGTATTACTCCCTCCGAAAACCTATACTTAGATTCAAACAATCAGATTACATCTTAAGTGTTTCAAGACTTATTGAACATGTTGTCCTAATAATTCATGAATAATTCTAAGAGTCATTAATCGAGGTAGATAATTTAATGAGAGAAATTGATCCTATGTCGACAACTAGAGTGACAAAATCCCGTTTGCCCTGTAATTATTTGACTTTCTCAAATTTGTCACATTTTTTATTGACTCCCCGGCTCATTTTACATACTTAACATAGTCGGCTAACTAGTACATGGATCTCCTCTCATGCAATCTCATGGTGGTAATGATTGTGGATGTATTTGTGCCGGCCATGTTTAAGGAATCAAGCAAAAGGTTTGGCGCCACTGATGCAAATAAAGCGATGCACGCGCAACACGCTGTGATCTCTGCTTTCGGGTTTCGTCTCTGGCCTCAACCCTCCACCATCACGACAGCAACAGAGGATTAGAGATTGTGTGTCCGTTTCATGGTTACTGTCATAGTCTCGTGATTTAGGTAGTCATTGGCTCGCCATAATTAAAGACACGCATTAGCACAACTGAGCTTTGCTTGGAATGGACTGTGCAGACAGCTGGTAAGGACTTCTTTAAACCGGAGAATTTTTTAAGGATCTTTATAGAAACCATTATTTTTATGAAAATCTGGAAAACATTTGGGGAACACGGTTTTTTTGAAACTACAGTATTTCAAAAACTACATTATACTACATTCATGAAAATACCACAATTTATAATACCACAGTTTTTGAAAAAATGTTTTGTACCAAAGTTTTAATACTGTAGATTGAGTATAACATTTCTAATACTACAGTTTACTTTACAAAAATTTCAGATAGAGTTGTCAAACATCTATCGGTATATAATACTGTAGTATATCTCAATACTGCAATATTGCTTCCAAAACTATAAAAAACTGTGTTCTCAAATAAAACCTTGAGTTCCAATTGAGCCCTGAGATTTTATTATATTTTAGCTACGTATCTGTGCACCAGCTAAGTACAGCCCAGAGGGGAGATATTATATACTTTTAATATTCTTTAATATAGCAATCTAGAATTAGATTAAATATATTATAACAAATGTAAAATTACTATCTTGATTACTGTTCAGATTTGTTGTATTATAAAATATTCAATCAAATTCTAACTTTCTATATGGATATTAGGAAATTATACTCATATCAATTTACCCGTTGGGTACTATTTTTCGTGGGCGTAAGAATGATACATGACATGACTGAGAAGGGGAGATATTGTATACTTTTAATATTCCGTATGCTATGTAGCAATCTAGAATTAGATTAATATATTATAACAAAGGTAAATAAAGTTAATATGTAGACTACTGTTCAGATCTGTTGCATTATAAAATATTCAATAAAATTCTAACTTGCTATATTACGGGACAAAAGTAATATATATCTTCATGTGGCGCGACTTAAGCAACACAGCAAATGCAACTTGCGTGTCCTATGTTGGCTTGACTTTTGCTGGCGTGAACAATACAGTTTGGATTCGTTGTACATGCACGGCAGAGATCACAATCCTTTCCGTCCATCGGGCATCATGTGTGTGCACCCTTTATTTCTAACTATACTAGCAGTGGCTATGGCTTGACTTGAGACCTAACAAAAAGCACACCACTGGCCGTTCCTATAGTTCCTAGCCCTAGATATGCTCACCCATTCATACCGGAAGGGTATAAAGAAGAACGCTACGCGTACGTGCAAAACCTCGCGACAGGCGACAACCTGAGCGCGACGAGGCCAAAGAGATTTCCCGCGAGGTGGCAACTTACGTTACGTCTCGGCTGCGCGTCACAGCGCGTCAGCGCCAGCGCGCCCCTGCCTGCAAGGCTGCATGCAAATCTCGGCGGTTCGCGGCAGGCGGCAGCTGTGCATGCGCGCGCGCGCACGCTTGCGGCCTCGTCTCGTTTCGTGCGTACATCCAGTTGTACTATACGGGTCAGAAACGCGGCGACTGCCGCGTCGCGTGCTTCCGCGGGAGATCGTAGCCTTCGTAGGAGGGGTGGTGCTGTTTGGGTGACGGTGACGTGCCCCGTGCGGCTGTGCCCATGCATCGTCGTCATCCATGTACGACTGCGCGCGCGGCTGGTGTTTTTTAGCTTTTTAAATAGGACGATGTTCTTTTTTGTCTTTTGAATTTTCGGCGTCGTGGCGTCGCATATCACACGTACGTAGTACGTAGCTCACGTTACGTCGTGAGTTGTTAGCTTCGCGTTAATATAATAGTGGGACTAGCGCTCAACGAGAGGACAACACGAACTTGCGACTTGCGAATGGTTATGGCGGATTGAAACGATGATAAGCCGACCTTTCGATTCGTCGGGTGCTTTCATTTCCTCAGATGAAAAAGAGGGCAGATATTAGACTATTAGTTGAGCTTCAGAGCCAGCCAGCCAACCAGCTAGGTGATCCGGCAGGTAGAAGGGAGTTGATCACTTGTAACAAATGTGAAAATTGGATCAGAAGTAAACACGAGGAATGCGTAGAGGTGGTCAGCATGGACCATCGATTCATTCAGTTTCTTTCGAGAAATTCTAGTGCTTTTTTCCTGCAGTAAAACACAAAAGAGCTAAAGGCTCATTAGTTTTTATTTTCTCCGGAACTTGTTTATCCCAACTTGAAGGCCAAATCTTCCACCGTTGGGTTTGCACCGGCCTGATGAGCTGAAACAATAGATCTAGCAGCTAAGCCTTATCAGGTGTCAGCCCAGAATAACCTTAACGGGCCTTTCCACTCGCCGGATTCTCGGTCGGATCGGGTTCTCTTCTCTGCTCGCCGGTCAACAAAACCGGAATCTCATGATCTCCGGTTAGTTTCGTAGTCGTATAAAACGAATAGTTTTGTATTTTATTATATATTTTAAACAATTATAACTCTGATATAGTATTTGTTGGGGGAGAAATAATCCCGACAGAATTTGATGTTCTGAAAAGAGACTCCGACAGATGGGAAGTGCGAAGCCATTGGATATCTGCTATGCTTCGAGAGAGAACCTCACTATGACGGTTGTAACTAAAGGGCGTGACAGTTCTTTTCTATTGTATCCATGCCTATAAATACCCTCTTTTCTACTGTAAAGGGACATAGAATACATAGACAAACAAATATACTTCGAACTGGTCTAAGGTTGTTAGCCACATCGTGCATTTAACTCTTTAAGGTTATTCTAAACCTATTAGCGTAATCTTTTACGCCATCTAAATTATTTTTACTCTCGCGTCCTATTTAATAGGAATAAATAAAAAATTCCTATTAATTAATTACTATTGATATTTTAAATCGATATTTGAAATTACGTAGTTTCTTTGTGTTACCGTACAGAGTATATACCAAACAAAAAATATTTATATTTTCCATGTCTAATCGGAGATCTCTGAATTAGTCTCTTTTGCCATTCTACTGCCAGAATGATGAATACCTTGAAGGGGCTTGATTGCTTGAAAGACTTTTGTTAAAATAGAAAAGAATAAAGAGGGTATCATGGTATATATGGTACATGTTTAACGGTGGATGGAAATAAGTGTTGTTTCATCTGTTTTCTATTTTCAAAGAAAAAAAATACCACGGTAACTGGAAACGGATCGAAAACAAATATTATCAGAATCGGATATGGATCAATACCAAATATCTACGGAAAAAGTATTACAAGCCAATAAACATGTTCAGTTTACATATATATTAATAAATGATAATATCTAGTTTTATAGAAAATGTCGGTTCTAATTAGCATATTCTACTGTTTAGTTCTTAGCAAGCAATCGTATAATAATTTATTTCAAATGGTTCAGTATTTCCACAAATAGATGATAATTCAAAGCTTTATGTAATATACGAACAACCGCTAACATTACGTGGAATATTTTATTTTTCCTACCGTTTCATCGGAAATCAACGGCTATCTACCATCCTTGCGAATTGACATCGCCTCCGAGACGGCGCACGGCGTGGGGCAGAGACGCCGTGGGACGGCGAGAGAGGGCAGGGCGGGACACCGGCGTGGGACGAGGTGCCGCGGAAGAGGGCTCTTATCATTTTCGTATAGGTATTAAATCTAACCGTTAATATTGTAAGAATTTGATTAGGCCCCGTTTGTTTCCTTGGAAATGAAACTCATTCCATGAATAACATTCTAGATATTAGATTCCCAAAGAAAGTAATTGCTTAGAATTTGATTCAATTCAATTTTTTTGTTTGGATGCTAATGGAATTCTTTTCCATGAATCAAATTCAATATCATGTTTGGATAGTTATATATGGAATTTACATTGGTGGAGATCATAGGTAACAAAACATATATAACTCAAATGTAACAATGATCACAGAGGTTGGTAACAATCAGCAATGTAACAATGAGACAGGTTATTTAAAAAGAACATGTCATAGCATCTAATCCATCATTTACATTTTCCCAGTGGCACAAAAAAATCAACCATCTCCACACTCCAGTTTTGAATAACAATCTCAAACATAAGGTTCACAATGCAAGGTTCAATCCAGTTTTGAATAACACTTCAGTTAAAAGAGGAGAATGCAGAGACAATGATGTTCGTTTTACACCACACAATGCAAGGTTCACTTTTTCAATTGCTTCTGCAGCCATCTCTTTCTCAAGATCACTGGAAGTGCCAATAAGGACTCGTACTTGCGCGCATCACCTGTTAAGATATCAAATAAGTCTAAAAATGTGTCTTCATCTAACCCATCTATCTCCTCCAATGTGCTAAATATTTCTTTTGATGTCGGCCCTTTTGGTGCTTCATCCCTAATAGCTTCAGTAAACTTGTCTAATTTCTCCGCCATCATTGAGGTGAAGGAATCACTGGACCGTTGCCTCTTTAAGCTTCCTGAAATTGTTGATGAAGTAAGCTCTTGACCGGTTCCATCTTCCTTACTCATATCTCTCGCGCCATCTGCTGGGGTCTTTGCCGCTTCACCAGTTGCATGATCTTTTCCAAATACCAAGCTGATCGAGTCCCAATATAAGATTGTCTTGTGCCTGTACCCATTAGCTTCTTTATTTTTCTGCAAAAAAACAACTTGAGGTGAGCTCTAGATGACACCATTCATTACTTGATCAATTTGAACAGATTTCATATGAAGTTCAGGAGAACAATTTGAACTCAACTCAAGACATTTTAAACATTCAGATTTCATATTAAGTTCAGATTTCAATCTCTCATCACAGCAAGTACTCATTCAAACTGAAACAGATTCTTAAAACTACACATGATGTTACTAGTGGTAGGTCAATTGATAGTACTGGAACAAATGTTATGCTTCATTTCATCCCAAGTTTGCTTGCATATTATTCTTTGTAATTCATTATAATGGAGCAAGTTAGCAAGTTAATCATTATACCATGTTTGCACTTTAGCAAGTTAGCTTCTTTAAAAAAACTGAAACTTACCACCACATAAGCCTCCCAAACAGAATCACTATCAACGGATATCTTGTTCTTGTTCCAATCCCAACCAAAGCCACTTGTTTCTAGCATACCATTGATGATAGTGTGGTGCTTGTCAAATGTCTTGTTCCTTGACATGATGTTATCTTTTGTGATTTCCACATTGCACTTTTCTCGAACATTCTTTATAGCAGCCGTGTAGACATGAGACTTCCAGCCATTTTGGCATCTGTCACCCTTGTTGTAGTACTCCACGAATGTGTCAAGAAGTGCTTTGTCCATATCATCATTCCAAGAAATGTACCCCCTGCCCGAGCCTGACTTCTTACCCTTCTCCATATCCTGCAAAGAAAATATACAAGTGTTACTAAAGTTATTAAGGAGCAACACAATATATGCAAACATTTGGTTAGTTTTAAAAAATTATCATACATTGACCACGTCTCGCTTGGTAATCAACAAACATTTGGTTAGCTTTATGATCCCTGAAGTTACTCCATTGATTTGATGATTGCACATTGGTAATCATACCCACTTCACTTTGAACATCATGAGATTCAACGGATATTACTTGATCAATTTGGCCTAAAAGTAAATCATCCATATCTCTCTGCCTATCTCTTACAAAGTTGTGCAATATGCAACAAGCATTGATGATCCTTAGTATAGCCCACCTCATCTTCAATAGCCCAAACGTTCTCTCTATCACATTTCTAGCTGTTGAATGGCGCAAATTGAACAATTCCTTGGCATTGGATGGGTTATTCCCTTGGGCAGCCCACTCATTCAAGTGGTAGCGAGTGGATCGATATGGAGCAAGAAAGCCTGGTCCATTGGTGTATCCAGCATCTACTAGGTAATATTTTCCATTTGGAATAGCAAATGCATCGTCCCGAGACATGGCATCACGTAGCACACGTGAATCTGAAGCTGACCCTTCCCATCCAGCTAGAACATAAACAAACTTCATGTGTCGATCACAAACACCCAACACATTGGTGGTGATTTGTTGCTTCCTATTCCTATACCTCCCTTGATCAACCAAAGGTACAAAAACATCAATGTGTGTACCATCTAGTGCTCCAAGGCAATCTTGAAACCACCTCCACTTAGAATCTTCAGGTTGTACAGCTAAAGGATCAGGAAGCTTGATAAATTCATGGCATAATGATAGAACACCTCTCAACACCTCATTGAAATAGCGGCTAATTGGTTCAAGTGACCATCCATATGAGCTACGAATTATCCTCATCTTAATGCCATGACCCACTACAAGCAAAAAGATAGCAACCTTTTCTTCTACCGACACATTCAAGGTGTCACACATACCACACCTCTCACGTAAGATGGTGCATAGGTCCGAAAAGGATCTCTTAGTTAGACGCAAACTGTCATAGCAATAAACATTTGATCCTTGATACAAATTCCTTAGCATTTGTTTCCGACCAGCTACATCTCTCTCTATCACCTCAGAGGGATCCATAAGATGTCTAGGTCTTTTCTTACGATAATAGTCCGCAATCATGCCCATGACAGTTGCAACAAATAAGGATGCTACTCTCTGCCTCTTCTTCCTACGCCTCTCTCTCATTTCAGTAGGCATATATGCACAGAAGGACCTTTTTAGATTGAACTGATCAAGAAAAAATCAAGTTATCACCTCAATTCCACCTTATACTACTTAAAATCATCCATCTATATAGAATGGCAATGCACTTTTGTTAAATTTTGGTTCAATATGCAAATTTCAACTTCAGATTCACTTTAGTTCAGCATGTATAAATTCAGAACATGATAATCATTATGGATCCTGAAAATTCACAACTCTAATCATTCAAATTCAGATTACTTGCAATTGATTCTATCTTTGGTAAAACTATTCCTGAATTGATAACAGCCAAATAGAAATTGTTTCTAACAGCATTTACACTATTCAGGAAATAAAACAGAAATCTCTAAATACTGTAGTAGAACTGACAATTCTAAATTGACTGAATTTAGAACATACAACAATGAATCAATATCTGTGTTCAGATTGAAAACTGCATTCATACAATGGTCACAGCAAACTCATGCTAAATCAGAAACTAGAATTGAATAATCTGTCAACTAATGAAATCAGAACTGAACATTTTGTTTCAATTCAAATTCAAGAACTCATAATGAAGAAAAAAATCTAAAACATCTGAATAAATTTGCAATGTAAACAAGTATACACTCAAACAGAGACCTAAAACGGAGATTGAAAATCTAAAACTATACAGTGTTTTCAGATGTAATTAGAAGTTTCAGATATTCAGTACATTTCAAAATAGAGAGCTGACTAAGCCAATCTGTCTTTGATTAAACTAAACTACAATTTCCTAATCAGACCAGGTGACACAAGGAAGAACTAAAACAGACTACATAAAATAAAGTATTGACAACAGGAACTTAGATTCAGCAGCACTAAACCAACCTTTGTACAGAATATAATACTATCAGAAGTTAGTACTGAAATGTATAATTCAAAACTACCAACCAATTTACTATGGATCACTTCAACTGAAATTCAGTTTGGAATATAATACTGAAATTGAATTGAAGCTTAAATCAAAATTGACACAATCTGGAACAGTTCCAACAAACAGAGAGCACACAGAAATGTACAGCTTTTCAGAAAACTAAACAGAACCAGTAAACAATTTATCAAAAGACTGAACAGAACAATTCTAATGCTATTGACTCAGAAACAGTGTACAGTGATTGATAACCATATTCAGTACTAAGATGATTGAGATTGATTCACTATAAAAATAGAACACTAATCTAGAATACACAATTTAAATTCAACTCATGAAACTACCCAAAGTACTGTTTCAGATCAAATACAGAAGATTCAAAAAAATTCAGAGCAACTACAATATTTCTCAGCAAATATACAAGAACAGTACTGAAACTTGATGGAAAAATAAAACCAGAGGTGAAAAACAGTTCCAAACAGTGAATATTCTTGATAACCTTCTTAGAATAGGTGTTCACTGAAAATTAGAACACAACAATATTCATCAAATACACTCAAACTTCCATATAAACCTGTAACATATGAACTAATATAAAGTCTGAACTAATATAACCTGTAACAGTTGCGGCGCTCGCTCTCCTCCGCCTCCGCCTCCGCCTGGTTCTTGTCGGCGGAGGGAACGGCAGGCGCTCGGCGCTCGGGGGAGGAGGAGGCGCGTGCGGCGCTCGGCGAGGAGGAGGAGGCGCGTGCGGCGCTCGGGGGAGGAGGAGGCGCGTGCGGCGCTCGGCGAGGAGGAGGAGGCGCGTGCGGCGCTCGGGGGAGGAGGAGGCGCGTGCGGCGCTCGGGGGAGGAGGAGGCGCGTGCGGCGCTCGGGTCCTGGAGGAATTAGATTCCTCATTTTAGGGCAGGAATTAGTTTTGGGCTTCTGATTCTGGCCCAAAAAATAGATGGAATTGTAATTTCCAATTCTGAAGTTTGCCAAACAGGCCAGCCCAAGAATTAAATTCAATTCGGCCCAATTCCATTGAAACAAACAGGCCCTTAGAAAAAAAATTGAGTCTGCCATCTCCACCACTCATTGCCCCGTCACCACCCCACCACTGCCGCCGGCCCATCGATGACCCGCTGCCGCTCCAACCCACCGTGTCGGTCGCCCCGTAGCTCACCGTCGCCCACAACTGTGCCGCTGCCCGTGTTACTTTTTCCCCGTAACCTGTGCCACCCACGGCCTCACTGGCGACCACATCATGCTGGCGACTTGCTATCCACGGGCCCGACCGCTTAGTCCCTCTCCATTAATCTCAACGCACAAAAATATAAAAAATACCTTTTAATTCAGGAGGTATCATTTTATCCCCACTAGGTACCAAGATGTACTACATGAACCTCAACTGTTGAATGAATATAATGAATGGTTCAAATTTGGTACCTCTCCTCCCTCAAAGATAGTAAAATTGCTCGCGGCGGAAGGGTGGTGCGCGACACCGGCACTTGGACCAGAAGTGGTGAAGAGGAGGGAAGTGGGAGGAGAGGGGATTGGCGATGAAGGAGGTACCGAGGCCTTCAATGTAGCGGGAAAAATTCTATTAAGGAGAGTCCCAAACCTTACTCTGTGAGGCCCTCTCTAGATGGCTATCAAGTATATAGCGAACAATGGGTGGAGGCTTGAGGGATAGCCGATGGGGCTCTGGCAAAGATCCGATATCATGATGACGGGCCCGACGATGTAGGGCCGGTACGGGGCAGTGGAGGCGGATGACATCGTCAGGGCATAGGCACCATAGAGTGGCGAGGATGACGCGGGCGAAGCACATGCTCCACCCATCCGCGCCGTCGTTTGGATTCTCGTCGTTGACCTGCCCCGTGTCGGCTGCCCACGCCAACAACCTCCGCCACCCCACATCAGCTGTCACACCCTGGCGGTGACCCCCGCTTCGTCATCTCTCATCGGTCGTCCGCGTCAGCCCTATGACACCGGACCTTCGTCAGAGCCCCGCTGGTCACAGTGCCCTGCATCGGCCACCCGTGCCGGCCTCACGTCGGTCGCCCCGCACCCCATCGGCTATACCTCAAGCCTCCCTCGCTCGTTGCTCGTTGTGCACCGTCGGATCTCCTTCGGGTACACATAGCAACCATTTGAGAAAGGCCCCACAAAGAAACGTTTGAGACCCTCTACCATAATTTTTTTCACAATGTAGTGGGTCTTTCCGCCCGCTCGTACCACTAGATCATCTCGAAGCTACTGCAAGCCTTTTATGGGCTAGTTCTAGCCAGTAGGACCTGTAGCCGTTATCTAGTTGTGATTTACCATTCCAGCGCCCCACATTACTAATTACTACACGATTGCTAGTGCCACGGTGGTCGGCGCAAACTTTTGGAGGCACAAACTTAGGATGTGTTTGGTTGAGCTTTTTGTAAGCTGTAGAAAAGTTGTTGTAAGCTATGAAAAAACTGGAAGTTGTTTGGTTGAAGTAGGCGTAGATTTCTGTTTTGATAGTAATATTTGTGATATCCTTAATGTTTGGTTGTATTATTAATATGCACTCAATATAACACACAGACTTTCTAATAATGTGAATTTATATCATCATTGTAATAAAAAAACTAAAACAAAATTATTTATAAAAATTGTATTTATGTTATTCGACAATTATATATTAATTTTTTTCTTTGAAAACTATTTTAGTTTCAAGTAATCTATATAAAAAATGAGATATTTCATTAATGATAAAGATGAGTAATTTCCACTAAAACCTACTAGGAGAATTTGTGGAATCTGAAATCTGAGGTACCCTTTCATATTTATACTATAAAAATCTGGAAAAACTGAAATACCCAAAATAGCTGCTTAATTCATATTCAGCTTCCGAGCCGAACCAAGAAACCGGTTCATAAATCTCAATCAGACCTTTGAAATTCGTTCGATTCGCTTCCCACACTCTGCCTTGCCTACTATCACTCGCTCGGTCACGCACACCACGCCGTGCGATTCACGTCCTCACGAGATGGCACGACATGCCAAGACGGACTCCGACGTGACGAGCTTGGCGCCGTCGTCACCACCGCGGTCGCCGCGGAGACCGGCGTACTACGTGCTCAGCCCGGCGGCCTCCCACCCGGACGTCGTGGTGGCCTTGGGCGGCGGCGGCGGCGGCGCCGCGGCCGAGAAGATGTCGTTCGCGGGCTCCACCCCGGCCGAGTCGCCGCTGCACTACCACTTCCAACACTCAGGCGCCGCGGTGCACCACTCCCGGGAGTCCTCCACCGGCCGCCTCCTCTTCTCCGACCAGCTCCGCTCCGGCGCCGCGGCTGGTGTGCCCTGGCGCCGCCTCGGGCACGGCAGTGGAGCAGGCAGCGTCGGGGACGACGACGACGACGAGGCTGGCCCCAATGGCGCCGCCTCGCCGTGGAGGTGCTACGCGCTCGGGGCGTTCGCGTTCGTGTCCGTCTTCGCCTTCTTCCTGCTCGTGCTGTGGGGAGCTAGCAAGTCCTACAAGCCTCACGTCGTCGTCAAGGTCCGTTCCCCTCCCCTCACCAAACCCCTGCACAATTGCTCCTCTCGACGTTACTTCTTTCGCTGAAACCATCAATGGCCATCTGAGGGTAGAAACCATACTATAAAACACAACTCCCGGAAAAACACAAAGCTAGTATAAAATTTTAGAACTGTACTATATCTCTCTAAGCTTCACCAAATGATTTTAGATTTGCGGCAACTGTTTTTCTCGCTGTGTATATTTAAGTTTTAGAGAAATTAGTACTTGCTCCGATTGTCCCCGATTTCTCTCAAGAAAAAGAGCAACACAAACTGCATGTCCAATTGGAAGGCACGCATTTTTGCCAACGATTGTACACGCATTTTTGCCAAGAAACAGAGGTACTAGTAAAGACTAGAGAGGCATCAGCAAAACCTGCACACACAGGAGTACTAGGACGAGGAGTAGCATTGCTTCCTGGACAGCATGCGGAAATTGCGACCAATTTGCTACTCGTAATATGCTTGTGGGCTATGGCATCCAATGAATAATTTGTACTCCCTAGAACCCAATAATAACTGTATCTTTTTTGTTTTGTTTCATCCGATTTTCAATTGCACTCTAAAATAATTACGATTCCAAATGATTTTTATTCCATATACACTATAAAATATTTTTTATATTCAAGATTATATCATTTGCGTGGAAGTTTTCTTTAGTTACATCGTAATAAGATGTACTTATCTTAAGAGTGGTAGATTATTAATTTTTTACCTATTTGATATTGTATATATTAAGTATTTAAGTTTTGCTAAAAACTTGTCAAAATTAAACCAAACAAAACTAGAAATGATCTTCTTAGTACAATCTCAACCCATAGTTTCTTCGTGATGTCTTTTTTTACCATTTCAGCAAGACACTATATCTAGAAACTATGTTCTCAACCCTAGTTTCTTAATATAAATCTATAATAAATTTTTTATACTACTGTTTTTTCTCTTTCTTTTCCTCTCATCCAATCACTTCTATCTATGTCTCCGATATAGTGAAGACATTGTGTTTACTTAAGACATGATTTCTTTATATTATAGTATCTCTTCTCATTAAATAACTTGTTACATTATTTTTTATGTGACAGCACAATAAATCTCTAAAAACCATCGTTGGAATTGCTGTTACGTTGGGACGAATTAAGTTTGAAACTAGACGTACACCAGCACGGTGTTTGATGCTCTGCTCGTTTCCGTGTGTGTGTGCACGGTGCAGGGTGTGGTGTTCGAGACGTACCACATCCAGGGCGGCACGGACCGGACGGGCGTCCCCACGAAGATGATGTCCATCAACGCGACGGTCAGGCTGCGCTTCCGCAACCGGGGCACCTTCTTCAGCCTGCACGTCACCTCCACGCCATTCCTCCTCTTCTACGACGACCTCACCGTCGCCTCCGGCCACGTACGTATGCTAATTACTCAAGCCTCTCCATCCCCAAAGCTCTCATCTTTTTGCTACCTGGCGTATATGTTTAGTCTGGATCGAGATCCAGAGCAGTCACCAGATCGCAGGCAGCCGTTCAGTTATGATCCAGCAATAAACGCAAGCACAGGCAGGAGGTGGGGCTGCAATGCTGCATGGTGAACCGGCGGCCGGAGCGGCGTCCGGTGATTGGGACGACGGCAGAAGGATAGAGACAAGCACCATCGGCTCGTAGCTGAACTACTTTAGGACACCCGAGTATCCCAATCCGTTTAGTCTTACCCTGCACGGCCACATGCTAATCCTTAATTGCCCAACGCCTGGATGGACTACTTATTGCTAGTTACTGCATAACTCGCCAACCAATACGGTGAAATGGGGGGGTACGTACATGATATGTGGTTTTAGAGTGCTCTTCGATACTGTGAGGAGTTCTCTCCCGTCTGAGGTAAATCAGCAACCCATGTGATCGTGGCGCTTTTAGTATATAGGGTGATGAAATTGTTCATTGCCATTCAGACCGTGATGCCCAGTAGGCCGTGGAATTTTTGCCGGTTTGGCTTAGCTTTTGAGCATCCCCGTGAGAATCCATCCACTTGTAGTGGAGCTTTAGTATATGACCTACTGCATGGGTGCCGGAGAAAGCTAACCTAACAGCACGGTTCCCTTCTTAGTTGTCTCTGTCCTCGATTAGTTTTTGGCTAGCAGTTGCTTACTCGAAACAAAGCTTAATAGTTTGAAAAAACTGGCTCCGTAGTAGATCTGGTCATGCTCGGACCGGGGAAAGCGTCCAGTCGTCGTCCACTGTCGCTTACTAATTCCTCGACGGAGCAGAATAGCAGATCGTCGTCAGACGATTCTTGTTTCGCGGACATGCATTGGGCCATCCTTTGGCCCGGTTAGGATTTAGCAGGATATACAAGGCCAAGTGTGCATCAGCTTTGCATTCAGCCATTCAGGTAGGACAAACAGCTTCATTTTAGGCTTTAGCGCTTGCAGCCATCGAGTCTTATCCACTATCACATCGTGCTACCATACAAGACACAAAACACCCAGAGTGATGAACTCGTGAGTCCAACAGTTGAGAACTAACAAATTATCATCGTCAAGTTGCTCGCTGCTACAAAGTGACAGCAAGTGCATGTGATTACGCACAGTAAAACACAGAACTAGTAAACGGGAGAAACGCAATATTGCCTGGAGGCGGGGACTGTGGAGGTGGCAGGCTGTGGCGACTGGCGTCCTATCGGTGGGCTGCTGCCGGTAAACTGCTGTACCGAACAGGCTTGCCGCGGCTGCACGCCACAGGGTTGTGCACTGCGCATGGCGTCACAGCACTGCACCCAGGTCCCAAATGAGATCCCCTGCAGTCGGCCTCGCCGACTGCAGGGGGCAGTCACCCTTCGGCGCCGTCCGATCTTGATCGGACGGCTGTGCGAGGGGGGCTTCGGAGAGAGAAAGGGGGGCTTCGCGCTGGTGGGACCCACTTCGCAGGAGGCTTCGGAGAGAGAGAGGGGGGCTTCGCACCGCCCGATCAAGATCGGACGGCGCGCGAGGGGTGACTGCCCTCTGCAGTCGACGAGCCCGACTGCAGAGGAACCCGTTCCCCCAGGTCCCAGGGCAAAGATCCAATGCGAAATGTCAGGCCTCTGTTCCATCGTTCAACGTCAAAAGGACGTGCCTTTATTGCTTTCCGGGTTTCTGACATCACACCAGCGTTTGTTACTTCAGAGTAGTTTACTCCGTCATGAAAAGGAGTCCTGTGCTGTACAAGATGATGGCCCCCACGTGCGCCAGTAACGCAGCGCCATCATGGTTCATGTCGGATTTTTTTAAAATAATATCTTTTGGAAAAAAATTCAAATATGTATAACAGTTTTAAAATTTTGCAAAAATAAGTAGATATCTATACTCGGTCGCCCGACCAGTGTCACGTGGTCTCGAATCGGTCGACTCTAGCCACGTCAGCGCGAGTCGGCTAACCATTGGCCAACTTAAACCCACATGGCTTTTTTTAGCGTGGCAACGACTCTTTGAGCTGACTTTAACCACATCAGCATGAGTCGGCTGATCAACGGTCAACTCCAGCTGACGTAACGTGACTGAGTCAGCATATGGGTTGTTGACTCCTGCTAAAAGACTGAATCCATAAGTTACGTAGGTATGGCCTTCTAGTTTGACTTTGTTGGACCGGAAACGGCGACCAGAGGGGGGTGAATGGGAGCTTTTAAAATTTCAGGCTAAAAACAGCCTTCGGTTTTAATCCTGTCTTCTGCGGAACAGGCTTCGAACACAACCTTTGAAGGTCTGGTTCGGAGGTGCTTCGACAGCTCCGAACACAGGCTTCGCAGGAGCAAAAGTTCGAAGCCAAGAAGACTTCGCTCCACTCACAACCCTCGAAAATCTACTCTGCTAAGTCAGTGCAGGCTCCGCACACGGGGTGCTTCGAGCAAGCTTCGCACTTCACCCTTCGCAAGAGTGGACAGCCCTCTGAGGACTTCGACCAAGTACTTGGCAGCAGCAACTGGTGCCGTGCTTCGTACACGAAGGTCTAAACGCACACAAATGGACTTTGCTAGGGGCTTCGACACAAGAAGCAAAACGGGCTTCGAACAGGGCTTCGCTAGTAAGCTGTGAGGTCTAGCCTCAAGTTACACAGAGCGACAGCACACTGAAAACACACTTCGCATAAAGTCAACCTTCGCCTAGACAGGCTTCGGTGCACTATAACTAGCGAGGTATTTAATGCGAGCTCAAGCAAAAGGCACAAAGAAGCAGGGCTTCGCCGCTTGAACAAGCAACACAAATATATTGAACTCTGGATGAATACAACGAGGTATGTGACTACAGGAGCTCAACAGTAAATGCTCAAAGTGTTAAATGTTACCTACCGAGCCCCCAGATTTATAGCCCACAGTTCACCCAAAGGAAATGACTACACTACCCCTAGGGTTTACATTGATTTTGACTCTACAGAACTAAGGGGTACAAAAGGTAGTCCACCTTTATTCTGGAGGCTTCTCTGTCAGCTTTGCAGAGGGGACAGTGTCAGCCTTTTACAGAACAGACAGTGTCAGCCTTTGCAGTCTTTGACCTTCTAAAATCCTCCCTTCGCACGCGAGGGTGCGGTAGCTTCGGTGAGAAGCCTGAAGCCAGATGGTCTTCGCTTCGCCGAAGATAGCCTTCGATACAGTGACGGTTTTGAGCCGAAGCCGTCAAAGCTCCTTGGGCCTTCGCACCAACACCTCCGGAGTGGACCACCACGGCTTCGCAGCTACTCCCAGCTCGAACTCCGTCAGTCCGTGTACCGAAGCCATGCAGGCCGAAGCACCTCAAGTCAACCTTGCTCCGGAGCTAGCCTTGCTCCGAAGACTTCCTCACTCCGAAGCCCCACCTTCGGAGTACCACCCTTCGAAGTCCCTCCTTCGTCCAAAGCCTCCGCATGAAGCATTCCATGAGCCCTTCGTCGCAGTGCCTCTCCCCGAGCACACTCCTCGACGAGCCTCATCCGGACCATGCCTTCGATGCGCCTCGACTTCTGAGACCTTCGTCGGGTACCTTCGAATGTCTCCCTCCGGATCACACTTCGAATTCCTTGCCTCCGCAGAGGACTTGTTCCATCCAACTCCGAAGTCACTTCATCCGGAGTACCTTCGAAGTGCCTCACCTTCGAGGACTTTGTCTCGGAGTACCTTCAGCCGGAGCCACGCTCCGCACTCTCTGCCTTCACCTGGCACGCCTCGACCCGAGGACCGACCCGGACCACCTTCGCAGCCACCGTGACGGAGCTCCCCGCTCCCTTGGCATCAAGCCTCCCGCTTGACCCAAGTTCACCTGCTACGAACCTTGTCCGTCGCCTCCGAAGTCCCTGCGCACCACAGACAAACAGACAAGTGTATCCAGTACTCCGGAGACCTCTCCGGGTTAGCAACCTCCGGCACACACTCCGGTGTACCGCCCAAAGTACCGAAGCCCCTTCGGTACACACCCAGTCATCGTGTACTGTCGGACCCCTCCGTCAAGCACACTCCGCTGCACAGCTGCAGCAAGCAAACACCGAACACCCTTCGGTAAAACCACCTCCGAACACCCTTCGGAGGTACCACCTCTGAAACCCCTTCGGAGGTACCCTTCGAACAGAGGGTAAAAAGCCTGTCAATCACTCATCACAAACACTGAAACCAACCCTTGGTTTCTCAGACTTAATTTCCCCTGTAAATAGTAGCTTAGAACACCATGGATATGTCAATTAATTAGTTATAGTATTTTAGTGGTCAGATTAAAATATCTTACTGTACTTTTGTTTTTAGCTATTACTTTTATATCTTTTAACCTTTATATATATTCGTTAGCTTTATATAGGATATATACATCATCTCGCTATATAAATCATTATTTTTTTGATTTATACATGAGTTTATGGATGCATGCAGTCTTTTTGAGGTTAAAAGATATAAAAGTAATGCTAAAAATAAAAAAATAAGAATAATAGTTGGATCTTTTAATCTGGCCACTAGATTATCATAATTAATCAATTGACATCCATAACACCTACTATTTACTTGGGAAATTAAGTCAAACTAAAGGGTTCATACCTACGTACAGTGGTACAGTTGGTAGCAGAGCAGTACATTAGTTATCTATATGTAGCTGCAAAGTCTATTCACATCAAATTGAAAAAAATGTAAAGTCGACACTTTATGAATTCAGTTTTTTGGTAGGAGTTAACAGCTCATATGTCGACTGAGCCACGTGGCTCGAGTTGGTTGATGGTTACCCGACTCACGCTGATATTCTCGGAGTCGGCCGACCATCGGCCGATTCGGGGGCACGGAGCGCTAGATAGTAGAAAAAGGTCGTTGGTGTAGCCTAGTCGACACTTTGTCAGCTGATTGGCACTGACATGGCACCAGTCGGCTGACTAAGTGCCGACATGTACCTATTTTGCAATTCTCTCAAACTACCATACAAATTTGAAATTTTATTTTTAAAAAAATATTATTTAAAAAAAATCGGTTCATGTCTCTATTGCACTGGACTCATTGACTTCTGTACGTGTTCCAGTACAATTTTGCTCCTGTCTTTATCATCAGACGGTAAAGAAACGCTCAAAACTCCATCATCTATTCTCTATCTGCTGCAGAATGCTGGGATGTTTAATGTTTTCGTTCCACAGAGAAGTTTTTACTGTTCGGTGTAAGCTAAGGTACATGTAAAATTTGTCCGGAGGATGGCCGCTTGAATACGCATAAAGCATTAAGCTGAGAAATAGATTATCATACACGATTATACCGCGACACTTATTTTAAACTTGTAAATAATACTTTTTTAAAAAAACTGTATAAAAAATAAATATATTTTAGAATTTTTTTAATAATATTTTTCTTGAAAAAAATTCAATTATTAGTAGCCGATTTAAACATTTGAAGAAATAGATACCCGTCGGCCATCGGCCCAACCAGCCACAACCGCATCTCGCCTGCACGTGTTGCGCACGCGCACACTGCCTCGGTCCCGCTCTATCCGCTTGCCATATGCGCCTCCCTCGCATGTGGGGTGTGGGGATGAGGCAGTAGGGTGGGAGCGAGGCGGTGGGTGCAAGGCATGCACGGTGCGGCTTGCGCGTGTAGGTTGGCGCGGTGTGTGCGGGCGGGCGCACGGGCAGTCAGGGGTGGCGGAGGCGCGAGCGGGCGGGTGTGGCGTGGTGGTGGCTAATGTAGCTTTGGTTTGGTTCGGCCGGTATTTTTGAATTTTTTTGAATTGTTTATATACAATTGAATTTTTTTCAAAAAAATATTATATATATATTCAATATTTTAAACATGCTGGTTAACTTTACGGTATTAAATTTGTTTGTTTGAATCTTTAAAATATATGGTCCCACAAGTTCATTCAGCTGAGTTGCCTGTGCGTCCACGCAGATGGCGGAATTCTACCAGCCGCGGCGAAGCGGGCGCGTGGTGACGGTGTCCGTGGTGGGGAAGCAGGTCCCGCTCTACGGCGCCGGCGCGGAGCTGCACAGCAAGCCCAACAACGGCCGCCTCGGCGCAGCGGTGGTGCCCGTCAGGCTGGCCTTCGTGCTGCGGGCGCGCGCCCACATCCTCGGCCTGCTCGTCCGCTCCAAGTTCTACCGCCGCGTCCACTGCCGCCTCGAGGTCCGCGAGGCCCGCCTCGGCAAGCCCGTCCGCGGCGTCGCCGCCGACTGCGAGTACCACGACGGGAGGTGACACAAACCTACCGGGCGTCACAGAATGCGTCGTCGCGTCGACTATTAATTAGAAGCTCTGAAACGTGGGGTGGTATTGCTAACCCGAGACAAAACTAATTCCGATGTAATGGACAACCGTAGAATTCTGGTTCCTGGGACAAGTTGATGCTAACAGTAATGTTGCTAACTCTAGAAATTTTAAATTTCGATTCAGAATCTGTATTTCGGTAACTAACACTGCCAAGTAGGGGAATAACGGAAGATCATGCACTCTGAAGCTATGGCCGAAATATATAGGCCTGTCCAGCAATGTAGTTGTGGTATTACAACGAGCTGGACTTGCTTCGATGGCATGGAGTGGAAGTTGTCAGTTTGCTATCTGAAGCTTTGCCACGTTTCCCCTCTAATTTCAGCGGCAGATGGATCGAACCAACAACCATGGACCAACTTTACAATGTACAGCAGTTGGATACATCTCATGGTTGGTTCATCAGACTAACTTCATCATGCTTGACCATGCTGCACAATTGCCAACTTCTCATTTGCACCAGATTTCCCTCGCATCCTCATGCTGATAACGAAGGCAATGAGCTGCAAAAACAGTCTTAAGTATGACAATGTTTGAATGCACCTAACAAAATTCATAAACAAGGTCAGTTGAAATCTTACCGTACAAAAGCCAGCACACATGATGCTGAAACCTTTGAAGTTGAAGGGCGCAGTTTCTGAAAGGAACCATGCTGACACAAGAAAGCAGAAGGCATGAAGTAAAACTTAAGGAAACAAGGTTATAAACTCATTTAGCCATGTTTGAGGTACCTGTCAAAGGAGTAAATATTAGTGGAGCTAATATGCCAGCAAACGAATTTATGCCTGATATACAACCTTGAACAATTCCCTAAAATACAACACCATTAGTAGATTTGATGAGTGAAACTTAGTACTGAATTACTACTGATGTTAACAAGTAGAGGACAAAATGTCGTCAGTTAAAATTCAAAGCAAAGATAAGAAGCTGTAGGAAACATTCTACCTGCTCATTTGATCCAACACTCTTTGATGCTTTGGTCCTTATCTAGAAAAGTAGAGAATTAAGACCACCAAGATTGTTCTGAGTAACTTGAAAGGAAAAAAAAACTGTTCACAAAAGATGGCTTACAGAGGGGTGAATTAAAGCACTCAAAATTACAAACACCGCAGCAAAATATGGTACCTGCAGACGATTAAAAGTTTAATACAAAGTTAGGGAAGATATACTATGTCAATGGATGACTGATATTGGTTCAGTGGACGTTGGAACACAATATTGCACTACTGAATCAGATGTTCCAGTAAACTTAAACATGTGTGGAAAGTATTAAGAATCTAAGAGAACTATTGCCAAGTCCGAAGGGGATACCCAATATGACCATGCAATGCCATACAGGAAAACCTGCAATATTTGGTAAAATTGTTCAGGGACTATAATCACAGGCACTGAACTTCATAAGGATTACTAAAACGCAAGAGAAAAGAGCTGTTACATGCGTGCATCCTCCTAACAGGCCCAAGATCAGCAGTATCTCCTCATCAACAAAGCGAGCCAAGACAGGCATTACTGTTAGCTACACAACATTCCATCATGAGTCAGAAATGGTAAAATGCATTTCCTATTCAGTGCTGAAAAACCTCAAACCATGCGTTAGTTCGGCAGCAAAGAAATTACAATCCTACCTGTGACAGCATTCCTGCAGCACCAGCTATTAGCAGAAGATTAGCAAACTCATCTTTGCTGTAACCAAACTGTGCCTTTAGGTAGTACTGCAGACACATCAATAATTTATAAACTTTGTATTGAATACAAGAGATGGAAGATAATTGATAGCAAGCAGTCCCAGTACTGATCAATAGAAAGGACAATTCGTGCTAAATATCTAATATAGAGTAAAATGAGAACATTCTCAGGTTATTACCAGTAAAGCAGTTTGAAGTCCATATTCACCTAGACTGTAAAAGAATGTAACAATTGCTGCCCCTGACATAGTCATACTGAAGGAGACAGTAATCACTGATCAGAACATTAATATTATTGTTAAGATTCCATCGTTGTCTCAAAAAAATAAAAATAAACTCCACCTGCTAGTAAGTAGCGCGACCATATCCGACAGCGAGGGAAGGGCGCCCTTGTGGGGTGGAAGCATCGGCGACAGATCATCGGAGGACGAGGAGGAAGAAGTGGCAGTGGAGCAGGATGAGGCTTGTAGGAGGGGATCGCAGGCTCCGTCACCCAAGGAGTTGGCGCCGGAATCTGGGACGAAGGCCCTGAGGTAGATGGCCGTGGCCGCGCCGACGGCGGTGGCCACCTGGAAGGTGGATGAAGTCGGGAGGAAGCGCGCGGCGAGTGTTCCCGAGACAAACCCGGCCATCGATACGCCGGAGAGGAGCCCGAACGCCGCCGCTCGCCGCCTGGCGCCGACTTGGTCGGCCTGCGTCCACAAACTTCACCTGGTCAACCCATCTCTGTTAGGCTGACGTTTGGGCCCGGTCGTCACATTTTCCGGTTTGTATTGTGGTTGTCGTATACGTTATTTCTGTTGCCGTAATTGTACGGCTTACATTATGTCCCCGTTAAACATACGTATTCAATCGTCAGGATGCGTATCTGAAAAACTTTAAAATACGTATTTGGATAAATCTCAAATAAGGTTTTACCACGTAGGCAAGAAGGAGGCATTGCATGGTGCCGTCGCAGAAGACGCCGGCGACGATCCTAACCACGTAGTACACGTAGAAATACACCTTGGAGCGGTTGCACGCCAGTATAACTGCGTGCCAAAAAACAAAAGGAGAAAACACACTGTCTATCAAAAGTGCGTCGAATCAATGAATCACTCTGCAAATTAAAATCTTGTACGTACACGACGGCAGGACGGCCACGGTCACCGGCAGCGTCATCAGCGCCTTCCGGCCGTATTTGTCCGACAAATTGCCCACGATCGGAGTCACCACGAGAGCCCCCAGCCCGGTGATCTGCACAGACAGACCACTTGAATCGGTGATGCCAAAAAATCTGAATTGTGACTGAGAATCTAATTGCTCATTGGAACGAAGAAC
Source organism: Zizania palustris (assembly GCA_019279435.1). Classification (NCBI taxonomy): domain Eukaryota; kingdom Viridiplantae; phylum Streptophyta; class Magnoliopsida; order Poales; family Poaceae; genus Zizania; species Zizania palustris. Next base: position 44,314,151 of record JAAALK010000287.1, read on the forward strand.
TCTTTACAGCAAATCTTCAGTTTTCCTCCGTTTCAAGAAGACACTAAAAAACCGACCGTCCAACCATTGCACTCACTGCGCTCTGGAAGCCGGCGAGGTAGATGGCGACGGAGCACTCGTCGCGGCCGGGGCAGACGGCGTCCATCGTCACGTCGGTGATCGCCGGGATGACCATGTAGGAGGCGAAGTGGAACAGGAACGCCGCCACGAACAGGTTCCCCAGCCCTGCCAAGTCCTTCATCGTGGCGTATCTAGGGTTACTCACCAGCTTCTTCAGAGAAACAAGCTTCGTTAATCTGCGTGGAATTCTATAACTCCGAGACGATGTTATATACCTCCGTTGCACGCCACGCAAAGAAGAATAGCTTATCGCCAATGCAATGCTTGCAAGTAAGAGAACCAACAGATCGAAGCCTCGTCGCTGACCGGCCGGCTCTTGCTTACGGCGGTTGCCCACTCGATCTCGTCCGTACGTAAAAGTGGCATTGAATTTTTGCCAGGTTTGTATAGTACCTGTAGCCGTGGCAGTACGTGCCCTGTCCAAACTAGCCAAACAAAACTGTAACCGTGCCGATGGTTGTTGCAACTCGGAGCTAGCAGGTAGCAGCGAGAGCTTGTGTGAATTCTCGTGACCGATGCATGGGAGCTAGCTAGCAGCTAGGGTGTCCGGTGTCCCTGCTGATGGAGACTGCAGGAGAAATGGGAGACTACGGTGACAGTGACTTGCACGCATGGCGCAGCAACATAGCACTGGACCTACCATTTCTACAGTGATGTAGCGTCGTGTTTTGGAGTGCACTGCACTCTACTTTGCGAGCTGATAGATGTCCGCTGATTTGATCATGGTAACTTGCGGCGATGGAACTCTGATCCAAACTTCTCGTATTTACTCATCAGGTCTTTGCTTCGGGGAAACGCTGGAATCTACAGTTACCGGGGCATTCCCTTTGTTTGGCTCCTTCTGTGTCTGGTTCTGGATGTTCGCTTCTTCGGTGAGGGAAGGCGACCTCTTGTTGAAATGTTGATTGTGTTTGATATTAGCTGAGCTTCCCGACGACAGTAGAAGGAAGTTTGATCTGAAATGCAGTGGAGCGTCGGAGAACGAACATCGGTTCGGGCCTTCAGGGGGCATGCTTTGTACCATTATTTCGATGAACTACTGGAAGGGGGATGGATACAAGTAACATGGTGTCTGTTTCTCCTCTCTTTTTTTTAAGGAGTCTTACTTTTTAATTTACAACAAAAACTAGTTTTAGATTTTAAAACCTTTATGTTTTCTACTAGCGGATCGCGGGAAGCCACTGGCCGAACTCAAAAAAATTAAATAAGCGAGCTGGAATATAATGACAAATTATGTCGTAGTAACGTGTAAAACAATGTATTCTATCTTTTGAAATCGAGATGTTTTATCGGAAAATTTTAGTACAATTCTTGGTAGCATCAAATAATAAAATATCTACATTCAAAAACAGTTAAATTTATAGGCATATATAAATCAGATAACAGAGAATTACTGAAATGCTTCCACGCTGTTTGCAAGTAGCAGTGAAAAGTGTAGAGGAAGTTGCCATAACCGAAGAATCTAGCTTGGATGTTTTTGGTTGGCCATCAGTCCACAACTTAACAATATCAATGATTGAGGAAAATCATAGGCACGGTACAAATCAGCCACAGTCAAGGAAATCAAGTATCGAAGTGTCCAACAGGAATTTAAAAAAAAATGAAAGAAAACCTGAGATGCAAGAAAAAGAATTTTTTTGAAACAATATATTTTTTTAAAAAATCAAATATGTATGTCAAGTTCAAAAAATTGCAAAAGTAACATGTGGTTGGCATTTGAAGTGCCGACTGGAGCCGACCACCTGTTAGTTTTGCAAATTTTTGAAATCGGCATACAAGTTTGAATTTTTTTAAAAAAATAATGTTTAAAAAAATCCAAAAAAAAAATTCCTAGATATCTGGCTATCCATGGAACGATGGAATCACATCAACATCAACAAAGCCTTTTAGTCCCAAGCAAGTTGGGGTAGGCTAGAGTTGAAACCCAACAAGAAGTCACCAAAAAGAGAGAGAGAAAGGGGAGGGGAAAAGCTTTTAAAAGCACTAAAAGGGAAAAAGCCTAATCACGGTTCGGGCACGTGGATAGCTTCTTTCCAAGCACTTCTATCCAAACACAACTCCTTTGGGATATTCCATTCCTTCAAGTCCCTTTTGATTGCCTCCTCCCATGTCAAGTTTAGTCGCCCTCTACCTCTCTTCACATTATTGACCCGTCTTATGATCCATGGAACGATGGAATGGTAAGCACAATTCATTGTTTCGAAACTTACAGTTTACATGAATGCAAATATGCAATGGTACAGATACGCAGTCTAGAATATAAGACTCTTGTGGTGTCGATCTACAAACCTTGAAATGATATGCCCGTGTGTTAACTCCTAGAACGATTTAAAGAACAGTACCCTTAGACACCACTTTTGACAGTGGTGCATATACTAATTCCGTCAACAAATTTCAATATATCACCACAAAGATTGATGTCTTTACCAATTATTACCACTTCATTCGATCATAAAAAACGTGGCCGCTTCACGTTCCCCTATTCACAGTGGTGAGTTTCATAACACTGTTTCTTAAAAGTTCACATCAGCTTTACAACTGAATGGAATACCCTCTTTCAGTAGAGAGTTTTATCTCACTATTTCCTAGACTAACCAATGTAATTAAATGCAACTAGCTTTCAAGGAATACACTCTCTCTAATGAAACGATTTGGCTCTCAGTTTCATTTCGTTTCATCCGTTTTGGAAACAGGTTCATGGTGATGACATTATTTTCTTCTCTTCCCTCATTAATTAAATAACATGTCAATAAAAAATCTGATGTGGCATAGTAATTAATATCATAAAACACCGCATGAAACCGGTGGTAAATAAAACTCCACTGGAATTGACGGTGAGTTAACACCGTGGGCCGTAGTTGTCCCTCTGCGCCTCAACTCTCCAGGCTTCCGTTCAGCATTCGGCCCATCTACGCACGCAGGTGCCGCGCGCACAGCAAATTAGGCCCTGTGCCATGGGCTAGTCCATTTGGATTCGCCCAGCTTATTTATGCATCGTTTCACCTAGTCAGTTCACGTCGTCTACCTCGGAACATAGTGTGCGAGCAACAGGCACCGTCCTTTTCATTCATGGTCAGTTTGTTCCGCTGTTCCAAGACAGGTCACAGGTAGAGCCTCCTCTGCGAGACTGCAAACAATTCGTTTCCTCCACGTACGCATGGACAGCAACGAGAGGCGATGGAGAATATTCGTCGGAGAAGAAATGGACGCCATCTCCAGCTCATGCATCCTCATCCATGCTACGTTCCCTCGCCTGAATCCTGACGGGCCACTCTGCCACTCGTGCCCAGCGCGCATCTGCTGCTGCAGTGCTGGCTGCTGCCAGCCGGCGTCGGCGCGGGCGCCCAGCATGTGAGCCGGTGTGTGCATATATCTGCACGGTTCTTCTTTCTAAAGCGGCTTTCCCTTTGAAGGCTTTGATCCCCACCCTGACACTGGACGATGACAACTAACTGCTGCTACTGACACGGTGTTTGATCGATTACAGACAGGATTAACCACGTACGATAATTGGCACCGGTTCGTACGTACGTACGGTACTAGCTACCTGCTCATGCATGCCGTCCTGCGACAGCATCAACATGCACATAAGCACATTGGTGGCTAGCTGGCCTCTGATTAAGCGGCAGCAGAGAATTGAAGCCCGAACAGATCTGTATATTTATTATGTGTAGACACATGGTGACACTCTCCTTATATACTCTTGCCATACGTACGTACGGGGCACACATGCAAACCAAATCAACTGTGATTTGATGAGAGTGAGAGCCCGGATTCTCGTATGTGTGTGATATATAGAGCTGCAGAGTGCAGCAAAGCCAAGGGTGGATAGTACTCGTGAAATGACAATAACACATGCATGTCCTTGCAGCGGTGCAGCTAGCTCACCGGTGAGTCCCAGCAGCTGCCAAAGGGAGCAAGATCCTCTCGTGACATTAATTTATAATTAATATTTGGATTTGACGATGCTAAGGTCCAACACATATTAGTAAGGTAATCCAGGAACAAAAAGATGACGTTAAGTATTAAATATAATTTTATTGCTAATTTTATATATTGTGGAGACAATTATAAGCAAAAAAACTTTAAGGTGCATCACCTTAAGTTTAAGGTGTAGCCATAAAGAATAAAGTGCCAACTTTTTGTGGGTCCCACTTTAAATTGGGTTCACTTTAATGCTACATTTTTAATTTCTTCTATTATGCACGTGGCACTAACAAATGATAAATTTTTATGGGTCCTTCTATTTAATGCTATTTGTGAAGTCGATTACAGAGAGAAACCTGTAACCGGGCCTTGGTTCCGCTACTAGATATATAATTTCTTTTGGAATTTAGGTATGAAGAATTATATCCCAATTTCCCAGGCATAGCAGCATATTTTCCATTTGGACGTCTGGCACAAATTGTTCATCTGTGAAGAAACAAAGCATGGATAAGTAAATAAACGTAACAAAGTACGCTTGCAACATATATGGCTCAGGGGAAAAGTATCATGCCAATAATTCACCGATTACATGCAGGAATTGCAGGCGAAGCATTCATGCTCGCAGCTAGGCTAATACAGCGAACAGTCCACTTGTAAAGCTGCTGAAAAATCCAGATCAAACCTGCAGGGGGAGCACTACATGTACTGCACTAGTCCTAGTTCTCAGAATTTCTCCAACAGCACGTGATGGTTGGGCCCTGCCTAGCTAGCTCCTCCCATGCAAATAGGGTTTGACACAAAAAACCACTACTTACTTACTTACATCTGTATGCATCACGAATAATATTAAAACAGCCGAGCTAACTAATCCCATTGAAAAAAGATTCCACCTGTTGCGTGGAGTCCCTTTCTAATCTTTACACAGACAGTTGCCGCTGAGCTGTCGAACTCGTAAACCTCTATATTAAACCCTAGCTAGCTTCACTCACGCTGAAATTTATATATGTTCCTTTGTACACCGCGCTCATTTGGACAGCTAGCTAGCTAGCGACGAGAACTGAGCTAGAGAAAAAAAACAGCAAAGGTCACTTTCCGAGGAGCTCGCGAGCTAGCATCAGATCGATCGGCCGGCCACCATGGAGATGAAGACTGCCACGCCGGTGACGAGGAGCGGCGGCAGGAAGCTAGCGAGGTGCCCGAGGCTGCAGATGGACTCCAAGACGGTGACGGCCATCGAGCAGTCCACGGGCGCGGCCATCGCCGACGCCACCGCGGGCGCCGCTGCAGGCGAGGGCGCCGGCGGCGGTGGAGGAATGCGCATCAAGATCGTGCTGAGCAAACAGCAGCTGAAGCAGGTGGCCGCGGCCGTCGCTGGAGGCGGGGCCTTCGCGCTGCCTCCCGCTCTGGAGCAGCTTGTGAGCGTGCTCAAGCGGCAGCACGCGAAGAAGCAGGCAGCGGCGGCGGCGGCGGCGGAGGATGTCGGAAGGCGCCGCTGCCGGTGGTCGCCGGCGTTGCAGAGCATCCCGGAGGAGTGCTTCAGCTAGCTAGCTAGCTAGCTAGCTTCTCTAGCTACTATACCTACGTACTCGTAGTCGATTTGCAACATGTATAGCTTCGGTGTCGGTGATCGAATCTCTCCTCTTTTTTTTGGGCGGTATTTTGTTCCTTCCTAGGCTGCAACCGAGATCGATCTACTTGGGCCAAATTAAGTTAGTGCCCGGCCAATGGTTGCATCCCAACTTTGAAATGTCATCTTTTTTAATCTGGCATTTGGACCCAGATCGATTCTCCTCTGCTAAGTTCCTGCTATTCGATGCATGTACATATATCTGGACGACCTCATCAATATTCAATATGAAAATGAGCGAGCTGGGGAAAAGGAACAAGAAAGTGTCAAGTGTCGTCCCTTTCTTTGGCTTCAAGATCGATGTGTCGTGCGATGAACTGCGTGTGGCAGCGAGGTAGCAGATGGACTGTTGCTGGGAAATGGGAGCCAGCCAGCCATGTCCCTAGCTAAAGCCTAAAGATTCCTCTTCCAGTACGACAAGATATACACAAAAGGTTTACAGATCGTGTTGGCCCATGGGGCAACAGCTGCATGTTCTACTAGTTAGCTTCAATTCAGAATCGATTGAAACTTCCAAAGGGAGTTGTTGTTATCCTTTCTCGTGAACAAGCAACGGAACATACCCACCAAAAAGCTTTCTGCCGTTGGATCGGAAATGGAGGGCTCGATGGCTTTGCTGCTCTAATGCAATATATGGCTCGAGAGGGATGCGGACCGTACGGAATTAGAATGATCTAAAATTCTAAATTTACCACGCGAGACACAGATATAAGATTGTAAAGACACACATACACATGCGGATCAGGAATGGATGTTTCAGATGGCTATGTTGCACCAATGCCATGTTAGCCTCGAGTTGCTTATTTAGTTAGTAACTATATTGTGTGTACATTACCTACATGTGTTGACAGTTCATGTACGTACGGCTCAGTATCAATTACCATTAGTCAGTGTTCAGTACCCAGGGACAACTACATTACTTATCCGATCGATGTTGTCCGAGCAGAGGGTACGTTCATCAGTTTTATAGAAGGGAACTGTTGTTAGTATTTCCTGGATGTGACTCTCCGGTGCCTCATAGTTAATCCTATCAAACCAGATCAAGGACAGATCAAGATCAGCGTTGATCATCTAATGTAGCCCATGGATAGAGGTTTGATTCTGATATGGAAAATAGAGTTCTTATCGGGAAATTAAGCAATAAATATGATATCTAAAGATTTATTTATACCGGAATTCTTACAGTTAGGGACTTAGTACCTAAGTTTGATAGGAAATCTAAGTTGTACTCGATGTATCAACTCCGGAGTATATAAAGGAGACGAGACTCCAGAGACATCTATCATTGTCGATCAGCTAACTCATCATCAAGCTCTACCACTATCGAAAACAGCAAGTTTGTCGAGTGCCTAAAGGTTTGCCGAGTGCATTCCATCGGGCACGTGGCAAACTAAGGTTTGCCGAGTCTACACTCAAATACACTCGGCAAACATCGTACACTCGGTGTACGTTAATCTTTGTCGAGTGCCACGTCAAATACACTCGGCAAACATTTCAAAAAAAAACTGCTCTCAGGGTGGTCCTGACGGTGTCATAATGGATAGGGAAAAAATATACTTTGCCGAGTGCAATGTGGGGCACTCGGCAAAGAGCATTCATCACCCGCCGGCGCCGTTAGACGGCTAATGTTGTTGAGTGCCTAATAAAAAACATTCAGCGAAGCACCTCTCTACCGAGAGACCCTTCGTCGAGTGAGGTTCGCTGAGTGTGGCACTCGGTGAAGCCTTTACACAGTGGAAAAAGGTGAAGTTATGTATTCCCATAGTGCGCCTTGTTTTTCTTGTTTTTTATGTACAAGCATTGATAGCTTGATTGTATCTATTATAAGATTCACCACAACAAAACACTAGACGTATGACTATTATTCTTTAAAAGGTTTGAATCAATATAAATCTTAACTCTTGTATTCTATAGTTGAATATCGAGTTTGAAGACGTTGCATTTTTTAAACACATCTAATCATTATAGGTAATTCATCGAGATTAATGTCGAAATGTATATCGTGCTGCTCAAAACAAACAAACTATCAAACATCTTCTACAGAGCCAGTCCATTCCTCCGTTCAGACCATTGACGTACCAAGCGTTGGCCAACGCGCGCTAATTGCAAAACACCGACAAATTAAAAATCCCAAACGTAATTAATACTATTCATCTACATAAACCGTACCAGGGATGATCAAGCAAATTAAGCAACGCAATAAGCAACCACGATCGATCACCATTGCTTCTGACCACCGCTCGCCAGGTCGCTAACCGGCCGGTCCACCAACTATCCGTGTCAGCACGCTGATCGTACCGGACCACCGCCGTGCCGCGGCATTCTCGGTTACCCGTTAGCACCGTCTCTCCGCTCGATCGCTTGCTCGCAAGTCGCAAAAAGGGGAGAGACGTACGCGAGATACGCCGGAAGAACCAGCGAAATTCCAGCCCAGCTACACACGTACGGGCGGGCGCCGCCAAGTCGCCAACCTCGCACATGCCATGGCCGGTGCGCGGGCGGGGCCATCATGCCCATGCTGATGCGGCGATGCCGCGATGCACGCATATGACGCTGCCTGCTGCTGCCCTCCCTCGTCAAGTTATTACTCGCGGTGGCGCGCGGACGGACCGGGGAGTGAGTTCGCTGTTGGCGGTGCAAAGGCAGCGGCGGCTCGCGCAAGTGCGCAGGTCGAGGAGGCTGCTGCCGTGCCGATGACGCGCGCGCGGCGCTGGCGTACAAAAACGCCAGAGCCTCAGCAGCAGCAGAAGCAGAAGCAGACGCCCGTGCCGATCTCATCGCTGAGCTAGCCGCGCGGGCGGGCGGGTAGGCAGGCCGGACAGCTAGTCTCTCTCGCGCGCGCATGTGACGGCCTACCTGAAAGCGACCGTGCGTTGTCTCGGCGCTCTTTGGAGGGGGAGGCAGGCAGGCAGGCACAGATCGATGCGCAGCGCGACACGCATCGACCGGCGCCACGACAGCTCAGTCACCCCCGTCGCGTACGGACCGGCTGGGAGCTAGAGCCCGATCCGGACCGTCCGACGCTCGATCCGACGGCTGGATCTCGCGGAAGGGAACGGTCCAGCGGCCCGTGCACGGTGGGGGACGGGGGTCCACGATGTGATCCGGTCCCTACCCGACCGTGCCTGGGCTGTTAAACCCAACTTGGGTGTACTGCATACTACGCGTCCTGCTCAGAAATAATTTCGCCGATGAGGACTCGCCTCGTCAACACTCAACAGCGGTGGCACCGGCACGTCACGCTAGCATCATCATGACATCACCGACTCCCCTCCCTTATTTTGCCTTTTTTTCCCAAGATCTTTAAATGATTAAATTATGTGGCACTGGGCCCAACCGATCTAGTACTACATGTTACCCGGAGAAAAGAATTCGTGGTACAGGTACCCATGAATCAACTCTGCATTTGTTTAGCTGCGTTGTACGTCGTCTCTGTTGCGCCATTCAATGTTGATCATATTATTCGCTGCGCAACGTGGTAACTTCACTATGCTACTCTTCGTAAGTAAACCGCACCCCCCTTTTTCTAAACCCTATCGACCATCCGACCAGCATCGAACGGTTCGTCTCCATGGAGTACCTGCGAAGCTTTCTTCTCCGCGCAAATCTGGGATCGCAAAGCAGAGCATGCAGATGCACACGCACAACACAAGATGCTTAGATGCTCCCACAAAAATGTTGACCCGAAAAGCAGCGCCTCCTTCACATGCACGTTGTCCGTAGCGCGTACATCTCACGTACTTGGCTGCATGTATTCCGGCCGCCGGCCGCCGAGCAGAGGCAGACTGCAACTGCAAGCTCTGGATTTTAACTGCGCTGCGCTCCCCAGCACTGCAAACGCTGGGGGTCAGGAGCCCTCCTTCGTCGAGCAAACTTAACATCATTAAGGACAAGTCCGGCTACAACATCACGGGACAAAATCGAGAGCTATAACCTGTAAAACACATCCAACTAATCTGGACATGGCTCGTACTTTACGTTCCTAATCAGCATCTACCATAAACTAACCCCTTTCTAAAACATTTATGGCTGGCATGTGGGACCGGGGCATGCGAAATACAGCGCAGGACATGATTTGGCTTTGTCCATGTGAACAAAGCTACGTGTGATGGTATTTGATATCCATTGGTTCAAGGCATCGTTTAGCGTCTAATCTGTTTGATAATTAATTACGGTTTAGTTGTTTATGCAGTGGTTTGCACCCAAAGAAATGGCTGCTACGAGAGCTATAGTCAGCTGCCGATCCATGTTACTTCCTCGTCCAAACATGGCTACTACTATGGATGCATTGCACAAGGTAATTAATCATTAGCGAAAGAAACTTTCAACCCACGGGTCAGTAGAAGAATTCGTTTCACATATATATTTAGTTAACTAGCTTGATGAATTGTGCAGGCATGTAACTAGCTACTTACCTAGTGTAGATTAATTGATGGATCACTACTCAATCCCCGTATCTTAGTAGGTGTTAATTTGCAACCTTTCTATTGCACAACCATTTGGTTAGCTGCATGCGTCTGGATCGATCGAATCGATCGGGAGATCGGGGGGTTGCGTTTCTGGCCTAATACGGACGATCGATCTCGTTGCTTAATTGCATTATTAATTTCCAGGGGAGAATTCGAACGATTCCGCGCTGCTCTTGCGATCAATCATGGAGGTTGGTTGGTTCACCGTCCGTCCGCGTTGATATATATATGTTGCTACTTGCATCCGCCCGATCATGGCAGGTCGATCTGTTTATAAAACAAATACATGTACATTCAGATCATCGTCGGATGCAGTGTAATCAAACGCTCGATGTGCATTCTAGTCCTACTTTTGGGGGGAGTTCGATCTGATTCTGATTGTTAACTATGAATCTATGATGTATGAGCTAGCTAGCTAGTTAGCTTGAAATATTATTCACATATAGAATTTAAAATTGAAAATTGCTGGACATCGGCCGTCCGCTCGACCTGTTCTATCAGTACAACTCAAGCATTATGTTCGAGACCCCAGAAATCGCCCCTGCTATTGCAGCTCAGCAGCAATATTTACTCTCTCTCTCTCTTCTTTTTTTGCAAAATCTCCTGCTATTTGATCTGTTACCTCTGTAATGTGCCTACCTAACATATGCTAATTGATCATGTGGATGACGCATTATCTCGGAGTACACGTAATTAATACGTGACGAATTAATGTCAGTGCTGAAGATTTCCACCGGCAATGCGGCAGGAAACAGTAGGAAGAACATGCAAGTTCGCCGATGTAGCTAACAATGTCTGTGTCAATTGCGAAATCCTAACCAAACGGTCGTAGACTCCACGAGTCATCGAGTAGTCCTCGGTGACAACACGTTACTTGCGAGGGCCTCACGCACCGATCGATCCAATGATCCCGGCTCCCGCTCCGCGAGAGGGACAGCCATGTGAGGCGCCCATTTCTCTTTTGAACTCACATCTCAACCAGTCTCCTGCCTCATGATGATTGTTTTAGGGTCTCAATTAAAAATGCAGCTGCGCCTTTTTAATTGCCACTAGTCAGATGTCTTTGTTGTTTCAACAGAGAACCTTATTTTTCAACAGAGTATTTATGTAAAATTTATTTTCTACGTGATTTTTCAGAAATCTAAGGGTTTTTATACAAAATGCGTACATACGCATAAAATAAAGAAATTAAAAAACTAAAATGCAAAAGTACATCTTCTTCTTTTTATTTTCCTTTTTTTTTCTTTTTCTTCATTCCCGGCGCTTGCAACAGATGCGTGCATGCGGGCCGCTCAGTGCGCGTGGGCGAGCCGGACGGTTGTGCCGCGTGGCGTGTAGAGCCGGTGGCACTTGTGAGCTAGCCGGTTCAGACGGTTTTCACAGGGCATAAATTTTAGCCGGTTTTTTATGGAATATAGAAAAGGCACGCACGTAGTTGGGGACGGAGACGATCTCGACATTTTATATTAGTTAAGATGTAAATAAAGTTCTTTAACCATGGAAGTGGACACAACTCACAAGTTGGAGAAAGTCCGAGGCAGGTTAGAGGAGTAGATGATGATATACTAGTTTGGTGCGTGGCCCACATGTCAGGGACTTGGGTGGCGCATGCTTGTAGACAGTTGTGGGACTTGTGGCTGCGCTCACCCGAAGGCAAGGCGTGCATCAGCTCATGGCCCCCGGAAGTAGTATATAAGCAGGGCTGGTGTAGTGGTGTGTCGCGTTACTCGGCAGCGGACACATTCACTTTGCCTTCGCTTTAGCCTTTGTGCTGTAACTTGCAAGAAACGTCGGAGAGGGAGGGGTACTCGCGGTGCTCGCGCGCGTGCGGCGGCGAACGATCGCGCATTCGCGGTAGAGCGCGGAGATATGGCGTCTAGGTGCTTCTTCCCCAGGGAGGCCGAGGCCGGAAGCCGGCACCAGCACCACAGCCAGTCCAAGGCGGCGGCAGAGGCGCTCGAGCAGCTGCACAACGGCGGGCGCGTCCTGTCGCGGGAGGACGTGGGCGGCGCGGTGCGCGTCAAGATCGTGGTCAGCAAGCGGGAGCTCAAGCATATGGTCGCGGCACTCGGCGGCGGCGGCGAGGCGGCGGCAGCGGCGGCGGCGGTGGCCGCGGGGGAGCGGCACCGGCAGCGCGCGGCTGGAGGCGGAGGCGGCGGCGCAGGCGGCCCCGGCGCGGAGCAGAGGCTGCAGTTGCTGCGGCGGCGCAGCATGCGGAGGGCGGCGGAGGCGGCGCGGCGGATGCAGGCGAACGGGGAGTGGGAGCCCGGCCTGCAGAGCATTCCCGAAGAGGTCTACTAAGGTCTAAGTATAGTATCAGTAGATGGCGTCGTTAGTGATGGTTAATCACTTGACTAATTAAGGTTGGGTTTTGATCACTGCCTGATAAGCGGTAGATGTACGTGTACAGCGCTGTGGATTTGTTCAGGTTTGTTACGAGGGTTAACCGGTTAATCCTCCTCCTCCCAAGAGTTTTTGTGCATTTTTTTCACTGTGATTTTTTGGAGATGAAAAGAATGGGAGGTGTTTGAGCTGCAATGCAAGTGTTACTGCCACTGTAGCTGCTGTAAAATGGTTTATTTTGAAGGAGTGACAGGTTGGCTGTTAACTAATCCGCTCCTGTTTTTTTTTGCGTTCTTTTGCCTTTTGGTGAGCATGGAAAATAATAGAATGTATTACCTCTGCTTAAAAGTAGAAAGGATAACATTTTAGGCATGATACCGCCTCCAATACACCTATTTCCGTGCTACATTTTATAATTACATATTTCATAAATTTATTAAGAATATAACTAAACAAAAGTATTTTTATAAAAATATACTAATATTGATATATGGAAAATTTTGTTTTTTTAAATCTGTTAATAATTTGAGATTTTGATGTTTTACACATGTATTATAGTATGTGATCTACTTAATAACATAGTTAGTATTAGTTAGGAGGTGATCTGATTAGAACCGGAGCTAAGATTCCATTGCACATGGCCAGATGGTTGTCACGTTAAAGAAACTGGTTTTTTCTTCTTTGTTCCGTTATCCACTAGTTGGCTTTTGTCATGCCGTGGTGTGGTTGCTGTTGCAACGGGACGGGTCTTATCTCCCGCATTATTATGTATCAAGATAAAATTTTTTACCTAAAGAAAAGATGAATATAGTTGTTAAGTTTTTCGTGATTGCCGGAGTAAAAGCTCTTCCGTTTTAAAGTTTACTGAGTGTGAAAATCAAAACTGGGAAGGAATAATGCCGCTTAAAGGACATTATGGCCAATCTTTAATCAGAACTAGCCAAAGACTGGTAGATGGTAATGGATTTAAAAATATTATTACTTATAAACATCAAAAATGTATATGTTTCCTCAAAAAGATATTTATGGTTTATCAACTAACATCCTTTCACACCTTCGTAGACAAGCCATATACATATAGAAAATCCCACCAACTATAATTATGATTACACCGAATATTCGGATACTAAATAGAAAAACTAAATATAAGTTAATTATAAAACTAAATCTAGAATCTTTAGATTAAGTTATGAGATAAATATATTAAATATAATTAGTTCATGATTTGATAATATGGTGCTACAGTAAAAATATGATAATGATGATTTAATTATACTTAATAGATTTATATCATGAATTAGCCTAGGTCTGCAATTAATTTTATAATTAACTCATTTTTAGTTTTTATAATTAGCATCGGACCATTTGATTTAAAAATGACTAAACTTTATCCCTTTTCATCCAAATGGGGCTAAAACATTCATACCATATATCTCATGAGTAATATTTTACCTCAATTACTAACTCTGTTTTTATATTAAATACATTCTTATAATGCATCTAATTAAATCTTAAATTATTAAATAATTAATATATTAAAATATTAAAACTTGATAGGTGAAAATAATATTAGTTGATTTGTCATAAAATGCACACAAGTCCATTATTGACTAGCCTTAATTGCGTCACATTTCGTCCGCCCATGACCGCATGATGTTGGGACTGATAGTGAAATCTGATTTTTTTTCAACAACGGTCATGTTTAAACCACCAACCATTCTGCTTTGGTTTGACAGAACTTTCAGGCCTGGTCACCATGAACGACCGATCAGTCTGATCAGCAATGTAACAGCAATAATTCAGCATTTATGCTCTGCTTTTGCCTTAATGCCTTTTGTACTTTTCCATTGACGAATCGACGTTGCAGCCATGCATAATTCATCGCTCCTCCTGCTACAACTAATCCCATTGTTTCAGCTTTACGCTCGAGGCATTGCGTGGACTAACTAATTAATCTGACAAATGGCAGCATTTGCAGCACACTGGTCTCGCTCCCGAGTCCTGAGAAAATCGAACAGCAGAAACTGTCCGAGCTGGTCAGATGTCAGATCTCCCTCGTGAGACAGAGGAGAGGTGAAGCTGAAAACGCATAGATTTCTGCAGAGTGCAGGCACGCGTGTGGGAGATCGAACGATCTGGACTGCTTTCCCGAGAGGGAATTGTAAATAGACGATATGAACCTGCCACTACTGTTAAGCTTCTCGCTACAGGTTAAACATCCTTGACGACCCCTGCAAGTAGCTTCAACGAACTTGCGTTCTAGTACTGCAGTTTACATCTAGTAGGTCAACAGGATTAGTAGTGAATTAGGTTATTTACAGTTGTGGGTTTTATAACACTCTTTCCGAGAAGTTTATATCAGTTTTACAACGAAATGAAAAATACTCTCTCAGTGGAAAATTTTATTTCACTATTTTAGGCTAACTAGTGTAATTAAATGCAACTAGTTCTCATGAAATACACACTCTCTGATGAAACGATTTGACTCTCAGTGGATGTTTCATTTCGTTTCATCTGTTTTAGAAACGAGTTAGCATCATGTCATGGTGATGATACTACTTCCTTCTCTTCTCTCATTAATTAAATATCATATCAGCAAAAAATCTGATATATCATGGTAATTGATATCATGAAACATTCATTGTGAATAGCCTTAAAAAATCATCGCTGCCCCTACGCCCTAATACATGTAAAATAGAGTAGTTCATAACCCGTGGTAAAACAGAAAATCTACCTGTGCTAAGAATCCTAAGATGTTAAACGTGGCTACTGGCCTTATAAAGATGTAAGCTGAATCACCTACACACGTTCTTCGCAAACATCCAACACAGTCAGGATTTACCCTGTTTGTGCTACATCTTAGAAGGGCCCCTCCTGAAACTTTATGCAAAAGTGATTATAGGTTACAGTTTGGGACTTCTTTGAGACAGATACACAGTAGTTAGAGATAAAAAATTTTGTCATAAAAAATCTGGATTTTCGAACAGTCACATTGTTTCTTGCAAAATAACGAACTTCAAAATGAACAGCCGAGCCTTTTTTTTGAGGAGAAAAACGAGTTTTTTTAAAAAAATAATATTTTTTTAAAAACAAATTTCAAATCTGGTAGTTGAATTCAAAAAATTACAAAAATGGACTCTCGTCGGTATTTGATCGGCCAAACGTGGTCATGTCAAACCACGTTCGGCACTTGATCGGCCGAACATAGCCACATCAGCCTCATTCGACACTCCAACAGCCGAACGAGGTCACGTTAGCGTAACTGTGGCCACGTCAGCCACGTTTGATACTTCAAGTGTCGAACGAAGCTGATGTGACCAAATTCTCTGATGTAGTGGACCAGCCACGTTCGACACTACATCAGATAATTTGGCCGATCATATGCTAAACGTGGCCACGTTCGGTCGATCAAGTGCCGACAGAAGTTTATTTTTATAATTTTTTGAATTCGACTATCAGATCTGTTTTTTTTAAATATTTTAAAAAATTCGAAAAAAAACAGCCAACCAAGAACGTGAATTCCTGGGCTGGGCTGCAAGTGGCAAACCCAGTGTGACCTCGCCAACACTGTGAAAATTATGGGCAGCCTAGCCCATTTACACCACCGAAGAGCGTTGCTTTGCTTGGAGTTGTTGGATTGGAGGTGCGGAGGTGACTCGGCGGCGCGGAGGGGACTCCGGTCGAGCTCCCACCGCCGGCCACCGGATCTGCTGCCGTCGTTCGCGCGTCTGTCACCTGCTGGGATCTGGATCTTCTTCTCGGCGTCCCCTTCGCATCCGGTAAGCTGCAAACGTATGGCTGTTGGATTCCGCTTGTTCCTTCGGTTCGTTCTTAGCACCTCCGTTCAGGACCTACTAGTTACTCCTCTCAGTGTGTTCTTCCTAGCGATTCACATACGTTTGAGCATTGCGGTATGGTGGATTCTGGAGCGTTTAGAGGGCTAGTGGCTGTCGTTGCTGTGGAACGATGGATTTCTGCATGTGAGCGGCTGAGCGCGATGTGTTCGTTGAAATGCCTCAGAGGACATGCTTTCTGTTTGAGTAGTGCAGTCATGCTTGTTTCTAGGGCTTTCTAGTTCAATTTGGGGTCCTGCATTTCTGCTGGCCATTCAGTGGGGAGGTGATGGGAACATGATTATCCCTGGTAGATCCTTTCAATTTCACCATGGTGCACACAGTACACGTTTTAGCGACAGAGATCATCAGTAGGTTGTCATTCCTGAAGAGAGTAAGCACTTGGGGCAGTTCTTCCTTAGAGCAGATAAGCAGACTGCGTTGTTGATTTTGAATTGCCATTTGCCAATGCAGGAGTAATGTACAATTGTACGGTGACATGAAGTGAAGTACTGCGGACACGCTGGTGGTAAATACCCTTGTATAAAATTGTTAATTTCTTGCTGGGAGTATTATTTAAGACCTTTTCTTTGTGTATCTCACTGAATTGTACATCATGCAACTGAGAAATATGCTATAAGAATTCAACAACTTGACTTCCTATATCTTTTTACGTATTCGTTTTTCGGTTTTTGTTGAATTTCCAGTGTTCTGGGACTATTTAGATGGCGTGATCATATCTTGCTATTAAGGTGTCATTCAATGGCTCACTTCATGGACTTGGGGGCTTTCATCCTGCGTTCACGCGTTTTAAAGCTCTATAGACAGGCGTTGCGCATGACTCGCCGAGCTCCTATTCATGCCCGTGGTCAGACATTCTTAAACATTCCTTTCGTATCTTTGCTGTGTAATGTTTATTCTGGAAGTTTACAACTAAATATTCTTGAATGTTCTTTGTCCAGATGACTTGAGGCAAACTGTAAGGGCTGAGATTGAAACAAATCGCCACTGTGATGACAAACAGAAGATTAGATTCTTGATTAGTGAGGGTCTGCAACGATTAAAAGGTCTTGATGAGATGCTTGATATGACAGGAAATAGTTAATAGTTAACTTGAGTTGCATCTGGGAGTCTGCTGCATTCAATCTCCTGAATTCATGGCAGTTTACCTTTTACAATGGGCAAGACCAAGACCATCTGTTAATATTCTCCAGTTTCTTTTGCAAAACCTGTACAATATTTGATTTGGGCCTTGATCGACGTTAGGTTGGTGCAGATCTAATATAGAGTGCCGGGAGTTTTAAAGGGTCTTGAACTCTTGATAACTTATTTGTAAAACCTTTCTAGAAGTCAGCTGGTATTTGAAGTATTTCCACGGCAATAAATTTCGTTGGTTAAGTTGCGAAACCTTCTTATCAAGGGATGTAATACTCTGGGTACTTTAAGAGTTGTGAACCAGGTATCTCTGTTCCCTTTGTACATTATCTCATGGAATAAATACTGGTCTGCGCTGAACAGTATTACCGGGCAAAGCATGTTCTTTTGTCATATAAAACACCTGACTTCAGAAATCCAACATCGAGTTCAAGATCATCAGGCACGACACTACTGATCGTTCTGAAATGATAGCATTTAGCCATGCATTGTATCAGAATAGAGCATGCACTCTGCATAGAAAATGATACTAAAAGCATGGAAAAGTACACGAGGTTCCTCACTCGTTTGACGCAATGTGTATTCAGCTTGCAGAACTAGATTAAATCACTGCTCAAAACGAACAAGTAAATGGTACTAAAAGCAAGATAACTGAGTCAATTCCTCAAAACAACATCATAAACATCTCACAAAACTGGAAATAAGATGAAACCTTGGAGCATTTCAAGCAGCAATAACTGAACCAATCACCTACATATGTACTAGCATCAGAAATTCAGGATGCAATAGTTTAAAAGCCGCTTTTGGTTTTAGCCACAGAAGGATGCAAAGTTTTACAGCTGCAGGCCTTCAATATTCGTCAAGCAGTGATCAAGCAAAAATCAATGTTGGAAAACGTCTTATGAACAACATGAATGTGCTATCCACAACAAAATTCCAACTCCAACTCCGAAATTCCAAACAGCTGAAGTATGTTGTAAGCTGGACCGTCCCCTTCAACTCATGTAACTGACCTTACACTTCAGACTTTGCTATCACAACAAGTTCTAAACTTTTGGATCCTGAAATTCATACTGAACCTAGAGTGGAGCGCTTCTGGCTAGACCCTGTTCCACCACTTCAGTTCATTTTTCTGCAATGCTTTTAGTGAGATCTACTCACCAGATGAAAAAAGTTTGAATTAGCTTGAACTAATAAAAATGCTGGAGCCGGAGCCCTTTCCTAAAATCCTACATTAGTATGGGACAAAGCCCATATTCCAGGTTTAAGGCCCAGGCAGAAGCCCAGTCATCGGGCGAGTGAGACTATATAGGAGGGGAAAGAGACCCAGCGAGCGAGGAGAATCTCGAGCGTTGCAGGCTTGCAGCCATGGCGAAACAAGGGCTGAAGAAGACGAGGGACGCGAACAAGAAGCAGATGGACCTCCTCCTGTGCTTAATCCTCGGAGCCAACGTGAGCTACCCCCTTCGATTCCTCCCTTCTCCCTCCGTCGTTCAGATCCGTGAATTGCTTAGGGCACTGCCAATGCCAGATGGTTGCTTTTTAATTTGATGTTGTTGGGGAGCAGTGGTCGTGTGAGATTTGAGCTTGCGGTAGTAATTTTGGTGAAGCCTTGAATTGGAGTAGCTGATCTTGTCCGGGTTAGTCGTATGGACTATGGAGTACAGTAGTAGTACTCGTGTTCGTTTTTTTAAAAGTCGTAGAATTAAATATTGCATATCAAGGTGCTCTGCAAATTCACCGTATTTTTTGTTGTAGATTCAGTTTCCCTAAACTTGTTTTAGTTTTGTAAATCGCTTATCTAGACTTACCCCTATCGTGCCTTTTGAATTGGAATCAAGACATCAAACGAAAAACACCTCGCCTCAACATTTTCTGGAATATGCCATATTTTGGACATATAGTGTAATGTTTGTTATCACAAAAGTGAACTGACAGTTCATGGTGAAAAGGATAAAAATCTGGCTGCATGATACACTGCAGTTGATTGTCATTTTTCTGTTATATTATTTAGCATGAATGCCTTTTGGACGTTTTGGTTTCACATGGTTATATGCTCTTCGTAAAAGAAGTTTATAGTTCTTAAAGAAAATTAAGTGTAGGGTCAGAAGCTACTGTTTAAAGCTGAAAAGATTATAGAAGTTAATAAAAACCAAGCTCTCACTCTGAAGATAAACAATTAAGCTTCATGCTCTTGACTATTGGAGTAATCATCAACAAGTTTTTGTGCCCTGTATGGCTGTATATGTTGTATTTCAGCCAAGAAGAAAGTAGGAGTATCACTACCAACATTGTCTCAGTGCACCAAAGCTGGAATGCTTGCTGGCGTTGCTGCTACATCAGCTGATAGCTATTGAAGAATTAGAGTAGAAATGAAAGAAGATGACATCGTTACATAACAAACAATACTAATGTGGGATTTTAGTTTGGAAGTGTACAACTTGGATATTGATAGGTTTATTCTGAATCTTAAGTTTATTATTTTAACTGGTTATTTTAAGGGAAAGGTGGATCCATGCCATTACAATTTTGTGACTTTGGAGAAATGTCATTACAATTCACATATTTAGATTCATGCCATTACAATTTCAAAGAACTTTGAATTATATCATTTCAAATTTAGAGAATTCCGAAACATTACATTTTCAGAGAGTTACAATTTCGGAATGGCATAAATCTAAATATGTGAATTGTAATGGCATTTCTCCAAAGTCACAAAATTGTAATGGCATAAATCGAATTATTCCTTATTTTAAATACCAATAGCTTTGGCGTTCATTAGCTTTTCAGCAAAAATGAGTATTGAAGGAAATCCTAAAGATAAAATGCTCATGTTACATGATAGCATTTTCATTGTTTGCTTTTTTCATTACCTGGAAATGTATAATCTGATCATTTGCTTTAGTTTTTTGAGTTCAGTGGCTAGTACCTGATTTATTGTATAACTTAATTGTTGTGCAGGTTATTTACATAGTAGTGAGAATGGCTATAATGCATTCATCTTTCACTTGGAAGCACTGGATTGGCCTTATGGTGACATCTGCTGCATATTTTCTTCCATACAAGCAACTTGCCAGTATGACAGAGACTAACTACTCTGATGAAGGAGAATTAATCAATGCAGGTTATGACTTGAACAATGGTGGAATTTCTGAGTAAGGAGCAGCATAATTGCTAACTTTTAGCATTTTAATCATTCTAGATGATGAATAACAGGATATTTTCCATGTCAAATTATTAATGTTCTATCCTGCACTTTTACAAATCGCCACAATGATTGGCTCAGCTTCTGTAAAACTGTTATTACGTTTCAAAGCTAAAATCACATCAATACTTCTAATTAAAATTAGAGGAACTTTTATATGACATGATGGGGAAATTATGGCTGACAAGTTTGAGAATTCAGTATCTTCCATGTGTGTCCTGCTCTTATAATCCATGACAAAACATTCTTTGCTTCTTTTTACACAGGTATTTACAAGATGTGATATACATCACACTCTTTGTGCAGCTGATGTCTATTATGTCGGACAAATTTTGGTGGACATATATAGTGGTAAGATAGTGCACACACTCGTGTCTTCAATTTATTTCGTTTTTACTATAGCAGTTACTTTTTGTTACTGTTCCTGCTGATGTCACACACCATCATTTAGGACACCTTCTTTAACATGGAGTATAGTCAAATACTCAATCTATGTTAGCGACATAGCCCTGTTTATTCTGTAGCATGTTACAAAATGAATCCTTAATTGGAAGCTTTTGTATAACTATTGTCCTTGGTTCTATTTATTTATGTTGGGCTGTATGTATACTTTCAATCAATGTTTCAGCATGCTTGGTGAAGATTCTGTGCAGAATTTGGTATTATCATTTAACATAACAAATCCAATGTAGGAACATTGTACGTGTGTACCATGGGCACTGCTCTGTTCTTCTAACTTATGTTTTAAGTTACAATTGGTTCATATGGTTGCTTTGTCAATTTTGCAATAAGCATATGTGAGTGACAACCATGCCAGAGAGCCAATATAGATTACCATCATTGTTTCTCTACCACACTTAGTAACATGACTGATGAGTCAAATTCTTCAGGCAAACATGGGATCAATTCCCCTTTGTTATGTAGGCATCTAACTAGCGCCCCCCGCCCCCCCCCCCCCCTTCATTTTCTTGTTAAATCAAGTTCTCAATACACCATCTTGGATGGCAACTACTATATAATACTCATGAGTAGCTACTATACAATATTCATGAGTTGTGCATGCTATCATGAGTCCATGAGGCATCGTCCATCATTGCCAGCTTGTTATTAATTCATACCAATCGGTTTCCAGATACCAGCTTATGGTGGATACAAGATATCTGGTCTGTTGAGAGGAGCATTTTTCAGTGGTAGTTCAGAGGTAAAAATAGAGTGATTGTCAATGTCAGAACATTATTATCACGAGGAACATCCAGATATGACATTAGTACTGTACCTCCTGTATACAGGGTGAAGTTGAAGATGAGAAGACTCGAAAGAAAAGGGAGAAGATGGAGAAGAGGGCATCTAGAGGGAAGATGATCAAAACCAGGAGTCGTTGATGACACATTTAGCCTTTTGTTTGAAGGTTAGTTTGTTTTTCGCTGCTGTCCAACTAAACTGCAGGCTGTCAGGCTGTCAGCGAGTGTTGTATCATGAATTATTGGATCATTTGCCTTAACAGCTTAGCATTATGTAGCAGAAATGACAGCTAATCTACTTCAACTTATGGATACGTGCATTATCGATAAGCAACTCTTTTGGCATGCATTTCCTGACACCTTGTGGCCTCTGCTGTTATGCAAGGGCCAGGGGTAATCAAGTTAACAATGAGTAATGGCACATAAGAGCAACTTCTCTCAAATTAGGGTTTACTTTTGATTTAAGGGTTCTTTTATCTGGGTTTTAGCGGTGACTCTCAAAATAGAGTCTCTATTTTTAATTTTCACTATTTCTTCGTACACTACATATATGTATTTGATAAAAGCACAATACATAATAAAATATTTATTGTTTAATAATGAACAATTATATTTAAATTTTTAAGTGCAAATACAAATATTCAAATTTAAATATAATCATCTATCATTTAAATATTCAATTTTTTAAATGCAAATACAAGTATTCAAATTTAAATAAGCGAGAAACTTGCTAGCGCGAAAGCAGAGTGCATGCCCATATGGCGCGATGAGAGCCTGGATCCCTAAGGATGAGAGTTTAGCGGTTTTTTTAAGAGCCTTCTTATTTTCGCTGGACCTTGATTTGAAAAAAAAAATGAAAAATGAGTTTGAGGCTTTGAATATGGGGATTTAATTATTTATCACTCTTAACATGTGAGTGGCAACAAATTTGCTACTCTGAGTCACTGACATGTGGTTCATTAATTGACACATGTTAAGAGTGACAAATAGTTAATTTATTCCTGAATAGGAGTCTGTGCTCTAACGTGAGAATTATCTAGTTGTCTATCACTTTCATCTATAATCTGCAAGATTTTGACCCTTTTTCTTTTGATTGCCAATTACAATCAATTTGTGTGTTTTTACAAGTCAGAGCATTAATCTTACTGGGTTTTCAACTCAATTCTACTCTGGCGACAGAGCAGGCAGTAGACGGCGCCGGCGACGAAAAAGCTGACGAACCAGGCGTTGTTGTAGGCCGTCTCAAATGCCTTGGAGACGGTCGGTAGAGCTCCAACCTTTTGCATAAATCCCGGCACGATGGGCGCAACTCCGGCCGCCATTGCCACCATGGCGGCGACGTTGAAACCGCCCTGGAAATAGTAAGGCCCGTGCCTGTCCTCCGAGTAGAGCGCGTTGACGTCCAGCTCGGTGCGCCGGACGATGTAGTGGTCGGCGAGCATTATCCCTCCGATGGGGCCCATGAGTGCCGAGTAGCCGAGCAGCCATGTGTAGACGAAGCTCTCGCTGGAACTTAGCAGCCGCCATGGCTGGAATGCGATGCCGATCAACGCGGTGACGAGGGCCCCGTTGGCGAACGTGAACGTCCGCGGGCTCATGTTGACGAGCGCGTTCGCCGGCGCCACTACGTTGGCGGCAATGTTGGTCGTGATGGTCGCGAGGCTGATGCCGATGATGGCGAGCACCGTCGTCACCGGCCCGCCGATGCGCCCGAGGAGCTCGATCGGGTCGGAGATGACGTGGCCGAAGATGGCCTCGGTGGCGGAGGTCACGGCGAGGCCGGCAAAGGTGAACATGCCCATGAACACCGGTAGCCCGGCCTGGCCGAGCACCTGGTCTGCCTGGCTCCGCGCGTACCGCGCGAAGTCCGGTATGTTGATGGCCACCGTCGCCCAGAAGCTGATGTTCGCGGTGAGTGACGGGAAGAAGACCTTCCAGAACTCGGCGCGCGTCAGCCTCGGCGGCAGCGAGAGGATGCGCCCGAAGCCGCCGGCGGACATGTAGGCCCAGGCCAGCAGTGCGGAGGTGAGCACGATAAGCACCGGCGCCGAGTATTTCTCGAGCTTGCGGATGCCCTCCATGCCGTTCATGATGATGCCGAGCTGCGCGGCCCAGAACGCGAGGAAGCAAGCGAACTCCAGAGGCGCCGCGCCGAGGCCGGACACCGGCGTCAGCAGAGGCTGGTACGACTTGATCCTGGACGGCAGGAGGAGGAACACAGCTCGGCCCCCGATCCAAGACTCGATGCCGAACCATCCGCAGCCGACGAGCGCGCGGATGACGGCCGGCACGTGCGCGCCCCGCACCCCAAACGCTGCGCGCGCGAGCACCGGGAACGGCAGCCCATGCGTGACCGCCGGCGCAGCCGTGAGCACGAGGGAGACGAGAACAACTAAATTAGCGAATGCCACGGTGGCCACGCCCTGGAGCGCCGACATGCCGAGGTCAACGAGGCTGCCGGCGAGGTAGTAGGACGGCACGCCCACAACAAGGCCCACCCAAAGGCTGGCCAAGTCCCATGCCGTCATGGTTCGCTCCGACTGCGGCGTCGGGGACAGGTCCGACTCACTCGACGACATCCTGGGGCTCGCCGGTAGTATCCGCGGGCGCGAGGCCAGCGTGAGCCCGGGCCTCCGAGGTAGAAGAGGAAGCCGCGGCGGTGAGGCCTCATAGCTCGTCGCCGCGAGGCCGTGGTATAAACGGCTTGTATGCCGCGCGGCGAGGGCCCTGGACACCACCATGGACACGGCCATGGCTGCGGGAGAAGCAGGGGAAGGAGAGGACGGAGAGGTTCTTGGAGCTTTGCAAAGAAGGAGGAGAGGATATGGGATCTCGTTACTTGGTTGGTTGCGCTGTGTGCCACTGTGCGTCCGGGCCCACTGTCCTCGACAGCGTGGTCAGATTCGTCGGTGATGAACGGTAGATCAGCCAGTAGTATTATTTTAAGTGGGTGTTTCATTCCGTACACTAAAGTTCACTATGTATAATGTTTTTTGATATTAATTTGAAAAATTAAAAGTAAATTAATTATAAAAATAATTGCAGATTTATAAGATTATTAGCAAGACGAATTTATTAAATGCTAATTAAACTATGATTAGTAAATATTTTCTATAGTATTACAGAAAGGGTCGGCCCTGACATTTTTGTGGCCCAGTGTGGAACAAAAAATAGAGGCCCCCATTTACCATAAAGATACAAAATAATATTGAAAAATTTAGTGCCATTAACAAATCTCACACTAATAAGTTTAAATACAAAGGAGAAATATCTCTAGATTATTTAAAACAATTTCTTCTAACAGGCCTGCTGTCTGTGACTTGTGACTAATTTGCAATTGAGCTTTATTAATACTTGTGAGACTTATTAGCATACTAAATTTTAGAGGCCCCATACTTTCGGAGGCCCGGTGCGGTCGCACCGCTCACACTGCCTCAAGGCCGGCCAACCGTTGGAGTATAGTTCCTTCGGTTCTATAATTCTCAAAAATTAATTAGGACATATATATTTTCTAGTTTGTTCGTATTAAATATAGTTGTGGTATACATGTAGCTAATAAGTTTACTGTTTACACGCAGATATACGAGTCAAATGACATCTTAATATTAACAATTAGCATTTAAAAACTCTAATCTCGTAAAGTAAAAATATATAGAACTTACATCTCCGAGAGAAGCTCAAACAACTCTTTTTCTTATCTTTTAGAAATTATAATTAAAAAAATTAGACCAACAGATACTTTAAAATATTTTGAGATGTTTCTTAAATATTTCTTCATGCTCCCTACTTGTAGTGAGTGATTCTTATTTCTTACCCGGTAATACAAGAATAAAATATAGGGATTATGATATTCGGAGTTTTTTTGGAGAGTAATAAGATTTAGAGGTAAAATTTTATTAATTTTAGAGAATAAAAAATAATAACTCTCTTTGAGCTAACAATATCGTTATGTAAAACAGGCCATCAGCTTCGGCACCTTGGGCTATTCAACTCAAGCCGGTTCCGGTCCAACAAAGTGCAAAGACCGTTGCAACTTGCATGTTTATAAACAGCCCACAAGCCAGCTCCTTGGAATAATCCGCCCCAAGTCAAATCCATATATGCTCAAATAATTGAGCTACATGTTAGCCAGATAATGTCGCGATTTGACCGGAGATGCTGATAACCTAATACTGGGATATATTTTTTCTAATGGATTAAAATAATACATTTAAAATGGATGCACAGCTAACAAACCAAAAGGAGTACTTGGATCAAAATAGAATAGAACGCGGAATTGAACTGATATAGGCTGGCTTTTTAACCGTATTATTGATTGAGCTGTGAGAAATGCATTATATTAAGTTGAGGAGGGTTCATATATATGTAATTAAAATATGATCACTACATGCATTCGGTAAACTTTCATCGGCCATAGCCGACATAAGTTAAGCCTTTCCCGATGGAAGAAGCCAACTTTCGTCGGCAAAAACCTAACTTCCGTCAGCATCTGGCCGACGGAAACAGTTCGACGAAAGTTAGCTAACTTTCGTTGGCTTCACGTGGCCGATGGAAGATAGCGTGGTATTCTGCCACGTCAGTATACTAACCGACGGAAGTTAGTTGGCCTTTGCTGACGTGGCAAACTGCCGTAATTTCCGTCGGTTTTTACTCTAGCCGACGGAAGTTAGCTGTTTCTGCCGACGTGGCCAAAACAGCTAACTTCCGTCGGCTATGGTCAAAGCCGACAGAAGTTAGCTGGATTTTTTTTGTTTTTCCCGGTTCTCCCAATCACACTCACATCCAATCACAATTTAATATCCAAATTCACATATCACATACAAATTCATATATCACATCCAAATTCACATTCAAACTTCACATATAACATCCAAATTCACATCACACATTCAAATTCACATATCACATCCAAAATCACATTCAAACTTCACATATCACATCCAAACTTCACATATCACATCCAAATTAACATATTACATCCAAATCCATATATCAGTTCCAAATTCACAGTCAAATCCAGTAAGGGACAATCCATACTCACTTATCACACACATTTAGTTAGTTGGAGTTGTCGGCGCCGCCGCTGCCTCCTAGTTCATCCACATTTGAAGCTGAGGGTCCATCCTGACCGGGCGTACGGATAGTTTGAAGCAATAGTTAAAATTAGAGAACGAACTCAAATAACAATCTAACGCTATAACTTAAGTATCTTAACTAACTAAAGTAACTCAAATAACGACATGTCAGGAGGTACCTCAGCTGTAAGAGGAGGAACAACTAGAATAAATGGTGGCGGGGCAGGTAGCAGTTGGAACAAGGACATGTCAAATCCATGAAGCTGCTGGGCCATTTTCTACACATGTTGTAATGCAATCAATTAGTTTTAAACCTATTGTTAAATACTTTATAACTGTAATACAGTAAACTAAACATACTTGCATCATCGCCTGCTATTGTGCTAAGCAAATGGCATAATACTCTTTTTGCTGCCTTATGTGCTCGTCTCGCTGTCTCATTTCCTCCCTCAGCTGAACCACTTTTGGGTTTGCTTTTGAGCGACAACAGCTGGAACCAACTCTGATGGAGCTCTGCGACGATTAAGCTTACTTCTGAGCTCTCACTGCCCTTGAGTCAATAACTACATTTAACATGGAGTACCCGCAACATTGAATAAGTTAGTTACCATTATAGTACCATATACAAAACATTGAGAAAAAATATCGTCTCACCGTCCATGTCTTTTTTCACCTCCGCTGGAGTACACACCCATTGGGTCGACATGTTCTCTCCACCAATCATAGTCCTCTCCATGGAGTTGAACCATGTGTTGACCATATTGCGCCTGCAAAAAACCAACATGTCCGATTAGACGGAGAAAAATAACGCAAACTCTTAACATTGCTAACATCTCACCAAAGGATCTGTGGCTAACTGGCTACACAAGATATCTGGTTGTTTAGGATCTCCTCCTTTGTGACCAGAAGCATAGACCTTGATGTCACTTGACACATTGCCAGATTTAGCTTCCTGTACAGTAGATATGAGTTAGTCGCATTACAATGTATATATAGAAAAAGTGACAAGTGTTGGTCTTACCATGTGTTTAGCGTGGAGGATATGTCCATCGACCCCACATCTGTGCTTCGGATCCGATCCACGACATTGCCTTTTCTGCTCGGAAGTCTTCTTGAATCCAGCAGACCAAATCTTACAAAATTCAAAGTAGGCATCCTCGCAGTTTGCAAACCACAGAATACTCACCTGAACAGAGATGTTAAGCTTCTGCATTATTGTTGACACGAAAACGTGCCCCCGCACTTGGGTCAGTTCGACGATCCAAAAGTGTGCGGATACTTAGAGACAAGCCTAAGCGTAACACAGCACCGACGTCGTGTTCCGACTACCCTTAGCCGTGGTAAGGGGGGTCGAGTCGCCACGTAATTAGATCACACAAAATAATCCAATTAGCCGAAATAAATATATTAAACGGAACAAACCAGCAAACCGAGTGAAGCCCGATTGTTCAAAGTATGGTGCGAAGGGGGTCGCCGAAGTGTACCTTCGGCGTCTGATGCGAAGTGTCCCGCCGAAGGGTACCTTCGGCGTTCGGACTGATCTGACCGAAGATGAACTCCGAATGGATCTGACGCGACAATCACCTCTAAACAGCGGGGTTCGGCGTGAAGTCTTTGATACAGCAGGATACAGAGTGATAACTCAGGCGCAACGCGCGAGCGCGACTTCGTCCGGAGCGGAGTACGAGCGTGGCGAAGCCTGTCATGACGAAGTCCGTTGGTGAAGCGTATTGGCGTGCAGTCGAAGCAGGGATCTCGTCGAAGGGTGTTCTGGCAACCTCCGAAACCAATCTCTCAGCTCCAGGCACCTCCGACGAAGTAGCTCCGAACGTAGGTAACCTGCAACAGAGTAGATTCGAAGTACCAATTCGGACTGAGGACCGAATTCTGCTAAGTGTTGCACTAGGGGCGAAGGTAGCAATATGTTACGCAGATTAGCGGATACTTCACAGGCGAAGTAACAAGGTGATAGCAATCTATTACGTAGATTAACAGCTACTTCACAGGCGAAATAACAAGGCGATAGCAATCTATTACGTAGATTAACGGATACTTCATAAGCGAAGTAACAAGGATTACCACTGTTCCGAAGTAGCCGTCAGAGGGCTTTGAGGTAAACTCATGAAGAGTACAGAAAAGTAAAGATAAAGTAAATACGATTCAAAGCTAGGGCTTTGTGGTTGATTTGTGTTGGGGGGTTCTGAACCGGCTTCGCCCCTATACTTATAGGGGCTAGACTTCTAATCTCTAAGTCTAATCTGTTATGACTCAGCTGAATCACGCGTAGAGATAAACACTTAGCTAGAATCGGATCTAACTCTATCTCTGCCCGAAGTGGGCCTTCGGACAGGCCCACCGAAGTCTGCTCCTTGGGTCGAAGCTTCAGCGGCGTGGGCCTCCAAAGACCTACTGACCGAAGGCTGTGGGCTGGCTAGATGTCCGCCACTACAGGTCATTTTTTCCCGCCGTTACAGTGTCGCTTTGTAGCAGTGTACATTGAAAACAGAATGAAGAAGGAGAAGGGTATTCTCAGCAGATTCTGGGATAAAGTATAGTTCATCTCGATTGTTAAATGATGCAGAGGGTGTTTTCTAAGAAGTAAAGCCAATTCTCATATCTATACTTGATGGGTACAATGTTTGTATTCTTGCATACGATTAAACTAGGACAGGAAAGACCTACACAACGGTAGGCTACGACAACTTTTGCCATGTCTGAGATAAACTTATTGATAGGGCACAACATGTGCGCGGGTCCTTCTAGTGTAGATAAGGTGGTGTTTGGTTCGAAGGACGAGGTGGGATGAGACGGGACGATCCTATTTTTTACAGTGTTTGGTTCGGAGTCAGGTGGGACGGAATCGTTCCAGTAAGGAATATTCCTCCAATATTTGGGACGAACTTGTCCCCAAGAAAAGGAGGGACGAGCTCGTCCCACCTCATGCGCGGAGGCTCCGGGACGGGGCTAGAGGTTATGTGGTAGGCCGAAGGTTCCGAGATGAAGGCATTAGGGATGGGCGGAGGTTTCGAAATAGATCGAAGGTATTTCGGTGTGGGACGGATGTTCGGGACGTAGTCTCATTTCTCTAACCTACCAACCAAATACAAAACTAGGACATCCCCATCCCTCACAACCAAACACGAGATAAGACGATCTCATCCCAAAAAACTAGGACAGAACCGTCCCATCTCACTTTGTCTCTAAACCAAACGGCACCTAAGAGGAGTATGAGACAACACGTAGATTATGGGTCCGTTCTTAATATCTTTCGTGG
This sequence comes from Zizania palustris, assembly GCA_019279435.1. Taxonomy (NCBI): domain Eukaryota; kingdom Viridiplantae; phylum Streptophyta; class Magnoliopsida; order Poales; family Poaceae; genus Zizania; species Zizania palustris. Next base: position 44,344,420 of record JAAALK010000287.1, read on the forward strand.
TATTTGCTTCGTGAATCGTGAACGGTGAACCAAAGAGAGATTTTGTTATTAAGAATATTCCATGGATGAGGTCATCATGATTAGTAATAATTAGTTTAGTTGATTGTTATTTAGTAATTACAGTATAAGATTATGATTCATTAGAGACAATTACTACTGATTATATCGTCGGGATATGACCTAGGCTAATTCCTGAGGGTATTTATAATCAAGTGGAAGAAGGGGTTGGGAGAGATAACATTAAAGATCACTTGGAAGAGGTTAAACCAGTGAATAGCCGAAGAAGTGGTCAACAGCCTGAAAGGCTCCCGAGTCCCATGCTTAAGAAGATAACCCGACCATAAGCACTCAAGTTGCCAGAGTTAATAGCCAGATTGTCTCATCAATGGCAATAAAGCTCATACGTGTAACTATTTAATCAAGACATTGAATAATACATGGATTAATAGCTATTGTATGTCCCGATTGTTTTGCATGTTGTGAAAGGATTTAATTAGGCATATAAAGCCTAAATAGTAACTCTGATCCCTACAATATATAAAGGGCTCGGGGAGACTCCTACATGCTACATTGACGGATGTTTTTTGCAAGCTTTTATATATTCTTATACGCTTAAGTTCATCTCAAGCTCTTAAACTCATATTCACACAAATTATTAGGGTTATTATCCTCTAGTAGATCTGAACCTGTATAATCCTCTGAGTCTCATATTTTTAAGGCAACCATCGAATTCCGATCACAGAAATCCCTTACACCTAATCAAAATATCTTTATGGGTAACCCGTAGAGGACCACCGTACCTTCGTAGTGACAAATATATTTTATTATTAATGAATTCTTTAATATTATTATATGTTCCTCTCTATCTAACAAAATAAAAAATTGTTAATCTAGTCGATCATCTCATCCCTAACCCGATATTCCATCTAATTGCCAGGGACAAACTGATCCTAAATGACTTTGGCGGGACCATTAAGCCTCTTCTCAGAATTTACCAGCCGGATGATAGAAACTGGGATTTTTTTTTGAAAGACGAGATCTAGTTGGATTTGGATCAGAATTCGGAGAGAGCACAAGTGGAGCAAAAATAACAGAAAGAGTAGTGATTTGTGATGTGTATACGGATATTTGTTTGAGTTGTGGATTGTGCTGGCGACCAGCCAGCCAACTATTCTATTTTCAAGCACATTTTTTCCTTTTCAAATCCTGATCACTCTACTAGTAATCCTTAGAGAGTTCTATTAATTAATTTGTCCAAGAGATATGTAAGTAAACGTGTACTCAACGACCGACGTTGGCTGCTTCTTTGGCATCAAATGTCCGTTCATTTTTCCTCTCAGTGATCGATCTCCTGCGGCGCACAGCCGTTTTGCTAGATTTCTAGAGCTAGAGCGAGAAGCAGAAACCCCAAGGTATCAAGCAGAAAAGCGTGATGCCGTTTTCGTCCGTGTGGCCGCCCGGCGTCTTGTTGCGCCGTTGTGTTAGAGCCGGCGAGGAAACGGCCGGCGGAGAATTGCAGGCGCGTGATGGTGATGTGGATGCTAGCTGCTGACATCCACAGTACACATCTGTCACCAATTTGATGTGCATTTGCGACAGTGATGTGTTCGGTTAACTTAATTGTTAATTGTTCATGTTGCTGTCTGAATAGGGGATCCGGGAAAACGATTGATGATTGAGGCAACTAGTTTAGACCTGTGGGTTGCCATGGTTGGTTTTGGTTGATGCAACTACATAGATCTATTATGCCTGCCATCTTTTCAGCAGGGATATATATGATTTTGATGGCCTTTGATATCGCATAAAAAACAGGTGTATATCCCAGAGTGCATGCAGGGCGTGTCAGTTACACCAAGACAGCCTGAGACAGTAACAAGTTGCATCATAAAAGTACAAAACTGCAGAAAGAAGGTCAGGGCCTATGTGCTTTGTGCCGTTGAATCCCAGCCCTGCAGGCTTCATACTTTCATAGTCAAAGTCAATAGTCCTCTTCCATATGGTTCCCTAGCTGGCCATCTACATCGAGCTCGATCCAGTCTTCTTCGAGCTTTCCGTTGCTGACAGTTACCAAATACCAATCGAATTTACAGAATTCACGACAGGTAGTGCTGGACAGTGCTCCCAATAGTTTGATGTCAAGACCTTCTCGAAGCTCAGCCCAAGAACAATATGTCCTGATCAGATTCCAACTTCAGCATCAGTTAAGCCTCAATGCCTCGTACAGATGTAACTTTTATTGGGTCTGAGCAGTGCTCCAGTCCTGGTTCAGAGCAGACGTCTGGGCATAATTCTGTGGGGGTTGATAATTGATATGCTAGCCCAGCTCATTTGGCAACCTAACCGAGGTAGTCCACAGTGTTCACCAATTCCCAGCCCAAGAATCACAGAAGTCATGGTCCAATTTCTAGGGTACATAGTACAAGTGCCACTCTATAGTTCATAGCATCCAAGGGCTGGTGCGATGAAACCTGAATCTCCAACAAGTCGACGTGATGAAGGGAAGAAGAAGCAAACCCACCGATATTTTGTTGTTTCATAGACGGTAAAACACTTGCAACACACTCTGCAACTCTTCTGTCCTATATCCATGCCATATTTCTTCGTTTCACTTCAGCTTGCAGTTGATTTTGTTTTTGAAATCTGTTTCTACTGAAAAAGCAAGCAGAAGCTGAATTAAACAAGTTTATTAAAACTGTTTTTGTTGTGAAAAAATAGTTTTTTTCTATTATAAATTTGGAAGCAACTTGGATCATGCTTTTCTGATTTTTAGTACAGATTAAATAACATGAATTCAAGGTGTCTTGATTGATCTAACATTATTATGGTTTGTATTACATTACACAATTTAATAAGATAATATGTAGTTGTCGGTTACTTTAAGAGATGAACTATGCACTTTTTATTTATCTAATATATTTTTCCGTTATTTAGTTGCATAAATGCTAAGTGTTTTCTAATTATATATATATAGAGAATATTATAACGATGGAAATTATGTAAGTTATAAAAAACAGTTAGCTCACGACAGTTTTTTCACAGTAGTTTTAACCAAACGACTTTTAGCTTTTCTACAGCAGATAACTCACAGTAGCTTTTTCACCAACAGACAGCTCACAACAACTTTTTCACAGCTCACAGTAGAACCAAACGTAACCTAAGTGTCTTGTTTTATTTTGACTCGTTGTTTCCTCTCACTTGATAGATGGACGTACGATTGACTGTTCTACTTTTGTTATATTGTGAGTCACGGTGCTTTGTTTGGCTCTTGTGGTTGTTCCAGGAAGTTGGTCATTCCAGAAGTATGTCCTCTTTGGGTTTGGATGGGCAATCCATTTATCGGACAAGATACCTGAATTGAATCTGCTTGTTTACTGTTTTTCTGACAATCGTCATTTGTTTTGTGGACACTAAAATCTGTCTTAGTCATACTGTATGTTTGTATTTTGAATCGACAGGTGAAATCAGTACTTTCAGGTCTGTTAAACCAGTTTATACGTCGTTGATGCGACTGTATAATAGAGGGTCTAGTACCTGAAGAACCCGATACAGCCCTGTATACTCTTGTACTGGTATCTACATTTTCTTCCCTTTTTTTTCTTTTTATGGGTTTCGGAGACCATTCTACAAGAGGAAACTCAACTACAAGTCCACATTTTGCACATGAGTGAATTGAGCCATTCAATACATCATTCTTTTTTTCACAGCAATAAATGTCGTACGACGCTGTGAGCTTTTTGCGACTAGTCAATCCATTAAGGGCACGTACAATAGCATGTCGAGGGTGTATATAACTTTATTTAATAGGTAGTCTTTTGAGAGGTTTTTAGGGGTTAACTGAAAAAATATATAAGAGACAGGTTTTTTGCGAAGAGTCTGTCTTTATATGATTCTCAATACGTATTGTCTCTTAGCTACATTTATGATTTAGGGGTTTAGGGTTATACCATACAATTTCTTTGTTGTTTCTTGTACTTTAAAAATTGTTCCACAGTTTCAGGTTTGTACATGCCCTGAGAGCTATCTCTCTCTCAAAGCTTGACATTTTGTAAAAAAACATTTTGCAACAATAAATGATGAAAGAAATTCAAGTCGTCTCTTGATGAAGAGACAACAAAAATTCATGCTCCAATACATATTTAAAGGTCTATGAGTTATAGTTACATACAAACATTAAATATATTATAGACAATTAAAATTCACTTCTTATATTTTTGAATCCTCTATTTTATTATTATCTAACAGTACAAATTCTAACGACTATATTTTCAACGGTTATATCTCTAACACATATACTATTATGCATGATCATTATTGTTATTGACGATTGATGATTTTTTATTATCATTCAATAGTAAAAATTACAACGGTTATATTTTCAATAGCTATATTTTTTGTGATTTTTTTCATGAATAAATAAATATCCTATAATTAGTCTAAATAATTGATCTCAAAAACATTTTAGAAATTATAAAGAAAATATTTTTTCCTTTCTTCTTTTTCTTTCCTTTTTTCTTTTCTTTTTATTTTTTATTTTTTCCTTCCCTTTATTCCTTTCTTTTTCCTGGATGTGGCATGGATAGAGATGAAAGAGAGTTCCCTAGATTTGGGGATGAGGAGATAGGAGTAAGGGATGAGATAGGGGTAGAGGATGAGGTAGGGAATCTGTTGAGGTAATTTTTAGATCAAATGCTTTAAATTTGACTATAGGGAATTGTATAGGACATCTGCTCGAAATGCTCTAAGTTTGTTGGTTCGGTCCATCTGGGCCGGATCAATTTTAAATAGACTTGTTGGTCCATTAAGAGTCTATAAATAGATAGAAGTATTGTTTCGTATTTTAATAGAGTTTTTAGTGGATTAAATTAGCCATGAGATTAAGAATTTAGGATCTGTTTGAAACTATTCCATTTCTCTGAATTTTGTTTCACTTTACGAAATCCACTTAGAATCGGATCTAGAATGAAATTGCTGCTTCACTGTGAAGTAACTGCACATATTTGGCTTGCAAAGTGAATCCAAATTCAGGAATGAAGGAATTCAGTAAGAAAAATTATTTTACCCCTAAATTGTATTAGGCTTTATTTGTTGATATATTTTAATATAATTATACTGTAATAATAATGTTTTATATTTTTAATCATAAATAATCCATAATAATAATATAATTATACTGCCGCGTCATGATCCTGGCGTATAATACTAAGCCCCAAATTCATGGGAATGATTTAAAATTTAGACCATTCTGGGCGCATGGACCGCATAATGCTTTTCCACATTTTTTTAGAGGAACAGAGGAGATCCTCCATCATCACATAGTGATGAACAGTAGCAGCATAAAACTGAATGTTTTTCCACATGCCTTGCTGAATTGGAGCAGCGGCCGCCGCACTCCTAGTTGCCGTACCGCATCGGCTCGGGTCCCCGCAGACCGCCAATCTCGCCGGTGGCCTTCTTCATGTACTCTCCCCTCCGTCGTCCTCCCCCTTATCTCCTTCCTCGCACCAGCATCGCCTCCCTTCAACTTCATCGCCGGTTCCTTCCCGGCGCCGCTCACAGTCGTCCCCTTCTTCTCGGTGGTTTCTGCCTCCCCTCTGCTTGATCCGTGAAGGTGGTGCTAGAGAAGAACGCGAGGCGGAGAGAACTGGAGGAGGCAGGGAACCTCGAGACAGATTCACGAAGGAGAAAAAAGAAAACGAATTGGTATCCATTAATGGCATGGTATTTAAATACTCTTAAACTCATGTTTTGTTTTAAAAACTGAATCTATATACTTATGTAGTTTCTCTTAAGATGCTTCTTAACAAATGAGGAACAAAGTTCTGGGTCTTAAATTTTCATGTATATGAAAACTAAGATTTAATTCTATTTTTCTATTGTTTTATGGAGCCGATCTAAAAAATCAGGAGAGTAGTGTCAAACACCCCCTTAAACTATGTTTTTGGTGTCTTTGTAGATAATTTTTATGGAAATTTTTTAGAAGCATCAAGTACGCTTGATATTGGAATTAAAATGAAATCTTTGTATGTTTAAGTGTGGTAATCTCGTTCTTTTTAGTTTATTTGATATTTGCATATCTTGCTTTTGGTATTAGATTAAATTATTGGTTATAGGTTTATGTTTGATTTGATTTGGTTTAAACCTATCTAATACACCATAGTTCTGATTTGGAGTGTTTAGTTCATAAATTTCATACTATTTTTCGTTAATTTACTAATTAGAGCTTAATCAATCTCTGTCACTATTCTGTTCAGAAGTTTTATTTCTTTAATATCTTTTGATCTAGAAGTCCGACCTATATTATTTATATTGGGTAGTTCACAAATTTTATCTACTTTATTCTATCAAAGTTTCAGATCAATCGGAGTTACAAATTTTAATCTATAATATTTTTAGCGACAAAACAGAGTTCTGTTCGAAATTGGAAATGTGATTAATTTTAGGTTTTGTAATGAAATGTATTCCCTATGTTTTTTCTCCGTTGCTGCTGCTCGATTAGTTTGTGGAAAGTGATACAATCCTCGTGCACCTAACCCCAATGTGATTTCATTCTTCGACTAGCTCAATAACTGCACATTGCTACGAGTTTTTTTACAGAAATATATATATATATATATATATATATATGCTATCCTACATTACGGGTGTAGAATAATCATTCTACCGATAAATCTACTATTGAGAAAAAATAGTATTCAATTGCTATTCTACTGAGAATAGTTATTCTACACACGCGGTGTAGAATAGCGCTCCCGTGTGTATTCTACACCTACTACTTTCAGTAGTTGATTTTTTCAGTAAAATAACAATTGAGTACTATTTTTTTCAGTAGTATATTTCTCGATAGAATAACTATTCTACACTTGTGGTGTAGGATAACATTTATTTATATATATATATACAAATGTTATTCTACACCACGGGTGTAGAATGCTATTCTACACCGACGTGGAATAGAGGGGGTTGGGATTGGGTGGGGTGTGGGAGCACGAAATGATCGGTGTAGAATAGTGTTCCCGTATATATATATATATATATATATATATATATATATATATATATTGATGTGAAAACATGCTTTAGAAACAAGCAAACATCAGTGTGACTTTGGCACCCAATGCAACAACCCCTCAGAAAATTGGCATGGGCTCGTATTGGCTCAGCTTGTAGGTGAAACATGTTGAGCCCGAGCCTATATCTTAGGTTTGATTCCGAACCGAGCCGAGTCGACTCACGAGCCCGAATCATTTTTTAGTTTAAATATGTAAGACTTTTTATTTGAATGCGTTTATATTTTATTTTTAAATATAATACATATTAATACATAATTTTTAATTTAAATGTTTTAATTTGTATTTTATATGTAATATATATTATAATAGGTAGGCTCGTGAGCATCTCGGACTGACTCAGAGCCCCACACCAAGCCGAGCCGAGTCTAAATTTTTCAGCTCGGTTCACATACGAGCCGAGCTCGTTTTCTACCTAGCCTCAGCTCAGCTCGTTTCCAGCTGTACCCATGGCCATGGCCAGGCCACCAAATCAAAGACTAGATAAAAAGTGAAAGTGAGATGGGTGTCAGTGTGATCTCTACCCGGCTGCATTTAGGCATTTACACGCTTTCCTTTCAAGGTGTCTTGGGACCTTGGCGCCTCGCAAGTCCAAACCTCCCATGTGCCGCGCTGCGTAGGGGTATGTAGCAGGTAGCTTGCGTCCGGTCCCCTGTTCCTAATGAGGGTTCAAAAAAAGCTAGATAGTTATTACGGTTGAAACAATAATCCGATAATAGTGGCAATCAATTATTGTCATAACCAGTTAACACTATTGCTATCATTAATAATCGTCTAGCTCATCAATAATAGTTATTAGTGACGGATCCAGAAAAAAATTAGGGGTTGACTGAACTATATGTTAATCACAAATAAAATTATTTACTATTTTAAATAAATATTAAATATAATATCATAATTATAATGAAAATATTAAAACTGTATAAGGATTTATAAAGAAATATACAAAAATTATACAGTAAATATATAGGAAATACACAAAAATACATAGAAAATACAGAAAAAATACATAGAAAATATGCACATACCGAGGCGGTAGGGGGCACCGCCCCCCTTGCACCCCTGGATCCGCCACTGATAGTTACTATTAGACAAATTTTAAGATACATTAAATTAATATAAATGGTTCATTTTTATATATCTAACAAGTACAATTAAAGGTATGTTTGTTAAGCTGCAATTATCGTCTACATATATGTATATATATACGTAGATACAAATACTCTAATATGGAGAAAAAAATAGAATAACAGGTAATCCAACTAGATATTACAGTAAACCGGTTGGTTAACCTGTCCCATCGCACTACCGGCCCTTTACACCTACCCAGCCACCATCAACCATGCTTCGTCTTCACCGTTGTCCTGAAGCACGCCCGGCCCCACCGTCCACCGCCGCAGCCCGCAGCCAGGCCCACCACTAACTCACGCAGATTCAAAACGCCACTACCTCAAATCGATCCACAGATCGATCGCCAGCCTTGCTTGCTAGGCTGGAAACCTAGAGTCTAGACTCATCAGTTCATCATGCGAGTTAGTCACTAGGTTTAATTGTTGCTTCGTGGCATTACTCTGTCGGGGACAAGACGAGTTCTTGCTACCTGTTGTTGATGCGTTTAGTTTAAGCTTGGTAGGACCATAACAGCATTGTATTGCTTAGCTAAAGATGGGAGAGATTTCCAGCAACAGATGATAACTTGAGGTCTCCATCATAAAACTCTCCTCATAAAAATCATACATGACTGAATGACTGACTGATCGAGTACTGGATTACACGAGTTCGGGATTTCAGACAGGAAAACATCTTGGAGAGATATAGGGAATCGACAGATGCGACAGTAGGCGCGGGAAACAGGACATCACAATGTCGTTTGCATCGGCTTAAGACCTGCTCTTGAACGGGATCGCCCTGATGATCACCTGGTGGTAGATGGCAGCCAGGGCAGCGCCGACGAAGGGACCGACCCAGAAGATCCACTGCAAAATTGACAAGATACCGAAAACATTGTAAGGAACGTGCAGCTCCGTGTTGTCAGGCTAAGACTGCCAAAAGAACTGTTTTTTTTTTGCTTGCTTGAGCAAAAGCTAACAAATACTTAGCAGTGGTATGCTGCTATGCTCCATCATTTTAAGTTGTTAATGTGTATGGATGCATCTTTCTATGTTTGCATGATAGTAAGGTGCTGACAACAACATGTCTGATTATTTGAGAGGAACCAACTGCTGAGAACGGCTAGCTGTAGGTAAGAGAAGACAGGTTTTACTCACATGGTCATTCCAGGCATGGTCCCTGTTGTAGATGATGGCAGCGCCAAGGCTCCTAGCTGGGTTGATGCCGGTGCCGGTGATGGGGATGGTGGCCAGGTGGACCAGGAACACCGCAAAACCAATTGGCAGTGGGGCAAGGATCTGTTTTCACCCACAATGCACAGTAATACATTACGGTATGCACGAAAACACAGAGCAAAAAACAAACTTTCAATGAGTATATGCATTGTTAAACTGAACCACTTACAAATTATAAGCACATCACTTCATTATTGAAGACATGCATGCATGCATGAGATATGTAAAGGTGTTATTAAAAAATACTAGGACTCTTTTATGGTACATCTTTTATTTCTTTAACAGGTAAGATCTGTTAAAAGATAGAATTAATCTTAGTCATCGGTTAAAAAACAAAGTGACTTATTCCCTCTTAGGAGGTAAGATGTCGATTTTTTAATTGTGGCTGTTAGATGAGGATGATCTATTACCTCTAAAAAGATAAGACATCGACATATTTTAATCGTAGTAGTTAGATCTATAAAAATGAACGATACTTATTAATTTGATGTTTCTTAAAATTTGCAAAATACTAATTAGTGATTTCACAATTCACACTACCACCTTAGGGAGTTGTGATGAATTGATCATCACACTGCAAAACTCTTTATGCCACACTAACAAGTGCTAAACTATCACATATCAAACAAGATGTAAGGAAGTAAAGGAGCAGGATACTTACAGGAACATGCGAGTCTCTAGCATTCCTCTTGGCATCGGTGGCTGAGAAGACGGTGTAGACAAGGATGAAGGTGCCAACAATCTCAGCACCAAGACCGTCACCCTTGGTGTATCCCTTCGCAACTACATTGGCACCACCACCATTGCCCATGTACAGCCCTTGCTGGAAACCCTTCACGACTCCAGCTCCGCAGATGGCCCCTAGGCATTGCATTATTATGTAGAAAATGGCCCTTGTCAAGGATAGCTTCCTGGCCAAGAACAGCCCAAAAGTCACTGCTGGGTTGATGTGTCCTCCTGTTGCAGTAACAGATAATGGTGATTATTAGTTGTGCCCTTAATTGCTCTAGTTGTTTCGTGGTTAATTGTCATGATAGTTGAAGACTCTATAATTGTTCTTTCTCATGTGTTCATTAACAAGGTACGTAGTACCCCGAGATTCAGAAGTATTATGTAAAATTGGTACACAGAAATTAACTTGTGCGATTGGGTGATGGGGTAGAGTGTATAACTGAACAATACAACATAGTAGTATTTACTTTTTTATATTATTTTGTTAACACTAGATGATATGCCTCCATAAGATTAACTAAGGTGGAAATTTTGACAACACATATTTGTTTGCCTCCAAGGCTCCAAGTGGGCGACCAATATAGACGAACTAAAATAAGTGTGATATTTTTTTTTGTAGTTTTAGCATCAAGATTTAGAGCACTACCAAAGAAATTACAAGGCAAAACGCAAAATTAATTCATGACCTTAAATCCTCAATCCTCTACTTGTAAATCAACTAATCAAGCCTTTGCATAATAACAAATTTCACATACTACAACAGCTCAGCATGTGAAACAGCAAAAAATTACTAAAGGACAAAACTCTGAGGTACAGAGAAGGTGCATGTTGGTACATGAGCAAAAGGTAAGAATCATAAATTTTGGTGCTTTCGAAACCTGTAAAAGCGCTACAAATCTCTAAACAACAGGAGCATGAACAACAAATTTGGCGAATCTTCAGCTTCTATTATTGGCCTAACACCCTAAAGCAGGTAACTAAAAGTATTCTTCAATTCAGTGTTGATGTCATGCCTCAAGGTCTTGCTACCTATGGAAGGAGTAGTACGCATTATTCTACACCTCATGCTTTATTCAATTCAGTATGCTATGGACCATGGAGAAACTACTGGTACGAGCAGGTATCAGCTGATTTGATCCTAGCAGGACAAGCCAAGGCAAAATCTTGACAAGGTTCATGACTTAATCTTGATGGGGAGTAAGGGATGAAGTGAGGAAGGAGAGTGAACTGACCGGAGATGCCGGCGGTGCAGTAGACGAGCGCGAAGATCATGCCTCCGAAGGACCAGGCGATGCCCTGGATGCCGACAGTGGCGCACTTGGAGGGGGATTTGGAGACCCCCATGACGGTGAGGACGGTGATGTAGAGGAAGAGGAAGGTGGCGACGAACTCGGCGATGCCCGCGCGGTAGAAGGACCAGGACTTGAGCTCCCCAGGCTCGAACAGCGGCGCCGGCGGCGGCTCCTTGTAGTCCTTGTCATCCCCGGCGCCCTGCGCCGCCGTCCCTATCGGCTGCCTCTCCGAGAACCTGTTCGCTCCCAGGCGCACGTCCTCCTCCTTCCCCTCCATTCTTGCCTCTCTCTCTCCTCTCTTTAACTAGAAGCAGCGGCGATGTGAGGGAGGTGGTGGAGGTGAGGAGGGTGTTATAAAGGCAAGCAAGGAGTGAAGTCCTCTCCTCACTCTGATGGAGGAGGAGGAGCCGATCACGGGAGTGGAGTGTGGGTCCGGCGGGTCAGACTTTTTTCCAATTATTTACAGCCTTATCCAATTTGAGTTCCCTTTGTTGACTCTGCACAAAATTGAGCTGCAAAACTGCAGTGTCTGCACGCACACCTAGGATCATTGGGCTGATTTCTTCAGGAGTGTCACGTTTGCAAGTTGTAGCCAACGGAGCATGAAATTATGCGGCATTTTAGTTTCATTTGATAAATGAGAATGTACAAACAAATGCCCCATAACAAGCTAACATCATCAGAATGGGGACATGGGGGTGAACTGCAACTTTGTGTTGTGTTGCTTCTTCTGTTTGCACTCATTCATTCCGGCCTGGCTGCCTTATCCTTTCCCTCTCTTTGAAGGATTCTTTTGGCTTTTGTCCGGGATCCAAAGCCAACGTCGCAAGGACACTGGTGAGAATTTGTGATGTATATACAATTCAGTATTATTCTTGTCATGTTGGCAGGAGTTGTTTATGAGTTTGGAACCCTCTTCGAGTAATGGTGTTCTCTTCTTTTTTTACTGCTATCAAATTAGCGTGATCAGATGCTGTTCCTGCACCATACTGCATATGATCGACTTCACTCTAAACAAAGGCTCGATAAAAGAACAGTGCTATACTACGAGTACATTGCTGTGTTACTGTTTGTAATGTATTCGACGTAGCTTTGGATGGGATTGATGATGATGGAAACATGAATGATGAACCGAACCACTTAACTTAATCATTCAGTAAACTGTTCTGAAAAACGTAATGATAGAAAAGACCGCAGTGCAGACGGGCAGTTCACCCTAAAACCAAAAAGGCTAGGCAACCTGTTGAGAAATTCAGATTTCAGAGTTTCAGATCAGTTATGATCGAATGAATGACGGAATGAGCTACCATTAGCTCAATGACCCATGTCATTTGATGCAGTACTGTTGTGTGTTGTCGGCTTGTCGACTCCTTGGAGAGTCAATTAGTCCTAGTGCAAAGAACGTGCCATCCATTTTGGTGACCCTGGTAATATAGGGCCCGGTTATTATGCTGCAACATGTACTGAAAGTCTGAAGAGAGGAGTGAAATTGCTGAAGCAAAGAGAGCTGCACATGAGTACTTGTTTTGCAGAAGTTGTTGCTCTCGAATATTTTTGAGAAAAAAAAGCCTGAGAGACGTTCTTGATTGCGTATTCAGAGGCCTGCAAGTCAGAGGACCCCATGCTACAGCTAGGCATGGAATCTTTCGTCCTTTACACCTAAGCAGGGGTGATTGAGGGCAGAATTTGGAGTTTTCCATACTCCATGGACATTCCATTGCTGAATTTTCACAACCTGAATTATCAGTAACGTCGTATTCAGGAGAAATAGGCATATGCACTAATTAACCCCAGGTGAACCATCAGAATTAAAGAGTAGGGACCATTCAGTTGTGCTTGAAATGTTGCTGAATGGTTTCATATGCAGCATGTAACAAAGCCACTTCGCAGCAAGTTCTTCAGGAAAAAATGTTACATGTCAGTTTTGGTCCCGGAGTTTCAGTGATCTCAATCTTTTCATCCTAAAACAGGACATTCTCCAAAATGATACAGTCCAGCTGTTTAGCCCACAGTCAAGGAATTCAGATAGCTATGAAAAAAACAAGCGTAAAATACGCCCTATCTCCATCAATAATACAACCAAAAAGGAAAAAATATTCCCTCCTGTTCTTTTCGCGGCAATTTTACCCACACCAACTAACGAACACGTACACGAATTATTAATTATTATTGGGGGGGAGAACAGCCTCTGATGAGCTCTGATGACCGTTTCAGGAGCTGAAAAAACGAGAAGCCGTTGGAACAAGCAGCAGCAGACTAGCAGAGCCGTACCACTGTATCATCAGTAGGCAGTAGCTCGTTGGCTCTGCTTGTTTCTTTCTTCTGCCGCAACGAGAGGGCAGGCTCTGCACGCCGCGACAGCGTCACCACCGCGCCGCGCCGCGTGAACTGGTGCGCAGGCAGGTCGCATCACTCCCCCGCCGGCCACGGCGCGCGCGCCACACGTCCATGCCGCCACAGGCGCGCGCACATGCGGCCGGCCTGGACGGCGCGCCACAGCCAACTGCTCCGTCGTAAGCCTGAGCTAAAGGTGGCCAGTGGTTACAGTTCAACAGTGCTCCTATTTTTAATCCGCGAGTGCAGAATTTATGGTGGGAGGGTCGTCTGTGCAGCTGATTCGTCTTCAGAATTAAAAGTATCCGGTAGGACGATGATGTCTGGATGTGCTCCAGCTGATTGAAGTCAAATGATTGGCGCTGAGGATGAACCGATTGATAAGAAATTCAATCCCGGCAAAGTATAAAAAGCTATCGACAAGATCAGTTTAATATATTTCTGTTCCAAAAAGATTTGTTTAGTACAGTGAGCCCAACTGCTTCCTGGCTCATAGCTCTAGGCCGGTGGTTGTTTTTTCATGACATGAACATAAATAGCTAAAATAAGCATAATCTTTTGCATGCAAATGACATACTGTCAAACAGCTTAGCAAAACCGAACCACATGTGATGAGCAAATAATGGAAGATGCATGCAGGATCATTGGTTGGGGTTAGGGCTGGCCTAACTCGACCAAAGCAGAAATCATAGCGTACTCTGAGATTTCTTAAACGAGCTATAGTTTAAAACGGAGGTTAAACGAGGCCATCCATGGAGAACAAGATGATCAGGTCCATCTATTCAATCCATGAAAGCAACATTTCTGAGCAAATTGATACGCGTGGTTTGGTTTCTCGGCCTTATCATATCCAAAGACAAGAAGCCATCCAGGTGAAGACAACTCGATATTGTTAGGATAAGATCTCGGGGAGAGAGATTCGGATCTCTCTCCCCACATGCGCACTCAGCCCGTTCGCCTAACAAACCTCCTATTCTCACTGCGCCCTGATCGGGGGCGCCCCAACCGAACCATGGTTGAGGGGCCCCTGCCGCTAGCGCTATATTAAGGGGGAAGGGCTCAGACGTCAAGGTACTGATACCTTGCGCGCCCAAACACCTTCCCCACATCCCTACTGACCCGATCTACTCTTGCGCTAAGCGGCGGGAAGACTCCCTCGCCGCACCGACACCATGGCGTCATCCTCGTCGACTCCGGCCCCCTCCGGTGAAGGTACACAACCCTAATCCCTCTCTGTTTTACCTACTAAGACCACATGCCATGTTTTAGACCTAAGAGAACCCTTTCTAGACCTAGGCTAGAGATCAACCTAGGCTAACAATGGTATCAGAGCCCCTAGTCTATGGCTAGCTAGGGTTTTTTAGGCGTCGGACCCCTAGATCCGACGCCATTGATGAGTTTCTAAGTACTCTAAACCCCCTGTATGTACCCGCATAAGGCCTAAGAAAACCCCATTTGTCCTCGGTTTCACATGAAACCCAAAAAAAATTCCCCTAATGTACTCCCCGGGTAAGAACACAGAACAGGATCAAACAAACAAAAAAAAAGGGAGAGGAGTCAGATCTGAGAGTTAGGGTTAGGGTTTAAACCCTAACCCTAGCTAAGAGGGGAAGGCCTCGGGCCGCCGCCGCGAGCAGTGCCTCGGGCCGCCGCCGCGAGGAGCGCCTCGGGTGCGCGGCCGGGCGACGCGCTGCGGCTCGGGCCACCATGCGCCGCCGGGCCCCCGCGCGCCGCGCCGGGCTGCCGTGCGCCGGCGAGCGCCGCCGGGCCGCCGCAGCCACCGCTGCGCCACGGCTCGGGCCACCGCCTCCGCCGCGCCGCGGGTTGCCACCGCTGGGCCGCGGGTCGGGCCGCCGCCTCTGCGGCGCCTCGGTTTGCCGTCGCTGCGCCGCGGCTCGGGCCGCCGTGCGCCGCCGAGCCCCGCCGCGCTCTGGCCGCCGCCCTCCACAGCGCGTCGGGCCCCGCCGGACGCCGCCGTCCTCCGCTCGCGTCGGGCCCCGCCGGACGCCGCCGCAGCCGCGCCGCCGTGCGCCGCCTTCGGGCCGGGTGGAGGGGAGGGGAGGGGAAGAGATTTAGGTTTAGGTTTTCATGCGGCTGGGGTTTGGGGCCTTTTATTCAGCCGAAATCAGTGCGTGGCCGTCGGATCAAATCCGACGGCCAGAAATTGCTGGACCGAATTGAGCCCAAGCGGAAACAGAGAATTTTAGCCCAGGCCCACGTTAGGTGGTGCGCGCGCGGGAAGAAAGCAGGCCCAAGCCCAGGACTTTGACAGCCTGCTGTTTTCGCATTTTGGGCCGGCAGTTTCGCATTTTGGTTCGATTTTCTTTTTTCTGGAATTAAGAAATTAATTTCTGATTTAATTATTTTCTGGAAAATGAGAAAATTGCCCAAAAAATCAGATAAAATTAAGTTTAATTCAGGAATAATTTTGTAAATTTCATCACATTCAGTAGTATTATTCTGAATTTTTTGAATATTTTTAGAGCATTTCTTTGATATTTTCTGATTTTTATAAGACCAACGTCTTATTTAAATTAGAGAATAAGATTTTATTAAGTTATTAAAATTCAGAATAATTTTCCTACTGATTTCTTTGTACTGATTAAACATTTGCTATATTTTTTTTAAGTCTTCCGCTGTGCTACCACATGTTTAATCAAATTTATGTTCATCCACTACATTAAGTTTATATTTTTGTCGATTAAATTTGAACCAACGGGATAATTTAATTGACGAAATAAAAGTTTATTCAGTCATTTTTGCATAGTAATTTTATCTCCTGACCAACGTTGGTGATAAAATCACTGTGTTTTGAGATGAATTGATTCTATTTCTGCCCAACGGTGATATAGAATTAATTCCTATTTATTTATTGAGTTTTCACATGCTGATTTGACCAACGTTAAATTAGCATGTCTCATTTATGCCTGTAATTAATCCCTTTTACTATTATTTATCAGGAAGCTTACTCGCTCAAATGAATCATATTGAGAAACTTAGAGGGGACAATTATGCATCTTGGCGAGAGGGTGTGCTGATCGCTCTCGCCATCCTAGATGTGGACTATTCTCTGCAAGAAGCATGTCCAGTTCAGCCTACTGAGCCAGTGATATGCACTGGAGAGGCAGCTGACGCATTTGCTGCGCGTCAGCTGGATTTTGCCCCCATAAGAATGAAATATGACATTGCGTACGAAAAATGGAAGCACTCAAATAGAAAGTGCTTGATGATTATTAAGAATTCTCTCTTAGAGCCAATCAGGAGCTCCATCCCTGATTGTGAGACAGCAACTCAGTATCTGAAGAAGATCGATGCTCAGTTTGCTGGATCATCAAAGGCAGCTTGCGCCTCAACAATTAAGAGGTTTATTAATGAGAAATACCGCGGTGGAGGCTTAAGAGACCACATTTTAAGAATGAGTAACTGGGCTGCTAGCCTAAAGACTATGGAGTGCGCACTGACAGAAACTTTTATAGTTCATGTCATAATGAGCTCACTTAGTAAGGATTTTGAGCATTTTGTAATCAACTACAATTCTCTGCCAGAAGTGTGGACATTTGAAAAGTTAGTGTCCAACTGCGTTCAGGAGGAAGAACGCATTAAGGAGGCTAGAGGTGGTGATTCAGTTCACCAAATTCAAGATAAGGGCAAAAAGCAATTTACGCCTAAGAAAAATACTAAGACCTTTAAGAAGAAAGGAAAGGCGCCTAAGGACAATGATGTCCCTCAAGGCGTCTGCAGGCATTGTAAGAAGGAAGGACACCACATGAAGGACTGTGTGGAATTCCTCAAGTGGATGCACAAACACGGTAACGATGAAATTACTTGTATAGATGAATCCTTGTATTTAGATTATTCTACCAACACTTGGTGGATTGACTCAGGTGCAACTGTTCATGTTGCCAATTCTTTACAGGAATTCGCTACGACGAGAATTTTGGAAAGAAACGAAAGAACAATTAGAGTTGGAAATGGCATCGAAGCAGAAGTTGAAGCCATTGGAGATCTCCCTTTAGAATTTAAGAATGGCTTTGTAATTCTTTTGCGCGATGTTCTTTATGTTCCTTCGATGCGCAGAAACTTGATTTCTGTTTCATGTTTAGTTAATAATGGGTACGATTGTCATTTTGGCGACAGACAATGTTCTATTATTTATGATAATAAAGTTGTGGGTCTTGCCTTCGAGCATGACAAACTTTATCTTTTGTCCTTAAGTGATTCAGTAAATACTATTAGTGAGATAGTCTCGTCTAGCAAAACAAATAAGCGTAAGAGAATTAGCGACATTTCTTCGAAATTATGGCATTGTCGCCTAGGCCATATTTCGAGGGGGAGGATTGAACGTCTAGTTAAGGAGTCAATTCTACCGCCTTTAGAGTTCGCAGACTTAGATCAATGCATAGATTGCATTAAAGGCAAATACGTCAAACAAATTAAGAAAGGCGCGAAGCGAAGCACATGAGTTTTAGAAATTATTCATACGGACATTTGTGGTCCATTTCCTGTGACATCTGTAGATGGTTATGATTCATTCATAACATTTACAGATGATTATTCGCGCTATGGTTATATTTATCCAATTAAAGAACGATCAGAAGCTTTGGATAAATTTAAGATATTTAAGGCTGAAGTAGAAAATCAGCATGATCTAAAGATTAAGATAGTAAGATCTGACCGTGGAGGGGAGTACTACGGTCGTCATACCCCGTATGGCCAAGTTCCTGGACCTTTTGCAAGGTTTCTACAGGAAAATGGTATAGTCGCCCAGTATTCTACACCGGGCGAACCACAGCAAAATGGAGTGGCAGAAAGGCGCAATCGCACCTTAATGGACATGGTAAGAAGTATGTTGAGTTATTCCACTCTACCGGTTGGTTTATGGATGGAGGCATTAAAAACCGCCATTCATATTCTTAATCGGGTTCCGAGTAAGTCGGTGCCCAAGACACCGTATGAATTATGGACTGGACGAGAACCATCTCTAAATTATTTTAGAGTATGGGGATGTCCAGCTGAAGCTAAAGTATTTAACCCAAATATTGGTAAGTTAGATCCTAAGACAGTGAGTTGTCATTTTATTGGCTACCCAGATAAGTCTAAGGGTTTCCGTTTCTATTGTCCTGGTAGACATACCAAGTTTGTAGAAACGAGACACACAGTTTTTTTAGAAGACGCTATGATCAGGGGGAGCACGGTATTAAGAGAAATTAGCCTTGAAGAGAAGCGGGTCTGTGCACCTACTCCTATGATTCAAGAGCCAATTCTCCATATACCTGTGATAGCACCTATTAGTCCAGCTCCAGAAGTTGGACCTTCATTAGTGACACCTGTTGTTCATGAGGAACCTGTTATTCAGGAGCCTGTAGTTCCAGTTGTTGCTAATGAAGAACAAGAAGAACAACCCCCTGTGTTAGAAAATAATGTGCCTGTTGAGGAGGACATCATAGAAAATGATGTACCAATTCAAGAAGACATTAGAAATGATGATATCTCAGTTCAAGAGAACGTTAGGAGATCACAAAGAGTAAGAAGATCAGCTATTCCTGATGACTATGAGGTTTATATGAGTGAAGAAATTCAAATGGAGGGCGATCCCGCCTCCTTTGAAGAAGCTATGAGAAGCCCTCACTCTTCTAAGTGGCTTGAGGCCATGGAGGATGAGATGAGGTCTATGAGTACCAACAATGTCTGGAAATTAGAAGAAATTCCTAAAGGAGCCAAAACAGTAGGCTGCAAATGGGTCTACAAGGTCAAATGTGACTCCCAAGGGAATATTGAAAGATTTAAGGCCAGACTTGTTGCTAAAGGCTTCACTCAAAGAGAAGGAATAGATTATAATGAGACATTTTCTCCTGTCTCATCTAAGGATTCATTTAGAATCATTATGGCTTTAGTGACACATTATGACTTAGAGTTACATCAGATGGATGTAAAGACGGCATTTCTCAACGGGGATCTAAATGAGAATGTCTATATGGCACAACCCAAGGGTTTTGTCATAAAAGGGAAAGAAAATTTGGGATGCCATTTAACTAAGTCCATTTATGGTCTTAAACAGGCCTCTAGGCAGTGGTATCTCAAATTTGATGAGACAATTAGAAAGTTTGGGTTTAAAGAGAATGAAGAGAACAATTGCATTTATGCTAAGTTCAAGAATGGGAAATTTATTTTCCTAGTCTTGTATGTGGATGACATCCTACTAGCAAGTAGCGATGTTAATCTACTATTAGAGACTAAGAAGTTTTTGTCTTCTCATTTTGATATGAAGGATCTTGGAGAAGCTTCATATGTATTAGGCATAGAGATTCTTCGAGATAGAACTAAGGGGGTATTAGGTTTATCACAGAAGGCATACTTAGAGAGAATACTAAGAAAATATAGTATGCACTACTGTAAGCCTTCGCCTGCTCCGATAGTCAAGGGTGATAAGTTTGGGAACTTTCAGTGTCCCAGGAACCAACATGAGATCGATCAAATGAAGTCGGTTCCATATGCTTCTGCTGTCGGAAGCCTAATGTATGCTCAAGTATGTACACGCCCTGACTTAGCTTTTGCCACCGGGATGCTTGGCAGATATCAGAAAAATCCAGGCATAGATCACTGGAAAGGCGTTAAGAAAGCTTTGCGATATGTGCAAGGCACGAAAGGCCTCATGTTAACATATGAGAGAACAAATAACCTTGAAATAGTAGGTTATTCAGACTCAGATTTTGCGGGATGTGTGGATACTGAGAAGTCCACATCAGGTTATATATTCACACTCGCAAAAGGAGCTGTGTCATGGAAAAGCTCCAAACAAACTGTGACGGCATCTTCCACGATGTATGCCGAGTTTGTAGCATGTTATGAGGCCACCGGACAGGCACTATGGTTTAAAAAGTTTATTCCCGGCTTAAGAGTGGTCGACAGTATTGAAAAGCCACTTAAGCTATACTGCGACAATGAGCCAGCAGTATTGTACTCCCATAACAACAAGAAGAGTGGTGCTGCCAAACACATCAATATTAAGTACTATGTTGTTAAGGAGAAAATCCAAGATCACACTATAAGTCTAGAGCATATAAGTACCAAGCGTATGCTTGCGGATCCGCTAACAAAAGGCTTACCACCCAATGTGTTCAGAGAACACTTAACCGGTATGGGTTTAAAGGAAAGCCTATGATCATTGGATTCATAAGGGCCCAAAATAAGTTTAGAAACTATTTCAAAGTAGTGAAATGTGTTGTAGCTGTTGAGTCACGTAGTACGTAACTGACTATTGTGATGCATCATGCTCTATGCATTGATCTATAATGAGATAGAGGTAACGTTAAGTAAGTTGAGAACTAAGTCGAGATCTAGGAGGAGAATGTTAGGATAAGATCTCGGGGAGAGAGATTCGGATCTCTCTCCCCACATGCGCACTCAGCTCGTTCGCCTAACAAACCTCCTATTCTCACTGCGCCCTGATCGGGGGCGCCCCAACCGAACCATGGTTGAGGGGCCCCTGCCGCTAGCACTATATTAAGGGGGAAGGGCTCAGACGTCAAGGTACTGATACCTTGCGCGCCCAAACACCTTCCCCACATCCCTACTGACCCGATCTACTCTTGCGCTAAGCGGCGGGAAGACTCCCTCGCCGCACCGACACCATGGCGTCATCCTCGTCGACTCCGACCCCCTCCGGTGAAGGTACACAACCCTAATCCCTCTCTGTTTTACCTACTAAGACCACATGCTATGTTTTAGACCTAAGAGAACCCTTTCTAGACCTAGGCTAGAGATCAACCTAGGCTAACAGATATACCATTCAAAGGGAGTAGATGCTACATGATTAAAGTAGAAAACACCGGCCACGGCCCACTGCCAGCCGAAATGCGGGTAGCCATTCAGTTCTATGGACGGCATAGGTCGAGCTAAACCTTCGGCAAAATTGTGTGTTAGTCGTCATCACTGTAATGATTTTGCCAGCGTTTGCGGCCCTCGATCGTGCGTGGAGGTGATGACAAGGCCATTGTCGTCTACATGCTGTCTCTCCTGTTTGTCTCCCTCGTGCCCGGTGAAAAACGAAATCATCCTGAATGCTGGCTATGAAAGGGTATTCTTCTAGTACAGCGAGAACAGCGCTACTAATATCTAGGATGAAAACGGATAAAGATATAAATGAATATTAGTGATATCATATTTTTTAGATTCGAAATAGGATACACATACATTGAATACCGATACAAATTCAGATAGTATTTGATACGAATACGGTTACATATATTTATCGGAACAAAACAATTGTCTATGTAGACAACAAATCTACAAATATGTTAAAATTCTCTTTTCTGTATATAAATGTTGTAAATATAAATATTTTAAATACTTATAGTTTTGTATATATATATATATTATTGGCATAAAAGATTACGCTAACAGATAACAAGTTCGATTAGCCTCGACGGGCTAAATCAGAGACAAGGTGGAATTATTACTAGCTTAGGTCTCTGAAAAGGATAATAACCTTACGTCTAATTCGAAGTATATTTTTAGACTAAATTAGGCAAAAATGCAACAAGAAGTAATATTTTACACTCTAGTTACACCCGTCATTGTGAACCACGTACAAGACACCGTAGGGGTAAAATAGTAATTCCTAGTGTGAATGTACTTAAAAAGCAAACATCTTGTCGTAAGTTGTGTTGTGCCTTCGAGATAAGAACCTAAGGGGATGTGTTTCTCTTGGATTATTCGGCTATTATGAGGGCTTAAGAACACCTTTACAAATGACTTCAAGGCTTTGAAGCTTGGACTTCGTAGCACCCCTTCGAAGTATCTTTTGGGTTTCGGAAAGCCTTCACAAATGACTTCAAGGCTTTGAAGCCTGAACTTCGTAGCACCCCTTCGAAGTATCCTTTGGTGTAGTATATTTAATTACAAATGTGATGCGATTATTTTCCCTCAACATATATACATATATATATAACAAATCTCGTGTTTAAAATATAAAAATCAGATTTCTATCATGAAATTCATTTTTTTTTCAGAATCCATGAATATCCTCTAATTTCTTAATCTGAAAAATACTTCAATACCTAGTATTTTCAATTTTTTTAAAAATGCAGAATTTTCTCTTCTTTTGCTCTCTTTTTCTCTTTTTCCTCTCCTTTATCTTCTTTTTTTCTTCCTTCTTCCTCTTCCATTTATTCTGCACTTGTTCTCCAGGGTCACGGTGGCAGCATTGCCCCAGCTGCGCGGTGGCAACAGAGCTGGGACTTGAACCTGGAGGTTAGGCCCGGTGGGCGGCCCAAGTACGGTCTTTAAAGTGGGTTGTGTCTGGGCCGGCCCGGCCTAGAAAGACCAATGGATCAATAATTCATATGCGTCCACAACGCACAAGGAAGATACATGCTATTAAAAATTAAAAAGTCTGTAAATTACCATTTGAATATACCTTGCTCTATATCATGTGTAAGACAAATCAAAATTTGAGTTATTCATACATAGGACAAATCAAAATGTAAATATATATGCTCGAGAGCAAAGAAAATAGTATCAATAAACTAGTATCATGTGTAAATTATTAATGAAATTCATTTTCCCTTATTTTTGGGGTTGTTCTATTATTTTATGTGAACTAAAATTTTTATTATTCAAAGATAAAATAAATAAATATTTTCATAACTCTAGTAAGAGACCGTCTAACAATGTTACAAAGTTAGGGCCATTTTTGGGACGGCCCGTCTCATCTAGGCCCGACGTGCTTTGGGTCGTTCCTGAGCTTAGCTAACACTACTTCGGGCAGGCCCAGCTCAGCCCGGCCCATTTTAGGTCCTAGCCCAAAGGGCCCAGGCCGAGTCGGCCCAGCACAGCCCAACTCCTAGCTCTAGCGCGGTGGCGACATGGGAAAAATCTACGGCAGCGGAGCGCGAGGCGCGGACGCGCGGCGGTGGCACCGAGCCCAACGACATCAAGTTCTAGCGCGGCGGTGGCACAGGACACTGGTCGTGATGACGCGGGGCCAGGAAACGTCGGGTGCTACATCCGGCGGCGTCGCAGGGCGCTGGTCCGGCGGCGCGACGTCCGACGCATTGTTCACGACTTTACGCCCAGGTTCCTCCGGCGTGCAGCTGTTGGAATAGCGGGTTGAGAGTTGATTTAAATTAAATCTTGTTAACTATTGGTATATAAGTAGAGAAAATTGATAATTTGTCATCGTTAAGTTTGGACTTCGATTATTTGTCACCTTAAACTTCATTATTTTTTCTATTCTATCCTATTTTAATTGGAAAAATTGATCATATACTCTCAATTTAGATGAACATTGAGGATTTATCCTCCTGGCTCACATATCATTGACCTATGTGGACCCCATTAGAGCTGGGACTTGGGCTGGATTTTTTTGGGCCAGCCCAAAGCACGTAAGCCCGACCCACACAAAGCACGGACCGGTACGGCCCATAGATGGGCCGGGCCGACACAGCCCGTACAAGGGCCGAACTTGGGCCTGAAGGTTAGGCCCAGTGGGCGGCCCGGGTACGACCCTTAAAGTGGGTCGTGCCTGGGCCGGTCCGGCCTAGAAAACCCCATGGGTAAATAATTCATATGCGTCCACAACGTATAAGGAGGAGACATGTTGCTAAAAAATAAAAAAGTCTGCAAATTACCATTTGAATATACCTTTCATTATATCAAGTGTAAGACAAATCAAAATTTGAGTCATTCATATATAGGACAAATCAAAATGTATATATATATATGCTCGAAAGCAAAGAAAATAGTATTAATGAACTAGTATCATGTGTAAATTATTAATGAAATTCATTTCCCCCTATTTTTTGGGTTGTTCTATTATTTTATGTGAACTAGAATTTTCATTATTTAAAGATAAATTAAATAAATATTTTCATAACCCTAGTAAGAGACCGTCTAACAATGTTACAAAGTTAGGACCGTTTCTGGTTCGTCCCGGCCCATCCAGGCTCGACGTGCTTTGGGTCGTGCCTGGGCTTGGCTAACACTACTTCGGACCGGCCCAGCCCGACCCTTAAATTTATTGGGCCGAAACGGCCCGTCCCATTTTAGGTCCTGGCCCAAAGGGCCCAGGCCGGGCCGGCCCAGCACGGCCCATCTCCCAGCTCTAGACCCCGTATGTCATTAAGATATGGTGGATAAATCATCAATTTCCATCTAAAAGGTGGGTATATGATCAAATTCCCCATTTTAATTCATTTCTCATCTTTCTCTCCTTAGAAAAAGACCAATCTACATTGTCAAAAAACATTTACTCGCTATACATAAGTGTGGCATTGTCATTTTCTAATCGAAGGGATAAAATAAGAAGGGTAGATTGGTCTTTTCTAGAGAGGAAAAATGAGAATTGAGTTAAAATTTGATAGAATTGCAAAAAATCAACTAGGATAAAATTTAGAGTATCATTTTATCGAAGCCAAAGTTTAGGGTGGCAAATAATCGAAACTCAAACTTATCGATGGCAATTTATCAATTGTCTCATACAAATAAGACTCTCTCCTAGCGTGAGCTTTTAGTGTACAAATTTCTTATGTAATAGACCAACAAATACTTTGATATCATTTGTCAGCCCACTGCATGAGAAATTTATACCCTAAAAGCTAGCCCAAGAAATACGGTCTCATTAGACGAGCATCAAAAATTATGGAACAAACTTTGATACTAATTAGTCCAACTCCGTCGCTAGCACTCAACTCATACAGGCAAAGTGCTACACACCAGTCCAAGCACAAGGTAAATCACTTTCCCCTTGACTTTTGACTCTGCCACCCATCTGATTATCTGAACTAAACATGCACACTATAGAATTAAAAAAAAGGTTAATTTTTTCTGTGCCATTACGATTTTTACGGTTTGCCAAAATGCCATAATTGTGTCACTACCAGATGGGGGCCGCCACAGTCACTGACAGTGACATTTAGGTAATTTCTGAAAATTATAATGACATGTGAGTAATTTTCCCTAAAAAAATAAGATCGCTTTTAAAGAGAAGCTTGAAGACAACACGGATCCTAAAGTTCAGTTGGACGGGATCAAATAAATGGATTTAATGGGCCTTTTCAGATAATTGAATAGGACTTATCTGAATTATTCAAATCTAAATATGTATTCATCAGATATTAGTGATGGTCATATTTATTTCTGTTTTTTAAAAATAATCCAAATCTAAATCCATATCCAAAATAAAAAACTGAATCCAAATTTATTTTTATGAATTCAAACAAAAAATATTCAAATCACTTTCGCCTCTACGAAAACAATGCAAAGAACTCAAGTTGTGAACGTGTGTCCGATCACACAGGGTTTCCTTGGCCACACCATGGTAACCGAGACAAGTTTGATTAAATAGGTAAGTATTTGATTGCTGTTACAAAATATAATGAGATTCTTTTTAGTATTTGATCAAAATGTGACACAAAAAAATATTATTATATTTTATAACAGCAACCAAATACTTACCTATTTATTTGATCAAACTTGTCTTGGTTACAATGGTGTGGCAAAGCTAACCCCGTGTGATCACACGTTCACAACTTGAGTTCTTTGCATTGTTTTCGTAGAGGCGAAAGTGATTTGAATAATTTTTGTTTGAATTCATAAAAATAAATTTGGATTCAGTTTTTTATTTTGGATATGAATTTAGATTTGGATTATTTTTTAAAAAAACAAAAATAAATACGACATTACTAATATCTGATGAATACATATTTGATCTTTTATTAATAAATGATAAAGACCCCGTCAGATTCGGTACAACTGCTGTGAATTTGTAGGACCGTTGGATTAATTATCAACAACGGGGCTGAACACTCAATTACTGTAATTATCTTATGGATTCGGTTCAAGTATAATCAAAACTGATTCGGCTTATTCAGTTAGAGCATGTTTGGATCTTAAATATTAGATTGAAAATTAAAGAATAGAAATTTAATTCGATGAGATAAACTGTTCGAACTATTTTAAAATTAAAATTATAAAATACTATCTAGAATTTAACATAAAATTCATATTTCAATTAAAAAAATCGATCAGAATACCTACTCTCCTCCTGTCTCACGCACAGCACAGAACCAACTCAGCTCCACCATCACTGCTCGAGTGACGCTCCGCACACCGCGTGCGCGAGGGGTGTGAGTGCGAGACTGGGCCAGCGTATCTTCCCTGGCCAAACGCTCGACAGGTACGACCCATGTGAGCCCTTCCATCCTGCACACCCTCTCCCTCTTTCGTTCTGTTGCTTCTCCGGGTGAGGCCTTCTCTGGTAGCAGCAAGGACGGCGAGCCCCGACACCGCCATAGGAACGCAGTCGCCGTTTCGGCCACCTGCGGAAACAGAGCTTGCATATTTACGGGCTACGCATTTTGTGGGCTAAAATGTTTTTGTGACAAAGGCCGTCACTGGCCACTGGGCGAGCCTTCCAGTCGGCCCGAACTGTGTACTGGGACGTATCAGCTAGCAAGGGTGCCCCGGCGCTGAAGCGCCCGCCGCCGCTTGTGCCAACCGCTCCCTCGGTGGTTCCCCATTCTGCATCTCCCCGTCCACCACTGCCGCCGCCGCGCCCTCACCTCTCCGCATGTTCGCTGCGTACAACGGGATGCTCAACCGGATTGAATCGAAAAAGGTGCGTGCTCCACAGCAGAAATCGCGTTAACGAGCACAACTGCGGTCACGCACCGGGTGAATTTCACCCCTTCTTTGAACAATTTTCGATTTTCAAAATCCCAATACAAGCTAATGTTGGGAGGAAGCTTCAGTGGATTGGTCATCTGCAGTCCTCTTGCTACCGCCATTGGCGCTGTTGCTGCCACTCGATTATCGCCGAGCGGAGGGCTCTGTTTGGGATGAGCTCCCGGTGTTCGAGTGGCAGGTTCGTCATCGGCGACGTGTCGTGCCCGCTGTCGAGCCACCCTCTGATGGCCTCGGCTTCGTAGGTGAACCCGTCCGCTGCGACGTGAGGATCGTTCATCTCCTCCTGCTCCACGCATCCATCACGCGAGTTTTTCGTAGTAAGATTACTAGTTACTAGTTGTCTGAATTATCTAATCATAATAAACTTTTTTGCCTCAAAAATTTCAGGAAAGATGACATATTCCTACCTGGAAGATCGGGCATACGAAGTACGACGGCGGGGTCGCGTCGTCTGACGGGGTGGCAAATGACGGCTGCACGGCGGTCAGCGAGGCGGCCTTCATGAGGGGCTCGACCACCTTCCATACCCCGCCGGCGAGATCCGGCCGGCGCCTCCGGCTCATCTCGGCGCAGTGCAGACCGAGGTGAGCGAGCTGGTTGGCCTGCACGAACGGCCAGCTCCCCGCGGACGGATCGAGAATCGAGTGCAGCTCCTCCCGGTCGATTGCGTCTTCAACCACTTCGGCGATATTTTGGGGCGGCTTCCCCGTCAGGAGCCGCAGGATGATGATTCCGAGGGAGTACACATCGGAGCGCGGCGTCAGCTCGCCGGTGGTCAGAAACTCCGGGTCCATGTAAGCGAAGGTCCCCTTCGGTGTGGTCGTCCGGTACAGGTTGGTGGTGGCGGTGCTGGACTGTATTAGGAACCGGCAAATGCCGAAGTCCCCGAGCTTGCTGACGAAGTTAGTGTCAAGGAGGATGTTTGCCGGCTTCAGGTCACCGTGGACAATAGGGTGCGGCTTGTTCGAGTGGAGGAAGGTAAGCGCCGAGCACATTTCGTAGATGATCCTCGTGCGCACCTGCCATGTCAATGGTGGCGTGTTGTTCAGGCAGGCAAGGCGGTCCTCGAGGCTGCCGTTTGGGAGAAACTCATACACCAGGCCACATGCCTCCCGACAAGCACCGATCAGTGTAACGAGGTTTGGATGCCGCACTCTACTGAGGACAGCAATCTGCAATGGTGTCATTGATTGGTCAGTCATGGTTGCAAACTGGATTGGATGGAGTTACATGAGTGGTCTGATGAACTACATTACCTCTTGGTCGAATTCTGACTGCCCTTGCAGGCTATGCGGGTGCAGCAACTTGATAGCTACAGTTGTGTTGCGGAGTGTGCCTCTGTAGACGCTCCCAAATCCTCCCTCGCCGATCTTGAGTTCTTGATCGAAGCCTCTGGTCGCTTGTTCAAGCTCAAAGGAAGAGAAACCGCTGTTTAGCTCTTCATCTGGTATGGAAATTCTCTGTTTGTTCTTCCGACACAAGTCTTCAGCTTCATTTACTGCGCTGTCTCGCTCTTGTTGTAGCTTCTCTTTATCTGCTTGGAGCACTTGGAGAAGATACTTGCTCTCTACCAGCTCCTCTTCATGTTCTTTTAGAGCTGCCTCCATTTCAGCTATACGGCGCTCCACCACGAGTTTCTGCTCTTCTGCATCATGCAGCTTGTCATATATAGTATTGTACTGCCTATTCATTTCCTCATTCTCCTGTATCTGTCTTGCAAGTGTCTCTTCAATTATTTTCCGCTGTCTGATCTCATGATTATACAGGTTCTCCACCTCTTTTACCTGTAAGTGTACTTTTGTTTGTTCACATGGGTTACAATATTAATTATGAACTGATGAAGTAAAATAACATACCTTTTGAAGAGCGGAAAGCATATTTATTTCTGCGTGTCGGCGCTTGGTTGATTCTTCGAATGCCTCTTTCTTCGAGTATTGAGCTTCATGGAGAGCTTCTTCAAGTCTACCATATATGTCTGCATCACCACCTGGATTCTCCTGTGTCACAAAATCTTCAGTTATATGCTACATTTCATTGCAAGCGCTTTTCTTAGGTTTTCAACTTGTGGCATTTAAACATAACAGAGATGATATATACCAGTTCACGAGATGCAAAATGGTCATCATCAGGTTCATAAGTCAGCTGCCGTGTTGCTGATCCAGAGATACTAACTGCTTCACCATTTCTTGATGAATCATACCAGTAGTTTTGCGATGTCCTCCCAAATTCATCCCAGGAATCTACAGAACCTATTGTTGTTCTTGCCAGTTGGGCATTAACATTTTGATCTGAAGGTTGAAGTAATTGTGATGGTGTAGTGCCAGCTCCTTGAGAGGGATACCGTGTCACTTCTGTTCTCGATCTATTCAGATGGTGCCTTGGACTTCCACTTGAGCTTGATGCTTCACTCTCTACTGGGTGCATTGTCATTGATCTCATATGGCTGGAAATGCTGCTTGTTGACAAAGATGATTCAATTGTGTATGCAGGTGATGGTGGTATTGCCGGAATGGTTGTGTTTGCTTCCCTGTAGTGGTTACAGGTAAGGTTAGTAATTTTTCGCGTGCTGTTCAATGTGCTTTCCTGATATTAATATAATTGAACACTAAGTTTCTATTTAAGATCGCTATTTGCTAATATCTGACTTGTGTTAACCTTACCTGGTACATATGAGGTGCCCTTTACAAGTAAACCATATCTTACACGATGAGTCTGCTGCTTCCATTAGTCTAAGTGCTGTCTTGGACTTTGGTGTGTTCATTTTCCTGTATTTTGGGAACAATTCTCAGGTTAGAAACATCACATATGTCGATTTCTATTATCAGGGAAAAAACAATATTTTGTGCACAATTTAAATGTACAATCTGTGCTTCAACAATTGTGTATTTGTTGTTCTTATGAATGACAATATTCTGCAGCTCTTGAAAGGAAAATATGAGATGAGAAGAAACAAACTATCAGGATATGATCAATACTTTGAATAATGTTTGTCTGCTGCTGCTCCCATGACAAGCATGGTGATTCCGTGGAGAGCAATAATATCTTCAAGCCCTTTAGCAATATCCTCTTTCTCAATTATTAGTTTCTCACAGCTGACCTGAGAAAACAAAACGGTGATCAGATTATCCTAAGATACATATATGTTCTTAAATCATTGTTTACATGAGTGAGTTGCTGCAAGATATCATGATATGTTCATGTCGTCTTACGGTTTTTCCTTTCCCTTTAGTTTTATGGGCGGTGTGCATCCTTTAGATGCAGATGCCCATTATAAAAAAATGTTCTTAAGCCATGCTACTAGAATGCATAACTGAGTATTAGATTATTTATTAGTTTATTATGGCTCATGACGGAAACACAAGAGTGGTAGGAAGAGCACCTTTAGTTTTCTGCATATCAGAAGATATTCATCTAGTTTCTCCTCTGCCTTTCCTCGCTCCTTGTTCCTATGATCCTTCACCTGTTGTGGATTCATCTTGGTATAATGAACTTTTGCCCCCACTGAAACAATAGGAATGAAGGGCAAGCTATTCAAAAAGTTACAAGCAAATCATGGAGGATTTCTGATCGCATTACAAGTCAGAAACCAGGAGTGAATCAGTTGCATCCTTTGCACAGGTTAGGTCTATTTGGTAGAACTTTAACTTCAATATTTATATTAGATTTGGGGTTTCATAGTATAATATAATAGTTTATTTTTTTAGTCTATAATAAAAACTAAATTACTTAATTAAATATCCCCAATCTCTCAATCTAGCTCCATATTCAAGATTTATTTATGCTAGATTGCATCAAAAATTATAATCTGGAGCTGTGGTAATCAGGGCTTTAATATATATTTCCTGGACTTGTAATACCTGGCCCATTATATGAGGCCTTGCGGCATGTGTACTAGTGTTGGTGGGAATAGTTTCACATGACAGTCTGCTATATTGAAATGAGAAAATTGATTATATACTTTCCTATTAGTCCTTCCTATTAGTCTAGGATATACCTTTCGGATATACCTTTCTTTAGATGTAAATTGATTATATACCGTTCTTTAGTCTTTTTACTCTAGAAAATACTTTTTTTACACTTTAAACTATATTTTATGTATTTTATGCAAATTGAAGCGAAAATAAAATTGAAAGTTATTTCTTCCTAGATGCAAGGAAAAAATGCTAGTACAAAGAAAAATAGCTTAAGCCAAAAATTGTGTATATGAAAATATTTTAGTCATTTAGAATTAGTTTAAAGAGTAGAAAATAGTATTTTCTAGAGTAAAAAGACTAGAGAAGGGTATATAATTAATTTATATCTAGATAATGGTATATACTAGATTTAGATTTCAGACTAATGAAAGAATATATCCTAGATTTTCCGTATTGAAATTAGTAGTATATAAATATAAATAAATTCATACATGCTGACCGTAAACCCTAGGATATCATTATACACTAAGCTACGAAACTACGATGGAAGTTTAACCGGGACGACATAGTCAATGTTCGTGGCCCATCTCATGGAGGAGCTGGACAGAGATTTTGGAATCAAGGTGTCGTTAGCCCAACAATAATGCTACATAAACAAACAAATATGTGTTCTTGAAAATCGGCACTAAGTCAGCATTGATGGCAGACACAACTCATGATGGCAGAAACTTCATCAGCCAACGGTTCGGATACTGTATGCACTGTACATAGTCAAAGCTTCATCGCTGGCATTTGGCTTTCAATTCGCCAATATCAATGAACAATACCAATTTGTTTGGTAAAACAGAGATTCAAAACGGAAGCGGGACCCCAAATTTCTCGCTAAATCACCCTAATAACAAGCTATCCAGTCTTAAATCTCTCTCTTCTGTGATGCGAAAAAAGCAAATTAGCCAAATGACGGAGCCTTACTCATGGGGATCATCTGAGCGGGGCAGTGGACGTGAGCAACCACGACCGTGGCGCCATCCTTGGCCAGGTTCTGCAGCGCCCACTGCAAGGCGCTCTTGCCTTGCTTGACGTCCGCGGCGACGGCGACGAACACCTTGCCGCCCGCCGCCGCCGCCGCCGGCGGGCTCGCCTCCTCCACCTCGCTGGAGATGTCCGCGATGCTGCTCACCGACGTCCTGAAGCTGTACTGCGACCCGGTCCCCGACGTATCCCACCGCCTGTGCGCCGCCCGGCCGGCGCTGTCCATTGCCGCCGGACAGCCGGTGACACGGAAGGCAGTGAGGCAGTCGAGATGGCCGGGGCGGAGTAGGGGGAGGGTATGCGTACTGCGCAGGGGTAGCCGCGTTCGAAGGCGAAGCGACGACGAATTTGATGGGAACATTCGAAGAATATATGGTGGCTAAAATAAAATCAACTCTGGTTTACTGGGCACTTTGCTTCTCGTCGCCTGTTTGCTTTCGTTATTTTCCTATTATAAGTTATATTCAAGCTTTTTTATCTTTGATTAAATAAATTTATTAACATCTAAAATCTAAAATATTGAACAAATATACTATTAAGATATATTTTAGGATGAATCTAATAAAACTAATTTAATTTTATAATTGTTTGTATTTTTTTATGAAATTAGTATGTTAGTTTTATAAAAAAAATTAAACACGATTATAATATCTAAATAACGAGTAGATGACTAAGCTCGTATTTGTCTTTGTCTTTAAATTTTTCTCCTATTTTAATTCTTTAATGAATATACAAGAGTTCATGTTGTTTACTACTCTCTTCATCATACAATATAGCAATTTACTATTGGATGAGATATTTTATAATACAATAAATATGAATAGTGGCATTGTACAAATTCGTTGTAATATAAAATATCACATCTGATACTATATTACAATATTATAAGATGAAGAGAGTATAAACCGCTCAGAAATATGCTACTACTATGATATTGTGTTGTTTATGAAAATATTTTCATGGATGAACTACATGACTGCTGGAATTTTGGGATAACACTAAACCTCACATGAATATTTTAGAAATTCCTTAATAAATAAAAGACTTGTGCCTTGAAAAAGGGATAATGTGGAGTCGACAGACTCGGAAGTCGGTACTATAGAGTATCGGATTTGAACCAAAGACATAGAGGTCAGCACTGCCGAGTGCCTGACCTAAGCCGAGACTCGAGGGTTAGGGGTCGGCTTGTCGAGCCCGACCCATGTTTATTGAAACCCAACTTCTTTTGTTGTTATAATTCTTTGAGAATTTGGTGAAGTTTATGGGATATGGTTATATGGAAACCGACTTGAATAAGGTCGTGATCACGACACGTGATTTGGTTATTCCCATATAAATACTTGTCTATGTGACCGGTTCTAAATGAGAAGATACAACATAATAGATCATAATAGTGTTCAAAATGGTGACTCTAGATGTCTGCCTAGGCAGAATTAGGCATTGGGCAGGCGGGGTGCCTAGGCGGGTCAACCACGTCTTGGGCGACGACATCGCCTAGCCAGCCAATGGCAGGAAAGGTAGCCAGATCCGGTGACGGGTGGGCGGATCTATTGACGGGCGGGCGGATCCGTCGATGGGTGGTCAGATCCAACGATGGGCGGTTGGATCTAGCGACGGGTAGGTAGATCTAGTGACATATCGACGAGTAGGTAGATCTAGCGACAGGCGCAACCACCGGTGCTGCTGGTGGTAGGGGAACACGGGGAACCCAGGGTAGAGAGAAGAGGAAGAGACGAAGAGAGAGTAGTGCCTGGGAGAGGGGAGGGGGAGGGGAGCTCTTGGAGCCTAAGAGAGTGAGAGAGGAGGGGAACATGTAGAATAAAGTGAGGGAAGCACCTAAAGAAGAAGAAAATAACTTAAGAAGAAGAAAAACAGGCTAGGTCAAGGCGCCTCCAGGCACTTGATGTTGGGTCACCGTCGACTAGCGTCTAGTGTCTACGTGAACATTGGATTAGAATTAAAAACCGAGCTAGGGTTTTTGACTGTCTCTTTTCTCTAATGTGTTGTCGTTGTAGTTTACTTTATTCTGTCTGTTGGCGTGCACTTGTGAATGGGAGAGTAGGTCTTTGAAATATGTTGCTCTTGTGATCCTACACCGGGTGAGGACGAATAAGGTGTTTGGAAAGCACTCTGCGTGACTGCTCATATCAATCACGACGACACGTCTTCCGTCCACGTCTTTCGTCGATCACCATTAGGTGCTACGATCTGACGATAATAGAAGCATCTCTGCATCGACCATAGATTTGTCTTCAACTACCATATAGTACATGCACTACTTTTTTGTACAGTTATTTATCATGTTTTGCAAAACCATAATTAT
The DNA here is from genome assembly GCA_019279435.1 of Zizania palustris. NCBI lineage: Eukaryota > Viridiplantae > Streptophyta > Magnoliopsida > Poales > Poaceae > Zizania > Zizania palustris. The sequence goes on from JAAALK010000287.1 coordinate 44,379,145, forward strand.
TGTGTTCATTTGTACTAGTATATTAGATCTATTTATATTGGTTATTGTAGATGTCATGATTTATCTATTTCAGGAATTAATTTTTGTAATTACCTAACTCTCCAATAGTGACACGCCTATTATTATCATTTAAAAGTATAATCATATATTTATTATATAAGTATATATAACATCTCCGTCCAAAATTATAACCATTTCAGGGTGCATTTGGTTCTAATTTTGCCATGAAAAGGTAGAAGCTGAAACAAACGGGTTTATCAAAACTGTTTCTGCTGTGAAAAGTCAGCTTTTTCCAGTACAAATTTGGAAGCAGCGTGGACCCTACTTTTCTGTTTCTGCTTTTCTATTTTTCTGATTTTTAGTATAGATTAAATAGCATGAATTCAAGGTGTCTTGATTGATCTAACATTATTATGGTTTGTATTACATTGCACAATTTCATGAGATAATATATGGTTATCAGTTACTTTATAAGATGAACTATGCACTTTTTATTTATCTAATATATTTTCCAGTTATCTAGTTGCATTAATGTTGAGTGTTTCCTATTTATATATATGTATAGAATATTATAATGATAAAAATTATGTAAGTTATACAAAGCAGTCAACTTATAACAATTTTTTCATATCAGTTTCAACCAAACGACTTTTAGTTTTTTCACAACAGACAACTCACAACAGTTTTTTCACAGCAGACAACTCACAACAACTTTTTTCACAGCTCACAATATAACCAAACACACCCTCACATAAGCGTGCGGGCGAGTAGTAGACGGAGGAGCCTAGAAATAGCTCTATTCTACGAGAGAGTAAGACGGCGGAGTATTACATATGATAAGATGAACGTGCAAGCAAACGGCGAATAAACAGCCTACTTTGTTTATTTATTTTTGGTTGGGCCGAAGTTTTGTTTATTTAGTAAACAAAAGTCGGATGACACCCGTTTTTTCAACCGTCGGCAGTTGTACTGATCTTTAAGTTCTTAGCTATTCATAACGGGGGTTTACAACGGTGTTTTATGATATTAATTATTATGACATATCAGATTTTTTGTTAACATGTCATTCAATTAATGAGGAAAAATAATGAAGTAGTGTCATCACCGTGACATAGTTCTAACCCATTTTCAAGACGGATGAAATATCCACTGTAAACCAAATTATTTCATCAGAGAGAGAGTGTATTTCATGAGAGCTAGTTGCATTTAATTACATTGGTTATCCTAGGAAATAGTGAAATGAAACTCTCTACTGAGAGAGAGTATTTTATTCAGTTGTAAAGCTGATATAACCTTCTAGAAAATAGTATTATGAAATCCACCGCTTCGAGTAGCCTTAACGAAGCATAGATGTCAAATGCGGAGGGGAATCCAATAGAAAGTTTCAGGCCTGCTCTGCCTTGTACTGTAAGCATTCGGAATGCAATCTTGGCTTTGCGCCTTACTATCTTCACAAGAAGACGAAGACTTTTACGATTAAAACGAACGAAGTCAAGCTGCAATTTGCAGGTTTGCAGATGGCCCATCTGTGTTCTAGTAAAAAATTGCAACTGGGCATTCGCTTGTACGTTTTGTACTACTGAAAGTCTGAGAAACAGCAGTTGAACTAAAAAAAAAATATGTGCTGAACAGAGCATGCTCCTGAAAATTGAAAAAGAAATGGAACGAAATGAGATACATGAATACATCCAGCCACTTTGACCGGGGCCGTTGGGCAAAGCGCGTCTTTCCTGCCAATAAATGGAAGATGTAATCATGGAAGATCCAAATGGGTCGACTGCTCTCCATGTCAAGGCTTTGTCAGACATCAATGCAGCCAAAAATCCAAACGGACAGTTCTGTGTGATCGCCACGATGCCACGTTCATTATAGAGCCGCTCTTTTAAACACACGTCATCACATGCCGGCTGAAGGCATAGGTGAACAATAGGCTGTTTAGGGTGGCAATACACCAGCTGGGCAAGGACCTGTCGGAGTTTCGGGTTTATTCTTTCATCCACAGATTTATTGGTTCAAAGTCCCATATAAGATTTGATCCGGATTCGAGTTAATTATTTGACCTACGAGTCTCCGTAGTCTTTAGCTCATAAGAAAAAACCAAATATACATAGGCTTAATGTAAAATGATAAAAAAACCCTAACCTTTTAACAGTTCAACCAGACTATACTTCTCAAGCAGTCTCTTAGTCTCCCGTGAGGCCGTGACGGCAGTCGAGAATCGCCTCCTCACCAGAGTCACCACCATTCCCATATACTTGCGTCATCATTCATATTTGCTTGCTCCACTGTGCCACCATCCTTAACCTGCACACGACAGCAACACCCACTAGCCAGCCCTAGGCGTGGCAGAGGGGCCATCCCAGGCAAGCAATTAGATCCCAACGTCAACCCTAGGTATTGCAACCGCAACGTACCCATCGGGTTTCCGGGGACCCGATAGGTCTAGGGTCGGGGATGCATTTTCACCCATGGGGACAAGTGGGGTGGATCCAAACATGAGCAGGTTCGAGTACGATATTAATCAGTTCAGACTTGCCCCGCCCCTTTGCCACTGCTAGGATTGTTTGTGAGAAGCACAATACTTATAAAACCTAGAAAACTTAAACCACACATTCGTATATATATACACATTATAACAAAGGTTAAATCAATTATTGCTTACTATAGAAACTAAGGATAACTAACGATTTAACTCTAATATTGACATTGCTAAAAACCTTGCATCTGGATTGGATAAAGATCTATCATTTACAATTAATATAAAAATACAAATATATATAGATGAATTGAACATAGATTGGTTTTCTATGGTATCTTTTTTCTTTACTTATGGATCAATGGCTTTGTGCATGCATATTATATTGGTTGACTTCTACCAATTAATCGAGGGGACCGAGTCTAGAACATGCGAATAATGGGACGTGTATTTTTCTTTGTTTGACGCTGAAATGAATCATATCCAAAGTTTCGATAAAGCTAATAATTTAACTTGGTCATCGTTTAGTTTGCCACAAAATTGGCAGTATCCAGCCCACCATAATATCAAAATTTTAATAATCCGTATTTCTGGAACTCCAGTCGGCCTCAAACCGAAACGATAGGTTCAAAGCAACATTGTAGCCTCAACAGGCTCAATAACAATATTAGGGTTTGTGTTCGAGCTAGTTTTTTTTGGTCTAACTAAAATACTTAGAGATATATGGTAAATATGTTCTACTTTTTTATATCTGTGACCGTTAATTTGATGGATATATTTTTTCTATTTATATATGTGTGGATATTATTTTTCTTTATACTTATGCTTTATGTCATTTTGTATGAATAACATTATCCTACAGGGTACCCACATGATGATTTTAGGTTAGTCTTACGAAAGTTTTATGGAACAAATCTTAATGGTTATCTCAGAAAATGAGACATGGTGTGTTTTCAGACAGGTTCAGATCTCTCAAAAGATAATAATTCTACTCGTGTATATTATGAGTTTAAGGGCTGGAAATGACCTTAAACATATGAACATATGTCTTCAGCTAGGAAAAAAGTGTCTGTAACAGGATCCCTCGAGCCCTTTATACATGAGAGAGGCTGAGAGTTACAATTTATAATTAATGTGTCCTACTAATGACCAATTATGATGAAAAATGGTCAGTTCGTGGGTTATAACTTACGTTATCTACTGTATTGATTAGACAGTTACTCGTCATAGAGTTTAATTGAGCGGCCTGATACTTGATGGCGACCGTACGTTGAGTGGACTCGGTGACTCTTTAAAATTCCAATTGGTTCTTAGCTATATCGAGGAATCCGATCGTTAGCTGATTGTATTTAATGATGTTTGTCGCCCCTCTATCTAACCGGTTATCATAAAAACAATCAGAGATTACCTACTATCATATCATCTGCTATCATAAAATCCCGACACTTTAATAGAGTAATTGTGGTAGAGGTAAATGCCTAATGAGTATATTGATATAATAGTTTGAGGCTTAGACCAATTATAGCACCTGCCTTTTATACGCATTTCGCGATTAGTGACCATTATGAATGTAAAACGAAATTACACTCTTACTTTTAAAACGCATTTGGCCTGAAATGTACTAAAATATTTGAAAGTAATAGGCTACAGCAGAAAGAAATTACATGAGAGGCCAGCTGGTAATAACCTCGTTGGGTCTAATCAAGTACCCCATTTGGCAAGCTAAGCTGCCCATACTAGAGAACGGAGAATCAATGGCGTTCACTACTGTCGGAGGAGGCGGAGCTATCCTCACCCTCCACGAGCTTCTTGGAGGAGACGAGGATCGGACTACGCACGACGTTGTCCGGCGAGACCCAGTTGAGCTGCCCTTCGGCGACGCCTTCCTCCATCCGGCCGGCGCCGGCGGCCCTGATGGTGACCATGAACGTCTTCACTTGGTTCACCCTCCAGAACTTGAGCTTGTCCGGCGTCACCGTCACGGACACAGTACTCGGCATCTCCACCTTCGCCTCGTACACCGCCTTGCCGCGCCCGACGTTCGTCACGGCGCGGCTGACGTTCACGACGTACGGCTCCCGGTCAAGGATGACGGTGATGGACGGGTAGTTCAGGTCCTTCTGCTCGACGCTCGGCAGCCGCGTGCACGACACCGGCGGCGACGGGTGGATGATCGAGTTCACCTCGTGGTCGCTGTACCCGAGTCCGCATAGGAAGGGGACGTAGTCCGTCGCGCTCAGGTTGTACACGAGCCCTGGGTTCATGGCCTTCGTCGGGTTGATGAAGCCAGCGCCCAGCGCGAACAGGTTGGCCTCGTTGCCGTCCTGGTCGACTATCGGCATCCGGCGGCGGTCCCTCGTGTCGGCGGTCGTCATCATGGCCGACTTGATCGCCGCCGGCGACCACCGCGGGTGCTCTTTCTTGATCAGCGCGGCGATCCCGCTGATGTGCGGAGCGGCCATGGACGTGCCGGACATGATGTCGAACCTTTCCGCCAGTGCATTGGGCGGCGTAGCGAGCCCATCCGGCTTGGGGACGCCGGCGATGATGTTCACCCCGGGGCCCGTGATGTCGGGCTTAAGGATCCCCTGGTTCTGCTTGCTCGGTCCCCGCGATGAGAACGGCGCTACCGCCGGCGACATGGGGTTGCCGATCACTGTCCCTTTGAAGATCAGCGCCGCTGTCGGGCTCTTCGTGGAGTTCATGTAGGCCATGAGCTTCTGCCCCGCCAAGTAGGGGATTTGCGCCGTTGGGAGGATGTGCGCCTTGGGTTGTACCACAAAGCCCATGTACTTGGGCCCAACGAGAATGAGGCCGGCGCCACCGGCTTTGTGTATCAATCTCCCTTTATCCAGGCTGGGCAAGTCGCCACCTTGGACGCACACGACAAGCTTCCCGCCGACGTGCTCCGGCGTCAAGGTCCGCTCGTCCGAACAAGTGCCGTCGCCGCCGTTTTCCCTTATCAGCGGCCACTGAGTGCTCGGGAAGTCTTTGTATTGGTAGAGCGCCTCGCCGTCGAACTCGTCCCCGATGCTGATCTTTACGGTGGCCACGAAGTTCCGGTCGGTTGTGGACGCCGCCACGGTAAGCAGCCAAGGCGCCTCGTTGCAGACTGTCGCTGGGTCCGGACCGTTGTTCCCGGCTGATGTGCAGACGAAGACGCCTTTCATGATGGCGGTGTACCCTCCGAGCGCGACGGGGTCGGCGGAGAAATCTCCCGCCTCGTCGTCGCCGAGCGAGAGAGAGAGCACGTCGACGCCCTCGTCGACAGCGTCGTCCATCGCCGCCAGTATGTCATCTCTATCGCAGCCCTTGTCTTCGAAACACACCTGGTAGAGCGCGAGGTGCGCGCGGGGCGCCATGCCTGCCGCCGTGCCGAACCCGTTGCCCATCGTGTTCGCCCCCGGCACGAAGGAGCCGGCCGCCGTGCCCGAGGTGTGTGTCCCGTGCGACGTCTCGTTGACGGGAAGCACCGGGTCGTCAATCCCTCGCCACTTCCATCTCGCCGACTCGTAGAACGACCGCGCGCCGATGAGCTTGTTGTTGCACACGGAGCTATTGAAGTCGCACCGGCCCTTCCACCTGGCCGGCGGCGGCGGCATCCCGGCGCCATTGAACGACGGGTGCCCAGCGACGATGCCGTCATCAAGCACCCCAATGATCATCCCCTCGCCCATGTTGCTCTTGTTCCACACGCCGCCATGGAACATCGGGCCGGTGAGCCCGATCATCTGCGGCGTGTGCGTGGTCATCAGCTTGTACGTCTTCTCCGGGATCGCCTTCACGAACCAGTCCGTCTTGGCCATCTTGAACACCTCCTCTCTGGTGACGCGGGCGCAAAAGCCATTAACGACGTTGCGGTACGAGTAGATGAGCCGTGTCTCGGCGCCCGGGTCGGCGGTGAGCTCCTCCTTGGCCGTCTCGCACACGGAGGCCAGCAGCGATGCATGCCAGCTCGACACGGTCTTGTACACATGCTGGTCGTACTCGTACGGCTTGCGCACGATGATGAGGTAGTTCTTGTGCATACCGGTGTCATTGTGCGCAACGACGGCGGTGGCCAGAAACGAGTGGAGGACGACGACGACGATGGCGACGCGGAGGCAGAGAAGCGCCTCTAACCGCGCCATTGCTGAACAACAACCAAGCTACCAACGGAAGGCGAATCTACGGACAAATGTGGCCGTCTGCATGCCAAGAGATCGCTCTGCTTGTCCTAAAAATGGTTTTAGCTCGAACGTATGGAGGCGAACTTGTGCCTGCTGATCGACCTGCTGGATGCATAGGCTTAATATAGCAGCCAGTAAGGAAGATTTAATGTTGCTAGCTCGCGGCCACATGTTCCATCATGCTTCACTTGAGCTCCATCCGCATGTGAAGAAAAAAAATGGTGTCGAATTCTGCACCTCACATTACCAAGCATCACAATGGAATTGTCAGGATAAATGCAATCCCTCAGTTTTAATACCAAAGCTCAGTTCTTGATTAGTACCTACTCCTACTACGGAGCTCTTAATGTATCACAATGCAAGCCAGCGAGATAGCGCATTAATGGATGATCTACTCCATGTACCCATGGTAATTGGTAAGAAGCTACTTGTACATAGTACATGTATGAGTTGTGACATCGTAGACCCATCTAAGCTGGCAGAATTGCTGACAGAAATGTTTTGAGCTGACAAAAAGGTTTCATTAACACAACTTCTTGGATTGACCAGCACTTTCCAAGGTTGAGCACCTTACCTTAGCAGTTATCCGGAGGCTAATGATCTGAGCACGCTCGACCGACCACTTACACTATCGGAGTTAGAACTTGCAATCAAAGCTCTACCAGGTGACAAAGCACTTGGACCGGATGGATTCATAAATGAATTTTACAAGAAATGCTGGCATGTCATCAAAATTAATCTTTGGCGAGCTGTAAACCATTTTTTCGAGAATGGTTCACGACACATACACTTGCTTAACTCAGCTCACATTGCCCTTATTCCAAAGCCGATGGATGCTATCACACCAAGCAATTTTCGGTCGATTAGCCTAACCCACAACTTTGCAAAGATAGTGACTAAAATACTTGCTCTTAGACTTGCGCCTTTTCTTGATGTCTTAATTGACCACAACCAATCAGATTTTATCAAAAAGAGGGGACTCCATGATAATTTCCTCCTGGTGCAAGGTTGTCTCAAGCGCTTGCACCATTCCAAGATACCTTCGGTCTTTGTGAAGTTAGATATTTTCAAGGCTTTTGACTATATAAGTTGGGCTCTCATTGAAGTCCTGAAACAACGTGGCTTTGGTCCCCGTTGGATAAAATGGATTTGCCAACTCTTACAATCAAGCTCGTCACCCATCATCTTGAATGGCAAAGTTGGGAAACTGTTTTTGCATGGACAAGGGATTCGACAGGGGGATCCACTATCCCCAATGCTGTTTCTCTTGGCCATTGATCCACTTCAATAGATGATCAGTTTAGCTAAAGACATAGGACTTCTGCAACCCCTGTTCACGCATAACCCGCAACCAAGGGTCTCCTTCTACGCAGACGATGTGGGTTTTTTCTTGAAAGCTTGCCCTACGCAAGCACAATGTATAAAGGGCATCCTTGAAGTTTTCGGCAATGCATCCGGTCTCCGGGTTAATTTGGACAAGATGGAGATGTACCCGATCCATTGCGAGGGAAATGAATTTGAAACTTTCCAACAAGTCTTTGCAGCTCGGCGAGGAACTTTTCCCTACAAATACTTAGGGTTGCCACTGCATTTTGGTAGAACCAGGCGTAGCCATCTTCAGCCGCTAATTGACAAAATGACTGGGAAACTTGCATCTTGGAAAAGAAAATTGCTCTCCAAAGCTAGAATATTGGCTCTGATCCAATCCTCACTTTTAGCGATTCCTATTTTCCATCTATCAGTTTTTAAGGAAAACAAGTGGCTCACTAAACAGTTAGACAAAATCAGGCGTGACTTCTTGTGGCTCAAGTGCAACGGACAGACGATGACTGCTGGTTTAAGTCTGGTAAGGTGGAAGCATATTTGTGTGCCGAAAGAATTCGGAGGTCTCGGCGTTCTTGAGCTAAGCGCCTTGAGCCGGGCCTTGCGCTTACGCTGGCTGTGGCTACGTTGGACAGATCATGCAAAGCCTTGGATTCAATCACCACCGCTGCACTCAACGAAAGACATGCAACTTTTCCAATCGTTGACAAGCATCCAGCTCGGTGATGGCCGGACAACAGATTTTTGGCATGATAAATGGTTAAATGGTCAGCAACCCTGCAACATTGCTCCAGATATCTTCAAGCTATCAACCAAAAAGTGCTTTTCAGTCTTCAAGGGACTAGAGCAAAACACTTGGCTTAGGAAAATTCGACACATCAATTCCAGCGCTCAATTGATCCAAGTTTTCAAGCCCTGGACAATGATACAAACTGTAACTCTAGATCACAGGAGAATGGATGCTATTAAGTGGAATTGGACAGCGGACGGGACCTTCACTGTGAAGTCGGCCTATAAAATCCAGTTCGAAGGTATGTGCAAACCAATTATAAACAAACAACTGTGGAAGAGTCATGCCGAGCCCAAATGCAAGTTTTTCGCTTGGACGCTTTTGAAGGAAAAAATTCTAACGATGAACAACATCCTTAAACGGGGATGGCCTTGCTACCCTTTTTGTCAACTATGCCTCGTTAATGTTGAAACACCCCAACATCTTGCAGCCGAGTGTCCTTTCACTAGGCAAGTTTGGGCTACTGTTCAGATAAGATTTCAGCTAACCAGAAATCCCCCTCTTACTAATGTGGAACCTTTCACGTGCTGGTGGTATAGAGCATCCAAAGCAGCTTTGCCTACAACGAGAAGAACACTAAATGGCCTTATCATATACACTTAGTGGAATGTGTGGAAAGAAAAAAACAGATGTGTTTTTTCTTCGTCCTTAAGTCTATCTCTACGGTGGTGAGTCTCATTGTAAATGATTTCCTTTCTTTCTCTAGTGCGCAAGGACGAGTTCCTTGATCAGTCTTTTCCTTTGCTTTATGTAATCCTCGAATGTAACCTTGCTCAAACCTAGGTCTTTACCTCCCTTAATATCTATGCGGAAAATCTCTCGCGCGCTTTCAAAAAAAAACTTCTTGGTAGGAACTTCTGTTCAACATATCTTTTTTAGAGAGCAAATTTATCGATCCTAACTCTTGATTTCCTTTCATTTAGACAGTTTTTACAATGTATTCTACTAACCGTTGATCTTTAATTTTTGATGGTTCGGATTTGTGTTGTACTACTGACTTGATAAATGGTAGTAGAATTAACAAAGGGCAAAAACGTCAAAAAAATCATGTAACAAGCATATCTCCAAGGATTTTTGGGAAATATCTTAACGCACGATTCTTCCAGCACAAACAAATGTTTGGTGCTTATCCCAAGTAATTAAACCAGTAATTGGGGCTCTCCAGTAGCACGCACTTGCGTTGGTTTTCAGATTGGGGCTCTCCAGCAGCACGACCTGCGTTGGAGCGGAGATGCGGCTGCAAGACAACACAGAATCGGCTAGCAATTGATAATTCTTCATGGAGATGGCAAGTATTATATGAAATAATATTAATGATTGTTATATCTAAATTATAATTGATTAAAAGTATCAAATTAGTTTTAAAAATCAACGATTAATCCACTATTAATATAATTACATTTTACATTTTATAGGATTTAGAAATTGTAAAATCATTAAAAATAACTGCATAGGTGTTCATCATTCTGGCTTGCGCAGGGTATATGTTCTGAGTTTCCAAATATTTGATTTTGGTGTTGATAAAAAGTTTTGGCGGGCAAGATCAGCTGAGTTTTCAGCACAACAAGACGTTAGTACGTGTTATTTTTGCTGGCTGTTATGTACGCTCCGCAAGTTTCCAAAATGAAGTTGTTTTAGACGTAATTTTAGATACTAAAAAGTGATTAATTAGCGTGTATTTTTTTATTTGTATATATTATTTTTACTAGGCCCCCGATTACTTGCTTAACAAATTTTGGTATTTGGTTGGTCGATCTAAGCTACCTGGCCTAGATCGGTCGAGCATGTGCCGATCTAGACCTGATTTCTTGGGAAAAATGTCATGCACACAAAAGTACAACCTTATGGGTATTATGGGGTGTCCCTGGTCGAGTACCTAATGGGTTTAGGATCGTCCGATTGCCAGTAGATGTGAAATGTCCGGGGTGACTCCTTGGTTTGTTTATGGGCTCGAGAAGCCGTATAAGATTGCGATGGTTATGGAGAAAGGTGGTATGAAGAGGTGAAAGGAGATTTGAGCACCCTTGGTATTTCAAAGGAGAAGGGGGCTGAGGGTCAATGGATTCTTGGTTGGACCCGTCTATGTGACAATGAGTTATCCTAGGTAGGCTAGTGAAACACCTTATAGCGAGCCTCCTTGCCTAGCTAACAAGGAGTGAGTTCGCGACGTAAGGGTAAAATGTACACCTTCTGCAGAAGTAAAAACCGTTTGAACAGTCGTGCCCACGGTTATGAGCGCGTGCAATGATAGTTGCCCATGTGTAGTGTTTGGTTTTGTTTCGATACAGAAAACAAGTTGAGGATTGGGAAGCATTACCAGAGTGCACCCACAGGGTGTACGGCCAGCCTTTGTGGTCGGCTATGAACTTGTGTAGTCCGAGAAGTTGAAATGGCTTCATAGAGAGAGGGAAAGGTTCAACCCTAGGTTGAGAGATGAAAATGTGTTTTGATGATATGGGAAAACCTTCCCGATGAAGGGGCGGGTCAGTACCGAGGTAACGATAAGAGTATGAAGATGGATGGATTGTTGTGGAAAATGAGGAGATGTGGAGTTGATGAAAGGGATGAGATTGAGTTTTGAAAAACAAACATTGCTACTTAATAGTTGGTGGAGGTTGGGACCTCTACTAATGGGAATGGGACACTTAGAACTTTAAAGTCATTTTATACAAATAAGCCTCAGCCTCTCTTGTTGACCTACATCTATAAATACTTCCCGATACTTGTTGAGTACGTTTGTACTCACCCCCTCTTGCTAACCCCCATCCATAAGAGGAAGTCCAGCCAAGAGAAGACGAATGGCTCCCTGAAGAGGAAGACGTCCAAGGAGATGAAGATGAAGATCGCCAAGCGTAGGGTCTCGATCCTAGTTCCTACCTAGGAGTGAAAATGCTTCCGCTAAGACTAGTTATTTTGCATTCGCTAAAAGACTCTATGACGTTTGAATTGTCGTGAGGAATGCCTCCTACGGCTTTTGTAATGAATTTGGGCTTGAAATACTTATGTAATCGCAATATGCTACCGTTGAATTGTGAAATATCTTCAATGATGTTGTTGCAATTCAAATAGTGGCAACCCATCTCGTATTAGCCAAGTCTATATGGGACGGGGGTGTCACAAAGGGTGGTATCAGAGCATAAGTTTGCCCTAGGAACGAGACCCATAAGTGTCCTTAGGGAGTTATGTTTTAATTATAAAAACTACTTTCTTGAAAATCTCTTATTCTAACCTACTACTTGTTATAGATCTTTGTTATACTAATAATTACTTTCTATTTAATTTTTTTTTGTAGGTATGGCTTCAGGACAGATTAGCGACACCCATGGCAAGGGTTTCGATGGATTCGTGAGCTTGCTTTGCGAGATGGCCAACTACCTAGGGTTTGCCCTACCAGATTATATTTATGTCTTAGAGGTTGTTGTCCCGCATCGCTGCCAGACTACCCTTAGACTGCTCCTAGCCTCCGATGGCGTCTCTAGCCATGAGTTCAACACCATCTGCCCCACTCTTCCCCTAACCATATAGGCGGTCTCCCACCTAGCTATATGTCGCCTGCGCATCATCCATGCCCCTTTTCTTCGTGATAGCCGCTTCCACTACCTACCCTATATATCTTTTGCCAACACTATTAGTGAGTATCCCTGCCCTTGCTCAGATGGTCACCCAACCTTAGCCATCATATCCCAGATGAGCCAAGCCCAGGATAGGCAGCACCGTAGCCTCTTGGATGCTTTCAAGATTCTTGAGGTCGAGTCCACATCCCTTCGCGCTATAGTTGCCTCCCTCGCACCACCACTAGTCACAGCACCAACAGTAGCACAACCAGCCGTAGCTCTAGCAGCAGAACCACTAGCCGCAGCATCACCACTAGCACCATCAGTAGCACAACTAGTAGTGGCACCAGCTCCAGTCATAGCACCCTCGCCAGTCGCACCTGTAACCCCACCTTGTGCCGATTCACCACGTGGTGGTGAGGGTGGTGATGTCATGGACCACACCCTTGACTCGCCGACTCCTCGCCCATGTCATGAGTTACCCACAACTGCATCCTATCACGCTCGCTTTCGCCCACTTGGTCCCCCACTATCCACTTGCTTTGCACCATTTCGTCCCACCTTATGAGACATTGCTTCCAGTTCTATCTCTAGGACCCCTGAGTTAGAGGCCTATCCATATCCTATTACACCTTTGATTCCAGTGGCACCTATAGCATGTCCTCCTATTGTCCCTACCCAACCATATGCCACTTATGTTGCTCTGCCAGTCGTCGCTCTAGTTGTCACACCCGTCATGGCTTCAGCACTAGTTGTATCGCCCGAGGTGATAGTCCTGAGCGGCGATGAATATGATGACCTCGACGATGACCACAACGACGACCATGACGATGACCACGATGACGGCCATGACATTGGACCTGATGACTTCGATGATGAGGACTCGGAGGAGCCTAGCTTTGAGGATGACCCGGAGGAGTAGCTTTATGGACAATTAGAGTGTGAGTCGACACCCTTTTGGTAACTTTTGGCCCCTTAAGGGTCATGTGGTAGGTCAACTTAGAGATTGATCTTTTGGAGATTATATGTGATATGTATGTTGTGATGTATGACTATGTATGATGTGATGTGTGTATCAAACCATATTTTACGGTGTGAATGGACTACGTGCCCGCATGTATGTGCCTCGACCACCATCCCCTTTTATATGCAGCATCTATTTTTAAAATGATTTATGTGATGTGTTTTATTTTCTTTTTTTACCACATATCGTTATCGTTAGCCTTATTTTTACGATAGATGGCCCGCGGAAGACGTCCCTAAGCACCGGTCCGTTTGGGTTTTGAAGACATGGCTCGGAATCAGCCACCTAAAGATGCAGCCTCAGAAGATGGAGGAAGCCATAATGAGCCAGAGCAGCAAGACAACCTTCCTCCACCACCACCACCACCTTATATGGCCCAATTAATGGTCATTCAAACCCAAGTTCTCCAAGTCATAGCCCATGGATTTGTTGATATCCGCCAAGAGATAGCCCCACACCTTGCCCAGCCTCATGGAAGAGCCAAGCTAACCGAATTTCTTCGATCTCACCTACTAGAGTTCTCTCAAACAGTCGAGCTAGTAAAAGCTAATGATTGGCTTCGTGATGTGGAAAGGAAACTAGATTTGGTCCAATGCACTCCTAGAGAGAAGGTATTATATACCACAAATCAACTACGTGGACCCGCCGCCTTGTGGTGGGAAAATTATCGTGCCACTCATGCTAATGCCGCAACAATTGAGTGGGCCGAGTTCTCTGAGGCCTTCAAGACAACTTTCATACCCGAAATCCTCAAGGAGTTGAAGCGTGCAAAGTTTGATCAACTTCTCCAAGGAGCTTCCACCATGACAGATTACCTGACCCGATTCAACAAGATGTATCGGTATGCCCTCGATGAGGTAGATACCGAAAAGAAGAAGATAAGAAGATTTCTGAAGAGAGTGAATTCAGGACTGAGAGTCCAATTAGCAGGTCTTGATTTCCCTACATTCCAAACCCTACTGAACAAGTCTCTACTAATTGAGAATGCCCGGAAGGATGCCGAGGAGTTCCGCAAGCGGAATAATTTCTAGCAGGGAGCTTCATATCGAAGCCACCCTTGATCCCGTGTAACCCCATCCACCCATAACCCAGCTCCATCCCAATAGTACTCTAACAAACCCACCTTCGCTAGAAACAAGCCACTTTCTGCCCTCCAGTGCCCCATTTCAACCAAGCCCCACCTGCCAAATCCATCTACAACAACCAAGGAGGAGGCAACACTAGCACCTTCATCGCATCAGCAAGAAGCTTTAACCAAACAGCTATTCAATGCTTCACTTGCCACAGTTTTGGGCACATGGCTCGAAACTGTGCTCAGAATCAGGCCAACATGGCCCCTGCATGTTCCAACGTCAGCACTGCCCGTTCTCCGCCAGTATGACAAATCCGAGATGCACAATCTGCAAGTGCACAAGCCTCTCGTGCCACCAACAGTTATGGCAGAGGAAGAGTCAACCATGTCCAAGCAGAAACATCACAAGAAGCCCTAGAAGTAGTCATGGGTATGTTTTTACTCAACTCCGTACTTGCTATAGTATTGTTTGATTCTGGTGCATCACATTCTTTCATCTCCAAGAAAATTGTGGATAAACATAGTTGGAAAACACATCCTATGAAAACAAAATTGTGTGTTCGCTCCTTGCGGTGAAATTGAAGCCAGACATTTCTGCCCAAAGCTAAACCTAGAGTTTCAGGGAGTCATCTTTGTGGTTAACCCCATCATACTCACCACTCAAGGATTAGATCTTATCCTTGGGATGAATTGGCTTTCGAAAAACCATGGCCATATAAATTGTTTCGAGAGAACAGTAACTTTAATCGACCCCAATGGGAATGATGTCACATGTCGATTGGAAGAAGGGACTAGAGCCCAACCTATAGTGCACAATGTCCAAATTAGCAGCATGGAAAAAGTACCAATAGTCAATGAATATCCCAATGTATTCCCCGAAGAACTTCCCGGAATGCCCCCAAATAGGGATATCGAGTTTTCCATCGAACTTCCCCCAGTACGGCTCCCATATCTAAGAGACCCTACCGAATGGCCGCAAATGAATTGGCAGAAATTAAGAAACAGACAGAAGAACTTCAAGCCTTGGGATTCGTGCTCCCTAGTACTTCACCTTGGGAAGCACCCGTACTCCTAGTAAAGAAGAAGGATGGATCAGAATGTATGTGCGTGGATTACCGAGCCCTAAATGAAGTCACCATTAAGAACAAGTATCCTCTACCAAGAATTGATGACCTCTTTGACCAGCTAACTAGAGCCACAATGTTTTTGAAAATAGATCTTAGATCAGGCTCCATCAGTTGAAGATTAGGCCCCAAGATATCCCCAAGACCGCTTTTATCACCCGATATGGTTTATATGAGTACATGGTGATGTCCTTTGGATTAACAAATGCCCCGGCAAATTTTATGACCTTAATGAACAATGTTTTCATGGAATACTTGGACAAGTTTTTCGTAGTTTTCATCGATGACATACTGATTTATTCAAAGAGCAAGAAAGAGCACGCCAATCATCTTCATGTTGTCCTACAAAAACTAAGAGAGCATCAGCTTTATGCCGAATTCTCAAAGTGTGAGTTTTGGTTAGACCAAGTTGCCTTTCTACGTCATGTCATCACTGCTAAAGGTATTGAGGTCGACCCCAACAAGATAGAAGTTGTAGTAACCTAGCAAGCCCCCAAAAATATCTCAGAGATCAGGAGTTTTCTAGGCTTTGCTGGTTATTATAGAAGATTCATCGAAGGATTTTCCAAGATTGCCAAACCAATGACAGAGTTACTCAAGAAAGAGAAGAAGTTTGAATGGACATCTGCTTGTGAGGAGAGTTTTCAAGAATTAAAACATAAGCTTACCACAACCCCAATGCTAACACTAACAGATATAAGAAAAGATTTTGAGATCTATTGTGACACATCTCGAAAAAGCCTAGGATGTGTCCTAATGCAAGATCGTCAAGTAGTAGCATATGCTTCAAGACAATTAAGACCTCATAAGCAAAACTATCCTACCCATGATTTGGAATTAGCAACAGTAGTGCATGCTTTAAAGATTTGGAGGCATTACCTTCTCGGTAATAGATGTGAGGTTTACACGGACCACAAAAATCTAAAGTATATATTTACTCAGACAGAATTGAACCTAAGACAAAGAAGATTGCTAGAATTGATCAAGGATTATGATCTCGGTATTCACTACCATCGAGGAAAAGCCAATGTGGCCGCTGCCGCTTTAAGCCTAAGAGCTTATTGCAACATGGCATTAGTGCAAACCAGTCAAGACCAAATATGTAAACAATTGGAAAGACTTCACCTCACTGTAGTACCACCTAGTACCCTAGCTACCCTAGAGGTACAACCCACACTAGAGATGCAGATTCGAGAAGCACAAAAATAAGATGAAGAAATCAAGCATATTAAGGAAGGTATGTCAGAAGGCAAGAATCTAGAATTTAAGATTGATAACCAAGGAACCATATGGATTAGTCAATGGATTTGTGTTCTAAACAAAGAAGGGATTAGAGACCTCATTTTGAAAGAGGCTCATGAGTCCGCCTACTCCATACATCCTAGAAGTACTAAAATGTACTAAGACCTCCGACAACACTATTGGTGGTCCGGAATGAAGAAGGATGTTGCCGAGTATGTCGCCAAGTGCGACACATGCCAACGAGTAAAAGCTAAACATCAAAAACCTGTCGGTTTATTGCACCCTCTTCACACACCAAAATGGAAATGGGAAGAAATCGGTATGAACTTTATAACAGGACTACCTAGAACTCAATGAGGCTATGACTCTATTTGTGTAATTATAGATCGTTTGACCAAGGTAGCACACTTTCTACCGATCAAAACTACCTTCAATGGTAAACATCTAGCTGAGCTATATATGAGCCGAATAGTATGCCAGCATGGTGTACCCAAGAAGATAGTCTCAGATAGAGGTACCCAATTTACCTCAAGATTTTGAGAACAATTGCATGAAGCCATGGGTACTCATCTAAATTTCAGTACGTCTTACCATCCTCAGACAAATGGCCAAACTGAAAGGTTAAACCAAATACTAGAGGACATGTTGAGGGCATGTGCCTTGGAATTTGCTTGCACATGGGATCTATGTTTACCCTTTGCTGAATTTTCTTACAACAACAACTACCAAGCTAGTATACAGATGTCGCCTAACGAGGTGTTGTATGGAAGGAAATGTAGGACACCTTTGTGTTGGGATACCACTAATTCCAACCCAGTGTTTGGGCCAGATGTCATACAATCAACTGAAGACCAAGTCAAGATCATTCATAATAGGCTTTAGGTAGCCCAAAGCTGACAAAAGAGCTATGCAGATAATCGTCGTTGCCATCTCGAGTTCAAAGTTGGAGATCATGCTTATCTACGGGTATCACCCTTACAAGGTGTCAGGAGGTTTGGAATCTCTGGAAAGCTAGCACCTCGATATATAGGCCCATATCCTATAACCACTCGAAGAGGAGAAGTGCCATATTAGCTAGAACTACCCACCTCATTGTTTGATGTGCACAATGTGTTCCATGTGTCACAACTGAAGAAATGCTTACGGATTCCGGAAGAGCAAGTACCCTTGGAAGGAGTGACCCTTGGAGAAAATCTAACTTAGGAAGAACGACCAACCCGAATCCTCGATGAGAAAGAGAGCCAAACCAGCCGAAAGATTACAAAGTTTTATAAAGTGCAATGGAGTAATCACATAGAGGCCGAGGCTACATGGGAAAGAGAAGATCACTTGCAAGTAGAATACCCCGACTTATTCACTGGTATGTAAAATCTCAGGACGAGATTTTTGTAAGGGGAGGGTCTGTGACGCCGCTCGCACCAGCCACGCCTACGCCCGCATGTCGTCCCCACCACTCGTGTCGCGCCTACGCCACTCATTCCGCGCCCGCACCACTCGCGTCCACCCGTGTCATGTGCTCATACGCGTTAGCACGCCGCCTGTACTACTCCTTCCTGCGCAACCATGCCGATGCCCCGCTTGAACTGTCGTGCAACTCCCTCCGCCACTTGATTTTTCACCGTTTTCGTACCCACGCCAGACCGTTGCTCATTTCGCCATTCTGTCGCATCCAACCACCCTAGCTCAGCTGAATGACAGCACCAGCATGCCCTCCACCTGCTCTACGCCATGCCCCGACGTGCGTCACCGTACCACCGCCATTACTCGCCTCACATCGCCGCCCATGCCGTCGTGCGATTAAGCGTCCCCCAATCCTGGCCAGAACCTCTACACACACTCACTCGAGCCCTAGTCCACCGCCAACGCCCCTTAGAGCACCGGAGTTCACCGCCGTTCATCGCGAACACCTCACCGCCACTCTCGGGTATGTCTCGATCTGCTTCCTCGTTGCTCCATTCCTTGTGTCATTAGCAGGAACGTGACCAGCACCCCCTATTGTCTCCATTTCCGTAGCCCCCGACGCTGGAACTGCACCTTCACCGGAGACCCATGTCGACGCCGCCATGCCCCGTTTCGACCATAGGTATAACGTCTGACTAATACCTTGTAGCAGTAGCTTACATATGCACTACCATGCATGTTCTGTGGGTTAGCCATGGCGGAACGCCGTCGGAGCTCGCCGGCGATGTTGAACCATCGAAACCTTTAGGCTTCACCATGGGTAGCTTTGTATGATCCAATGTAGGTCAATCAAAGACCATGGATAGTTTCCTACTAGTGCTAATCATGTTAAAATGTCAGTCATTGGTCACCGGAGTACCCCCATCGCCCCCGGCGCCACCCCTCTATTAATTTACCCTCTTTTTAATTTTGGGAAAACCGTATCTCTAATTGAAAATCCAGCCATAGATCATGTTAATAATAGTATATATAACCTACGGTTAAAATTTGAGGTCAATTGGATTTATTACGAAGAAGTTATGCCCTGGAGAAGTTTCGGCCGTTGAAGTCGTCTTCAACCTCCAGCCAGTGCAGATTTTTCCCCTCCTCTCACTAACTGTTGGACCCGCGCGCACCTGCCACCTGTTGTCCCTACCACTGGGCCCCACCCGTTAGTAGCTGCCACCTGAGCACGCGCGCACTACGCAACTTGGGCTGATTCTGCCGGCCCAAGGAGCACATTTCTTTTTCTGTTCTCTGTAAAATATAACCAGGTCGGCCAACAGCAGTGAACAGTGCATTTTTCCATTTTCTAAAATTATTTCCAGCTGGCCCGTTCAGCCCAATAGTAAATAGTGCGGTTTTCTTTTTTCAGGAAATAATAAACCTTTAAAAATTCATATAAAATTGGTTATAGCTCTCATTAGCTCCATTAAAATTTCTATAAATTCATAAAATTATGAACTTAAATTTAGAATAGAATAAAAATGTTTCTCAAAACTTTTTGTATGCTTTTGTTCATGTGATGTTATTTGTATTGTAGTTGCCGACATCGAAGATCCGCAAAAATACGATCCCGAAGACCTCGAGTATTACCCAGATCAAGGCAAGTCTCCCTTTGACCATGTTTGATCCCATGATTGTTAATTTAATTTTATATAAATGCATGTTTAGGACACACGCACACATACACTTGAAATTTATGACGATCGTCCTCATGAGTACGTCAACTAAACATAAAATTATTGCACTTAGCCTATCCTTGATAATTGAGAACTATTATTAACCTTGTCGCCATGATGATTGCGATGATCCCATCCTAATATCGTGATGTGAGTTGTCCATAATCAAACTTTGTCTTTACTTTTACTACATTACATGATTGTAAATGAATGAAGTGTGCGGGTTGAAAATGGGATTTGAAAGATTGTCTTGAAAATCGGTACAGAGTGTCGAGTTAGTTGGAATGATTACAAAGAAGGGTTTTTTGGTAAAAACTTGTCATGAGTTTTCATTACCTTTCGAGGTTCGACTTCAAGTGGTGCATAAGGACCGATTCTTCGGGAAAAACATCATGCACACCAAACTGCAACCTTATGGGCATTATAGGGTGTCTCTATTTGAGTACCTAGTGGGTTTAGGATCGCCCGATTGCCAGTAGATGTGAAATGCCCGGGGTGACTCTGTGGTTTGTCTATGGGCTCTAGAAGTCGTATGAGATTGTGATGGTTATGAAGAAAGGTGGTAGGGAGAGGTGAAAGGGGATTTGAGCACCCTCAGTATTTCAAAGGAGAAGAGGGTTGAGGGCCAATGGATCCTTGGTTGGACCCATCTATGTGGCAATAAGTTATCCTAGGTCGGCTAGTGAAACGCCTTGTAGCGGGCCTCCTTGCCTAGCTAACAAAGAGTGAGTTCGTGACGTAAGGGTAAAGTGTACACTTTCTGCAGAAGTATAAACTGTTTGAACAGCCGTGCCAACAGTTATTGTCGTGTGCCATGATAGTTGCCCATGCGTAGTGTTTGATTTTGGTTTTGATAAAAAAACAAGTTGAGGGTTGGGAAGCGTTACCAGAGTGCACCCACAAGGTGTACGGTCGGCCTTCATGGTCAGCAACAAACTTGTGTAGTCCGGGAAGTCAGACTGGCTTCATAGAGAGAAGGAAAGGTTCAACCCTATGTTGAGAGATAAAAATGTGTTTTGATGATATGGGAAAACCTTCCCGATGGAGGGGCAGGTCAGTACCGAGGTAAAGATAAGAGTATGAAAATGGATGGATTGTTGTGGAAAATGAGGAGATGTGGAGTTGATGAAAGGGATGAGATTGAGTTTTGAAAAACAAACATTGCTACTTAATAGTTGGTGGAGGTTGTGACCTCTACTAACGGGAATGAGACACTTAGAACTTTAAAGTTATTTTATACAAATAAGCCTCAGCCGCCCTTGTTGACCTACATATATAAATACTTTTCGAGACTTGTTGAGTACGTTTGTACTCACCCCTTCTTGCTACCCCCCCTCTAGAAGAGGAAGTCCGGCCAGGAGAAGACGAATGGCTCCCTAAAGAGGAAGACGTCCAAGGAGATAAAGATGAAGATCGCCAAACGTAGGGTCTCGAGCCTAGTTCCCAACTAGGAGTGAAGATGCTTCCGCTAAGACTAGTTATTTTGCTTCCGCTAAAAGACTCTATGATGTTTGAATTGCTACGAGAAATGCCTCCTACAACTTTTGTAATGAATTTGGGCTTGAAATACTTATGTAATCGCAATGTGCTACCGTTGAATTGTGAAATATCTTCAATGATGTTGTTGCAATTCAAATAGTGGCAACCCACCTCGTATTAGCCAAGTCTATACGAGACACGTGTGTCACAATCCCTGAAGATGAAGATGAATTTGAACTTTGGCTTCAATAAGCATCGGCGTCGGATGTCTTCACTGACAACCCAAAACGTAGGAAAAGTTGGATGTTCAAACTGCCTCAGGAAGGGATAAAAAGTTGGCGGCGATACAAAAGAGGAACGAAAATAAGCATACTTCAAAACACATACTATGCAATATAACAAAAAATAGGTAAATACAATTACAAAAGTAATATAGAAAAAATATACTTAATCTATAAATCGTAATGTGTAACTTGGGGAGGGGGCGGATGCTAGATACGAGCAGCACTACCGTAGAAAGGTGCAGTGGATTGTGTGGTGATGGCAAGTGGCTGGAAATTATGATGGATGGATCAGGAGCGTTGGTGCTTGGGAGTGGGGGAGTAACTAACCGAAACTGGGCTAAAGTTGGACTCATGGATTGATTTTGACTCGATAAAAATATGTATATATGTATATATATAATTTTTTTCTGAAAAATTTTAGGGTACAGTTGTACCCCCTTGCTCCTCTGCCACTGAACAGCATAGGCCTCAACAATGAAGAAGGCACACCATGCCCTGTGGATGTAAATAGACTGACCAATAATTTGTCTAGATAAGCAACTAATTCTTGCCCAACCGCAGAAACATTGAAATATGGGGTGAAAAAAAAATGATGCTTCAAAACAATGGTAGTGAATCTGACCGTTGAAATTAGTTTTCACTGCAATGAAACCCCAAAAGCTTTTTATATGTACGCAAGATGTGGTATTTAATAAGATGTTTGTAACTTTTGGCTGTTGGAGCTTAAGATTGTACATGCATCATCATGCTCTTGTTTCCATGATGTTGTTGGTTTGCCATGAATGTGTTTTTATTTCTGATGGGCACAAAGATGACGTCCAGAAATTATCATCAGAGTAGTAACCTTACTACTTCAGGATCTCGTGTTATCCTAAATATTTTGATTTTATGTGGAGATAGACTATTTGCAATGCATTGACAAACTCCACTAACAATAGTCGTTTTTACGTGGAGATTGAACTAATTTGATTCCTGAAACATCCTCTGACTGTTGACAAAATTACAAACTAAATTCTGAATATGAATTTACGTACAGTACTGCTTTTCTCCATGCACTTCAGTGTGCACCTAATTTTTTCCGTAAATCGAGAGGCAATTCGACAAGGGAAAGGCGAAGGAAGGAAGCAGACCTGCCAGCTGTTCCCAGCAATTGGAGATAAGTGCTTCAATTGTGGGGACGTTATAATCAAGCACCAGATTCCCTTTGTCGGCCACCACACTTTATTTACTCCTACTCGACAATCACACTTTCCACATTTGCAGCCATTTTCTAATGACCTTGTTTAATACTATAAGGGCATCTCCAATACATGAGTGCTTAAACATGTGCTAAAATAATAAAAATGTTAAGCACTTTGTCTAAGAGCCTCAATTTCCAATGCAATATATTAAAGATTGATGCTTAAACCTATTTTTTAAAATTATAGCACCTTATATACGAAGCATCTTATTGTCCAATGCTAATCGCTTGTTGCAGTGGTAAGAACCCAAAAAATAGTTCAATAAGTTAATTGCATAGCTTACTTCGCCGGACACCATATGCTATTTGTAGAAACTTTATTGTGTTCAATGTAAATTCATGGCAAATCCTCTATGCAAGAAATGTATAAATGTATATTATAGCATACCTCTTTAGAAGTACACTTACTTCAAGTTGTCCGTAGAAGGTGCATAGTATTTCAAGAGGATGCAGAGTGTTCTGCCCGTAGGTCGAGAGAGCGCCTAGTGAGGCAAGCAAATCTGGGTTGTCCGTCTGCGTCTCCAGCACCTTCTTCAGCTTTTGGGACACCAAAGCAAGTGCTGCCGCCATCCTGCCTTCCACGCCACCGCATCCTCTGCTAAACGCCGCCGGTGAGTTGGCAGATGTGATCTCCCCCTTCCTCCTCTCTTCGCCTGAGTTGCTCGTGTGGTCGAGGGACACTACAACAATCCAGAAAACTTCCGTCGGTCAAAGCCGACGGAAGTTAGCCCTTTCCCGACGGAAGAAAGCTTTTTCCGTCGGGAAAGGGCTAACTTCCGTCGACATTTGGCCGACGGAAGCGGGTAGACAGAAGTTAGCTAACTTCCGTCGGCTAAACCTAGCCGACGGAAGTAACTATGAAATCGGTAACTTCCGTCGGCCAAATCTTAGTCGACGAAAATTATTTTTTTTGTTTTTGTTTTTTCTGTCTACGGGTCAATAACTTCCGTCGGCTAATGTTTGCCGACGGAAGTTAACTAAAAATCCAAAAAAAAAGAAAAAATTGCAACTTTGCTGCTCTGATTGATATAGCATACTTCTTACAACTTTGCAAAAATATAATTGCACAAAAGAAGCAATATTCACATAGGCTACTTTCAGGCAATGGTTAGATTCTTGGGCATAATAAGTTGAGGCTCCCATCCAACGGTTAGATAGGCTCAATGTGGTGTCTGCAGTCGCTCCAGTAGCTCCAGATTTCACCTTCTCAGCTAGGAAATTGTCACAATCTGCTCCCTTCACAGTGAATTCCATCAGAAGTTCCTCAAACAATCTCTTCAGCGAGCTTCTAAATCTCACAGAGCAGCTCTTGTAACCCTCATCAACATCCTGTACCCCATTTCCAACAAGACATCCAACTTGGGCACCGTCCAGGTAGGCTCTGCAAGCTATGAGGACGTCCTGGAGTGAACTTTTTACAGTCATACTCTTCGTGTGTTTTCCATCTGTGTGGTGGCCTTCCATAACCTGCAGAAGAAAGCATACCTCAAATTTACATATGATCCTGTCTTTGAAAGTTGTTTAGAACATGGATGGAACAGAGAATCAAGAAGCCTTGGGTTACCTCACCTTCTCTTAGTTGGAGTGCTCCATTGTAGGCTGGCTCGATCTGTGAAATTCCTGGAGCTATTTTCAAGCTGCAAGTCCCTTGATGAGCTGAAAAGTGAAAGGGGCACAATAACTTCTATAGTGTTATGGTGCAATGAATTCTTTAACCTTGAAAATGTTTAGAACAGTCAATCTATTTGTTCACCATGGATAACACTACATGACTCGATAGAAGAAATACATTTATTTGTTCACCAAACGTGATCGGCCAACCTTGGTCAAGCTTGATCAAGTCTTTTGTAATAACAAATGGGATCTGATCTTTAGAGATCACTGCCTCAACACCCTATCTACGTCTATCTCTAACCTACCCTTTGCTCCTCACCAACTCTTCGGCCCCAAAGCGACCGAGAGACTTTCACTTTGAAAACTTATGGACTTAAGTTCCAGGCTTTCATGAGCAGGCGAACCTCGCCTGGACTTCATCAATGGCTCAAGACCCCCTGATCAACTTCCACAAGAAGATTAGGGCAATGGCGAAAGGTTTGCAGGCTTGGAGCAAGTCGCTCTTTGCGTATGCAAAGCTGCAATTTCATATGGCTCAAGAAGTCATCTTTCGCCTCGACTTCGCGATGGAATCTTTCGCCTCGACTGCGCGATGGAGAGTAATGACACAGATTGGGGAAGGAGTGAGGGTGGGAGGAGAGGGGAGACATACGGGGGGTTGGTCGGCGGCGAGAGATCCGACGGGTACAAACGTGAAGCCTCCGATGGCGACGGTCGGGCGTGCTTCATCTCCGAGCTCTCGGCCTCTGGCTCCTTGGCTTCCTCCTTTGGCTTCTCCGCCTTTTCGGCGCCCTTGCCGCTCTCCGTGGCCGGTGGAGCAGGCGGCGGCGCAGCGATCTCCTCCGGCTTCTTGGCTGCGGTGGCCGCGAGCACGTGGCGGGGCGTCGTACGGGGAACGCTGTGGAGGGGTGCCGGCGGAGGCGGTCAGTCGGGGTGGCGCAGCAAAGTGGGAGCATGGCTGGAGAGAGAGAAACCCTGGATGCGGATGCGGGGAGAGAGTGGGGAAAAAATAGGGCACCCGGCCGGGGAGTAATATGATAACTTCCGTCGGCTACGAGAAAAGCCGACGGAAGTTAAGTTATTTTCATCAGCTAAAGAAAATGCCGACGGAAGTTATGTTAACTTCCATCGGTATGATAAAGTCGACGGAAGTAACGTAACTTTCGTCAGTTTTAAGAAAAGCAGACAGAAATTATTTTAGCCGACGAAAATTTATCATTTTCCTGTAGTGGGAGTGGACGAGGACATGGAGACGGCGGCGACGCCCGCCGCCCCCATGCTCGAAGCCGCGAGGCCAAGGAGTAACTCTGACACATTCGTCGTGACGACGATCGAGGCCGGATTTCGCCGGAGGTGCCGCTGCTTGCGGAGGGAGGCAAAGGTGAAGTGCTTGCGTCAAGCATCGATGTTGAGCTATACCCGATTTCTAGTCGAAGCTTCGCCGAAACATCGACGCTAAACATAGCGTCGCCTCCTAGTAAGAAACATCCGGTCTGGAAAAAAACCGAAATTTTCTGTATAAGCATCTCTATAAGAGGTGTGTTGGATCTGGCCTAAGAATGATGGCGCCTTCTGAATCGTTGCATAGTACTTGTATCAAGATTTGTATAAAATAAATTGTTTTGTATTATTATTTCTTTCTCGTTTTTATGCTATTTTTACTACCACGTTATATTTAATAGAAATAAAAATACACACTAATTAATAACTTCATAATATTTGAAATCATATTTTAAACGATTTATTTTTTGCAAAGCACCATGGAGCATTGACGTACCAACCCCAACAACCAATAGCTAAGGGCATGTACAATATATAGACACGTTTATAAATTCTTAAAATTTATAATATAGACAACTAAATAGTCAATAATTATAACTTATAGATAGTACATATATGTCTAACTGTTTGTAAGATATTTAATATTTGAATGTAATCATGACCCATAAACTTTTAATTATGCATAAGAGTGAGCTCTCGCTCTTTTTTTTTATCAAAAAACGACTTCTATCTTGTTCTCATTTATTGCTACGAAATGTATATTTTTTTCAAACTTGTGATTATTTTTTTTCAAAATATCCACAAGTTTCCCTCGGTCTTAGCGACGTCGAATTTTATTCTGGGGTGGTTCGGTCAACACACTTTACTTGCTGACTCGACAATTACACTTTCCAGATTTGCAGCCATTTTATAATCGACCTTGTTTAAAGCAACACAGCAAAGCAAGATGCAGCATTGACACACTAACCACAGCAACGAACCACTACATGCAGCATGCGTGCAAATAGCTAAGTAAGCTGGGAACAAGAGGGGATAGAGACTGAAGGTGAAGCTGAGAATCGCTCCCGGCCTGATCTTGCCACTCCTCCGATGCTCCTTCGGTTTGTTCTTCAACTCTATCACATGTATCTCCCTCAATTTCTAGTTATATGAATCTTTCAATCCTTTATTTGCAGACCACCAATTGCAAATTAAAGCACACATCGATTGCTAGCCATGGACGCTGTGGTGAGTGTCTCATATGGAGCGCTCGGGCCACTGCTCGGCAAGCTCAACACCTTGCTCGCAGATGAGTGTGGACGCTTGCGAAGTGTCCGCCCTGAGATCCGCTTCCTTAAATCGGAGCTGAACAAGATGCAGGTGGCGCTCCACAAGTACGAATCGCTCGACGACGGTGACATCCAAGAGAAGGCCTGGATCGCTGAATTGAGGGAACTCGCCTACGACATCGAGGACTTCATAGACAAGTCCATGCACCAACTCGGCGCCAATGATGAGCATGACGACACTAGTAGCATCAAGGATTTCTTTATGAAGAGTGCACGGAGTCTCCAAACTCTTGGATCGAGGCATAAGATCGCCGGTGAGATTGACGATTTGAAGGCACGCGTCATCTCGGTGAGAGATCAAAAGAACAGCTACAAGATTGATGATACCTCTAACAATAGTAATGCTTCTGTTGATCCACGGTTGGCTGCTCTCTTTGCTGATGAGAACCATCTTGTGGGTATAGAGGGCCCAAGGGATGAGCTTATCAATTGGTTGGATGTGGAGAGCAGGTCGATGAAGCATCGCAAGGTATTATCTATTGTTGGGCTTGGGGGGCTCGGAAAAACTACTCTAGCGAACGAGGTATATCGCAGGGTTAAAGTCAATTTTGATTGCACTGCTTTTACATCAGTGTCACGAAAGCCTGACATGAACAAAATCTTCGAAGATATAATAAGCCAGATTATTATGAAAGATGGGTTGCCTATGATAGATGAGTTCGTCAAAGATATTGACACATGGGATGCAAAGGAACCTATTGAAAAGCTAAGAGAATTACTTGGGGATAAGAGGTAAGTCACTTGTTCCGTTTTTTCCTCTTCAAGAAATTGTTTACCCACAGTCATTATATGAGAGTGGCTTTTGCTTGTTTGCTACACAAACTTACATTGTTTATAAACTTTAACTAGGTATCTCGTTATCATTGACGATTTATGGTCTATATCGGCGTGGGAAACTATTAAGCTCGCTTTCCCGGAGAATGATTGTTCCAGCATAATTATAGTTACTATGCGCCAGTCTAATATTGGACAGTCATGCTACTTAAATGGTATTGATCGCCATTATGAGTTGGAACCTCTTAGTGATGTTCACTCTAGAAGACTATTTTGCAAGAGAATTTTTGGCACAGATGAGAATGGATGTCCGGATAGTTTACAGGAAGTTTCAAGAGATATACTGAAGAAATGTGGGGGTCTTCCGTTAGCAATTATTAGCATATCTAGCTTATTAGCAGACAGACCAGCTAC
The DNA here is from genome assembly GCA_019279435.1 of Zizania palustris. Taxonomy (NCBI): domain Eukaryota; kingdom Viridiplantae; phylum Streptophyta; class Magnoliopsida; order Poales; family Poaceae; genus Zizania; species Zizania palustris. The sequence goes on from JAAALK010000287.1 coordinate 44,407,455, forward strand.
TAATGAAGAGTGGATGAGAGTGAAAGAATCAATTGGTTTTGCATTGGACAAGAACCCAAGTCTAGAAGGAATGAAAAGCATACTCTTCCTTAGCTACAATGACCTTCCAAACTATCTCAAGACTTGTCTTCTATATTTAAGCATATTTCCGGAGAATTATATTATCGAAAGAGACATGCTATTACGGCTATGGATAGCTGAAGGCTTTATCTCTGAAGATTGTGAGCAGAACATGGAAGATGTTGCAGAGAGCTACTTTTATGAGCTGATCAATAAAAGCCTGGTCCAACCTGTGGAGATTCGTTTTGATGGTAAGGCTCGTGCATGTCGTGTCCATGACATAATGCTCGAACTTATCTCCTCAAAGGCAACAGAAGAAAATTTTATTACATTGATAGATGGCCAAACTGGAAAAATAAACTCACATTGGTGTCCTCGACGGTTATCCATTCAGGACACTAGTAAATCAACTCTTTTAGCAAATAAAGATTTAAGCCATGTTCGATCTCTAACCTGCTTTGGTGAGACGATAAATCTTTTGCCTCGGCTTGCCCAGTTTGAAGCTCTACAAGTATTGGATTTCTTTTGTGATGATTCCGAGGAGTATGATTTGGAACATATATGCAAGCTATTCCAACTAAAGTACTTAAGACTATCAGGTTGGAAAATTTCACGCATACCAACGCAAATTGCAAATCTCCAAGGTTTGTTGACACTAGACCTAATAGAAACATGCGTAAAAGAGCTGCCCACTGAATTCTGCCGATTGACAAAGCTACGACATCTACTCGGGAATGATGAACTACAGCTACCAGATGGGATTGGGAATATGAGGAATCTACAAGTGCTGAATGGCATTAATATTACCCGTAGCTCAGCTAGCGCAGTGGCAGAGCTTGGTGAGCTGACCAGTACGAGGTTCCTCGAAATATATTTGTCTAGTGATGAACCCTACGAGTGTGGGCCAATAAAGGAGATGTTACTCGCCTCGCTTTGCAAACTCAGCAGCCACAAACTCCAATCATTCTCCATTTATTACGGCAGTTCCCATGAGTTCTTAGATCGTTGGTTCCCACTGCCTTGTTTCCTCCGAATATTTTCGATGACGACTAGCTACTGTTTCCCGCAACTTCCAAAGTGGATTAAACCGTCTCTCACCTACATGGCAGACCTGAACATCAATTTAGTTGATATAAAGGCGGAAGAATTGAAAACACTTGGAGAGCTGCCAGCGTTACTCCATCTAGATATCTGGATGAATGCTGTCCCGAAAGAACAACTTACAGTCCAAAGCATGGGATTCGCTTGTCTCAGGGAGTTTGTAATTGTCCTTGGTTACCCCTGCCGTGAGCGTGGAGCATACCTTACGTTTGAGAAAGGGGCTATGCCAAAGCTGGAGAAGCTTGAACTTCCATTCGACGTATTAATGGCAAAATCCCACGGTTTCTATTTTGGCATCGACAACCTGATGTGTCTCAAAGAAGCAGTAGTACGAATCAAATGTGACGACAATTCTGATACCGAGGCTGCGACGGCTGCCATCATGAACGAAGCAAAGGAAAATCCCAACCATCCTAGAATTGAGATCAAGGCAGCACGTTAGCAAAAGATTAGCAAGGCAGTGTTACTGAGAACTGATATCGTTGCCCGCCACGATGGTTTTGGTCACACATGAAAGAGGTATGCAGAATTATTATTAAATTACAAACTAGTCATGGTACTTCTGTTTATATACTTTTACGCTGTTTTGTTTTACTATGTATGAAATTTTCTCTTTTCATTTTCTCTCGGACGCTTTCCATTGCTCATCATGAAACCTGAAATTATAGTATGGGGCTCTATATTCTATGCACAAAATATTTTCCGTATACAAATATACAAATCTAATTGTGACTTTACACGTGTGGGATGGCACACGAGGTGGACAAGCTTGACGAATGTAAGGCCACGATGTTATTTAACTATTTAAGTAGCAAATATAAAAAAATCCCTCTGTGTCTCTGTTCGATTGTTCATCTTCTTCGTGCTGGAGTTCCAGGTGATCGCGTCATTTTACATCTGTAAAGTTTCCCGTTATCGTTGTTGTCGACATCTTGTCTTATTAAAACATGATCCCGTAGATTGTATTTTTTATAATTAACAGAACAACTTTGGGCTGCTTGCATAATTATAATTTTATTTGAATGTTGCCACTGATTAAGATGGATTACAGAAGTATTACATGGTCAATTTTTTTCACCCTTGAAAAGACACTACTGCTGTGACGTACCATTTTATACCGTAAAAATTGATCATTTGCAAGACAGTTCAGTAGGTGTTAATCACATTTCATAGGGGCATGTGAAGGCCCTCCACTCCTCCAGTGCCAACTCATTTGTTTGCGATATCACACGGAAAGCTAAATCATCAGATGTCAGTCGAGACGGTGTACATTGTCCGCACAGCCATTCGGTCGAACAACAACGGGGCACTGTCCATTACTCCATTGGCAGATTGGTTGCTGCATCGCTGCACACTACCCCCGCTCCGGGCTCCTGCCCATCCTGAAACCGCAGGCTGCATACTATAAGGAGTTTTACGGTGTTCTTAAAAATTTTTTCGTCGCTCGATTTGCGTGATCACACAGTTTAGATTTAACCTATATGAATGAACTATATGAGGTGATCTTATAACTTTCTTTTTACCTGGAACCCACATACTTGCAAAATAAATTATTTCCATGTATACAAAATATTTCTTTCCTCCTTGCGTCTAAAAGAATTTGAAATCCCTTAATTTATGACATGTACAATTTTAGTCCCTTAATCTAGCACATGCAATTCGAAAGATTTTTATTTTTTTGATTTTCTAAAAAATCAAAGAACTTGGAAAATTCGAAAAATTATTTCTGAACTCTTAAAAAATCATTTGAAAATTATTTTCTAGAGAATGCGTGGTGGACTTTAAAATATTTGTATTTATTTTTATGAAAAATTGAGAACTTTGAAAATTCGAAAAATTATTTCAAAACTCTTCAAAAAAACCATTTGATTTTTTAAGAGTTCTGGATTTATTTATTTTTTGAATTTTCAGAGTTCTATGATTTTTTAGAAAATTAAAAAATAAAAACGCTGCACCTGTGACTTACTACACCGCATATTATCCACGGCGCTGCGAGTCTATTTACATTAAACTAGTATTTTGTATGGTTTATATTGATTAATTTTTTCATAATTAGGGAAAGTAATCATGAAAAATATTTTTTGAATGCATAGAAATAATTCTATTTATTTTGGAAACACGGCGGAGATTGAGGAGGAGGGTAACAAGTTACAGCCGGTTAATCATTTTTTAATTTTAGTTATTTATTTTAAATGTTCTTAATCAATAACCAGGATTGTTTAAACCTATTATCTCATGGTTACGCCGAACTGTAACCGGCCCCTATTATAATTACACTAAACGATGACAACTGATTTCAGAAATTAACCTTTAAAGACAAACACACTTAAAAATGTACCAAACAAGCTTTCACTGCATGACAACATGCTATAGCCAAACATCAGAATAACGTGTACAGGACTGCCAAGACTTGCAAGATTTCTATGGCAGAACAACACATGGAGTTACTAATGTAATTAGGCCTGTTTGGCATGACTCCAACTCCAATCAGAGCAGCTCCACTCTAGAAATCCAGCTAGAGCTGACTCTGAGTGGAGCTGGAGCTGTGGAGCTGCGATTGAGGTGCTCCAAACAAATGAACTAGAGCTCCAAAAACTTCATGGAGTTACATTTTTTGGAGCTGGGGTGTTTGGCCAGCTCCGATTAACTCTAGCCTAGAGTTCGGCTCCAGAGTCATGCCAAACACCCCCTTAGTATTCTGATAGACTATGTTAGAGCCGTAAATCCCAAGCAGCTAATCAAATCAGCCTCCATAGTCCATACTATACTAAAGCTTTGAAGCTTTCATGGAAAAGTAGGTGTACAAAGGAGCCTTGAATTACAAGGTTTATGTCTGATTTATGCTACATCCTCAAAAACGTTGCATGTATATGGATACTACGGTCCGGTACCGATCCATCGATGGTAACGGAGCCAACGCTACTGTGGAAAAAAGGAGGGAAGAATAGTACGTTTGTCATGAAGTTCGTTGTCATGTTCCTAAATACCATAAAATTGATGTCGTTTATAATTTTATCATAAAGTTTGCTGATTTATTTGCGTTTTTACTATTTTATCATTTATACTCCTTTTTATTTTTTTCTATTTTACAAAATTGAATCGTTGTCGTTGCTATGGTGCAGCGATGACATGGCTTGGCTCCCGGCGACGACGCCGTCTCAGTGGTGCAGTAGCAGCGTTGCAGTGATGTCCTTTGCTAGAACAATTCAGTTTTATAAAATATAAAAGAAAAAGGGGAAATTGAGTATAAATAATGACAAAAGAATAAATAAATCAGCAAACTTTATGGTAAAATTATAAACGACATCAATTTTGTGGTATTTGGAAACATGACAACGAACTTCGTGGAAAACGACCAATTCTCCCAAAAAGAAAATATTGGACAGAGCGGGCAACATCATTTCAAGAAAGGAAAGTAAAACGTGTGGCATCAAAGGACGCAATAGGATGTGGACATGAACAAGACGGTGGCGGTGGACAGAGACGCGGACGGGAGTTTGTGGAGGATGGATGGGAGTAGTGGCAACGGGTAGAGGGGAGCCGCCCGTTGACGCAGGCCGGTGGCAAAGTCGCGACGGGTGCGAGTACACAATGGGGGCAGGGATATCATTGCTTGGTGGAGGGAAACATGGGGTGATGTCAAGCAGAGGCTTTGGAGGACGTCTTTTTGAAGACACACAATTTGACACGTACTCGTATGTTATCTTATGCACAAAATCCATACATCAAAAATATACATGATTAGAACTATTATCTTTTGGGAGACCTAAACCTATCTAAAATTCTTCGTCTCTCTGTTTGTGAGATAACCATCGAGTCTAGTTCACATAGTGCCCCTTAGCCTAACCTAAATCCTTACTGCGGACGGGTACCCCATAGTATATTATTGTTTCTTACGCGACGACAAATGGAGTGGAGCAAGCAACGGCGAGCAAGAAGGGGGTGGCGACAACTGGAGGTGATAGGTCTAACAGAAGGTTAAGGTTGTTTTGTAAATTTTGATATTTTTTGTAAATTTTAAAATTAGAATACCATATTTGAAATTTTAAATAAAAATATACATTATTTAAAAAACACTATATTTTAAAAAATAACTAGATATAATGCCATTAAAAAAATATGAGAAGAGTTGGGGCCAAGCTGTTCCTGGCCAGTTCCGCCCCATTACTATCCTTAAAGCCTCGGAGAAATGGAGGCCTCTCCGAGCTCCGGCTCCTGTGGGCCTATTGCCGAGCGACGCGTGGCCTCCTGTTTGAGCTGTCATTTTTGCGAAAAGGACCTCATGTTATCTCTAATAGCGTAAAGGTCCAGCGTCGTGCGGTCCACTCTCTTGCTTCTTTTGCGTCTGCATCCTTTCTTCCTGGTAATTTATACGCGACAGAGTGAAAATTCGAGAAATAGGAGCGCGCTCTAAATGCGAGAAACACAAGGGCTTTTGTGAAAAAGTGCAGGCCGCTGGGAGCCCCAGCTCCCGTGAGCCCCAGCTCCCGTGAGCCCCGTTCTGATCCCCATTCGGCCACTCCCTCCCCCATCCCCCTAACCCTAGCCGCGTCTCCATCTCCACTTCGCCGCCACAACCACGCTCCTGCACATGGTTGCGGGCGTCGCTCCTACTCCGCCGCGGCTCGGGCCTCCTCGCCGCACGCGACGCGACGCTCGACACCCCGCTCCACCTCTCAGCCCACAAGGTCGTCACCCTCCTTGTCACCGCATCCTCCTCCACCTCTCCCCCTTCATTGCGTGCCCTCACCCGCGCCACCAATCGGCGCGGCGAGACAACGCTCCAAGACGCGGTGCGGGGCGGGCATGAGGCCACAGCTCGCGCTCTGGTCGTCGCGGACCCGGGGCTCCCAGGACTCTGCGGCGGCGCAGGGGAGTCACCGATGTACAACCTTCATCGATGTGTGGAAGAATGTGGCTCCAAACTTTGAGGCCCCAAGACGCCCATCTCGCTCATGCAGCCTCGCCCGCCTACACCTGCCACCATCCCATCCAAGCTCACCGTCAACTTCGTCCTCCCCTACAGGTACGAGATTGCCAACAAGGATGTAATCCGACCGTTTCGCAGAGGCTCCCCACTCCCTTTTCGTCCCCAGTCCCAGATCTGTGTTGTGTGGGTGTTGTCGCTAGGGTTTTGGGGGCTTGAGCGATCTAGGGAGTGGCATCGCGTGATCAAGGATGGGTGGGGCATGTCGATGCGATCTTGTTCGTCGTGGTGTCGGTGCAGTCTTGACGCGATCTGGTTCATCGCCCGCTTGTCATATGCTTGACCAGATTACTATTGCCGGTGTGGGATCTTGGTGGTGTGCGAGGATGGTCTGGTTCACCGGCTCACACCGCTCGTCAGGGGCGAGATCGTTCTTTTTTCTATTCCCGTTCTCTGCTCTTAGCTTGTTTGGTTCTCGATCTTCTGCTCATGATGGCGCACGATGGGTTCACGTACCTACATTACCTATTTGCATCTGAAATTTACTTGTTTGTTCTGTACATTAACAGATAATCACTCACATGTACTTTGTAGGGGCTTCATCTGAGTAGATGCATTACTAATTCCATTCTTTAATGCTACCAATAATTGATGAAAGAGAAATGTATTTACCATTGGCATATAATGGAAAATAGTTCTTGATGCTGTTGAATTTATGTATTGAAGATTTGTGGATAATAGTGGTTTTATTATATTGTGCAATATATTTCTACTGAGTTTGCAAGTTGATCCATTAATCGTGTTAGATTCGTATGCTAATTTTGTATTGCATATTTTCCTTTTATGTCATTATAAATTTTTCTTTGCAATTATAATTGCTTACATTTGATTTTGGCACATTCCCTGATGGTATGAACTGCATAGACATAAACCTTGACTAATTGTTAGAAGTTTATCTTGGTGACTAAGATCAATTAACGTTATATTGTTGTAAATTGTAATACATAGTTTGGTCAAGATATACATTAATATGCTCAACAACTCAAATCAAAGAAGGTTTTATGTTCCTATCCGATCTATCGTGTTAGCGAGATATGCAGTCTATGTTACCATAAAACTTAACAATGCCTCTGAATTTGCTTCCAAAAAGGTGGAAACTGAAAGGGCAGCTGTTTTTTTTCCTTCAAGTCTATAAGAAAAATGGCTCGCCACATTTTCGGTCACATTTCCGAGAGTAAAAGCAAAACTGAAGCTAGACATCATTCAAAAAAGTGCTCCTGAATTAACTCAGATTAATAAATCAGCAACCATTTGTTTCATGAATGTTTGCTTACACTAACTGCTTGGTACATACAATGCATTTTAAAGCTAATATTTTGTGGCATTGCTTTTTTGTGAAAAAAGACCATAAGTTATAGCTGAGGAATTCCTAAATCCCCAATCCACTGAGGAATTTGTTGATCCGACAGAAATCTGGGTGTGTCTAACTAGGAATCCTTGTAGATATTGGTATATTGCATGAATTGTGGTTCAAGTTGGCACAGTTGGATGGTGAGATTTGTAAAAATTCATTCTTTTCAATGTTTAGGGCTGAATTTTATATGCCTTTGGTGTTTTATATCTTGACTTTAGTATTTAATGGGGAGTATGACCATGGTTTGCTCCCAAATAAATATTAGTACTAATCCTTGATTTTGTTTGCTGAAGAAACATGTCGGTCTTTATGAAGAGTAATCAAGAATGCTATCTGTATTACTTTTATACCTCTGATTTTATTGTGTGTTTTATATTCTGCTGTAGATGGTTCCTTATTGAACATACATAATCTGTAGTGACATGCTGATGGAATGGTGCAAAATCAAGTTTATGTGAAAAGCAACTTCTATATAATTATTATTGGACAATGGCATGTAATGTTATCTGTGATCACATTGCATTGAGAGAGAGAAACCTGCATATCTTTGCTTCCCCTTTAAAAGGAAAGAAGTATGCAATTAAAATATCTAAATAGTAAATAGCTATCCAATATGAATCTTATTCCATGTCCAGGCTTTAGTATTGGTATTTTTAAGTATAAACTTACATTAATGCATTTTTCAAACATGAACATATACATACTAAATGTGAAGTGCTAGCTCTGAGTCCTATCCTTTTGAAATATGCAGAAAGCACTTACTGGTTTGAAAAGAATCAATTTAGATGGATTGAGATGGCGTGTGTTGGGGGAAAATATCTCATCTTCGGAGTTATTGCCGAAGCAGCATAAAGACAGTCAACTAGTTCGAAGATTCTCCGAAGATCATCTTCGAAGATGCCCAGACCCTCGTTTGAAGATCGAAGACAGGCATTGGTTCGAAGTATGTCTTCGAACTAAAGCCCTTCAGGATCTTTTCTGCCAGCTAAGATAAAAGACTTATCTTCTTTCTTATTAGATTAGTCTTTTACCATTTTAGTCCTATTAAGGAAACCAAATAGTTTCCTTAATGTCGGTTGTAATAGAGGGGTAAATAGGTCTTTTCCTTAATGTTTGGGCCTATAAATACCCCCCATTTCACCCTGTAATAGGGACGGAATACAAGTTATTCAATACACATTTACGAACTATTCTAAGCTATTATCCTTTCGGAGGCTTAGAACAGTTTGCTTCACAAACACTTCGTTTGTTAGTTTCTTTTCTACTGAAACCTGTTAGCGTAATCTTTTACGCCAACAGTTGGCGCCGTCCGTGGGGAACTTAGTCCAAAAAACTTTGTTCTCTACCAACTTCTTACATCATGCCTCCTAAGCGGAGCGCACCTCGCAATCCCACTCGGAGGTCCTCTCGGATCTCCGGAGAGATACCCTTCGACACAGTCGAAGTCGGAGGGTCTTCGACTATCCCTCCACCTCAAACTCCGCAAGGGGCTTCTATCCCTCGAGGATACGAAACCTCTCCGCCAACCCCTTCCATACTCCGACCGCCCGGAGCCATTCCGCCACCCTTCATCCCGATTCGAACTGATCATACCAGTTCTCAAGACCCAGAAGGTCCTTCCGGAGGAGATGAAGATAGCCTTGGAGACATGGCCACTCAAATGGCCAACCTTCAAGCTGAGGTAGCGAGGTGGCGACAAGATGCTGCGAACAGGCTTCGCTCTCAAGCCACCCCAGCTATCCCCGAAGTGCCCGAAGACGACGATCTTGGTTATCCCGAAGCCCCGGAGAACGCCTCTTACGACAATGAATCTCCGTTGCATCCTGAGCTGCAGAAGGTTCGCTTCGATCCAAAGTTCAAAACTTCGAAGCTCTGTAAGTATGCCGGAGATGAAGATCCCGGAGAGTTCGCGCGTTCTTATGCCCTAGCGATTGAGGCTAGCGGCGGAGACAGAGACACTATGGCGAAGTGCTTCCCGTTAGCTCTTCAAGGAGTGGCGTTGAGATGGTTCTGGTCTTTAAAGCCAGGATCAATCAATTCGTGGTCACAGTTGAAGAGGAAGTTTATAAGTAACTTTCAGGGCACCTTCGTGTCTCCCATGTCAACAGGAAGCCTTTTCCAAGTGAAACAGCTCCCCGGAGAAACATTGAGGCAGTACTTCAAGCGCTTCGCTCACACGAAGTCGCAAATTCGGGGGCTGTCCACATCCTCAGTGGTTGATGCGGCTCGGGAAGGCGTCAGTCATAAAGGCCTTCTGGATAAACTGCATCGGAAGAGCATCACCACAGTATCACAGCTGATGTCATACTTCGAGGAGTATGCGAGGTCGGAAGAGGGTTGGCTTCGGAGGACTGCTGCTGCTTCAACGGTATTGCAAGAAGTTAAAACAGAGGTGAAGACTTCGTCACAGCCGCAGGAACCAGTTTTCGAAGTGCAGCATGATCGAAGAAGAGGGCAAAAGCACCCTCGCTCTAAAGTCTTGAACATTGCACCCCCACAGAAGTTTGCACCAAGAGCTCCACAGTCTGCGGGGAACAAGTCCAGCGGCTGGAGGCCGCCAGGGAAAACGGCTGGCAAAGGCCAGACCCTTTTTTGCTGTATTCATGGAGAGAATCGAAGCCATGCAACTGACACTTGCAAGGCTATCCTTACCCTAAGGGGAGAATACTTGGAAAGAACTTCGGGTCGAGGCAGTACCGACCGAAGTCCAGCAGCAGCGCGCCTAGACCCGGTCCAGGCTATGGCGCGGATAGAAAATTTTGATGCTGCAAGGCACCCTCCAGTGGCCAATGTTATGCCACCTCCGAAGCAAGAGGAAGGGCAAGATAGAGGAAAGAGAGTAGTTCTCCCTATCTCCAGAGGAGGTACCCTCGGAAGCATGTCCAAGAGACAGCGAAGAGAGTACGTTCGGGAAGTAGGTCATATTGGGACTTCGTCATCTGCAGCTGCAATGCCGGAGTGGTCTCATGTTCCAATATCTTTCTCTGCGGAGGATGCAGCTGGTATTATGTTCCCGCATGCAGATCCATTGGTTATTACTGCTGATATTGCAGGGACTGAAGTCCGAAGGGTGCTAATTGACGGAGGTAGTTCGGCAGATATCATTTTTGTGCAAGCCTTCGATCAGTTATGCATTTCCCGGAAGCATCTCCTCCCAGCGGCTCGTCCTCTGCAAGGCTTCGCAGGACCTCCGCTTGATGCACTTGGCCAGATAGGCTTGGAAGTAACCTTCGGAGAAGGTTTACTAGCCCGAACTGAAGAAGTTATCTTTGATGTGGTAGATGCCCCGTATGCTTATAATGTCATATCCGGGCGGGGCATGTTGAATCAGTTCGGAGCTGTGGCGCATCACAACTACTTGTGCATGAAGATGCCCACACAAGCAGGAGTCCTAACAATCTTCGGAGATCAAGCCATGGCTCGGAGGGCAGAATATGGTCACGGTCCTCCTCTTGATCCGAGGCAAGTAAATAGTGTCCAAGATAATGAAGAAATTTTTTCGGCCTCTTCCGAAGCTTCGAAGAAGTTGTTTCCGAGACCAAGTCCCGAAGGAGAGATTGCAACGAAGATCATTGTTAAAGATGGTAAAGAATACACTTTTCAATTTGGTAAAGATTTACCTCCTGAAGTTGCAACCTCCTTGGAAAAAGTCGTAGAAGAAAATTTGGATGTCTTCGCTTGGTCTGACGAAGATATCACCGGAGTCGATCGGGATATTATTGAGCACAGTTTACTTGTAAACCCGAAGGCCCGGCCTGTTCGACAAGGACTCCGGAAGATGTCCGCAGAGAGAGCTGCTCTAGCTAAGGACGAAGTTGAAAAACTGTTGAAGGCTGGAATCATCAGAGAAGTGGCTCACACAGAATGGTTAGCCAACCCAGTCTTCATCAGGAAGAAGTCTTCCGGGAAGTGGCGCATGTGCATTGATTTCACATCTCTGAATAAAGCGTGCCCACGTGACCCCTACCCCATGCCCCGAATCGATCAACTAGTTGACTCCACTGCAGGTTCGGAGTTACTAAGCTTCCTTGATGCGTATTCTGGTTATCATCAAATATGGTTGAAGCGCGAAGATGAAATCAAGACGAGCTTTGTAACTCCTTCGGGAGTCTTCTGCTATGTAAGAATGCCCTTCGGCCTAAGAAATGCTGGGGCTACTTTTTCAAGATTAGTTGCTAAGGCTCTAGGTCATCAACTAGGTCGCAATGTGGAGGCCTATATGGATGATATTGTAATAAAGAGTGTTTTAAAGCACCAACATAGCCTAGACTTAGCAGAAACGTTCAATAGCCTTCGGGCATGTGGGATCCGCCTTAACCCCGAAAAATGTATATTCGGAGCTAAGGCTGGAAAGTTGTTAGGGTACTTAGTTTCAAGCAGGGGAATTGAAGCTAGCCCTACTCAAATAACTGCGCTGCAGAAGATGGCTCCTCCGGAGAATTTAAAGCAAGTGCAAAAGCTGACTGGACGTCTGGCCGCACTTAGCAGGTTTTTATCAAGGTCTGCGGAGAGGAGCTTGCCAATATTTAAAGCTTTGAAAGGGTCCGAAGATTTTGTATGGACACCAGAGTGTCAGAAAAGCTTCGAAGATATTAAAGATTATCTCAGCAATCTTGCTACACTTACGGTGCCTATTGCGGACGAAACCCTACTCCTGTATCTTGCAGCTACAAGTTCAGCTGTCAGCGCAGTCCTTGTCAGAGAAGTGGATTTCAATGGGAAGTTGGTCCAAAATCCTGTCTATTTTGTATCCGAAGCATTATCAGGAGCGAAGACAAGATACTCCGAACTTGAGAAGTTCGTTTATGCTCTGATAATGGCTTCGAGGAAGCTAAGACATTATTTTTTGGCTCATAATGTAATTGTACCAACTTCGTATCCCTTAGGAGATATGCTCCGAAGCAAAGATTCCACTGGAAGGATTGGAAAGTGGGCAGTAGAGCTAGCACCCTTCCGCATATCTTTCTTGGCAAGGACAACTATCAAATCCCAAGTCCTAGCAGACTTCGTAGCAGAATGGACTCCACCTGCGAATTTGACTCCGGAGAAATCAAGTGACGGAGTTTGGACTATTTACTCCGATGGGGTCTTCCAAGCATCCGGAGCAGGCATTGGGGCAGTATTGATTTCACCGTCAGGGCAAAGAGCAATGTACTCCGCAAGACTCAACTTTAAGTCTACCAATAATATAGCGGAGTATGAAGGAATTTTATTGGGACTCCGGAAAGCACGTGCTCTAGGGGCTACAAGAATAATTATAAAAACAGATTCTCAGATAGTAGCAGGGCACGTAGACAAAAGTTTTCAAGTTCGGCATCCACAGCTTGCAAAATACTTAGAAGAAATCCGCAAAATCGAAGCACACTTCAAGGGTATTTCCATTCGGAGTATACCAAGGGCTGAAAACGTGCAAGCGGACATTTTAGCGAAGGCTGCAGCCGGAGCTGTGGATGTGCCCGAAGAAGCTTTCTATGAGGAGCTCAATATACCTTCGGTGTCACAAATTGCCTCTGCGGAGATTCTTTGCATTCCTACTGCAGATTGGAAAGATTCGATCATAGAACTCTTGCAAGGAGGAACAAATTTGCCCGAAGAGCCCCAATTGTCAAGATTAAAGCTCAGAGCAAGAAACTATCAGTTAATCAACGGTATATTATACAAGGCCGGAGTATGTTCCCCTCTACTCCGATGTATATCTCAAGCCGAAGGCCAAGAAATTCTTCGAGAAATTCACTAAGGCCTTTGTGGAAGCCATTTAGCCCCTAGAGCTCTGGCAGGAAAAACACTTCGCCAGGGGCTTTATTGGCCCACAATAACAGCTGATGCGGAGAACTTGGTCCGCACTTGTCAAGGATGCCAATGGATGGGTCGACGGAGTCATCGCCCACCAACAGCTCTTCAAGTCATTGCTCCGGTATGGCCTATGGCCAGATGGGGTATGAATCTAATTGGTCCCTTTCCGTTAGCAAAGGGAAATCTGAAGTTCGCAGTGGTAGCTATTGAATATTTTTCTAAGTGGGTAGAAGCAGAGCCCTTAACAGCTATCACTTCGAACAATGTACAGAAATTCTTCTGGAAGAACATTATTTGCCGGTTCGGAGTGCCTAGATATCTCACAGTTGATAATGGAACACAGTTCGACGCAGAACCCTTCAGGAAGTTTTGCGAAGACCTAGGCATTCAACTATGTTTTGCTGCAGTGAGACACCCTCAGTCGAATGGAGCTGTAGAGCGAGCCAATGGAAATATTTTATCAGGGTTAAATCGAAGAATAGTAGGATTGTCAAAGGGACTGTGGACCGAAGAGCTTCCGAAGATTCTGTGGTCCATTCGGACTACGCAAACAAGGTCCAGAGGTTTTACTCCGTTCAGACTACTATTCGGAGACGAAGCTATGACTCCAACGGAGCTCAAGGGGGGATCATTTCGCAGCACCGAACCGGACATTGAAGAAGAAAGACAAGCTTCGTTAGATTTGTCAGAAGAAACAAGACTTCGAGCTGTAGCTAATTTATCAAAGTATCATCAGCAGACGAAGACTTGGTATAACCCGAAGGTTAAACTCAGCGAGTTAAGGCCGGGTCATCTTGTTCTACGAAGCATTATAGCACCAGGGAAGTTAGGCAATAAATGGGAAGGTCCATATCTAATTGTCTGCTCAGGGCGCCCTGGTTCATTTAAATTAGCTAATTTAGAAGGTGAAGAGTTAGCACATACTTGGCATGCGGAGCACCTAAAGCGATACTTCGCATAAGGGCTCCTTGTAATTCGCTTGTAATCACCTCTAAATTAATAAAGCATACACCCTGATAGTTGCCTTCCCCTCATAGACTCCCAGCTTCCCGAGCGGACGCGCTGGAACCGTGGGGTCGACCGAGAGGGAAGTGTCATTAAGCTGGGCTGTATTTCTGGACTTCGTACCCATAAAGTCGAAGCCTCCGGTGTGGTGGCTGAAATCCATCCGGAGCCCAGGCCACGGCTTGTAGGCATCCGTAAAAGAGCCAAAACCACATTCTACGGACTCCAAGCCATTGGCTGGTAGACTTCCGTAAAAAGAGCCGAAGGTGGCCAAAATCTACGGAGTCCAAGCTGCAGCTTGCAGACATCCGTAAAAAGAGCCGAAGGTGGCCAAATTCTGCGAAGTCCAAGCCATTGGCTGGTAGACTTCTGCAAAAATAGCCGAAGGTGGCTACAATTATACGGAGTCCAAGCCATTGGCTGGTAGACATCCATAAAAAGAGCCAAAGGTGGCCAAATTCTGCGAAGTCCAAGCCATTGGCTGGTAGACTTCTGCAAAAATAGCCGAAGGTGGCTACAATTATACGGAGTCCAAGCCATTGGCTGGTAGACATCCGTAAAAAGAGCCGAAGGTGGCCAAGTTCTGCGAAGTCCAAGCCATTGGCTGGTAGACTTCTGCAAAAATAGCCAAAGGTGGCTAAAGCAAAACAACATTTGAGCCATGAGCTTCGAATGTCCGTTAACATAGTCCAAAGTGACAAATTCTTTAAGACACTAAAGTGTCCTGGAAGTTATCTCAATTGATTTCTTTCGTTAAAAAAAGGTACCAAGTTACCATTCTTCTGACTACAAAAGTCGAAGGCATTTCATAAGATTTCAAAAGATCTTTAAATGACAGAGGGGCTCCGAACCCCCAAAAAATTGTACTCCGAAGTTTTTCTTTGCGCATAACCATCTTTGAATACATTTCGAAGTTGCTTATACCCAAAGAGGGGCTAGTAAATATGGAGACAATTTTAAATCGGCATTCATTATCGAAATAAATGTGTTTACAGATTACACTATGAAAAATTGGTATCTATACCAAGAAGGAATCGGAGACCTCTTCGGTCCCGAGAGCTAGGGGTGGAACGACTAGTTCCAACATCAGAAGTTCTAAGAACTTTGCGTTTAACTCTCTTCCTCCCCTTCGAAGCTCTAAAATCCTTCTGTTCTTGTTGAAGCTCGGCCCAAGTTCGAAGCCGCTTGGGGCTTCTTTCCTAGCTTCTAAGATCTTCAGATCTTTTATTTTGGGCTTCACCTTCGTCTTCAGACCAATTAGTATCTTCAGAAGACGAGGTGTTTGCGTCAACCTCTTTATCTTCCTCTTTAATATAAGACAATACGTCTTTGATTACTTCGGGCGCAATTACGCCGGAGTCATCTCGAGGAATAAGAAATCGAGGACGCTTATAACTCTTTAGAAGTTCGAAGGTGTTCCACAATGAATGAAGTTCGTTGTTAAGCTCTAACACTTCGATATCTTCCATAAGAGGCAAAGCCTAAAAATATGACAAACAAGATTTTCATCGATAAATGTTTACAAGCACAAAGCTTTACATGGTAAAAAATCCTAAATAATTCCTAAACCTGCGGGTTCGGAGGAGGCTGACTGCTCGAAGCTTGGCTCCGAACTTGCTTCTGGCGTTGGCCTTCATCAATCCAGGCCTTGATCGCAGAACGACCTTCGGCTCTCCATGAAGTTTGAAAGGCTCGCCAGGCAGCAGTCACGCCTTCGGAAGGAGTCAAAAGTCTCGCGTCGTCGAAGGTGATGGAGCCTTCTGCGCTCGGAGTAATTGTTCGGCCCAAATCCTCGTAGTAACGAAGCAATCCGAGGGCAGACACTTGTCCGGAGAGTTCTCCGTAACGCATGCCTGCAGTCTTCATTTGCTTCGCTGCTCCTTGGATCCTCTTTAACCGGCGCAGCAAAGTCACATTGTCATCCGAAGGTAGTGATCCTGTAGTACCGAAGTACTCCAAGACACCTAGCATCTGCTCGATGACCTCCGAAGCCACCTTCTCAGACTTAAGCTTTTCCTCAATAAGTGCATCCTTGACCGAAGTCGTTTCTGCTAGAACTCCGGAAATTCTAGCATTCTCCGTAGTCAAAGTATTCTTTTGAGTCAGGAGTTGGCTAGCCTCTTCTTGGAGCCTCACAAGTTCGGACCCCTTAGCAGCATCCTCCTTCCGCAGTCTTTCAACCTCTGCTCGAAGCACAATTCTTTCTGCTTCGAGCTCTTTCTTCGCAGCCTCTAAGCTTTGTCTAGCCCTTCACTCTGCTAATATTACATTATCCATCTGAGCTACTCGACCTTCGGAGAAGTTAAAATTTCGTTGAAGAGCTTCGTTCTCTTCTCGAAGTTGAGCAATTTCATTTTCGCCCGATAAAGCTGCAGCGCGGGCCAAGACTGCTTGCTAAGAAAAAAGAAAAACTGGAATAAGAAATTATTCATATATAATTTGCTATTTGGTTCGAAGATGCTTCGTACCTGATAAGCTGCTCTTTCTATAGCAACGTTAAGCTCCGAACTTTTCGCCTTGCTCAAGAGGGCTACCAGTTCTGTTTCCCCGACTTTGCGACTGGCTTGACCCAAAGGTTTAACCAGAGTCCGAAGTCCAGTTCTCTCCTCCAAAAAAGGAGTTAAGAGAGGAAGCATTACTGAAGCTTTCTGATCAGCTCTGCTTAGCGAAGGTCCGGAGAGTTCTTCTGAGGCCCTTGGAACTTCTAAAGATGGCCCCCCTTCAGTTGATTCACTTTCATCTGTTGATTCAGACGAAGTCGATCCTTGGGTAGAGGGAGGCTCTATGTGCCTTTTACCCCTTCCAGGGCCCTGTTGAGTAACCTCCGGGTGTGGCTCCGAAGTTGTCGAAGGCCTTTGAATTGTATCTTCGTGAGGTACTTCGACAACAGGAGGCTCTGCAAAAACAAAAATATTATACATTGTATAATTTTGCAGAAATTGATAAAAATTATGCGAAATTTACCTTCGACATCCTCCGGAAGATCGAGCACTGGACTGATTGGAGGATCAAAAGTGAAGTCATCATCTGACTCCGCAGTTAGATTCTCCGCTGTCGGAGCATCTCCGTGAGTAGTCCTTTCCTCCACAACCGAAGTTGTAGGGGCTTCGACTTCATCTCCACCCATAGGGGCTTCGATTTGTTCCTCCTGGGTATCCGGAGCTCTTACTTCTTCTATGTTGGCTTGGGGCTCCGGTATACCTGCAGTATCTTCAATGTGAATACTTCGTTGAGCTACATCTTCATCAATCAATTTCACTAATAATATACCTTCATCTTCTTTAGAACCAGAGATTGAGGTTCTTGAGCTTGAAGGTACGGGATCCGAAGGTGCGAGATTTTTTGGCTTCCGAGCCAGCTTCTTCACCGGAGTCCTTGCGGAGCTAGAAGCTCCGGCTTCAGCCACTCTTTTCTTGGGTCCTTTCTCCAGAGGCACCCAGTCCGTCAGAGGGGGCGGAGTTAACTCCAACATTCCCCATACTCTATTAAACCGCTCCCAACTCCCGACCAATTTAATTCGCCATTCTTTTTCCGTCGAAGTTGGAGCACCCAAAATCTTCTCCGAAGCCCTTACAATTTGCTCTGAAGTGATAGGGGCTGAAGAAGCTAAAAAATAATTCGAGTTAGTCTTTCTTCGAAGTAAATATATACAATGCATGTTGGTTTCGAAGTTACCTGCAGGGCTCGAAGTATAATTGATCTTGCGAAGACCGCCTTCCGAGTCATCTTCGAAGACGATAGGCCAGTTGGCCATCAGCGGAGGAATTTGCAGTCCGAGGAATTCTTCGGCTAAGTCCCGCATACTTAACCTTCGGCTGATTTTCTGAAGCAGGTTAAGGCGAGCTTCGAGCTGGCCTTCGTCAGGTTGCACTAAGGGTGCGTTTGGTTCTGCTTTTCAAATCTGCTTCTGCTGTGAAAAAGCAGAAGCTGAACCAAACGGGTTTACCAAAACTGCTTCTGCTGTGAAAAAGCAGCTTTTTTCTAGTACAAATTTGGAAGCAGCCTGGACCCTGCTTTTCTGCTTTTGCTTTTCTGCTTTTCTGATTTTTAGTTCATATTAAAAAAGTATGAATTCAAGGTGTCTTAATTTATTTAACATTATTATGGTTTGTATTGCATTGCACAATTTCGTGAGATAATATGTGGTTGTCGATTACTTTATAAGATGAACTATGCACTTTTTTATTTATCTAATATATTTTTTAGTTATTTAGTTGCATCAATATTGAGTGTTTCCTATTTATATATAGGTATAGATTATTATAATGATGAAAATTAAGTAAGTTATAAAAAACAGTCAGCTCACAGCAGTTTTTTCACAGCAGCTTCAACCAAACGACTTTTAGCTTTTTCACAGCAGGCAGCTCACAGCAGCTTTTTCACAGCAGGCAACTCACAGCAGCTTTTTCACAGCTCACAGCAGAACCAAACGCACCCTAAGGCTTCCTTCCGAAATTGAATTTCTTTGAGAGGCCCAGCCAGAGGACTGCTCGCTCCAACTTCGGCATAAAACCACCTCAGGACCCAATCGGTGTACCATCTAGCATTGATGGCCTTAGCAGGGAATTGCAGGGCATATTCGTCTCGAAGCCTAAAATTAATGCTTCCGAAGGCAACCACCACTTTCTCACCTCCGGAGCCTACGAAGGTCTTCGGCTGACAAGTCGCTCTATGAAGTGCAGCGAAGATTTCTGCCCTCCCCTCACAACCTTCGGCTCTCAGCGCCCACTCAAAGATAGCTAATCTAGCTACGACATTCGGAGATAGCTGGGGGAGGGTTACATGGAATAGGTCAAGTACTTCGGCCAAGAAGTCCACAGCAGGGAGACCCAAGCCTGCTTCGAAAAAGGCTTCGAATACTACAACCTCTCCGGGTCTTGGTGATGGAATCGATTCTTTGCCCGGCTTCCGAATCATAACTCCATTACTAATCTTTCCCCCTGCTGTAATTGCCAAAGATTCTCTCTTGCAGGTAGAAGGCCCTAACTCAAAAGACTGATCCAAGTATTTGGTCGACGGTGGGCACAGACCTTGGTCATCGGCGATTTGGGGATTTCTCCCCCCTGCCACCATGGATGTTGCCGCCTGCATCGAGGGTGCCGCCGCCGATGCTGCTGCTGCCGCTGCAGCCGCCTGTTGCCGAGCCAAGGCAGAAGGAGGCGCGGATCCCTTGGTCTTCACCATCACGATCGCTGGATTGTTCTGAAGAAATGGAGGTTAGGGCTCAAGAACTCAAAGGCTAGGGCTCAAGAACTCAAGGGGCTCAAAAAGTTTTTGATTACGAGAAAGCGGTGAAAAGGTAATCGGGTAAGTTTTAGACCCTCTATTTATAGCCTAAATGTTCCGTTTGTTACCGTTTGGGCTCTGCCCTTTCGCATTCTCGCCCGTTATTTTTCTCCGAAAATAATGCTTCGTATAACTTCCGTTAGAAGAAACAAGCTAACGGCTATTTCTTCTAAGTCTGGAAAGTCTTCGGTCTTTTAAAGATACTTCTAAGTTACTTCGAATGTAACCTCTTCGAATACCAATTCGAAGCATATATCTCCACATAATTCGGAGATGATATAAATCTGTTAACCCCTACGCATGATTACTTTTCTTGCGTATACTGCTCTCCTAAATGTTACAGGTCAACGGAGAAGCGTATTCGAGGGGCTACTGTTGGGGGAAAATATCTCATCTTCGGAGTTATTGCCGAAGCAGCATAAAGACAGTCAACTAGTTCGAAGATTCTCCGAAGATCATCTTCGAAGATGCCCAGACCCTCGTTTGAAGATCGAAGACAGGCATTGGTTCGAAGTATGTCTTCGAACTAAAGCCCTTCAGGATCTTTTCTGCCAGCTAAGATGGAAGACTTATCTTCTTTCTTATTAGATTAGTCTTTTACCATTTTAGCCCTATTAAGGAAACCAAATAGTTTCCTTAATGTCGGTTGTAATAGAGGGGTAAATAGGTCTTTTCCTTAATGTTTGGGCCTATAAATACCCCCCATTTCACCCTGTAATAGGGACGGAATACAAGTTATTCAATACACATTTACGAACTATTCTAAGCTATTATCCTTTCGGAGGCTTAGAACAGTTTGCTTCACAAACACTTCGTTTGTTAGTTTCTTTTCTACTGAAACCTGTTAGCGTAATCTTTTACGCCAACAGCGTGTATTCAACGCAAAGGGTCAGGTTAATATTCTTCTGTTGGTTTTAGTTGTTAAGTACATATTCATAGGAAATGGTTTGTAGTAAGCTACTTTGCTTATGTGATAGGTCCTTGGTCGGTTGGCATCCCAAATAATTGTTGTGCTTCATGGCAAGGATAAGCCAACTTACACACCACATATTGAAAATGGGGACATGTGCATTGTGCTTAATGCAAAAGATATCAGTGTTACATGAAGAAAAATGATTGATAAGATTTACCACTGACACACATGGTCTGTATGTTTCTAGCAAATGCTATTGAGTGCTTTTCTATTTTATTACTAACAATTGTCTCTATTTCTCAATTCCCAAATAGGTGGTATATTGGCCATTTGAAGGAAAGAAGACTAAAGGATCAGATGAAAAAGACCCAACTGAAGTAATCCACAAAGTTGTTATGAGCATGCTTCTTTGCAATAGATTGTGTGATGTAGGTGAAGCTTCATTTCTCTTTGTTTTTGGTTGGAGATAATGTGTTCTCCTAATCATTTCATTTTCCAATAATTATATGCTTAAAGATGGGCGCGCAACGCGTGCATTATGTCTAGTGTATATAACTCATAGAACATATTATTTGTTTAGTTATGTCTAATCACTACTAGGAACTAATCTTTCATCTAACCTTTTCATCTAACCTGTTGCTACTGTTGAAATTAATGCATGCTTAGTCACTAATTTAATTCCAATGTAAAACATTATATACAGAGCAACAATGCATAACTTTTTACTGGTAAACAACAGACTACTAACATTCAACATGCTAGCAATCAAAAATAACCCTTAATTAATCAAGTAGATAGGATAATAAAGCTGTTTTTTGTTAATCTAACTGCAATATTTTAATATTGATGCGCACAACCATACAAAAGTTATGCACAAACTCAAGACTAGACAAGGCAATACTCTTATCTATCTGAAGGCAAACTAGCTGTCGCGCCCGCAATTTCCTGGCCGCTGGCCGTGCCCAGGCGTGCGCCCGAGCCGCCGCTCGTGGCTGTGCGCCTGCGCCACGCCGCGTCCGCACGCCACGCCACGTCGCGCCCGACGCCGTACGCCAAGCCACGCCCTGTCCGAGCACTCGCCGTACCACCACTCACGCCATCCACGCCCTCGCCTTGACATGCCCGTACCGCCCTCGTCAGCCACACCGCACGCCCACGCCCTCGCCGTTGACGTCGCGCCACTCCCGTACGCGTCGGCACACCGCCGCCATGCCGTCGTACGCCGAACACCGCACGGACCGCCGATCCGTCATCGACCCCCTAGCTCCACCTCACCATTGACTTGCATGCACCGTCTCGTCGCGTCCAACCACCCTAATCTACGCCCGGACACGCTCCCGTGCCGTCGCCATCAAGCCGCACATCGCCGCCCATACCGCCGCGCGCACAAAAGGCATCCCCGGCTCGCCTCAGTGCACCCACACACTCCCCACACACTCCCCCTCACGTTCTAGCCCTCGCCGGAGCCAACCAAGGACGACCGCGCCCGGATTTCGCCGAAGCCGATCGCCGCCGCCACGGTTCGTTCCCCCCAATCCCTCTCCCCGTTGGTCTTATCCTCACGACATGAGTGGGAATGCGATCACTAACCCTTAGTGTACCCTATCCCGCAGTCAATTTCGTCGGAACTCGCCGTCACCAAAAATCCCCAATTTCGCCACCGTACGCCGAGCTCCGACCAAGGTATCACCATTTTCTAATTAATTCATGCTAGAGCATCCCCATGAGTAGTAGAACATGTTCCCTAGCTCGTCGTGGACGTAGGGTAGCCATAGCTCGCCGGCGACGAGCCCGCCATTTTGAGCTCTTGGGTCACCGTCGCCAGGGCACTACGGGCCACCATAGCTCAATCCAAGAGCACCAGTAGCTCCGCCATGCCCTGAGGATGGTGAAAATGACCCCCGATGTCTCGCCGGAGCTCCGCCTTCACCATTAAAAATCCCAAACCAAACCTAATGTTCGCTGGTCTAAAACCTAAACCGTAGCTCTAATTCCAAATCCAAACCGTTGGATGTGTTCATATAGTTGTGTTCTACCTTCCTTTAAAATTTCATGGCAATCGGAGCTAAAATGGCGGAGTTATGCCCCGGAGAAGCCTCGGCCGTTGGAGGTCGTCTTCAACCTCCAGCCACCGTGCCCTCCTCTGCTCCCTGCCACTGACCTGTGGGCCCCCCGGTCAGCAGCCCTCAGCCACCGCCATGTGGGCCCCGCTACCAGCCAGCCACTGGGCCACGCGCTGGCCTGGCCGCGCGCACATAGTGCCCCTTGGGCCGTTTTGGCCGGCCCAGCAAGCACAACATTTTTTCTATTTTTCTGAATTAATTTTTCCACACTGACCGACCCATACGAACAGTGCGTTTTCTTTTTTTTTTCGAAATGATTTTCTGGCGGCCCACTGTGAATAGTAGTTTTTCTCTTTTTCTGATTTTCAAACTATGCTTGCAACTTTAAAAATTTGTAGAAAAATAATTTCAACTCAGAAAAATTCCATTCAAATTTCTATAAGTTTGTAAAAATCTAAACTTTACATAAATAATATTTTACATTTTTTTTAAAAAATAAATAAATAAAATCTCTAATTAATTATTGACTCTAAATTCGTATTAGGGGTTGAAACCGAAGTTCCGGAAGGGAATGACTTCGACGACCCCGACTATTTCCCCAAGCAAGGCAAGTTCCTTTCCTTTGAACATGTTGATCCCATGTGATTTAAAAATTAAATTTGCTATATGCATAATTAGGACACACGCACACATACACTTTTACTAACGACACCGCCCGTGCGATTAAGTCGACTAAAACCTAAAAGTTGTTGCACCTAGCCTTCCTTGATATTGTGATTGTATGCCTTGATAACCTTGATGACGAATGCAACTTATCCTAGTATTGTGGTAAGTTGTATGAAATCAACTTTTCCTTTAAAAATATTATTTCATACTTGCAAATATTCATGCCATGTTTGTGAAATGATGGAATGATTGCGTGTGGGAGTAAAATTGGGATTTGATAAATTATTTTGGAAATGTGGTACAAGGTACCGAAAATGTTGGAAACAAAAATGG
The DNA here is from genome assembly GCA_019279435.1 of Zizania palustris. NCBI lineage: Eukaryota > Viridiplantae > Streptophyta > Magnoliopsida > Poales > Poaceae > Zizania > Zizania palustris. The sequence goes on from JAAALK010000287.1 coordinate 44,431,016, forward strand.
GAAAATAAGGGTTTTGTGAATAAAAGTTTGTTATGCGGAAAAGCGGACTATGTGGCGCGATTTCACATAACATTAAGGATGGCCTTGGGGAGCGACATCTTGCACCACTATCGTGCAACCTCACGGGTATTATGGCTCTGCCCCTGGTTTTGAATTAGTAGGCTTGGGATGGACTGCTCCTGCGGAGGACGTGGAATCGCGACGGGGTGCTCGGGGGAAAGCGAGTGTGCCCAGAAGTGGCGTTATGAGAAAAAGGGATGGTGGAGAGCACCTCAGATTCCTAAAGGAAAAAGGGGGTCGTGGACCCATGATCCTTGGTCGTAGACCCGTTCTGACAACAGTGCGATATCCTTAGTCCGCTTCGGATGAACCTTGTCATGAATCCTCCTCTACTTCGTGGGTAGTAGGAGTGATTTGTGTCGTGAGGGTAAAGAGTACACCTTCAGCTGAAGTAAACCTGTTCAACAGCCGTGCCCCCGGTCATGGGCGCGTGCATTGATAAGTTTCCTTGAGCAGTGTTTGGGTGGTGTTTTGAAAAGAAAATATGTTGGTGGGATGGAAAACATTACCAGAGAACGCCTACGTGGTGTTCGGCTAGCCTTGGTGGTTGGCAACGAACCTGTGTGTGTTCGGGAAGTCGAAAGGCTTCATAGAGTTAATGTGTGGAATTGGTCCGAGGCATAGTGATGAATGGTTTTAGTAAAATGGATGGTCAATTGTTGAGCCGAGAGGAGATACCAGGAGGGGTAGTCTCGCTCTGCGGGCGAAACAATGTGACGGTATGTGAAGAGAAAAGCATTCGTCGTTTGGATTGGAATGTGAATGGGAAATTGATGGTGTTGAATGGGGATATGTGGTTAATCGTGGTTGAGATGTGAAGCAAAGTGTCTCTTGAAAAATGTCAGGTTTGCTTGGAAAAGATTTGACCAAATAAATTTTCTCTTTCATAATCTCGATTGAGGTTGAGAACCTCAATCCCAAAAATACACTTAGAATTTTTCTACATACTTATTAAAATAAACCCTAAGCCCTCCTTGATCCCGAATGCATCTATATTACATTCCGGAACTTGTTGAGTACTTTTTGTACTCACCCCCCCTCAACATCTCCAGTTTCTGAAGAACTCGAAGGAGAAAAACTACACAAGCAAGGAAGACTGTAACACCCCAAATTTTCAAAGTAATAAAAATATTATTTAATTCAATTTCCTAGATTTTATTATTTTGAAAATACTTTTAAATACCCTTCTATACCATTTTGAACTACAACATAAAGTTAATGACCAAACCAGGAGCTGAAAATTTTTGTATAAACTCCCAAGACCAAGAAATATTTTTGAGAATTTTTATAAATTTTTACCAAGCTTGGAAGTAGCCCTAAGGTTTTAATCTATTTCCTGGAATTATTTTTATTCAGAAAAGTTTTGGAAACAGTATTGGGCCTTCCCCCTCCCTTCTCTCTCCCGGCCGACCTAGCCCGTCACCCTCGCCCACCTCTGGCTGACAGCCCGACCCCACCTGTCGGCGCCGATCGCCTCCCCTCGCGCGCGCCCTGACACCTCGGCCCCACCCGTCAGCTCTCTCGCTCGCGCGCTCACGCCTGCTGGCCAGTGGCCCCCGCCTGTCAGACCCATCGTCTACCTCGCACCATCGCCCCCAAATCACGCCGGCCGATGACCCCCGCCTCGGATCCGCCTCGCTGGCTCCTCCCGCATTCAATTGACGCCGGTTTAAAGCACCCCGAGCCCCCCTGCCCGTTTAATCGTGTTAAAGGACGTGTTTAAGCCCCCGGGAACACAGCCCCGTGCATGGCCGAGGCCTCGCCGGCGAGTTAAGCCTCTCCCTCGACTTTCCTTGCATGCGAGCCCCGCCGGTGATCCTATTTAAACCCCCTGCCCGTCCGCGTTTTATCCCCCACACCCACTCGCCGCGAGAACGAACAGAACGCCCGCAATTCGCCTTTTAGCGCATCCCCTCTGTCTCGCCTCTGGCCACCGCTCGCCGTCGCCTCGGACCACCTCCGTCCACGTCCTCGCCACCATCATGACCGCAAGGACGATCCCGACCTTGGCCACCCCTCCATCGACGTCGAACCCCGCTGGAACACCATCGTCGACGAGGAGCCCGAACCACTCCGTCGTCTACCCTCGCCGCCGACCGTGCTCCATCGATCCTTCGCCTCGCCCAAGGTACCTTCGTGACCGCCTTAGCGCCCTCTTTCCATTTTTAGGCTTAGCTAGGGCCACCGTCGCTCGCCGTGGCCCCTGGCCCGCTCGCCGTCGCCGGAGAAGACGACCGGCGCGGGTCGAGTACCCGTGCCGTGTCGGATCTGATCCCAACCGTGCGATCCCGATCGAGCGGCGCTAGTTGCTCCACGTGCGTGATCTAATCCGCACCGTCGGATCTGGTCAAAGCGTTACGTTTTAATCTCGCGCGTTCATTTCCATTTAAAACCCGCGTTCGATCTCGTGCGTCCACGTGGTACCCTTTCACGCGTTTTAATCCTGGCCGTCCGTTATCACTTAAGGGCCCCGCCTCGCCCGAGCGCGTTGGATCTGGATCCAACGGTCCAGATCGATCCGGCGCACGCGCACAGTGCGCGGGTTCACCGTGGGCCTTGCTCACCGTGGACCCGAGGGGATTTAAATTTAGAAATAAATTCCAGAAATGCTTTTAAACTTCAAAAATTCATATCTGGCGCATGTGAACTCAAAAAATTGTCATTTCAATTTCAGAAAATTTATAATATTATTCTCTACACATTAGTTCAATAAAAACAATATGTTACTTTAGACTTTTTCATGTTTATTTAAATAGGTATTCAAATACCCTTAGGATAAAAATGTAAATTCAATTATTTAAATTTCAGTAAAATTCATATTTAATTCCTTTCTGTTCATATACTGAAAACCACTAAGTTTTCTATGGACCTTTCCTTTTAAATTCATTATAGAACTTAAAAATAAGAATAATCACTTTTAAAACCCTTTTTCAAAGGACAACACTTCATTTTAATTTCTTTTAGGATTATTTATTAAATGAATTTCAGAACCTTAACAACTTGATTTATTTTTAATCAAACCAACTTAAGCCTATGTGCTTATTATGTGATGTTATATTATTTGATTGAATGTTGTGTTTATTTTATTTTACTTTATTTATATTGGAAAGACTACGACGCCGTCGAGGAGCCGGAATATTTCCCGGAAGTTCCTCCCTCACCCTTTGCTGACCAAGGCAAGTCACCAAACCAATCTTTTGAGAATATTGAACCCATGTTTGACTAAACTATCGCTAAAACACATAGGTTATACATGCATTAGTCAAATGAACCCTTACAATATATTTATTTAGGATCCCCCGACCTTGATGTGCAACCCAAGCCATGCTCTCTAGCCTAAACTCCTTGTCACCATATGATAAATGTTATTAGCTAGTGTCCAATGTATCGACACGATCGCTATAGGATAAAAATGAGTCGTAGTACATGGTTCTACTATATGATCCCCATTGTTTCTTATCTATGGAATTATGTTGGTGTTGGAGTTGTGGTTGTGAGTGAATGCATGGTGGGTTCCGGGTGCAAGCTAGGGCATTGGTCGGTAGCACCCGGGGCACCATAAGGACCGGTCTGAGGGATCCGTTGCAATACACTTCCGTACTAACCACAAGTCTAATGGGTAAGTCCTAACTAAGGTATGGAGTGTTCCAAACCGAGGCCACCATTTGGAGATGGGTCAAGCAGCACCTGCGGGTGGCTTGTACCAATGTGGCGCAAAAGGGGGTGCGACGTTAGACGGGATGCGGCCCGGCGCGCCGGCGAAACCTAGAGCGGGTGGTTATCGCTTAGAGCATTTCATGCCGAGGTTTTGGCACGAGTTCCCATGGTATGGGTCATCTCGTTTGGGATGAGTGCGTGCCTTGTGGGTACAGTAGTATATCTCTGATCAGAGTCTTAAATTTTTTCGAAAAGCTGAGCCCACGGTCAAGGGCGGGTTGTGTGACATCCCACAGTTAGATTACTTTGAATATTTATGTGCATGATGGTTTGACATGTAAGGACTGTTGTGCGAGGAGGTAAAACGTACTCCTCGAGTTAGATGATGTTGTTGATGCTCATGTTTACTTTTCCGCATGACTAAATTTGACTACACTAAATGCAATAACTGAAAAATGTACTTTTTCGCAAGGTTAGCCATTACCCTTCCTTGTTTATTATCCTGCATTATTACTTGCATTTGCGGTGGCTTGTTGAGTACTTTTTGTACTCATACCCGTTGGACCCCACAGAGGATTCCTACTATGAAGACGGTCTGGAGTAGCGACCCAGTCAATAAGAAAGATCCGGAAGAAGGCGTTCGTCATGCTCTTTAATTATTTTTATCGTTTTTATTAAACTCTGATGTAATAATTATGGTCTGCGTACCATGAACGTTTGTCGTATGTACGTTGTCGCATGATGAACCTCTTGTATTATTGTTTTTCTTTGGAAATTCAATAATGTCTCGATTTTGATAAATCGGGGCGCCACAAGATGGTATCGGAGCCGACTTGACTGTAGGAAGCCAAACAGACCCGCCTAGCCATTAGCCGCAGGAAATTATTTCTCGAAAACCTACTTTATAAACTTTGTTTCTCCCCTCACTTTCATTCAACTTTCTGTTTTGTAGATGCCAGTATACCAAGTGCACAGCTACTGCCGCCATTACGAGAGCTTCGTCAGGGAGCTCCGTATGATGCTCACATTCCTCGGGTTCCTCTTGTTGGACCGAAAACGGCGACCAGAGGGGGGGTGAATGGGAGCTTTTAAAATTTCAGGCTAAAAACAGCCTTCGGTGTTAATACTGTCTTCTGCGGAACAGGCTTCGAACACAACCTTCGAAGGTCTGGTTCGGAGGTACTTCGACAGCTCCGAACACAGGCTTCGCAGGAGCAAAAGTTCGAAGCCAAGAAGACTTCGCTCCACTTACAACCCTCGAAAATATACTCTGCTAAGTCAGTGCAGGCTCCGCACACGGGGTGCTTCGAGTAGGCTTCGCACTTCACCCTTCGCAAGAGTGAACAACCCTCTGAGGACTTCGACCAAGTACTTGGCAACATCAACTGGTGCTGAGCTTCGTACACGAAGGTCTAAACGCACACACACGGACTTCGCTAAGGGCTTCGACACAAGAAGCAAAACGGGCCACGATCAGGGCTTCGCTAGTAAGCAGCGAGGTCTCGCCTCCTGTTACACAGAGCGAACGCACACTGACAAAACACACTTCGCACAGACACAACCTTCGCCTAGACAGGCTTCGGTGCACTAAAACTAGCGAGGTATGAAACGCAAGCTCAAGCAAAAAGCACACAGAAGCAGGGCTTCGCCGCTTGAACAAGGAACACAAATATATTGAACTCTGGATGAATACAGCGAGGTATGTGGCTACAGGAGCTCAACAGTAAATGCTCAAAGTGTTAAATGTTACCTACCGAGCCCCCATATTTATAGCCCACAGTTCACCCAAAGGAAATGACTACTTTACCCCTAGGGTTTACAAATGATTTGTCTCTACAGAACTAAGGGGTACAAAAGGTAGTCCACCTTTATTCTGGAGGCTTCTCTGTCAGCTTTGCAGAGGGGACAGCGTCAGCTTTTTGCAGAGCAGACAGTGTCAGCCTTTGCAGTCTTTGAGCTTCTGCAGCCTCCCTTCGCACGCGAGGGTGCGGTAGCTTCGGCGAGAAGCCTTGAGCCTGTTGGCCTTCGCTTCGCCGAAGATGGCCTCCGATACAGTGACGGTTTTAAGCCGAAGCCGTCAAAGCCCTTGGGCCTTCGCACCAACACCTCCGGAGTGGACCACCACGGCTTCGCAGCTACTCCCAGCTCGAACTCCGTCAGTCCGTGTACCGAAGCCATGCAGGCCGAAGCACCTCAAGTCAACTTCGCTCCGGAGCTAGCCTCGCTCCGAAGCCTTCCTCACTCCGAAGCCCCACCTTCGGAGTACCACCCTTCGAAGTCCCTCCTTCGTCCAAGGCCTCCGCACGAAGCATTCCATGAGCCCTTCGTCACAGTGCCTCTCCCCGAGCACACTCCTCGACGAGCCTCACCCGGACCATGCCTTCGATGCGCCTCGACTTCTGAGACCTTCGTCGGGCACCTTCGAATGTCTCCCTCCGGAGCACACTTCGAGCTCCTTGCCTCCGCAGAGGACTTGTTCCATCCAACTCCGAAGTCACTCCATCCGGAGTACCTTCGAAGTGCCTCACCTCTGAGGACTTTGTCCCGGAGCACCTTCAGCCGGAGCCACGCTCCGCACTCTCTGCCTTCAACTGGCACGCCTCGACCCGAGGACCGACCCGGACCACCTTCGCAGCCACCGTGATGGAGCTCCCCGCTCCCCTGGCATCAAGCCTCCCGCTTGACCCAGGTTCACCTGCTACGAACCTTGTCCGTCGCCTCCGAAGTCCCTGCGCACCACAGAAAAACAGACAAGTGTATCCAGTACTCCGGAGACCTCTCCGGGTTAGCAACCTCCGGCACACACTCCGGTGTACCGCCCAAAGTACCGAAGCCTTCGGTACGAACCCAATCATCGTGTATTGTCGGACCCCTCCGACACGCACACTCCGCTGCAACAGCTGCAGCAAGCAAACACCGAACACCCTTCGGTGAAACCACCTCCGAAACCCCTCCGGAGGTACCCTCCTCCGAACACCTTCGGAGGTCCAACCTCCGAACACCCTACGGAGGTACCCTTCGAACAAAGGGTAAAAATCCTGTCAATCACTCATCACGAATACTGAAACCAACCCTTGGTTTCTCACCTCTTCGAGCCCGAATTCCAAGGGGTGTACCCCGACGAGTTCGCCGGACCTTGTGACGTCTCCCTCACCATCCACGGCTCCGGAGAGCACCTGCCACCCTACACCACCGCACTTGGGGGCCTGTAGCGCCCCGATTTATCGAAATCGAGACATTATTGAATTTACTAAGAAAAACAATAATACAAGAGGTTCATCATGCGACAACGTACATACGACAGTATTCATGGTACGCAGACCATATTTATTACATCAAAGTTGTAGTAAAAACAGTAATAAAATAATTAAAAAGCGGCATGACGAACATCTCCTTCAGGATCTTTCTTCTCGGCTGGGTCGCTACTCCAGACCATCTTCATAGTAAGCATCCTCTGTGGGGTCCAACGGGTATGAGTACAAAAAGTACTCAACAAGCCACCGCAAATGCAAGTAATAATGCAGGATAATAAACAAAGAAGGGTAATGGCTAACATTGCGGAAAAGTACAGTTTCAGTTATTGCATTTAGTGTAGTCACGTTTTAATCATGCGGAAAAGTAAACATGAGCATCAACAACATCCACTAACTCGAGGAGTACGTTTTACCTCCTCGCACAACAGTCCTTACATGTCAATCCATTATGCACATACATATCCAAAGTAATCTAACTGGGGGATGTCACGCAACCCGCCCTTGACCGTGGGCTCGGCTTTTCGAAAAGATTTAAGACTCTGATCAGAGATGTACTACTGTACCCACAAGGCACGCGCTCATCCCAAACGAGATGACCCATACCACGGGAACTCGTGCCAAAACCTCGGTATGAAATGTCCCAAGCGATAACCACCCGCTCTAGGTTTCGCCGGCGCGCCGGGCCGCATCCCGGCTAACGTCGCACCCCCTTTTGCGCCACATTGGTACAAGTCACCCGCAGGTGCAACTTGACCCATCTCCAAATGGTGGCCTCGGTTTGGAACAACCCATACCTTAGTTAGGACTTACCCACTAGACTTGTGGTTAGTATGTAAGTGTATTGCAACGGATCCCTCAGACCGGTCCTTATAGTGCCCCGGGTGCTACCGACCAATGCCCTAGCTTGCACCCGGAACCCACCATGCATTCACTCACAACCACAACTCCAACACCGATAGAATTCCATAGATGAGAAACAATGGGGATCATATAATAGAACCATGTACTACGACTCATTTTTATCCTATAGCGATCGTGTCGATACATTGGACACTAGCTAATAACATTTATCATATGGTGACAAGGAGTTTAGGCTAGAGAGCATGGCTTGGGTTGCACATCAAGGTCGGGGGATCCTAAATAAATATATTGTAAGGGTTCATTTGACTAATGCATATATAATGTCGGGCCCCGATTTAATAAATCAGGACTTTATTGAAATTCCATAGAAAATCAATAAAACAAGACGTTCATCATGCGACCACGTACAATACGGGCAATCATTCACGGTTCGTAGACCGCATTAATACAAAAGTGAATAAAGGTGAAGAGAAACTAATAAAATAAGGGGAAAATTACTCACATGCCATTATAATTTTCAGAAATTGCCTACATGCCACTGTCAGTGACTGTGGCGGCCCCCATCTGGCAGTGACACAATGATGGCATTTTGGCAAACCGTAAAAATCGTAATGGCACAGAAAAAATTAACCCTAAAATAAGGGTCCTAGATGAACGCCTCCTTCCACTCTCGCCTTGACTGGGTCGCTACTCCAGACCTGCATCCTCCTCGTAGTAGACGGGCTCTGATGGTGTAAGTCAACGGGGTGAGTACAGATGTACTCAGTAAGCCACCGAATGCAATTATAATGCAAGGTAAATAACAAGGGAGAAAGTGGCTAGTTTTGCGGAAGCAGCATATTTGTAAAGCATTAAGTGTGATCAATTTATTAGTACTGAAAAGTAAACATGTGTATGCATCATCATCTTCTAACTCGAGGAGTACGTTTCACCTCCTCGCACAACAGTCCTTACATGCCATGAATAACTCAAACCTTCAAACAATTGTAAACTAACTGCGAGTAGTCACACAACCCGCCCTTGACCGTGGGCTCGACTTTTCGAAAAGATTGAATTTACTCTGATCAGAGATGTACCACTGTACCCACAAGGCACGCACTCATCACTTACACCGAAGTGTAACGAGATGACCCATTTCACGGGAACTCGTGCCAAAACCTTCCATATGGTCCTCCCCGACTCAATAGCACCCTCTTATAGGTTTCATATGGTGTCCCGACGCGTCGGTGCCCCACCATACCCCCCCTTGAGCCTCCTTTGGTACAAGTCGCCCGCAGGCTAGCCCCTTGCCCCCTCCACTATGGTGCCGAGAGACGGAGTGTTCCACACTTCCAGTTAGGACTTACCCATTAGACTTGTGGTTGGTACGGAAGTGCTTTGCAACAGATCCCGCAGACCGGTCCTTATAGTGCCCCGGGTGCGACCAACCAGTTTCCGAGCTTGCACCCGGAACCCACCATACTTATAACCTAGCCATCTCCACAGAGTCCAGAGACGAGAATAACAGGGAAATTCATATACAGAATCCACCTATCTAACTCGAGGAGTACGTTTTACCTCCTCGCACAACAGTCCTTACATGCCATGAATAACTCATCCATTCAACCATACTTATAACATACCTAACTCCAACAGAGTCCAGAGACAAGAATAACGGGGTATTTCATATACCAGAATCCATCTATCTACGACTCATTATTTTTATCCTATAGCAGTTGTGCCGGTACATTGGGCACTAGCTAATATCATATTTGTAGAGTGACAAGGAGTTAAGGCTCAATAAGCATGGCTTGGGCTTGCACACAAGGACGGGGATCTAATAAATATAAGTGTAAGGCTTGATTGTTAGACTAATGCAATATTAATCTATGGGTTATAGCGATAACTTATTAAAACATGGGCTCAATTATGATCAACTGTTTCCACAGAGGTGGTCGATGACTTGCCTTGATCAGCAAAGGGTGAAGGAGGAACCTCGGGATAGAACTCCGGATCTTCGACGACGTCGTAGTCTTCTCGATACGAAAAAGTAAACACAACATTCAATAAACAATCCAAAATCAAGCATACAAGCATACAAGTTGTCGTTGGATTTAAGTAAGGGAGATAGAGTCTTAAATTCTAGGGAATTGTTACTTAAATATTTCAGATTGATTCCTAATGAGATTTCTGAATTTATGACTTGATGTGATTTATTTTTCCTAGGGGTTTTTATTTCCCCTTTTTAGAGATGAACTTAGAGAGGTATAAATTAGCCTTGATGTTTTTATGGTATCAAGAATAGTGACTTTAAATTATTAAGTCTTTTGAAGTTTGTTATCTAGCTTAAGATAATTTCATAAAGTATGGATCTTTACTACTTGAATTAATTAAATATCCTAAAAGGGCTTTTTGTAATATGATTTAATAGAACAAAGTGGACAAAATGAATATTCTATTTGTATTAAAAATAGTGAACTCAAGTTGTTAGGTTTTCTGAAGTTATTATATAAGTTGTCATGACATGTGTTATAAAGTGTTTAACTTCTATTATCTGAATTACTTAATTACCCTACAAGGCCTTTTGCAATATTAATTAATAGATTAAAGTGGGCAAAGTGAACATGTTATTTTTATTGCATTAAAACAGTAGAATCAAGTCATTAAGTCCTTTGAATTTATTATGTCATTTTCATGATATTTTTGTAAAGTGTTGTATTTCCATTATATGAATTAATCATTCATTTTTAAGGGTCTTGGAAATGTTTATTTAAGAATCTAAAATGGGCAAAATGACTTATTATATTTTTATTGACTTATAAACAGTGTACTGGATTCAATATATCATCTAAAGTTATTATATAAATTTCTAAGAGTTTTTCTGTATTATTTAAATGGAATATTAATTAAACCCTAGAGGGGTCTTGGGAAGGTTAATTAACAAAATGCCATGGACAACATGGTCCTTCCATTTTTATTGTGTTAATAACAGTGAAATAGAGCCATTGTATCTTCTGGTATTATTTTATAAATTTTTAAGGGTTTATCTGAATTATTTTATTGAAATATTAATTAATTCCTAAAGGGGATTTTTCTTTATTATTTAATAAGATTATTATGTGCCAAATAAACATATTGTTTTTATTGCATAAAAGTGTAGAGAATAAAAAGACAAATTTTCCAGAATTGAAATGGTGAACTTTGGGGTTAATTTGAGCAAGATATGAATTTTTAAAGTTTAAAGTATTTTTCTGAATTTATTTAAACCAGAAATCAGCTGCGGGTCCACGGTGAGCCAGGTCCACCATGGACCCGCGCACTGTGCGCTGGACCGGCCAGATCTGGACCGTTGGATCCAAATCCAGTGGTCCACGGCGGGGCGGGGCGATTAAGTGAGATCAGAGGGCTCAGATTGACCGATACCGGTCAACCCCGGTCAAAGCCATCTGGGCCCTTGCTCTCCGGTCTTAATCGTAGCCGTTCATCCGCGATCGCACGGTGGATGTCCCGTCCGGCACGCTCGCGACACGGGGGAAGACAGAGACCATCGTCTCCAGCTCCGGCCGAGCGGCGACGAGCCCCCACCGGCGTCGGCGATGGCCTGAGGCCATATTTTCCGGCAAAAATGGATAGAGGGGAGGATGAGGAGCACGTAGGTACCGGCGATGACGGCGAAGGGTGATTGACGGCGACCGGCGATGAGAAGGGGCGGTGGTGCTCTTCAGGGTCGATGGCGGCGAGGTGCTCCGGTGATCTCCTCGGCCAACGGATAGGAGGTCGATGACGGGCGATGGACGGCGGGCCCGAAGATGCTGACGGCAAGGGTAGCGGAGGTCGGTGGAGCCGGCGAGAGGCGGCCGGAGCCGAAACAGAGGGGAGGGGGAAAAAATTGAACGGCGGCGCTCTGGGAGGCGAGGGCTCGGGCTCTAGTGGCATGGAGGAACGCGGTGAGGCCGGGTCTTTACAAAGGGGCGTCGGCGGTGGGTTTTTGGCAGGGTAACAGGAGGAAACCCGAAGGTTTCCATCCGACGGCGGTGAGATTCCAAAACGCGCGATCGCTTGCTATACGGGGTGAAAACGCGTGACAATCGTCGGAAGGGGATCGCCGGAGGGTGGGGGGTCGAGATATGGGTGCCAAACGGGCACAGGTGCCGGCCGGCGGCTGAAATTGGAAAGGGGGCGCCGGAATCGGAAAGAGGGGATCCCCTTCCGTCGGGGAAGAAGATGCTGACATGTGGGGGCCACATGTCAGTGGGTGCTGGCGGAACCAGGCGTGCTGACAGGTGGGCCAAGGCTGCCAGAGGGAGGAAGGCGAGAGCGGAAGGCTGACGGGTGGGCCGGCTGGGCGCGAGTGGCAGGAGAGAGAGGGAGGGCGCGCGCCGACAGGTGGGTCCCGCCTGTCGGTGGGCGCGGCCGGAATGGGCTGGGCCGAAAGGCCTTCGGAGGGGAAACCGGGGTTGCGGCCCAATAAGGTTTAAAATTCATTTCTCAATTAAAATAATTCTAGAATATCAATTATTTGATTAAGGCTTGAAGCACTGTTTCTAAAATTTTGTAAAAATTCTCAAAAATATTTCTTGGCCTCTAGTTTATCCCATAAAATTTTCAAGTCCAAATTTTGGATATTTATCTCTGTTTGGCTTTAATAGGGTTCTTTTAGTATTTTCTTAAATAACAATATTCAGAAATTCATTTAATATTATTTTTCCTTTATTTTATTCCCTTTTAATTTTGGGGCTGTTACAATCAAATTCAGAAATTCATTTAATATTATTTTTCCTTTATTTTATTCCCTTTTAATTTTGGGGCTGTTACAAATTCTCCTAAGCATCAAATTGTGTTCCAAAATTTTTTTTTCTGGAATTTTGGTACCAAGGAATTCAATGAGACATAATCAACATCACTTCATCTTAAACCTCTAAACACAAATTAATAAAATATATTACAACACAAATGTTGAGTGAATAAAATACATGATAAATCATTTATATTAAAAATGATATAGGGCATGAGTATGAAAGTAATAAGGGACTAACATAAAGCATCTAGGTCAAATTATCCACCTTAGGCAATAAAATCAGTAACAATTTCCCTTAATGACGGCACCTTCTTTTTGAACCCTTCAACTTCAGGATGGCCAATAATCAAGGATCAGAAGCTCCACACGATGAAAACACCTCTGGCAATCTGCCTCAGTGGGGTGCACCTGTACCTCAGCAGACCCCTGTCGTCTATCATCCCACACTTGCTGAGATGATGACAAAACAGAACCAACTGATCGCCACACTGCTTACCCAGATGCAACAACTACAAAAGCAGATGCAAGAGCAGCAGGCACAGTTGTTCCGTCTCCAACAACACCAACACGAGCTCTCCCTTCAACTAATCCACGGGGACTTCGCCAACTTTCAAAGATTGGTGAATGAAGCAATTATACCAGAAACCAGAGTGATCCCACCTCAAGCCCCAACCCCTGCCAAGCCACGAACCACCCTCGGAGGACCAAGCACAAACATCCCACCCCAAGCACCGCCAGCCAGAAAGATACCAGCGCAAGCTACCGGATACAATAGGGACAGGAACGGCAAGCCGATTGTGTGCTACAACTGCCGCCAAGGAGGCCACTACGCCAACAAGTGCCCCTACCCCAAGCGGGTGCCATCCTCCATTCCAAATCCAGTGGAACATACCCCAGATCACCACAAAGAAAAACCAGATACAACCGAAGACACCCTCAAGTTAATCACAACCAACCCAGTTCCGGAGATCGCTTTGCCTACTTCTGATGAAACTCCTCCTCCTAATCCGGAGCACCAGTAGAACTCCGTCCCTCAGTTTTCCCGAGGTTCGCTTCGAATCTCGAGGACGAGATTCTCTGTAAGGGGGATAGGATTGTAACAGCCCCAAAATTAAAAAGGAATAAAATAAAGGAAAAATAATATTAAATAAATTTCTGAATATTGTTATTAATGAAAATTCTAAAAGAGCCCTATTAAAGCCAAACAGAGACAAATATTCAAAATTTGGACTTGAAAATTTTATGGGATAAACTAGAGGCCAAGAAATATTTTTGAGGATTTTTACAAAATTTTATCAACAATGCTTCAAGCCTTAAACAAATAAACCAATTTCTGGAATTAAATTAATTAGAAAAAAGAATTTAAATTCTTATTGGGCCGAAACCCTGAATTCTCCTCCAAAGGCCTTTCGGCCCAGCCCAACGCAGCCTCTCTCGCTGACAGGCGGGGCCAGCCTGTCGGCGCCGATCCCCGCCTCTCTCCTCTCCCGCGCCTCGGTCGGCCCCACCTGGCAGCCACCGCGCGCGTGTGCTCCTCCCACTGCCAACCCTGGCCCACCTGCCGGCCTCTTCCCTTCCGCTCGCAGCCGCTGACATGGTGGGGGCCACCTGTCAGCTTCGTCTTCAACAATGGAAGGGGATCTCCCCTTCCATTTCCGTCGGACCCCTCCCCGATCTCGCCGCCGGCCGCTCGGATCCACCAAATTGAGCTCGGGATCCCCTTCCCCTCTCGCCGGAGATCTCATTCCCCCTAGGATCAACGCGTTTTCTCCGTTTTTGGCAAGGATCCGAGAGATTGGAAAGCTCACCGGAGCAACCTTGGAATCCCATCGGATCCCCTCCGATCTCTTGCCATTCCTCGCCGCCGGTGACCCCTATAAAAGCCCTCGCCCTCACCGCTCTTCGCCCACGCCACCAGAGCCCCAATCCACGCAAACCCGAGGGCCGCAGCCTCTTTTCTTCGGTTTTCCCCTGATTCCACTTCGGTCGACGATCACCGGCGCTCCGGGCCACCGTCGCCCTCGCCGTCACCTCCGCCGGGACCGTCGACGCGCCCTCTGCCTCGGCATCGCCTCCGCCGGGTCGGATCACCGCCGGATCTCGCTGCCGCCATTGATCCCGAAGGACTCCGCCGCCCTCTCCTCGATGCTGGCCACCGCCACGACTCCATCGTCATCGCCACCGGTATGCCGGGAACCTCCTTGAGCCCCTATTTCCATTTTTGGCCTTGGCCGCATCTTGGGACGTCGCTGTCGCCGGGGATCCACCGCCGTTGCTTCGCCGGAGCCGGAGAAGAAGGGTATCCAGCCCCCTTCTGAGCGTGCCGTGCCGGATGGGACGACAGCCGTCCGATCAGATCTGGACGCTTGGCATTAATTCGTTTCGGCGGATTAATCTGGGACGTCCAAATCCGACGAAGGGGTATCCGTGAATCCTAGCCGTCGGATTTCACTTAAATCCTCGCGCGCACTGTGGCCGTTGGATCTTGATCCAACCGCTGCCACGTGCCCAGCTCACGCGCGCAGTCGTTGGTTCACGGTGAAACCAGTTCACCGTGGACCAGAGACTGATTCCTGTTTAAAATAAATTCCAGAAAATTAGTTTAAACTTTAAAAATTCATATCTTGCTCAATTTAACTCCAAAATTCACCATTTTGATTCTGGAAAATTTGTCTTTTCATCCTCTACACTTTTAGGCAATAAAAACAATATGTTTATTTGGCACATAATAATCTTATTAAATAATAAAGAAAAATCCCCTTTAGGAATTAATTAATATTTCAATGAAATAATTCAGATAAAAATTTATAAAATAATACCAGAAGATACAATGGCTCTATTTCACTGTTATTAACACAATAAAAATGGAAGGACCATGTTGTCCATGGCATTTTGTTAATTAACCTTCCTAAGACCCCTCTAGGGTTTAATTAATATTCCATTTAAATAATACAGAAAAACTCTTAGAAATTTATATAATAACTTTAGATGATATATTGAATCCAGTACACTGTTTATAAGTCAATAAAAATATAATAAGTCATTTTGCCCATTTTAGATTCTTAAATAAACATTTCCAAGACCCTTAAAAATGAATGATTAATTCATATAATGGAAATACAACACTTTACAAAAATATCATGAAAATGACATAATAAATTCAAAGGACTTAATGACTTGATTCTACTGTTTTAATGCAATAAAAATAACATGTTCACTTTGCCCACTTTAATCTATTAATTAATATTGCAAAAGGCCTTGTAGGGTAATTAAGTAATTCAGATAATAGAAGTTAAACACTTTATAACACATGTCATGACAACTTATATAATAACTTCAGAAAACCTAAACAACTTGAGTTCACTAATTTTAATACAATAAAAATAGAATATTCATTTTGCCCACTTTGTTCTATTACATCACATTACAAAAACCCTTTTAGGATTTAATTAATTCATGTGGTAAAGATCCATACTTTAGGAAATTATCTTAAAGCTATATAACCAACCTCAGAAGACTTAATAATTTAAATTCACTATTGTTGATACCACAAAAACATCAAAGCTAATTTATACCTTTTTTGTGTTCACCTCTAAAAAGGGGAAATACAAACCCCTAGGAAAATATAAATTACCTCAAGTCATAAATTCAGAAATCTCATTAAGAATCAACCTTAAATATTTAAGTAACAATTCCCTAGAATTTAAGACTATCTCCCTTACGTAAATCCAACGACAACTTGTATGCTTGTATGCTTGATTTTGGATTGTTTATTGAATGTTGTGTTTACTTTTCCGTATCAAGAAGACTACAACGTCGTCGAAGATCCCGAGTCTTACCCCGAGGTTCCACCTTCACCATTCACGGATCAAGGCAAGTCATCGACCACCTCTGTGGAAACAGTTGATCATAATTGAGCCCATGTTTTAATAAGTTATCGCTATAACCCATAGATTAATATTGCATTAGTCTAACAATCAAGCCTTACACTTATATTTATTAGATCCCCGTCCTTGTGTGCAAGCCCAAGCCATGCTTATTGAGCCTTAACTCCTTGTCACTCTACAAATATGATATTAGCTAGTGCCCAATGTACTGGCACAACTGCTATAGGATAAAAATAATGAGTCGTAGATAGATGGATTCTGGTATATGAAATACCCCGTTATTCTTGTCTCTGGACTCTGTTGGAGTTAGGTATGTTATAAGTATGGTTGAATGGATGAGTTATTCATGGCATGTAAGGACTGTTGTGCGAGGAGGTAAAACGTACTCCTCGAGTTAGATAGGTGGATTCTGTATATGAATTTCCCTGTTATTCTCGTCTCTGGACTCTGTGGAGATGGCTAGGTTATAAGTATGGTGGGTTCCGGGTGCAAGCTCGGAAACTAGTTGGTCGCACCCGGGGCACTATAAGGACCGGTCTGCGGGATCTGTTGCAAAGAACTTCCGTACCAACCACAAGTCTAATGGGTAAGTCCTAACTGGAAGTGTGGAACACTCCGTCTCTCGGCACCATAGTGGAGGGGGCAAGGGGCTAGCCTGCGGGCGACTTGTACCAAAGGAGGCTCAAGGGGGGGTATGGTGGGGCACCGACGCGTCGGGACACCATATGAAACCTATAAGAGGGTGCTATTGAGTCGGGAAGGACCATATGGAAGGTTTTGGCACGAGTTCCCGTGAAATGGGTCATCTCGTTACACTTCGGTGTAAGTGATGAGTGCGTGCCTTGTGGGTACAGTGGTACATCTCTGATCAGAGTAAATTCAATCTTTTCGAAAAGTCGAGCCCACGATCAAGGGCGGGTTGTGTGACTACTCGCAGTTAGTTTACAATTGTTTGAATGGATGAGTTATTCATGGCATGTAAGGACTGTTGTGCGAGGAGGTAAAACGTACTCCTCGAGTTAGAAGATGAAGATGCATTCACATGTTTACTTTTCCGTACTAATAAATTGCTCACATTTAATGCTTTACAAATATGCTGCTTCCGCAAAACTAGCCACTATCTCCCTTGTTATTACCTTGCATTATATTTGCATTCGGTGGATTGCTGAGTACATCAGTACTCACCCCGTTGACTTACAACATCAGAGCCCGTCTGCTACGAGGAAGATGAAGGTCTGGAGTAGCGACCCAGTCAAGGCGAGACTGGAAGGAGGCGTTCATCTAGGACCCTTTGATTTATTAGTTTCTCTTCATCTTTATTCACTTTTGTATTAATACGGTCTACGAACCGTGAATGATTGCTCGTATTTGTACGTGGTCGCATGATGAACGTCTTGTTTTATTGATTTTCTATAGAATTTCAATAAAATCCTGATTTATTAAATCGGGGCGCGACACCGGGTGCGACCAACCAGTTTCCGAGCTTGCACCCGGAACCCACCATACTTATAACTTAGCCAACTCCAACAGAGTCCAGAGACGAGAATAACGGGGAATTTCATATATCAGAATCCAGCTATCTACGACTCATTCTTTATATCCTATAGCGGTTGTCCCGGTACATTAGGCACTAGCTAATATAATAATTGTAGAGTGACAAGGAGTTAAGGCTCAATAAGCATGGCTTGGGTTTGCACACAAGGACGGGGATCTAATAATTATAAGTGTAAGGCTTGATATTTGACTAATGCAATATTAACCTATGAGTTATAGCGATAGTTTATTAAAACATGGGCTCAAATATGATCAACTATTTCCACAGAAGGGTCGATGACTTGCCTTGATCCGTGAATGGTGAAGGTGGAACCTCGGGGTAAGACTCGGGATCTTCGACGACGTTGTAGTCTTCTCGATACGGAAAAGTAAACACAACATTCAATAAACAATCCAAAATCAAGCATATAAGCATACAAGTTGTTGTTGGATTTAAGTAAGGGAGATAGAGTCTTAAATCCTAGGGAATTGTCACTTAAATATCTAAGATTGATTTCTAATGAGATTTCTGAATCTTAAGACTTGATGTAATTATTTTTCCTAGGGGTTTTTATTTCCCCTTTTTAGAGATGAAGCAAAAAGGTATACAATTAACCTTAATGTTTTATTGTAGTAAAAAAGAGTGAAATTAAGTTATTTATGTCTTTTGAAGTTATTGTATAAGTTTTTAGGATATTTTCATAAAGTGTTGACTTTTCATTAAATGAATTAATTAAATGTCCTAAAAGGGCTTTTGCAATATTATTTAATAGAATAAAGTGAGCAAAATGAATATTCTATTTTTATTGTATTACAAACAGTGAAAAGGGAGTCAATATATCATCTGAAATTAATATATAATTTTTTTAAGGGTTTTTCTGAATTACTTAAATGAAATAATAATTAAATCCTAAAAGGGGGCTTTTCTTTATTTAATAAGATTATTATGTGCCAAATAAACATATTGTTTTTATTGCATAAAAGTGTAGATAATAAAAAGATAGATTTTACAAAATTTGAATGGTCGAATTTGGAGCTAAATTGAAGGAGATATGAATTTTTGGAGAGAGTATATAAATGAAGTTTTTAACCAATTTCTTATATGATGTTTGTATTTATTGTAATAGTTATAAAAATATTAAAAATTCAAATAAAAAGCCTAGTGTATATTTTTAGCTTGAAGAATTTAATAAAAATTTCCAAACCCAAAATTTGAATTCTTTTTGAGATTCTTAATTCCTCGTTGTTTTAAACCATTTTATTATTCATACACGGTCCATATAATTTAAATTTTATTTTCTGCAATTTAAAATAAAATTTATAAAATCTTATAAAAATTTATTTTGTCTTGAGAAACTTAACATAAATTACTCATCTCAAATCCTGAGTTATATATCATGATTTGTATTTATTTTTCTCTTCTTAATTCAATATATAAAAATAGTTTTTTTAAAAAAAGGATTTTTAACGAAATTTAAATACATAGTTGAAATGAGATTTTGACCTAATAAATCGAGATAAATATTATTAATTTGATGATAAAGGATCAAGTAAAAATAACGAATAAATTAGATTAAATAGATTATCAAGGATTAAGGGACGATACGAGAATAACCCATTATATATTATAATCAAAGCGAGATCATCCGGTTTTGATAATGATATTTTAGGATCAATATTAATTAATAGTTGAAACGTATCGATGAACAAGATGACATAGTGGAATAGAAACAATTATGATGCGATAATTAGACATGGAATAATTTAATTGATAGGAGCAAGTGAATCAAAAGAAAATGTGTTCTCACCGGGAGGGAACAAAAGATGATGATGCGGAGTATCGGATTGGCGCTATACAACGGATGGCGCACGGGGCGCAGGACGACATGACTGCGCAGCCGACGTGGATGGTTTTGGAGATGGTGGCATAGGGAGGAGGAGAGGGTGGTGTGGGGAGAATGAGAGGGTGGCATGGTTTTTATAGGGGAAGAAGGGCTATGGGAAAAATGGAAAGAGGAGTGAGAAATGGAAAGAGGAGGGAGAAATAGAAAGAGAGATAAATGGAAAGAGAAAATAAGGAAAATAGAGGGAGAAGATGGAAGGAGGAAAAAAGGAAGGGGAATGGAGAAATGGAAGGAGGAGGGAAAAATAGAAAGGGAGAGAAATGGAAAGAGAAAGGAAGGAAAATAGAGTGAGAAGAAGGAAAGTGGAAAAAAGGAAGAGGAATGGAGAAATGGAAGGAGGGAGTGGAGGTGGCTGTGCGTGCAGCCAAGGGAGGTGCGCAGGAAGAAAAGAAAGCAAGGAGAGAGAAGGAAAGGAAAAAGAAGGAAAGAGAAAAAGGAAAAAGGAAAGAAAATAAAGGAAAGGAGGAAAAAAATAGGAAAATATTTTTCTGAAAATTCAAAATTGAAATTTTAAGAAAAAGTTAAAAGTTTTTGGAAAGTTTGAAATTTAAAATAAATTTAGAAATCTTGGATTTTAAAGAAATAACGCGTGAATATTTTAACGAATAAACGGCGGTTTGAAAAATCAATTAATTTTGTATTCGCGTCGAAATTAGAAATTCCGAACATGAACACCAAAACAAGGTTTTTAATTCATTTTTGGGAATATAAAAATAATTTTTAAAGTGATTTTTAATGGTATTTAAACACGCAGTTAAAATGGGATTTTAATTTCGCGACCGAAAATAGAACGTTGATTCCTCGGGATTTTTGATTGGGAAAAGATATAGATAGTCAGAAATTATGATTCAAATTATATTGGAAAGAGAGTGATTTAATTACTTTTTTATTAAAGTTATCATTGAAATATTATGAATACTATTCTAGTTACAAAAATTTTTAATAAAAACCTAAGTATATTTGAGGTGGGGGAAATTTACTTGAAATTTCTCTAGCCGAATTTTATTTGGTTTTATATTATTTTTAATTGAAATGATTTATCATATATTTTATTCACACAAAAATTCCTTTGCGTCAAAAATTCCGAAAAAATTTTGGGACGCAATTTAAGGCTAGGAGATTTTTGGGAAAAAATACAGTAGCTGTGATTTATTTTTAAATGAAAATTTAAGCTTGTATTTTATATTTCTTATTTATCGATTTATACTGAATCCTTTTCTTGAAATTTATTTATTAATTACTTTATTTTATTTTTAACGCCTGATAAAATCCAGGGCGTTACATATAACCTATGTGTTTTAGCGATAGTTTAATCAAACATGAGTTCAATATGCTCAAAAGATTGGTTCGGTGACTTGCCTTGTTCAGCAAAGGGAGAGGGAGGGACTTCGGGGAAGTATTCCGGCTCCTCGACGGCGTCGTAGTCTTTTTAATATAATAAAGTAAAATAAAATGAATACAACATTTAACCAAACAATATAACATCACATAATAATCACATAGGGTTAAGTTGGTTTGATTAAAAAATAAATCAAGTTGTTAGGGTTCTGAAATTCAGTTTATAGATAATTTTAAAAGAAATTAAAATGAAGTGTTGTCCTTTGAAAAAGGGTTTTAAAAGTGGTTATTCTCATTTTTAAGTCCTCTAATAAATTTAAAATGAAAGTCCCATAGAAAACTTAGGGGTTTGTTCATATCAACAGGAAATAAATAAACACAAACCTTACTGGATTTTAAATAATTTAAATTTACATTTTCAACCTAAGGGTATTTGAATGTTCATTAAAATAAGCATGAAATGTCTAAAGTAAACCTACTGTTTTTATTGCATAAACATGTAGAGAATAATATTATGAATTTTCTGAAATTGGAATGGCAATTTTTAGAGTTCAAATGCGCCAGATATGAATTTTACAAGTTTAAAAGCATTTCTGAAATTCATTTTCAATTTTTAAACCCCTCGGGTCCATGGTGAGCCAGGCCCACGGTGAACCCGCGCACTGTGCGCGTGCACCGGGTCGATCTGGATCGTTGGATCTAGATCCAACGCCCGCAGGCGAGGCGGGGCGCTTAAGTTATAATGGACGGCCAGGATTAAAACGTGCGAAAGGGTACTACGTGGACGCACGAGATCGATCGCGGGTTTTAAATGGAAATGGACGCGCGAGATTAAAATGTAATGCTTTGACCAAATCCGATGGTGCGGATTAGATCGCGTACGTGGGCTCACACGCGTCGTCCGATCGTGATCGCACGGTCGAGATCAGATCCGACACGGCACGGGTACTCGACCCGTGCCGGTCGTCTTCTCCGGCGACGGCGAGTGGGCCAGGGGCCACGGCGAGCGACTAGGGTCCTATCTAAGCCTAGAAATGGAAAGAGGGCACTACGGCAGTCACAACGGTACCTTAGGCGAGGCGAGGGGTCGACAGGAAGCGGTCGGCGGCGAGGGTAGACGACGAAGCTGTTCGGGCTCCTCGTCGGCGATGGTGTTCCGGCGGGGTTCGACGTTGGCGGAGGGGTGGCCGAGGTCGGGGACGTCCTTGTGGTCGCAGCGGTGCGGTCGGCGAGGACGGAGAAGGACTCCGGTGACGGCGAGCGACGGCTGAAGAGGTGACGGCGGTGGTGCGCTAAAACTTGGAGTGAGGGCGTTCTGTGCGTTCTCGCAATGTGTAGGCGTGGGGGTGAAATGCGGGTGGTCGGGGGGTTTAAATAGAGTCGCCGGCGGGGACAGAGGGGGCGCAATTGACGGTGGCCTAGGGTTAACGCGTTTAAACGCCGGCGAGGTTCGGGTGGCATGCAGATTCATCGAACCTGGACGCAATCGGGCTGGGTTTAATGGGGGAAACGGTCACCGGAGCGCGGGGGTTTGAATGCCGGGCTCAATTTGAGGGAAGGGGGTCGGGGGCAACGGATCCGAGGCGCATTATTGCGTCGGCCGGTGAGGGGGGGGATTTGGCGGCGGATCTCGCGGAGACGAAGGATCTGACAGGCGGGGTCCACTGGCCAGTGAGCGCGAGCGAGCGGGGTGGCGACATACGGGTGGGGCTGGGCTCGAGCGCGAGAGGGAAACGGTTGGCGCCGACAAGTGGGGTCGGGGTGTCGGGTGCGCGCGTGATACTAGAGGGGGTCACTGACGGGTGGGCTTGTAACACCCCAGAAATTAAAAAGGAATTAAAATAAAGGGAATTATTATCAAATTCATTTATTGAAATTATAATTAAAGAAAAATCCTAAAAGAACCCTAATAAAGCCAAACAGGAAGGAATATTCAAAATTTGGATTTGAAAATTTTATGAGATAAACTAGAGGCCAAAATATAATTTTAGGAATTTTTACAAATTTTTACCAACAGTGATTCAACCCTTAATCAAATATATGAATTACTGGATTTATTTTAAATCAGAAAAGAATTAAAAATCAAAATGGGCCTTAACCTTGAAATAGCCTTCAGCCCAGCCCAGTCCAACCTTGAGTCACTGACGAGTGGGACCCAGGTGTCGGCACCGCTCCCCTCCTCTCTCTCCCGCCCGCGCCCGCCTCGGCCCCACATGGCAGCCACCCGCACCCGTTTCTGTTTCTCTGACCGATGGGACCCGCCTGTCGGTCCTTCCTTTTTCGTTCGCCCGCCGACAGGTGGGGTCCACCTGTCGGATGTTTCTTCTCCGACGAAAGGGGATCCCCCCTTCCATGCCGGTGACCCCCTTTTCCAAATTTCGCCGCCGGCCGCCCGATCTCATCGATCCGGTCCTGGATTCCATTTCCCCGAACACCGGCGATCACCTTCCCCCTAATCCCCACACGCCTTCGGCTTAGATAGCAAGCATGCGCGCACATGGAATGCTCGCCGGCGCAATTTTGGAATCCCCTCGGATCTCCATGGTTCCCTTTCGTTTAAACGACGGCGAAGCCCCCTGTTTATACCCCTCCGGCCACCCACATCGCCCACACCACGATAGCCTGAACCAGAGCGAGAACAGAGCGCCCCGCCCCCATTTCGGGTTTTCTCTTTGTTTCGACTCCGGCGAGCCCTCGCCGGCGATCCAAGCCACCGCCGCCCTCGCTGTCGCCACCTACGTGACCGCAGAGACACGCCCGTCCTCGGTCACGCCTCCGTTGGTCGAAAGGACCGCCGGATCGCCTCGCCACCGACGAACCCGAGGAACTCCATCGCCCCTCTTCGACGCCGGTCACCGTCAGCTCACCGCCACCGCCACCGCCGGTACGACCGAATTCCCCT
This sequence comes from Zizania palustris, assembly GCA_019279435.1. Classification (NCBI taxonomy): domain Eukaryota; kingdom Viridiplantae; phylum Streptophyta; class Magnoliopsida; order Poales; family Poaceae; genus Zizania; species Zizania palustris. Next base: position 44,455,189 of record JAAALK010000287.1, read on the forward strand.
GGCCTCACTAGTCCCGTTTTAGCCCTTAGCTTGGTCGATTACCCCTCGCCGTCGCCGGAATTCGTCGCCGTTGCTCCGCCGGAGTCGGGAACGAAGGGGTACTCACCTCTTCGCCACGTGTCGTGCCGGACAAGGCCTCGGCCGCACGATCCACAGCACACGGCAACGATTAGAACCCGAGATCGAGGGCCCGGATTGCTTTGACCAATGTTGACCGGTATCGGGCAATTTGAGCCCTCCAATCTCAATTAAGCGCCCCGCTCCGCTAGCGATCGTTGGATCTAGATCCGACGGTCCAGATCTGGCCGGTCCAGATCTGGCCGGTCCAGCGCACAGTGCGCGGGTCCATGGTGGACCTGGCTCACCGTGGACCAGAGACTAATTTCTGCTTTTAAATAAAATTCAGAAAATAGTTTAAACTTCAAAAATTCATAACTTGCTCATTTTAACTCCAAATTTCACCATTCAAATTTTGTTAAATTCAGTAAATTATTCTCTACACTTCAATGCCATAAAAACAGTATGTTATCTTAGCACAAAATAAACTTATGGATTAAATAAATAAAAACCCCTTAGGGTTAAAATTAGAAATACAGAAAATAAATTAGGAAAAATACTAAAAAGTTAAGTTTTACTGTTTTATACCAAACTTTAGAATATTAAAATATTACTTCACATAAAAACACCCACAAATGTGTATGTTTATTATTTGGTGGATTTTTATCTGTTTATTGAATGTATTGTTTACTTTTCCGTATCGAGAAGACTACGAGTTCGTCGAGGAGCAGGAGTTCTACCCCGGGGTTCCTCCATCCCCATTTGCTGATCAAGGCAAGTCATCGACCACCTCTGTGGAAACAGTTGATCATATTGAGCCCAGGTTTTAATAAATTATCGCTATAACTCATAGGTTAATATTGCATTAGTCAAAGATCAAGCCCTACACTTATATTTATTAGATCCTCGTCCTTGTGTGCAAACCCAAGCCATGCTTATTGAGCCTTAACTCCTTGTCACTCTACAAATATTATATTAGCTAGTGCCCAATGTACCGGCACAACCGCTATAGGATATAAAGAATGAGTCGTAGATAGCTGGATTCTGATATATGAAAATCCCCGTTATTCTCGTCTCTGGACTCTGTTGGAGTTGGCTAAGTTATTAGTATGGTGGGTTCCGGGTGCAAGCTCGGAAACTGGTTGGTCGCACCCGGGGCACTATAAGGACCGGTCTGCGGGATCTGTTGCAAAACACTTCCGTACCAACCACAAGTCTAATGGGTAAGTTCTAACTGGAAGTGTGGAACACTCTGGCTCTATGCACCATAGTGGAGGGGTACAAGGGGCAAGCCTGCGGGCGACTTGTACCAAAGAAGGCTCAAGGGGGGGTATGGTGAGCACTCGACACGTCGAGACACGATACGAAACCCATAAGAGGGTGTTGTGGAGTCAGAGGGAACCATATGGAAGGTTTTGGCACGAGTTCCCGTGAAATGGGTCATCTCGTTACACCTTGGTGTAAGTGATGAGTGCGTGCCTTGTGGGTATAGTGGTACATCTCTGATCAGAGTAAAATCAATCTTTTCGAAAAGCCGAGCCCACGGTCAGGGGCGGGTTGTGTGACTACTCGCAGTTAGTTCACAATTGTTTGAATGGTTGAGTTATTCATGGCATGTAAGGACTGTTGAGCGAGGTGGGGCTGACTGTACCCCTCGAGTTAGAAGATGATGATGCATACACATGTTTATGTTTCAGTACTAATAAATTGTTCACATTAAATGCTTTACAAATTACTCGCTTCCGCAAAATTAGCCACTATCTCCCTTGTTATTACCTTGCATAATACTTGCATTCGGTGGCTTGCTGAGTACATCTGTACTCACCCCGTTGACTTACACCATCAGAGCCCGTCTACTACGAGGAGGATGAAGGTCTGGAGTAGCGACCCAGTCAAGGCGAGACTGGAAGGAGGCGTTCATCTAGGACCCTTATTTTATTAGTTTCTCTTCACCTTTATTCACTTTTGTATTAATGCGGTCTACGAACCGTGAATGATTGCCCGTATTGTACGTGGTCGCATGATGAACGTCTTGTTTTATTGATTTTCTATGGAATTTCAATAAAGTCCTGATTTATTAAATCGGGGCGAGACAGGGCTCCACTGGTCAAAAGGCGCGCGCGGGTGGGAGTGGGCTGGGCCGGCCGGGAGAGAGAGAAGGGAGGGGAGGGGGCCCATTACTGTTTCTAAGCATTTCTGATTAAAAATAATTCCAGAAAATAGATTAAAATCTTAGGGCTACTTCCAAGGTTGGTAAAAATTTATAAAAATTCTCAAAAATATATTTTGGTCTTAGGATCATATACAAAAAGTTTCATCTCCTAGTTTGGCCATCTACTCTATGTTGTAGTTCAAAAGGGTATAAAAGAGAATTAAAAGTATTTTCAGAAATATAAATTCGAAGAAATTGAATTTAATGACATTTTTATTGTTTTGGAAATTTGGGGTGTTACAAACATATCCCCCTTACAAGAATCTCGTCCTCGAGATTGGAACGCTACTCGAATAACTCGGGATATTGGGCTTTTAGTTCGTCTTCCTTTTCCCAAGTAGCTTCTTCGGTGGGGTGGTTGTCCCACTGAACCTTGCAGAAACGAACTACGCGACTTCTGGTTACCCTTTCCTTGGTTTCCAAGATCTTGATGTGTTTCTCTATGTAGGTCAAGTCTTCTTGGACATTGAACTGCTGGAGGTCGGCTTGCTCGGTGGGTACACGGAGGCACTTCTTCAGCTGCGAGACATGGAACACATCATGAACTCCTGCCAAGGATGGAGGCAGTTCGAGTTGATATGCCACTTCTCCTTGCCGTCGGAGGATCTGGAAAGGTCCGACGTAGCGGGGTGCTAGTTTGCCTTTCATGTTGAACCTTTGAGTGCCACGGAGGGGAGTGACTCGGAGATAGACATAATCGCCCTCCTCAAAGGCTAGGTCTCTTCGACGGTTGTCGGCATAGCTCTTTTGACGGGATTGGGCTGCCTTCAATCGGTCTCTTATGATCTTAACCTTCTCTTCAGCTTCTCTTAATAAATCAGTCCCAAACAGTTGCGACTCTCCGGTTTGATCCCAGAGCAACGGCGTTCTGCACTTACGTCCATAGAGTGCTTCGAACGGGGACATTTGCAGGCTGGCTTGATAGCTGTTGTTGGAGGAGAACTCTGCATACGGTAAGTTCTTGTCCCACATTCTGCCAAAGTCTAGAGCACAAGCTCTAAGCATATCCTCCAATATCTGGTTGACCCTTTCGGTTTGACCGTCGGTTTGTGGATGATAGGCGGTGCTAAAGTTCAGCCGGGTGCCGAGTTCCTCTTGAAGGTTCTTCCAAAACTTGGAGGTAAACTGACTCCCACGGTCAAATACAATCTTTTAGGAACTCCGTGAAGGCACACGATCCGGGTCATATACAATTCAGCCAACTTGGCGACGGTGTAAGTTGTCTTGACCAGAACGAAGTGAGCTACCTTGGTGAGTCGGTCGACGATCACCCAGATAGAATCATGACCAGCTTGGGTCCTGGGCTGTCCCGTGATGAAGTCCATTCCTATCTCTTCCCACTTCCATTCAGGGACCTTGAGAGGTTGAAGAAGTCCGGCAGGTCTCTGATGCTCTGCCTTGACTCGCCGGCATGTGTCGCACTTGGCCACATACTCAGCTATTTCCCTCTTCATGCTGACCCACCAATATTTTTCCTTCAGGTCTTGGTACATCTTTGTACTCCCGGGATGGATGGAGTATAGAGTATCATGGGCTTCTTGAAGGATGAGGGTCTTCAATTCAGGTAGGTTGGGTACGCATATCCGGTTTCCGAACCAGATGGTACCATGCTCGTCCTCGGAAAATCCGGGGGCTTTACCCTTTCTCATGTTCTGCTGGATCTCCAGGATGTCCGGGTCTTCCTTCTGCTTTTCTCGGATCTGGTCTATTAAGACAGGCCGAGACTCCAAGGCAGCGAGGTACGCTCGAGTGGTGATCCCTAGGTTTTGTCTTTCCATCTCCTTGTAAAGTAAAGGAGCTTGGTCCTGAACCATGATGGCATTGCAGTACCCTTTTTGACTAAGGGCGTCTGCCACCACATTGGCCTTGCTTGGATGATAATGGATGCCCAAGTCATAATCCTTGATCAGTTCCAACCATCTCCTTTGCCTGAGATTCAGATCTGGTTGGGTGAATATGTACTTGAGGCTCTTGTGGTCGGTGAAGACCTCACATCGATTCCCCACAAGGTAATGTCTCCATATCTTCAAGGCATGAACCACGGGCTGCTAGTTCCAGGTCGTGGGTGGGGTAGTTCAGCTCATGCGGTCTCAATTGCCGGGAGGCGTAGGATATCACCTTATCTTCTTGCATTAAGACGCATCCCAACCCTTGACGAGAGGCATCACAGTAAACGTGGAAGTCTTTCCAGATGTCTGGCAGCGTCAGAATAGGAGCTGATACCAACTTCTTCTTGAGGGTCTGGAAGCTTTCTTCGCAGTCGGGGGTCCATTCAAACTTCACTTCCTTTTGCAATAGTCTGGTCATAGGCTTGGCGATCTTGGAAAAATTCTCGATGAACCGGCGGTAGTATCCGGCCAATCCGAGAAAACTCCGGATCTCGGTCACGGTCGTGGGCTGCAGCCAGTTGGTTACCGCTTCAACGGTGGTTGGGTCCACTGCTATTCCTCCGGCAGATATAACATGGCCGAGGAACTTCACCTCAGATGACCAAAATTCGCATTTGCTGTATTTGGCGTACAGTTGCTGCTCCCTTAGCTTTCCGAGGGTCAGTCGGAGGTGAGTCTCGTGTTCTTCCTTGGTCTTGGAGTAAACGAGGATATCGTCGATGAATACCACGATGAACTTGTCCAGGAACTCCATGAATACATTGTTCATCATGTTCATGAAAAAGGTCGGGGCATTCGTGAGTACGAACGACATCACGGTGTACTCGTAGAGTCCATAGCGGGAGGTGAAGGCAGTCTTGGGTATGTCTTCTTCCCTAATCCTTAATTGGTGATAACCTGACCTGAGGTCAATCTTGGAAAACACCGAGGATCCTTTCAGTTGATCGAACAGGTCGTCGATCCGAGGCAATGGGTACTTGTTCTTGATGGTTACGTCGTTCAAGGCTCTATAGTCCACTCACATCCTCTTGGTCTTGTCCTTCTTCATGGCAAATATAACCGGTGCACCCCAGGGTGAGGTACTCAGTCGAATATACCCTTTTTGCTCTAGGTCTTCGATGTTGCTCTTGACTTCAGCTAGTTCATTAGCGGCCATCCGGTACGGGCGCTTGGAGATTGGAGTGGTCCCGGGGACAAGTTCGATTCTGAATTCGATGTCCCGCTTGGGAGGCATTCCGGGTAGGTCTTCAGGGAAGACATCCGCAAACTCCTTGACTATAGGTACCTCTTCAAGAGCTATCGAGCGAAGGTATGCTCCGAGTGGTTTGCGACTGGTCATCCGAAAGGTGACGGCTGCGCCTTCAGGGTTGGTTACCATGACGGACTTGCTGGCACAGTCGATCACTCCCTTGTGCTTCATCAGCCAATCCATCCCTAGTATAAGCTCGGCCCGAAATAATACTCCTTGGATCTCAATCTGAACCTTAGGGCTGTATAAGTGGGCTAAGGTCCTATTGCCAGGAGTGGCAATAACCATGGGGGTGGGTAGAGGGAGCACGTCCAATTCGTTTGTTTTCACAAAATCTTCCGAGACGAAGGAGTGGGTTGCTCTAGAGTCAAATAATATTACGGCTGGTACGGAATTCACAGTAAACGTACCGAGCACGACTTCAGGAGCCTCCTGAGCTTCCTCCGCGCTGATGTGGTTGACGCGGACGCGAACTGCCTGGTTGGGTGCCGCGCCTTGAGTCTGCTTGGGGTGGGGACACTGGTGTGCGTAGTGCCCTTCCTTGCGGCAGTTGAAGCAGACAACCGGTCTCCCTTGGCGATCCTTCAAGATCAGGGCCTTGGTGGCTGGTGTCGGCTGAGCGGACAGGAGCTGGTGGAGCGGGGCGAGGATGCCCGGCGTTGGATCCACCGGTGGCGTGAGGCGGCTTGTAGGCGGGTCCGTGGATGGTAAGCGGGCGCTGGTGGCGGAGGGACGAAGCGGGGTCCTCTGTGAGTTCGCCTGTTGATGCTTGAAGGCGATCATCTTCCTCTTCTTGAGGTCCAGCCTGTTTTGCTCAGTCTCTTGGATGAGCGCTTTGTTGACTAGCCATTGGAAGTCGGCGTAGTCGGTGGCGACGAGCTGGATGGACAGCTCATCCTTGAGTCCCCGGAGGAACTTGGCTTGGCGAAGGGCGTCGGTGCGCACTTCCTCCGGTGCGTAGTGGGCGAGGCGATTGAACTCATGGAGGTACTCCATGACGGTCCGGTTGCCTTGCTGCAGGTCGCGGAACTCCTACTGTTTCACCGCGATGACACCGGCGGGGACGTGGGCAGCACGAAAGGCGATGGTGAACTCCGCCCAAGTCACCACGTGGTCCTCTGGTTGGGACTCATGATAGTTGTCCCACCATTCAGCGGCGGTACCCTGGAGCTGGTGAGTGGCGAAGGCCACTCGCTCTCAGTCGGTGCAGGGGAGGAGGTCGAGCTTCTTTCCGATGGTACGAAGCCAATCTCCGGCCTCCATCGGGTTGGTGGTGCTCGAGAAAATGGGCGGGCGCACGCGCAGAAACTCGGAGAGTTGCGGAGCGGGCGCGGGTGCTGGTGCGCGAGGGGCAGGTTCCCCGTTCTGCAGACGGTCCAACTGAGCCTGTTGGTTCTGCATTTGGGTGAGGAGGGCGGTGATCAGTTGGTTCTGATTCGCCATCATCTCCGCCAAGGTGGGGTGGTTGGCGGAGGGCGACCCAGACTGACGTGGGCCCGTTGCACCCCAGTTGGGTACAACACCCTCGGGCGCATCACGGCTTCCTCCTGCTCCGTTGTTGGAGCCGGTGTTCTGGTGGTCGGCCATCTTCTGAATTCATAAGGTTATAAGGCAAAAAGTTGACAACACAATTAACAAGAATAGTTTATGCATATAAATTAAGTGGTAAAAATGTTCATTACAATCAAGTTCTTATTCTACCCACAACACACTCGTCGTGGGTAGCACCACATACAAAATCATGCTTTTTATTTAAATAGCGACTCCTAACGCCTACTCGCCACCGGAGGCGGTCTCCGTGCTCTCGGAACCACGAGTACACGGCTCCAGAGGGATTGTGGGTTCGAGAAAATTCTCGATGATGGAGTCGGAGACGAGGCCAGGGTGTGGTGTAGGGGCGCTGGTGGAGGCTCTAGCGGGGGAGGGTCGTGGCGGGATCCTCTTGGGGCGAGGGAGGGGCTCACGGATGGGCTTCTTCTTCCTTGGAAGAAGAGGAACCATCTCCGCAATATCCTTCTGCAGCTGCATGATCTTGCGCTGCAACTCATTGTTCTGTTGGATCAAGTTCTTCGTCTCTTCACGAAGGAACTCAACCGCCTCATGGTGCTCGTCGGTGTCGAGCACCGCCTCGGTATGGAGATCGTCCATAGCCTGTAGAAGACGCGACTGCCGGGCCATGACTGGATTGTAACACCCCAGAAATTAAAAAGGAATAAAATAAAAGAAAAATATTATTTAAATCCTTTCTGGATTTATTATTAAAGGAAAAATCACAAAAGAACCCAAATCAAACCAAACAGGGAGAAATACTCAAAAACTGGACTTGAAAATTTTATGAGATGAACTAGAGGCCAAGATATAATTTTAGGAATTTTTACAAATTTTTATCAACAGTGATTCCACCCTTAATCAAATATTTGATTTTCTGGAATTAAATTTAATCAGAAAACAATATTTAAACTTATTGGGCCGAAACCCTGAAACTCCCTTCAAAGGCCTTTTGGCCCAGCCCACTTCAGCCCCTCACACTGACAGGCGGGGCCCGCTTGTCGGCACCACTTTCCCCCTCTCTCTTCCGCGCCCGTCCCCGCTCGGCCCCACATGGCAGTCACCCGCGGCCCTCCCTGTTTCTCTGACGCGTGGGGACCGCCTGTGGTTTTTCCATTTTCGGGTCGCCCACTGACAGGTGGCGGCCACCTGTCAGCTCCGTCTTCCTCCTTGGAAGGGGATCCCCCTTCCCTCCCGCCGGCGATCCCTTTCCAATTTTTCACCGCCGGCCGCCCGATCACACCCGATCACTCTCGGATTCCCTTCCCCGACCGCCCCTGGCCTCCTTCCATCAGAACTCAACGCGTTTTTACGCTTATGGAAGCAAATCCGAGCTAAAAAGGAACCTCGTCGGAGTTAGGAATTAAACCTTCGGGTTCCTCGGCATTTCTTGCCATCTGGACGCCGGCAAGCCCCTATATATACCCTCAACCTCACCGCACTCAATCCACACCGCCGTAGCCCGAACCCTAGCCATCCAGAGTGCTTCCCCCTCCACTTTCAATTTTTCCCCTCTGTTCAACTCCGGCGAGCCGTCGCCGTCAACTCCGACCACCTCCGCCCTAGCCACGCTACCAGAGTGACCGTCGACAACCCCCATCCTCGGCTTGGCCTTGGAACCCGCCGGATCATCGTCGCCGACGAGCTCCCCGAAGGCCTCCTTCGTCTACCCCTCGTCGTCGTCGCCGTCCGTCGCCAACCTTCGCCGCCGAAGGTACCATCATGACCCCCATCCCCTCCGCGTTCCATTCTTGGCCATAGCTAGGCCCTAGACCTTCGCCGCCACCGTCGCCGTCGCACCCGAAGTCCCGCCGTCGCTGGAGACGAAGGGTACAAGGCCCTTACGCACGTGGCGTGCCGGACGCACTCCGGTCGCACGATCGTGATGAAGGGCGCTAGATTATAACCCACCCGGTTTAACTACCGGCGTCCATCCGGTCAACCGGTACCAAGGCATCTGGGCACGTGATCGTTATTGAAATCTGACGATCCGTGCGTCCACGGTACCCTTCGCCATATATCTCATCGGGCTATTCATCTCATTAAACCCCCCGCCTCGCTCGGCCGCTGGATCCAGATCCAACGGTCCCAGATCGCATCGGTCCACGCGCATAGTCACGGGTTCACGGTGAACTTGGTTCACGTGGACCAGGGAACTGTTTTTCAGTTTAAATAAAATTCAGAAAATGGTTACACTTTGAAAATTCATATCTTGCTCATTTACTCCAAATTTCCCCATTCAAATTTTGTTAAAACCAGAATAATATTCTCTACACATTAATGCCATAAAAACAGTATGTTACTGTTACCCAAAATATTCTTAATAAATAAATGAATAAAAACCCCTTAGGATTAAGATTAATAATATAGAAAATAAATTAGGAAAAATCCTAAAAAGTTAAACTTTACTGTTTTATACAAAACTTCAGAAGATTAAAATGTTACTTCACATAAAAACACCCACAAATATGTATGATTATGTTTGGTGATGTTTTATTGAATGTGTTGTTTATTTATTTTTCCGTATCGAGAAGACTACGAGTTCGTCGAGGAGCAGGAGTTCTACCCCGAGGTTCCTCCATCCCCCTTTGCTGATCAAGGCAAGTCATCGACCATCTCTGTGGAAACAGTTGATCATAATTGAGCCCATGTTTTAATAAATTATCGCTATAACTCATAGGTTAATATTGCATTAGTCCAATATTCAAGCCTTACACTTATATTTATTAGATCCCCGTCCTTGTGTGCAAACCCAAGCCATGCTTATTGAGCCTTAACTCCTTGTCACTCTACTATAAAAATATTAGCTAGTGCCCAATGTACCGGCACAACTGCTATAGGATAAAAAGAATGAGTCGTAGATAGCTGGATTCTGTATATGAATTTCCCTGTTATTCTCGTCTCTGGACTCTGTTGGAGTTGGCTAGGTTATAAGTATGGTGGGTTCCGGGTGCAAGCTCGGGCACTGGTTTGTCGCACCCGGGGCACTATAAGGACCGGTCTGCGGGATCTGTTGCAAAGCACTTCCGTACCAACCACAAGTCTAATGGGTAAGTCCTAACTGGAAGTATGGAATACTCCGGCTCGATGCACCATAGAGGAGGGGGCAAGGGGCTAGCCTGCGGGCGACTTGTACCGACGAGGCTCAAGGGGGGTATGGTGGGGCTCCGATGCGTCGGGACACCATATGAAACCCATAAGAGGGTGCTATTGAGTCGGGGAGGACTATATGGAAGGTTTTGGCACGAGTTCCCGTGTGATGGGTCATCTCGTTACACTTCGGTGTAGGTGATGAGTGCGTGCCTTGTGGGTACAGTGGTACATCTCTGATCAGAGTAATTCAATCTTTTCGAAAAGCCGAGCCCACGGTCAAGGGCGGGTTGTGTGACTACTCGCAGTTAGTTTACAATTGTTTGAATGTTCGAGTTATTCATGGCACGTAAGGACTGTTGAGCGAGGTGGGGCTGACTGTACCCCTCGAGTTAGAAGATGATGATACACATGCACATGTTTACTTTTCCGTACTAATAAATTGCTCTCATTTAAAGCTTTACAATTATGCTGCTTCCGCTAAACTAGCCACTATCTCCCTTGTTATTATCTTGCATTATATTTGCATTCGGTGGCTTGCTGAGTACATCTGTACTCACCCCGTTGACTTACAACATCAGAGCCCGTCTACTACGAGGAGGATGAAGGTCTGGAGTAGCGACCCAGTCAAGGCGAGACTGGAAGGAGGCGTTCATCTAGGACCCTTGATTTTATTAGTTTCTCTTCACCTTTATTCACTTTTGTATTAATGCGGTCTACGAACCGTGAATGATTGCCCGTATTGTACGTGGTCGCATTGATGAACGTCTTGATTTATTGATTTTCTATGGAATTTCAATAAAGTCCTGATTTACTAAATCGGGGCGCGACAAGATGGTATCAGAGCCGACTTGACTGTAGGAAGCCAAACAGACCTGACCTTAGGACCTATATTTACTATATTTTCTTACAAACATTGCTTATCCTCTCATCTTCCGAGGTTTTCACCAAAAATTTTCTCTCTTTTGTAGATGCCGGTTCACTACCATGAATGGGAACCTTCGTGACGAGGCCGGATTCATTCGCGAGCTGCGCATGCTCGTCAGCTTCCTTGGATTTGAGCATGAGCCGATGTACCATGGAGTCTTCCCCGACGAGGAAGAAAGCTTCTGCGAGGTCACCGTCGTCGTCCAGCCCTCCCCTCAGACCGCTCACACCTACCGCGGAGGAGGACCTACCTTCCTGGTTGCCAGCCAGCGCACCGCTCTCTAGGCACTCACGGAGCTCCGGATGATCTATGACAGCGAGCTCTACGACACGGACTTTCGCTTCGTGCCTCTTCGCACCCCAGGGAGTCCACACAGTGTCTTCGTCAGCACACTCTCCCAGCGCCATTCTGCGATAGGTCATACCATGCGCTTGTTGGAGGCCATGGATGATCTTCATTACGAGGCACTGCAGGACGCCAATGGACAACGCGACACCATCAGCTTCTACCGAACACTCTTCCGAGGATCTGAACCGCGAGAACGGAGAGCTTCGTCGCCGCATCCAGCAGGCACATCGCTTGGCTATCGAGGCAGAGGAACTACGGCGCCAAAATGAGCTCCTTCGGCAGCGTGTCGCCACCAACCCACAGCTCCGCTACCAGATCGAGGAGTTGAAGAAGGACATTGAGGAGATCGCGCCTCTTCCGCCTCGCAGGAAAGAAACCCCTTCAGATCCCCACTATGAGGCCCAAGAGGATCTCCCGCAGCGCACCACCCGCCGGACCATCCAGCTCCTCGACCCCGACCATCTCCCACGAGCCCGAGATCGAGCCGTCCCCCGAGCTACCATAGACGTAGATATACGGTTGATTGTTATTTTCATTTTTGCTTGCTTGTATTAGCATTCATGTCAAAACATAAGGCATGAATGAAGAATTAAATAAATGTAACCGCAAGAACGGTATCTTTTGAAATAAAATACGAAGAAGTTCACTAAAATAAATGTGTCCTACTTGAAAACTCCAGGATGACCAACACTCAGGGTTCAGACGCTCCTCAGAACGGAGGAGAGAGTGGCAACTTGCCACAATGGGGAGCCACCGGGCAAAGGCAAGCCCCGGTCGCCAACCACCCCACTCTGGCCGAGATGATGGCCACACAAAACCAGCTGGTCTCAGCCCTTCTGCACCAGATGCAGCAGCAGCAGCAGATGCAAGAGCAGCAGGCTCATCTTTTCCGCCTCCACCAACAGCCCGAGCTGCCCCGACCCGCCACACCAGCTCCCGCTCCCGCGTCCCAACTCTCGGAGTTCCTCCGAGTCCGCCCACCGACCTTCTCGAGCACCACCAACCCCATGGAGGCTGGGGATTGGTTGCGAGCTATCGAGAAGAAGCTCGATCTCTTGACCTGCACCGAGCAGGAGAGGGTGGCCTTCGCCACCCACCAGCTTCATGGTCCCGCCGCAGAATGGTGGGACAATCACCGCGAGACTCTGCCCGAGGGCCACGCCCATACTTGGGCAGAGTTCTCGGCCGCCTTTCGTGCCGCCCACATCCCCGACGGCATCATCGCCCAGAAGCAACAAGAGTTCCGAGACCTGCAGCAGGGAGCAGGTCTGTCACAGAGTACCTGCACGAGTTCAACCGTCTGGCCAGGTACGCACCTGAGGAGGTCCGTACGGATGCGGCCAGACAGGCTAAGTTCCTCCGGGGACTGAAGGATGAGCTGTCCCTACAGCTTATCTCCGGAGATTTCGCCAACTTCCAAAAGTTGGTGAACAAGGCTATCATGCAGGAGACCCAGCAGAACAAGGTCGACCTGAAGAAGAAGCGAATGATTGCCTTCAGGCAAAACCAGGGCATGGCCCAGAGACCCCGCTTTGCTCCACCTCCACCAGCACAGCAGTACCACCCCCGCCCAGTGTATCGTCCGGCGCCACCAGCCGCTAATGCCGGAGCCAGCCAACCTCGTCCCGCTCCCGCCGCACCAACCGTCCCAGCTGCCCCGGCCAAGAAGCCGGAAGTTTTGAGAGACAGGCATGGCAAGCCTGTAGTATGCTTCAACTGCCGCCAGGAGGGACACTACTCCCATCAGTGCCCTCATCCCAAGCGTGCTCAAGGCGTCGCCTCCAACCCCGCCGTCCGCGCCAAGGTGAACCACGTCACCGCCGAGGAAGCCCAGGCCGCACCAGAGATTGTCATGGGTAAGTTTATGGTTCATTCATCGCTTGCAGTGGTATTATTTGACACCGGAGCTACCCACTCCTTTATATCAACTGCTTTTGTGGAAAATAATGCCCTGGACATAAGTGAACTACCCAGGCCAGTATTGATAGCTACCCCGGGCAAGCAAACCCTCGCCTGTTCCTTTAGTCCAAGGGTATGGGTAGAAATCCAAGGCACGATATTTTGGGCCGACCCCATTCTAATAGAATGTCAAGGTTTGGATCTCATTCTAGGGATGGATTGGCTAAATAAACATCAAGGAGTGATAGAATGTGCCCAGAGAAAAGTGACTGTGACTGATGAAGTAGGGACTATCGTCACATTCCAGATGCCAAGCATGAAGGCCGGAAGGACAAGACTACATCAGATTACCTTGGAGGAGATACCAGTAGTCAGTGAGTACCCGGACGTATTCCCAGAGGATCTACCAGGGATGCCACCCAAGAGGGACATCGAGTTCAGGATTGACTTGGTGCCCGGAACCACCCCTATTTATAAGCGACCATACCGGATGGCCGCCAATGAGTTAGCTGAGATGAAGCAGCAGTTGGAGGATCTTGAGAAGAAAGGCTACATCAGACCTAGCACATCGCCATGGGGTGCTCCCGTCATCTTCGTCGAGAAGAAAGAAGACAAGGCAAAGCGTATGTGTGTGGATTATCGCGCCTTGAATGAGGTAACAATCAAGAATAAGTACCCGTTGCCTCGGATCGATGATCTCTTCGACCAGCTAAAAGGAGCTACAGTATTCTCGAAGATCGACTTGCGTTCTGGTTATCATCAGTTAAGGATCCGAGAGGAGGATATACCCAAGACTGCCTTCACTACCCGTTATGGATTATATGAGTGCACGGTTATGTCCTTTGGATTGACCAACGCCCCGGCATTCTTCATGAATATGATGAATAAAGTGTTCATGGAGTATTTGGACAAGTTCATCGTGGTCTTCATAGACGACATCCTCATTTACTCCAAGGACCAGAAGGAGCACGAGGCTCACCTCCGGTTAACCTTAGGAAAGTTAAGGGAACACCAATTGTATGCCAAGTACAGCAAATGCAAGTTTTGGACGGCAGAAGTAAAGTTCCTTGGACACATCATCTCTGCTCAAGGAATCGCAGTAGACCCTGCCACCGTAGAAGCAGTTACGGATTGGCTGCCACCCACGAACGTATCTGAGATACGAAGTTTTCTGGGTTTGGCCGGATATTATCGGAGGTTCATTGAGAATTTTTCCAAGATAGCCAAGCCAATGACCAAGTTGTTGCAGAAAGGAGAGAAGTTTGAATGGACTCCTGAATGCGAGGAAAGTTTCCGCACTCTCAAGACCCGTTTGGTATCTGCACCCATACTAACCCTACCGGATATCCGTAAGGACTTCCATGTCTATTGCGACGCATCTCGCCAAGGATTGGGATGTGTTCTTATGCAAGATGGGAAGGTTATCTCTTATGCCTCCCGTCAGTTGAGACCTCATGAGTTGAATTATCCGACCCATGATTTGGAACTAGCCGCCGTGGTGCACGCCCTTAAGATTTGGAGGCACTATTTGGTGGGAAATCGCTGTGAGATCTTTACGGATCACAAGAGCTTGAAGTATATCTTCACACAGCCAGACCTTAACTTGAGGCAAAGACGATGGTTGGAACTAATCAAGGACTATGACTTGGGTATTCACTACCACCCCGGAAAAGCAAATGTGGTAGCTGATGCCTTAAGTCGCAAGGGATATTGCACAACCATGATGATTCAAGAACACGCACCCTTGTTATGTAGGGAGATGGAAAAGTTGAATCTTGGATTGACCACCGGAGCATATCTAGCCACCTTGGAAACCCAGCCTATTCTATTTGAGCAGATCCGTGAAGCTCAGTTGGAGGACCCAGATATAGCTGCCATTAGGAAGAACATGAGACAAGGAAAAGCCCCCGGATTTTCAGAGGACGAGAATGGCACCATATGGTTTGGAACCCGGATATGTGTGCCGGATAAACCTGAGATAAAGACCCTTATCCTAAGAGAAGCCCATGAGACATTATACTCAATTCATCCCGGCAGTACCAAGATGTACCAGGATCTGAAAGAGCGTTATTGGTGGGTCAGCATGAAAAGAGAGATTGCCCAGTTTGTCGCCGAATGTGACACCTGCAGAAGAGTAAAAGCTGAACATCAGAGACCTGCAGGATTGTTACAGCCACTTAAGTGCCTGAATGGAAGTGGGAAGAGATCGGTATGGATTTCATCACCGGATTACCAAAGACCCAACTTGGGTATGATTCTATTTGGGTGATCATCGATCGGCTTACGAAGGTAGCCCATTTCATAGCCGTCAAAACAACGTTTAGTGGCCCCAAGCTTGCAGAGCTATATATGGCCCGGATCGTATGCCTTCATGGAGTGCCTAAGAAGATAGTGTCTGACCGAGGAAGTCAGTTTACCTCTCGTTTCTAGAAGAACCTTCAAGAGGAGATGGGCACGAGATTGAATTTCAGTACCGCCTACCATCCTCAGACAGATGGGCAAACAGAGAGGGTAAATCAGATACTAGAGGATATGCTTCGAGCATGTGTTTTGGATTTTGGAGCCACTTGGGATAAGAGCTTGCCGTACGCTGAATTTTCATACAACAACAGCTACCAAGCCAGCCTTCAGATGTCTCCCTTTGAAGCACTATATGGACGTAAGTGCAGAACGCCTCTACTTTGGGACCAAACCGGTGAATCCCAAGTATTCGGAACAGATATTCTTCGTGAAGCTGAAGAAAAGGTACGGATCATCAGAGACCGACTCAAGACAGCCCAATCACGACAGAAGAGCTACGCAGACAATCGTCGCCGAGACTTAGCCTTCGAAGAAGGAGATCATGTCTACCTTCGGGTTACACCTCTCCGTGGTACTCAACGGTTTAACATGAGAGGAAAGTTGGCCCCTCGATATGTTGGACCATTCCCCATTATCCGACGCCAAGGCGAAGTAGCTTATCAGTTGGAACTACCACCCTCATTGACTGGAGTGCATGATGTGTTCCACGTATCTCAACTCAAGAAGTGTCTCCACGTCCCCGCAGAGCAAGTGGATCTTCAGCAGTTGGATGTCCAAGAGGATCTGACCTATGTGGAAAAGCCGGTCAAGATATTGGAAGTCAAAGAAAGGACCACCAGGAGTCGAGTAATCCGCTTCTGCAAAGTGCAGTGGAGCAATCATCCGGTAGAGGAAGCTACATGGGAAAAAGAAGATGAACTCAAGGCACAGCATCCGGAGCTATTCGAGGATTGATCCGAATCTCGAGGACGAGATTCTCTGTAAGGGGGATAGGATTGTAACACCCCAGAAATTAAAAAGGAATAAAATAAAAGAAAAATATTATTTAAATCCTTTCTGGATTTATTATTAAAGGAAAAATCACAAAAGAACCCAAATCAAACCAAACAGGGAGAAATACTCAAAAACTAGACTTGAAAATTTTATGAGATGAACTAGAGGCCAAGATATAATTTTAGGAATTTTTACAAATTTTTATCAACAGTGATTCCACCCTTAATCAAATATTTGATTTTCTGGAATTAAATTTAATCAGAAAACAATATTTAAACTTATTGGGCCGAAACCCTGAAACTCCCTTCGAAGGCCTTTTGGCCCAGCCCACTTCAGCCCCTCACACTGACAGGCGGGGCCCGCTTGTCGGCACCACTTTCCCCCTCTCTCTTCCGCGCCCGTCCCCGCTCGGCCCCACATGGCAGTCACCCGCGGCCCTCCCTGTTTCTCTGACGCGTGGGGACCGCCTGTGGTTTTTCCATTTTCGGGTCGCCCACTGACAGGTGGGGGCCACCTGTCAGCTCCGTCTTCCTCCTTGGAAGGGGATCCCCCTTCCCTCCCGCCAGCGATCCCTTTCCAATTTTTCACCGTCGGCCGCCCGATCACACCCGATCACTCTCGGATTCCCTTCCCCGACCGCCCCCGGCCTCCTTCCATCAGAACTCAACGCGTTTTTACGCTTATGGAAGCAAATCCGAGCTAAAAAGGAACCTCGTCGGATTTAGGAATTAAACCTTCGGGTTCCTCGGCATTTCTTGCCATCCGGACGCCGGCAAGCCCCTATATATACCCTCAACCTCACCGCACTCAATCCACACCGCCGTAGCCCGAACCCTAGCCATCCAGAGCGCTTCCCCCTCCACTTTCAATTTTTCCCCTCTGTTCAACTCCGGCGAGCCGTCGCCGTCACCTCCGGCCACCTCCGCCCTAGCCACCGCTACCAGAGTGACCGTCGACAAACCCCCATCCTCGGCCACCCCTTCATTGGCCTTGGAACCCGCCGGATCATCGTCGCCGACGAGCTCCCCGAAGGCCTCCTTCGTCTACCCCTCGCCGTCGTCGCCGTCCGTCGCCAACCTTTGCCGCCGAAGGTACCATCATGACCCCCATCCCCTCCGCGTTCCATTCTTGGCCATAGCTAGGCCCCTAGACCTTCGCCGCCACCGTCGCCGTCGCACCCGAAGTCCCGCCGTCGCCGGAGACGAAGGGTACAAGCCCCTTACGCACGTGGCGTGCCGTACGCACTCCCGGCCGTTCGATCTGTGATGAACGGCTAGGATTATAACCCACCCAGGTTTAATCTGAGGCGTCCATCCGGTCAAACCGGTACCAAGGCATCTGGGCCGTTGATCGTTATTTAAAATCTTGACTTGATCTCGTGCGTCCACGTATACCCCTTCGCCACGTTTAATCTGGGCCGTTCAATCTCATTAAAACCCCCCGCCTCGCATCTGGCCGCTGGATCCAGATCCAACGGTCCAGATCCGATCGGTCCACGCGCATAGTCACGGGTTCACGGTGAGCCTGGTTCACCGTGGACCAGGGACTGTTTTTCTGTTTAAATAAAATCCAGAAAATAGTTTAAACTTCAAAATTCATATCTTGCTCATTTTTAACTCCAAATTTCCCCATTCAAATTTTGTTAAAACCAGAATAATATTCTCTACACATTAATGCCATAAAAACAGTATGTTACTGTTACCCAAAATATTCTTAATAAATAAATGAATAAAAACCCCTTAGGATTAAGATTAATAATATAGAAAATAAATTAGGAAAAATCCTAAAAAGTTAAACTTTACTGTTTTATACAAAACTTCAGAAGATTAAAATGTTACTTCACATAAAAACACCCACAAATATGTATGATTATGTTTGGTGATGTTTTATTGAATGTGTTGTTTATTTATTTTTCCGTATCGAGAAGACTACGAGTTCGTCGAGGAGCAGGAGTTCTACCCCGAGGTTCCTCCATCCCCCTTTGCTGATCAAGGTAAGTCATCGACCATCTCTGTGGAAACAGTTGATCATAATTGAGCCCATGTTTTAATAAATTATCGCTATAACTCATAGGTTAATATTGCATTAGTCTAATATTCAAGCCTTACACTTATATTTATTAGATCCCCGTCCTTGTGTGCAAACCCAAGCCATGCTTATTGAGCCTTAACTCCTTGTCACTCTACTATAAAATATTAGCTAGTGCCCAATGTACCGGCACAACTGCTATAGGATAAAAGAATGAGTCGTAGATAGCCTGGATTCTGTATATGAATTTCCCCGTTATTCTTGTCTCTGGACTCTGTTGGAGTTGGCTAGTTATAAGTATGGTGGGTTCCGGGTGCAAGCTCGGGCATTGGTTTGTCGCACCCGGGGCACTATAAGGACCGGTCTGCGGGATCTGTTGCAAAGCACTTCCGTACCAACCACAAGTCTAATGGGTAAGTCCTAACTGGAAGTATGGAATACTCCGGCTCGATGCACCATAGAGGAGGGGGCAAGGGGCTAGCCTGCGGGCGACTTGTACCGACGAGGCTCAAGGGGGGTATGGTGGGGCTCCGATGCGTCGGGACACCATATGAAACCCATAAGAGGGTGCTATTGAGTCGGGGAGGACTATATGGAAGGTTTTGGCACGAGTTCCCGTGTGATGGGTCATCTCGTTACACTTCGGTGTAGGTGATGAGTGCGTGCCTTGTGGGTACAGTGGTACATCTCTGATCAGAGTAAATCAATCTTTTCGAAAAGCCGAGCCCACGGTCAAGGGTGGGTTGTGTGACTACTCACAGTTAGTTTACAATTGTTTGAATGTTCGAGTTATTCATGGCACGTAAGGACTGTTGAGCGAGGTGGGGCTGACTGTACCCCTCGAGTTAGAAGATGATGATACACATGCACATGTTTACTTTTCCGTACTAATAAATTGCTCTCATTTAAATCTTTACAATTATGCTGCTTCTGCTAAACTAGCCACTATCTCCCTTGTTATTATCTTGCATTATATTTGCATTCGGTGGCTTGCTGAGTACATCTGTACTCACCCCGTTGACTTACAACATCAGATCCCGTCTACTACGAGGAGGATGCAGGTATGGAGTAGCGACCCAGTCAAGGCGAGACTGGAAGGAGGCGTTCATCTAGGACCCTTGATTTTATTAGTTTCTCTTCACTTTCATTCACTTTTGTATTAATGCGGTCTACGAACCGTGAATGATTGCCCGTATTGTACGTGGTCGCTTGATGAACGTCTTGATTTATTGATTTTCTATGGAATTTCAATAAAGTCCTGATTTACTAAATCGGGGCGCGACAATCACGCACGGAGTGAACTCTGAGGTAGATGCTACGGTGGGCTCCGGGAGTACGCTTCGGCACAAGCCGGAAGGACGAGTTCTGAAGACGATCGTCGTAGATCATCCTCAGCTCCATGAGGGCCTAGAGGGTGACTCGTTGGCACGCGACGTCGAAAGTCGGGCCTCCAAGTGTTGTGGTGTAGGGCGGCAGGTGTTCTCCGGAGCCGTGGACGGTGAGGGAGACGTCGCAAGGCCCGGCGAACTCGTCGGGGTACACTCCTTGGAATTCGGGTTCGAAGAGGAACCCGAGGAAGGTGAGCATCATACGAAGCTCCCGGACGAAGCCCTCGTAGTGGAGGCAGTAGCTGTGGACTTGGTAGACTGGCATCTACAAAACAGCAAGTTGAATAAAGTGAGGAGAGGAACAAAGTTTATAAAGTAGATTTTCGAGAAATAATTTCTTGTGGCTAATGGCTAGGTGGGTCTGTTTGGCTTCCTACAGTCGAGTTGGCTCTGATACCATCTTGTAGCGCCCCGATTTATCGAAATCGAGACATTATTGAATTTCCTAAGAAAAACAATAATACAAGAGGTTCATCATGCGACAACGTACATACGACAGTATTCATGGTACGCAGGCCATATTTATTACATCAAAGTTGTAGTAAAAACAGTAATAAAATAATTAAAAAGCGGCATGACGAACATCTCCTTCAGGATCTTTCTTCTCGGCTGGGTCGCTACTCCAGACCGTCTTCATAGTAAGCATCCTCTGTGGGGTCCAACGGGTATGAGTACAAAAAGTACTCAACAAGCCACCGCAAATGCAAGTAATAATGCGGGATAATAAACAAAGAAGGGTAATGGCTAACATTGCGGAAAAGTACAGTTTCAGTTATTGCATTTAGTGTAGTCACGTTTTAATCATGCGGAAAAGTAAACATGAGCATCAACAACATCCACTAACTCGAGGAGTACGTTTTACCTCCTCGCACAACAGTCCTTACATGTCAATCCATTATGCACATACATATCCAAAGTAATCTAACTAGGGGATGTCACGCAACCCGCCCTTGACCGTGGGCTCGGCTTTTCGAAAATATTTAAGACTCTGATCAGAGATGTACTACTGTACCCACAAGGCACGCGCTCATCCCAAACGAGATGACCCATACCACGGGAAATCGTGCCAAAACCTCGGTATGAAATGTCCCAAGCGATAACCACCCGCTCTAGGTTTCGCCGGCGCGCCGGGCCGCATCCCGGCTAACGTCGCACCCCCTTTTGCGCCACATTGGTACAAGTCACCCGCAGGTGCAACTTGACCCATCTCCAAATGGTGGCCTCGGTTTGGAACAACCCATACCTTAGTTAGGACTTACCCATTAGACTTGTGGATAGTACGTAAGTGTATTGCAACGGATCCCTCAAACCGGTCCTTATAGTGCCCCGGGTGCTACCGACCAATGCCCTAGCTTGCACCCGGAACCCACCATGCATTCACTCACAACCACAACTCCAACACCGACAGAATTCCATAGATGAGAAACAATGGGGATCATATAATAGAACCATGTACTACGACTCATTTTTATCCTATAGCGATCGTGTCGATACATTGGACACTAGCTAATAACATTTATCATATGGTGACAATGAGTTTAGGCTAGAGAGCATGGCTTGGGTTGCACATCAAGCTCGGGGGATCCTAAATAAATATATTGTAAGGGTTCATTTGACTAATGCATATATAACCTATGTGTTTTAGCGATAGTTTAATCAAACATGGGTTCAATATGCTCAAAAGATTAGTTCGGTGACTTGCCTTGTTCAGCAAAGGGAGAGGGAGGGACTTCGGGGAAGTACTCCGGTTCCTCGACGGCGTCGTAGTCTTTTTAATATAATAAAGTAAAATAAAATGAATACAACATTTAACCAAATAATATAACATCACATAATAATCACAAAGGGTTAAGTTGGTTTGATTAAAAAATAAATCAAGTTGTTAGGGTTCTGAAATTCAGTTTATAGATAATTTTAAAAGAAATTAAAATGAAGTGTTGTCCTTTGAAAAAGGGTTTTAAAAGTGGTTATTCTCATTTTTAAGTCCTCTAATAAATTTAAAATGAAAGTCCCATAGAAAACTTAGGGGTTTGTTCATATCAACAGGAAATAAATAAACACAAACCTTACTGGATTTTAAATAATTTAAATTTACATTTTCAACCTAAGGGTATTTGAATGTTCATTTAAATAAGCATGAAATATCTAAAGTAAACCTACTGTTTTTATTGCATAAACATGTAGAGAATAATATTATGAATTTTCTGAAATTAGAATGGCAATTTTTAGAGTTCAAATGCGCCAGATATGAATTTTACAAGTTTAAAAGCATTTCTGAAATTCATTTTCAATTTTTAAACCCCTCGGGTCCACGGTGAGCCAGGCCCACGGTGAACCCGCGCACTGTGCGCGTGCACCGGGTCGATCTGGACCGTTGGATCCAGATCCAACATGCGCAGGCGAGGCGGGGCGCTTAAGTTATAATGGACGGCCAGGATTAAAACGTGCGAAAGGGTACTACGTGGACGCACGAGATCGATCGCGGGTTTTAAATGGAAATGGACGCGCGAGATTAAAACGTAACGCTTTGACCAGATCCGACGGTGCGGATTAGATCGCGTACGTGGGCTCACACGCGTCGTTCGATCGTGATCGCACGGTCGGGATCAGATCCGACACGGCACGGGTACTCGACCCGTGTCGGTCGTCTTCTCCGGCGACGGCGAGCGGGCCAGGGGCCACGGCGAGCGACTAGGGTCCTATCTAAGCCTAGAAATGGAAAGAGGGCACTACGGCGGTCACGACGGTACCTTAGGCGAGGCGAGGGGTCGACGGGAAGCGGTCGGCGGCGAGGGTAGACGACGAAGCTGTTCGGGCTCCTCGTCGGCGATGGTGTTCCGACGGGGTTCGACGTTGGCGGAGGGGTGGCCGAGGTCGGGGTCGTCCTTGTGGTCGCAGCGGTGCGGTCGGTGAGGACGGAGAAGGACTCCGGCGACGGCGAGAGACGGCTGAAGAGGTGACGGCGGTGGTGCGCTAAAACTTGGAGTGAGGGTGTTCTGTGCGTTCTCGCAATGTGTAGGCGTGGGGGTGAAATGCGGGTGGTCGGGGGGTTTAAATAGAGTCACCGGCAGGGGCAGAGGGGGCGCAATTGACGGTGGCCGAGGGTTAACGCGTTTAAACACCGACGAGGTTCGGGTGGCATGCAGATTCATCGAACCTGGACGCAATCGGGCTGGGTTTAATGGGGGAAACGGTCACCGGAGCGCGGGGGTTTGAATGTCGGGCTCAATTTGAGGGAAGGGGGTCGGGGGCAACGGATCCGAGGCGCGTTATTGCGTCGGCCGGCGAGGGGGGGGATTTGGCGGCGGATCTCGCGGAGACGAAGGATCTAACAGGCGGGGGCCACTGGCCAGTGAGCGCGAGCAAGCGGGGTGGCGACTGGCGGGTGGGGCCGGGCTCGAGCGCGAGAGGGAAACGGTTGGCGCCGACAGGTGGGGTCGGGGTGTCGGGTGCGCGTGTGAGAGGAGAGGGGGTCATTGACGGGTGGGCTCCACTGGTCAGAAGGCGCGCGCGGGTGGGAGTGGGCTGGGCCGGCCGGGAGAGAGAGAAGGGAGGGGAGGGGGCCCATTACTGTTTCTAAGCATTTCTGATTAAAAATAATTCCAGAAAATAGATTAAAATCTTAGGGCTACTTCCAAGGTTGGTAAAAATTTATAAAAATTCTCAAAAATATATTTTGGTCTTAGGATCATATACAAAAAGTTTCACCTCCTAGTTTGGCCATCTACTCTATGTTGTAGTTCAAAAGGGTATAAAAGAGAATTAAAAGTATTTTCAGAAATATAAATTCCAAGAAATTGAATTTAATGACATTTTTATTGTTTTGGAAATTTGGGGTGTTACAGGGCCCGACTTTCGACGTCGCGTGCCAACGAGTCGCCCTCCAGGCCCTCATGGAGCTGAGGATGATCTACGATGATCGTCTTCAGAACTCGTCCTTTCGGCTTGTGCCGAAGCGTACTCCCAGCGTCCACCGTAGCATCTACCTCGGAGTTCACTCCGTTCGTGATCCGGTCATGGCCCGGCAGTCGCGTCTTCTTCAGGCTATGGATGATCTCCATACTGAGGCGGTGCTCGACGCCGACGAGCACCATGAGGCGGTTGAGTATCTTCATGAGGAGACGAAGAACTTGATCCAACAGAACGGCGAGCTGCAGCGCAAGATTATGCAGCTGTAGAAGGACATCGCGGAGATGGTCCCTCTCCTTCCAAGGAAGAAGAAGCCCATCCGCGAGCCCCTCCCTCGCCCCAAGAGGATCCCGCCACACCCCTCCCCCGCCAGACCCTCCACCAGCACCCCTGCACCGCGCCCCGGCCTTGTCTCCGACTCCATCATCGAGAACTTTCTCGAGCCCACCATCCCTCTGGAGCCGCGTACTCGTGGTTCTGAGAGCACGGAGACCGCCTCCGGTGGCGAGTAGGCGTTAGAGGTCGTTATCTTGAATAAAGCAAAATTTTGTATGTGGTGCTATCTACGACGGTTGTGTCATGGATAGAATAAGAACTTGATTGTAACAAACATTTTTACCACTTGGTTTATACGCATATGAGCTATTTTCTTAAGTGTATTCATCTTTATGCCTTATAACCTCGTGTATTCAGAAGATGACCGACCACCAGAACACTGGCTCCAACAACAATGAAGGAGGAAGTCGTGATGCGCCCGAGGGTGTTGTACCCAACTGGGGTGCAACGGGCCCACGTCAGTCTGGGTCGCCATCCGCCAACCACCCTACTTTGGCGGAGATGATGGCGAATCAGAACCAGCTGATCACCGCACTCCTTACCCAGATGCAGCACCAACAGACTCAGTTGGACCATCTGCAGCACGGGGAACCCGCCCCTCGTGCGCCAGCACCCGCACCCGCTCCCCAACTCTCGGAGTTTCTGCGCGTGCGCCCGCCCATCTTCTCAAGCACCACCAACCCGATGGAGGCCGAAGATTGGCTTCGCACCATCGGAAAGAAGCTTGACCTCCTCCCCTGCACCGACCGAGAGCGAGTGGCCTTCGCCACTCACCAGCTCCAGGGTCCCGCCGCTGAATGGTGGGACAACTACCGTGAGTCCTAGCCTGAGGACCACGTGGTGACATGGGCGGAGTTCACCATCGCCTTCCGTGCCGCCCACATCCCCACTGGTGTCATCGCGGTAAAGCAGCAGGAGTTCCGCGACCTGCAGCAAGGCAACCGGACCGTCATGGAGTACCTCCATGAGTTCAACCGCCTCGCCCGCTACGCACCGGAAGAAGTGCGCATTGGCGCCCTCCGCCAAGCCAAGTTACTCCGGGGACTTAAGGATGAGTTGTCCATCCAGCTCGTCGCCACCGACTACGCCGACTTCCAACGGCTGGTCAATAAAGCGCTCATCCAAGAGACTGAGCAGAACAGGTTGGACCTCAAGAAGAGGAAGATGATCACCTTCAAGCATAAGCAGGCGAACTCTCAGAGGCCCCGCTTCGTCCCTCTGCCACCAGCGCCCGCCTACCATCCTCGGCCCGCCTACAGGCCAACTCACGCCGCCGGTGGATCCAACGCTGGGCATCCTCGCCCCGCTCCACCAGCTCCGGTCGCTCAGCCGACGCCAGCTGCTAAGGCCCCGATCTTGAAGGATCGCTAAGGGAGACCGGTCATCTGCTTCAACTGCCGCAAGGAAGGGCACTATTCGCACCAGTGTCCTCACCCCAAGCAGCCACAAGGCACGACACCCAACCAGGCGGTACGTGCCCGCGTCAACCACATCAACGCGGAGGAAGCTCAGGAGGCTCCTGAAGTCGTGCTCGATACGTTCACTATAAATTCCGTACCAGTCGTAATATTATTTGACTCTGGAGCAATACACTCCTTCGTCTTAGAAGATTTTGTGAAAATCAACGAATTGGACGTACTCCCTCTATCCATCCCCATGATGATTGCCACTCCTGGCAATAGGACCTTAGCCCGCTTATACAGCCCTAAGGTTCAGATTGAGATCCAAGGAGTATTATTTCGGGTCGAGCCAGTCCTCATAAAATGCACCGGACTCGACCTCATCCTAGGAATGGATTGGTTGATGAAGCACAAGGGATTGATTGACTGTGCCAACAAGTCAGTCACAGTGGTCAACCCTGAAGGCGCAACCGTCACCTTTCGGATGACCAGTCGCAAACCACTCGAAGCGTCCCTCCACTCGTTAACCCTTGAAGAAGTACCCATAGTCAAGGAGTTTATGGACGTCTTCCCTGAAGACCTACCAGGAATGCCTCCCAAGCGGGACATCGAATTCAGGATCGAACTTGTCCCCAGGACCACTCCAATCTCCAAGCGCCCATACCGGATGGCCGCTAATGAACTAGCTGAAGTCAAGAGCAACATCGAAGACCTAGAGCAAAAAGGGTACATTCGATCGAGTACCTCACCCTGGGGTGCACCGGTCATCTTTGCCATGAAGAGGATGTGCGTGGACTATAAAGCCCTAAATGACGTAACCATCAAGAACAAGTATCCATTGCCTCGGATCGATGACCTGTTCGATCAACTGAAGGGATCCTCGGTGTTTTCCAAGATTGACCTCAGGTCAGGTTATCACCAATTGAGGATTAGAGAAGAGGACATACCCAAGACTGCCTTCACCTCCCGCTATGGACTCTACGAGTATACAGTGATGTCGTTCGGACTCACGAATGCCCCGGCCTTTTTCATGAACATGATGAACAATGTATTCATGGAGTTCTTGGATAAGTTCATCGTGGTATTCATCGACGATATCCTCGTTTACTCCAAGACCAAGGAAGAACACGAGACTCACCTCCGTCTGACCCTCGGAAAGCTAAGGGGGCAGCAATTGTACGCCAAATACAGCAAATGCGAATTTTGGTCGTCTGAGGTGAAGTTCCTCGGCCATGTCATATCTGCCGGAGGAATAGTAGTGGACCCAACCACCGTGGAAGCAGTAACCGACTGGCTGCAGCCCACGACCGTGACCGAGATCCAGAGTTTTCTCGGATTGGCCGGATACTACCGCCGGTTCATCGAGAATTTTTCAAAGATCGCCAAGCCTATGACCAGACTTCTGCATAAAGAAGTGAGGTTTGAATGGACCTCAGACTGCGAAGAAAGCTTCCAAACCCTCAAGAAGAAGCTCGTGTCAGCCCCTATTCTGACCTTGCCAGACATCCAGAAGGACTTCCACGTCTACTGTGATGCCTCTCGTCAAGGATTGGGATGCGTCTTGATGCAAGAAGGGAAGGTGATATCCTACGCCTCCCAACAACTAAGGCCGCATGAGCTAAACTACCCGACCCACGACTTGGAATTAGCAGCCGTGGTTCATGCCCTGAAGATATGGAGACATTACCTTGTGGGGAATCGGTGTGAGGTCTTCACCGACCACAAGAGCCTCAAGTACATATTCACCCAACCAGATCTGAACCTCAGACAAAGGAGATGGTTGGAACTGATTAAGGATTATGACTTGGGCATCCATTACCATCCAGGCAAAGTGAATGTGGTGGCAGACGCCCTTAGCCGAAAAGGATACTGCAATGCCATCATGATTCAGGACCAAGCTCCCTTACTATACCAGGAGATGGAAAGGCTAAACCTAGGGATCACCACCCAATCGTACCTCGCTGCCTTGGAGTCACGGCCTGTCTTGATAGACCAGATCCGAGAAAAGCAGAAGGAAGATCCGGACATCTTGGAGATCCAACAGAACATGCGGAAGGGTAAAGCCCCCGGATTTTCCGAGGACGAGCATGGTACCATCTAGTTCGGAAACCGGATATGCGTACCCGACCTACCTGAGTTGAAGACTCTCATCCTTCAAGAAGCCCACGATACTCTATACTTCATTCATCCCGGGAGTACAAAGATGTATCAAGATCTGAAGGAAAAATATTGGTGGGTCAGCATGAAAAGAGAAATAGCTGAGTATGTGGCCAAGTGCAACACATGCCGACGAGTCAAGGCAGAGCATCAGAGACCTGCCGGACTTCTTCAACCCCTCAACGTCCTCGAATGGAAGTAGGAAGAGATAGGAATGGACTTCATCACGGGACTACCCAGGACCCAAGCTGGTCATGACTCTATCTGGGTGATCGTTGACCGACTCACCAAGGTAGCTCACTTCATCCCGGTCAAGACGACTTACACTGTCGCCAAACTGGCCGAGTTGTATATGACCCGGATCGTGTGCCTTCACGGAGTTCCTAAGAAGATTGTATCTGACCGCGGGAGTCAGTTTACTTCCAAGTTTTGGAAGAACCTTCAAGAGGAACTCGGCACCCGGCTGAACTTTAGCACCACCTATCATCCACAGACCGACGGTCAAACCGAAAGGGTCAACCAGATATTGGAAGATATGCTTAGAGCTTGCGCTCTAGACTTTGGCGGATTGTGGGACAAGAACTTACCCTATGCAGAGTTCTCCTACAACAACAGCTATCAGGCCAGCCTACAAATGTCCCCGTTCGAAGCACTCTACGGACGTAAGTGCAGAACGCCGTTGCTCTGGGACCAAACCGGAGAATCACAACTGTTTGGGACAGATATATTAAGAGAAGCTGAAGAGAAGGTCAAGATCATAAGAGACCGGTTAAAGATAGCCCAGTCCCGACAGAAGAGCTACGTCGATAACCGTCGAAGAGACCTAACCTTTGAGTAGGGTGATTATGTCTATCTCCGCGTCACTCCCCTCCGTGGCACTCAAAGGTTCAACATGAAAGGCAAGCTAGCGCCCCGCTACGTCGGACCTTTCCAGATCCTCCAACGATAGGGAGAAGTGGCATATCAACTCGAACTGCCTCCATCTTTGGCAGGGGTTCATGATGTGTTCCATGTCTCTCAGCTGAAGAAGTGCCTCCGTGTACCCACTGAGCAAGCCGACCTTCAGCAGCTCAACGTCCAAGAAGACTTGACTTACATCGAGAAACCCATCAAGATCTTGGAAACCAAAGAAAGAGTAACCAGGAGTCGTGTAGTTCGCTTCTGCAAGGTTCAGTGGGACAACCACCCCGCCGAAGAAGCTACATGGGAAAAGGAAGACGAACTAAAAGCCCAATACCCCGAGTTATTCGAGTAACGTTCCAATCTCGAGGACGAGATTCTTCGTAAGGGGGATAGGTTTGTAACACCCCAAATTTTCAAAGTAATAAAAATATTATTTAATTCAATTTCCTTGATTTTATTATTTTGAAAATACTTTTAAATACCCTTCTATACCATTTTGAACTACAACATAGAGTTAATGACCAAACCAGGAGCTGAAAATTTTTGTATAAACTCCCAAGACCAAGAAATATTTTTGAGAATTTTTATAAATTTTTACCAAGCTTGGAAGTAGCCCTAAGGTTTTAATCTATTTCCTGGAATTATTTTTATTCAGAAAAGTTTTGGAAACAGTATTGGGCCTTCCTCCTCCCTTCTCTCTCTCCCGATCGGCCCAGCCCGTCACCCTCGCCCGCCTCTTGCTGACAGCCCGACCCCACCTGTCGGCGCCGATCGCCTCCCCTCGGGCGCGCGCCCGACACCTCGGCCCCACCCGTCAGCTCTCTCGCTCGCGCGCTCATGCCCGCTGGCCAGTGGCCCCCGCCTGTCAGACCCGTCGTCTACCTCGCGCCGTCACCCCCAAATCACGCCGGCCGATGACCACCGCCTCGGATCCGCCTCGTTGGCCCCTCCCGCATTTAATTAACGCCGGTTTAATGCACCCCGAGCCCCCCTGCCCGTTTAATCGCGTTAAAGGACGCGTTTAAGCCCCCGGGAACACAGCCCCGTGCATGGCCGAGGCCTCGCCGGCGAGTTAAGCCTCTCCCTCGACTTTCCTTGCATGCGAGCCCCGCCGGTGATCCTATTTAAACCCCCTGCCCGTCCGCGTTTTATCCCCCACGCCCACTCGCCGCGAGAACGAACAGAACGCCCGCAATTCGCCTTTTAGCGCATCCCCTCTGTCTCGCCTCCGGCCACCGCTCGCCGTCGCCTCGGACCACCTCCGTCCATGTCCTCGCCACCATCGTGACCGCAAGGACGATCCCGACCTCGGCCACCCCTCCACCGACGTCGAACCCCACCGGAACACCATCGCCGACGAGGATCCCGAACCACTCCGTCATCTACCCTCGCCGCCGACCGTGCTCCGTTGATCCCTCGCCTCGCCCAAGGTACCTTCGTGACCGCCTTAGCGCTCTCTTTCCATTTTTAGGCTTAGCTACGGCCGCCGTCGCTCGCCGTGGCCCCTGGCCCGCTCGCCGTCGCCAGAGAAGACGACCGGCACGGGTCGAGTACCCGTGCCGTGTCAAATCTGATCCCGACCGTGCGATCCCGATCGAGCAGCGCTAGTTGCTCCACGTGCGTGATCTAATCCGCACCGTCGGATCTGGTCAAAGCGTTACGTTTTAATCTCGCGCGTTCATTTCCATTTAAAACCCGCGTTCGATCTCGTGCGTCCACGTGGTACCCTTTCGCGCGTTTTAATCCTAGCCGTCCGTTATCACTTAAGCGCCCCGCCTCGCCCGCGCGCGTTGGATCTGGATCCAACGGTCCAGATCGATCCGGCGCACGCGCACAGTGCGCGGGTTCACCGTGGGCCTTGCTCACCGTGGACTCGAGGGGATTTAAATTTAGAAATAAATTCCAGAAATGCATTTAAACTTCAAAAATTCATATCTGGCGCATTTGAACTCAAAAAATTGTCATTTCAATTTCAGAAAATTTATAATATTATTCTCTACACATTAGTTCAATAAAAACACTTAGGATAAAAATGTAAATTCAATTATTTAAATTTCAGTAAAATTCATATTTAATTCCTTTCTGTTCATATACTGAAAACCACTAAGTTTTCTATGGACCTTTCCTTTTAAATTCATTAGAGAACTTAAAAATAAGAATAATCACTTTTAAAACCCTTTTTCAAAGGACAACACTTCATTTTAATTTCTTTTAGGATTATTTATTAAATGAATTTCAGAACCTTAACAACTTGATTTATTTTTAATCAAACCAACTTAAGCCTATGTGCTTATTTTGTGATGTTATATTATTTGATTGAATGTGGTGTTTATTTTATTTTACTTTATTTATATTGGAAAGACTACGACGCCGTCGAGGAGCCGGAATATTTCCCGGAAGTTCCTCCCTCACCCTTCGCTGACCAAGGCAAGTCACCAAACCAATCTTTTGAGCATATTGAACCCATGTTTGACTAAACTATCGCTAAAACACATAGGTTATACATACATTAGTCAAATGAACCCTTACAATATATTTATTTAAGATCCCCCGACCTTGATGTGCAACCCAAGCCATGCTCTCTAGCCTAAACTCCTTGTCACCATATGATAAATGTTATTAGCTAGTGTCCAATGTATCGACATGATCGCTATAGGATAAAAATGAGTCGTAGTACATGGTTCTACTATATGATCCCCATTATTTCTTATCTATGGAATTCTGTTGGTGTTGGAGTTGTGGTTGTGAGTGAATGCATGGTGGGTTCCGGGTGCAAGCTAGGGCATTGGTCGGTAGCACCCGGGGCACTATAAGGACCGGTCTAAGGGATCCGTTGCAATACACTTCCGTACTAACCACAAGTCTAATGGGTAAGTCCTAACTAAGGTATGGAGTGTTCCAAACCGAGGCCACCATTTGGAGATGGGTCAAGCAGCACATGCGGGTGGCTTGTACCAATATGGCGCAAAAGGGGGTGTGACGTTAGCCGGGATGCGGCCCGGCGCGCCGGCGAAACCTAGAGCAGGTGGTTATCGCTTGGAGCATTTCATGCCGAGGTTTTGGTATGAGTTCCCGTGGTATGGGTCATCTCGTTTAGGATGAGTGCGTGCCTTGTGGGTACAGTAGTACATCTCTGATCAGAGTCTTAAATCTTTTCGAAAAGCCGAGCCCACGGTCAAGGGCGGGTTGCGTGACATCCCACAGTTAGATTACTTTGAATATGTATGTGCATGATGGTTTGACATATAAGGACTATTGTGCGAGGAGGTAAAACGCACTCCTCGAGTTAGATGATGTTGTTGATGCTCATGTTTATTTTTCCGCATGACTAAATTTGACTACACTAAATGCAATAACTGAAAAATGTACTTTTCCGCAAGGTTAGCCATTACCCTTCCTTGTTTATTATCCTGCATTATTACTTGCATTTGTGGTGGCTTGTTGAGTACTTTTTGTACTCATACCCGTTGGACCCCACAGAGGATGCCTACTATGAAGACGGTCTGGAGTAGTGACCCAGTCAAGAAGAAAGATCCGGAAGAAGGCGTTCGTCATGCTCTTTAATTATTTGTATCATTTTTATTAAACTCTGATGTAATAATTATGGTCTGCGTACCATGAACGTTTGTCGTATGTACGTTGTCGCATGATGAACCTCTTGTATTATTGTTTTTCTTTGGAAATTCAATAATGTCTCGATTTTGATAAATCGGGGCGCCACAAAGACGTTGAAGAAGAAAAATATCGTGAGAAGTAGGGTTTCGGGCCTAGTTCCCAAGTAGATCTAGAAGGATGTTGATTGTGCTTGATGTATGTTGCTTCCGCTGTTCTTTGAAATAATTGTTTGCCGCGAGATATGCCTCATACGGCTTTTGTATACACTATTCTGTAATCATTTAAGTATAAATGTGATGGTCTACCGCTGAATTGGATACATATTAGGTATGATGTTTGTTTCGATTCAGTTAAGTAGCCCTCGTCTCGGTACGGCAAAATCCGTACGGGACGGGGCGTTACAGGGTGGTATCAGAGCAGAACTTGGCCCTAGGAACGAAACCCCTAAAGTACCATAGGATTAATATATGCTTATAAAGAAAAGATTATGTACTTTAAACACCTTATTTTACTCTCATCTACTCTACTCAAGTTTTTTTAAAAAAAAAACTTGTCTCTTACTCCTTATCTATTCAAAGATCTATTAAAGGAAAGTGGGTAACTTCATCGCTTCTATGAGGAAGAATGCCACCATGGGACAACGCCACCAGAAGGAAGTCTTCACTAGCCCAAGCTTGAAGATGTTTACCTGACCGTAGTAATGCCAACTCCTTATGAGTTGTAATATATTCTAGTATACGGTATTGTATTGTACTATTGATTTGGATCTTCTCAGATGTGCAATCGGACTGCTCTATGAAGCAAGTGACTTGGCCACATCGCCTAATTTAATTGGATCTTTTGTTTGACAAAACTATGTACACTTTGTTTTCTACTAATTTATTTCTTATCCCTCAATTGTTTACCCTTCTATAGTACATGGGTAGAAGTAATTATCATTAACTTACCCCAAAACCACAATGAATGATTCCCTAGAAGCCCTTAATCTTACTTAGGTATCTAATTGTATCACATAAATAAAACATATAAGGCCTAAGAAAATCAAACAAGGCAAAATTATAATAAGAGCATTAGTCATTTCAACAAACTCCCAATGGATAGACATAACATTGATAAGAATAAAATAATTTACTAAAATCCTTATAATGATTTATCTTAACCCTCCACCTTATAAGCTTTACCACACAAGAGAACTTACCATTAATATACATTTGTCAACTAACAATTTTGGTCAAACTAAATGTTTTAGCAAAATAGTAATCAAGAAAGCCCTAATAATACAAGCCATCAACATTAAAGATAAACCAATAGTTAAAGGACATATATCAAGGTTTGCCAGATAAAGTAAACACCCGCTTGATCGCTTGATAAATGTGTTAGAGGTCCTTATAGAAATTATATTTAAACATAATCAGAAACATAATTAACTCAAAAAGGTAATTACTACTAATACGTTAAATACTACTTATCACTCCAAGTAATCAGCTCTTTTTTTAAAATCCTGTTGAACTGACACGCATAATTCCTAAGTGTGAAATCATCTCTTATCAAAATTGAACATATTTTTTTAAAACAAATTCACCATTTATTTTATGCCACCATAACACAGACATTAAGGGAGACCCTCCTAATTAAATTACAAGTTGTAGCTATTACTCATAGAATGAAAATCATATTTATGAACCTTAATTACAATACAAATTTCAAATTCACTATGGTTAACTCAAAAAACACCCTTCATAATTCATAAATATTATTCACCATCCGTACGTATATATATGAAATTCAGAATTTAAAATTGATCATAAAAAAATGTACCAGTACTTCTCTCTTCACAATTCTCATGGTATCATCTTAATTAGGAACTGATACACTCTTCAATAATTGTGATGTCAACACAAAAAAAACTAACCCTAAATCTAAAAAACTATTTACGTTCTATCAAACTTCAATTAAATCTTCTTGTACTATTTAAAATACGCTTGTTATCATGTTATATCCTCAATCATGTGAATCACTCAAATTCCATAAGGTTGAACCTTACTAATCAAATTATAATCTATACTTATTATTCAAAGTATGAACACCCTGTCTGGAATAAAAACAAAACACATCATCCCCCGCTATAAACCACTATTCAATTGCTAAAAATACTAAATTATCATGTTCATAACACCATTTCCTAATCTAGAGGGATAACTCTTTTGTTATTCAAAGTATGTGCCTTTAATCCCATTAGTTACATATTGATTAAAACAAACCCTTCCTAAAAACCTAGTATTCCTTTGAATTTAAAATAAAGCTCGCCCTAAGTAGTAATTACTATTGTATAAAAAAATCCTAACACTACCGTACTAATCATATTCAAACCACTAGTCCCGGAAATTTATTGAAGATTTCTAAATAACCTAACAAACAATCCAGCTCATAAAAGTGATGGAGTTCACTAGGGTAATTATACATAAACATAACAATCTCAATAAAAAATAAGTATCCTTACTATTCGAAAACGATAATTATCATCCAAATAAATTTATAATTTTTAATTTTAAGATAATTCCTTATCAATTGAGCATCTCGATTTTACACATTTAATTTTTTAAAACCATAGCCCATATATTCAGCAAGATCCTCCTACCAAATTTATGAACAATAGTTAATGCTCA
Organism: Zizania palustris; assembly: GCA_019279435.1. Classification (NCBI taxonomy): domain Eukaryota; kingdom Viridiplantae; phylum Streptophyta; class Magnoliopsida; order Poales; family Poaceae; genus Zizania; species Zizania palustris. The sequence continues at coordinate 44,490,105 of JAAALK010000287.1, forward strand.
TAAAGCGAAAATCATACGTACAAATCATCACTGTTATTTCCTATTCAAAAATTCACTACACTTAATTCAAAAAAAATTATACCATTCATTATTCATAAGCTTGAAAATACCATACAAAGAAATTCATTTTGAAGATTATATCTTCTCTTTTCAAACGTTCTATTGTACCATCTTGGATTAATATCGAACTAGTACACTCTCGAGTGTATGCGACAGCAAAGAAAAACAGATTAAATCCTCCTAATCGAAAAAAGAACATATTTACTAATCATGAGCTCCTAGTATTAGAATTTATCTTTTCTCATTTAAATTTCCTACTTTAGTCTTAAAAATTCAAAATACAGAGCATCCATCTTTTATCCCTCATAGTATTCCCTCGGATTAAAATTTTGAGGTCCAAATGTTTTCAACTTAAAATGCCTCTAGTCCTAAACTTATAACACTAATTACCTTTCATCCAATTTAAAAATCTTTCGATATGAAATCTTATTTTACCACTCAAAATCCACTTGTTCTAACACCAAACAGATCCACCATTCAAATTATATAAAGGCAGCATAAGTCTAGTTGAACCTTTTAAAAGAAATATATTTCGTAAATATCATTCACATTATGAAACCTCTACTTCAACATAAAGACCAAAAACACTATTTCCACCTTAAAAAAAAGAGTAATAAAAAAATCAAATATATATATGTATATAGTTATACATTCTAATCAAAATTGAAAACGATTTATTATTCAAAAAAATCTTAAATTTACTTCTCTCATTTAAACTTCCTGTTTTAGTCCTAAAAAGTTCAAATACAAAACATGAATCTGTAAAATTTCTGTTGATCCAAAAAAAAATTCAGAAAATATTCCACTCAAAATATTTCATGAGGATGCTCTCCCTGAAGTTACACCACTAATAATCATCCAGCAAGTTTCAAATTATTTGTTAAGAATTTTTTTTAGTTACCATTTAAAACATCAAAATTCTATCCCCAATTGGATCCACAGTTCAATCTCTATAAGAGTAACCTGAGATCAGGTTTAACTTTACCAACCAAATTATAACTAATAACTACTATTCACAATATAAAAACTCTGTTTCTAAATCCAAAACCAAAAATATTATCCCCATCTAAAAACATGTATAATCAGGATTCAAAAATATTGACACTCATATTTAGAAACACAATTTCCTAATCCGAAGGAACAACTTTCCAACTAATCCAACTTGGTGCATTTAATATCATTATCAAGTCATATTAATCTCAGAAAATACAATAATGAAAGATACATATATATTTTTCCATTCAAATTAAAATAAATCTTGCTCTAAGTAGCAATTATTATTTCTAAACCTCAATTGCTGTTTTTTTAACGCTACCTATCATCTTAAAACACCACTAATGAATTAGAAGGATATCAAATTTTCATTCATTCCCGATCTACTCATAATATATATACACATGTATATGTTTATATATAGCAAACAACTTGAATTAAACATAAACAACTTCTCTAACATTGGATAAAACACATAAGAACTTCCTAATGGCCTTAGTATAATATTGATACAAATATTGATACGAAGACATTGATAGAATATCCCAAAGTTAAAATAATAATAAAGGTAAATAACTAATAATATACATATATACCCAAACCAAATTCGTAGATAAAAATCCAAAATAAACAAGAAACACTCCAAAGCTAACTAAGAAATGCCAAATTAAAAGCATTCTACATCTCACCAAACAATAAACACGACAATATATATCCTGCAAACAATTGAGCTCGACCAAAGAGATCAAGATAAAAAAAAGGAAGAGAGAGATTAGATCCGAGATGGCAACCATTCCAATATAAGAAAAGCGTTCAAAACTAAGGAGTTTGTTGTCACGCCCAAGGAAAAGAGATCAAGTTTCATATGGAATACAATGAGGATCTACAGAGTTCAATAAAGCATCTATCCCGAAGTCAACGTGTGAGCCAAGCACCTTATCGGCGAACTTTCTCCCGATACCCTTAGCTCATCCTAGAAATGTCGGGACGAGATTTTCTTAAGGGGGGTAGGTTTGTCGCGCCCGCAATTTCCTGGCCACTGGCCATGCCCAGGCATGCGCCCGAGCTGCCGCTCGTGGTTGTGCGCCTGCACCACGACACGTCGCGCCCGACGCCGTACGCCACGCCACGCCCCGTCCGAGCACTCGTCGTACCACCACTCACGCCATCCACGCCCCGCCTCGACGCGCCCGTACCGCCCTCGTCAGCCACACCGCACGCCCACGCCCTCGTCGTTGACGCTGCGCCACTCTCGTACGCGTCGGCACGCCGCCGCCATGCCGCCGTACGCCGAACACCACACGGACCGTCGGTCCGTCGTCGACCCCCTAGCGCCACCTCGCCATTGACTTGCATGCACCGTCTTGTCGCGTCCAACCACCCTAATCTACTCCCGGACACGCTCACGTGCCGTCGCCATCAAGCCGCACGTCGCCGCCCATACCGCCGCGCGCACAAAAGGTGTCCCCGGCTCGCCTCAGTGCACCCACACACTCCCCCTCACGTTCTAGCCCTCGCCGGAGCCAACCAAGGACGACCGCGCCCGGATTTCGCCGAAGCTGATCGCCGCCGCCACGGTTCGTTCCCCTAATCCCTCTCCCCATTGGTCTTATCCTCGCGACATGAGTGGGAACGCGATCACTAACCCTTGGTGCACCCTATCCCGCAGTCAATTTCGCCGGAACTCGCCGTCATCGGAAATCCCCAATTTCGCCACCGTACGCCGAGCTCCAACCAAGGTAACACCATTTTCTAATTAATTCATGCTAGAGCATCCCCATGAGTAGTAGAACATGTTCCCTAGCTCGTCGTGGATGTAGGGTAGCCGTAGCTCGCCGGCGACGAGCCCGCCATTTTGAGCTCTCGAGTCACCGTCGTCAGGGCACTATGGGCCACCATAGCTCAATCCAAGAGCACCAGTAGCTCCACAATGCCCTGAGGATGGTGAAAATGACCCCCGATGTCTCGCCGGAGCTCCGCCTTCACCATTAAAAATCCCAAACAGAACCTAATGTTCGCTGGTCTAAAACCTAAACTGTAGCTCTAATTCCAAATCCAAACCATTGGATGTGTTCATCTAGTTGTGTTCTACCTTCCTTTAAAATTTCGTGGCAATTGGAGCTAAAATGGCAGAGTTATGCCCCGGAGAAGCCTCGGCCGTTGGAGGTCGTCTTCAACCTCCAGCCACCGTGCCCTCCTCTGCTCCCTGCCACTGACCTGTGGGCTCCCCGGTCAGCAGCCCTCAGCCACCACCATGTGGGCCCCGCTACCAGCCAGCCACTGGGCCACGCGCTGGCCTGGCCGCGCGCACACAGTGCCCCTTGGGCCGTTTTGGCCGGCCCAGCAAGCACATCATTTTTTCTATTTTTCTGAATTAATTTTTCCCCACGGACCGGCCCATATGAACAGTGCATTTTCTGTTTTTTCGAAATGATTTTCTGGCCGGCCCACTGTGAATAGTAGTTTCTCTCTTTTTCCGATTTTCAGACTATGCTTGCAACTTTAAAAATTTGTAGAAAAATAATTTCAACTCAGAAAAATTCCATTCAAATTTCTATAAGTTTGTAAAAATATAAACTTTACATAAATAATATTTTCCAATTTTTTTTTAAAAAAAATAAAATCTCTAATTAATTATTGACTCTAAATTCGTATTAGGGGTTGAAACCGAAGTTCCGGAAGGGAACGACTTCGACGACCCCGACTATTTCCCCGAGCAAGGCAAGTTCTTTTCCTTTGAACATGTTGATCCCATGTGATTTAAAAATTAAATTTGCTATATGCATAATTAGGACACACGCACATATACACTTTTACTAACGACACCGCCCGTGCGATTAAGTCGACTAAAACCTAAAAGTTGTTGCCCCTAGCCTTCCTTGATATTGTGATTGTATGCCTTGATAACCTTGATGATGAATGCAACTTATCCTAGTATTGTGGTAAGTTGTATGAAATCAACTTTCCCTTTAAAAATATTATTTCATACTTGCAAATATTCATGCCATGTTTGTGAAATGATGGAATGATTGCGTGTGGGAGAAAAATTGGGATTTGATAAAGTATTGTGGAAATGTGGTACAAGGTACCGAAAATGTTGGAAACAAAAATGGGAAAATAAGGGTTTTGTGAATAAAAGTTCGTTATGCGGAAAAGAGGCCTGTGTGGTGCGATTTCACATAACATTAAGGACGGCCTTGGGGAGCGACATCTTGCACCACTATCGTGCAACCTCACGGGTATTATGGCTCTGCCCCTGGTTTTGAATTAGTAGGCTTGGGATGGACTGCTCCTGAGGAGGACGTGGAATCACGACGGGGTGCTTGGGGGAAAGCGAGTGTGCCCAGAAGTGGCGTTATGAGAAAAAGGGATGGTGGAGAGCACATCGGATTCCTAAAGGAAAAAGGGGGTCGTGGACCCATGATCCTTGGTCGTAGACCCGTTCTGACAGCAGTGCGATATCCTTAGTCCGCTTCGGATGAACCTTGTCATGAATCCTTCTCTACTTCGCGGGTAGTAGGAGTTATTTGTGTCGTGAGGGTAAAGAGTACACCTTCAGCTGAAGTAAACCTGTTCGAACAGCCGTGCCCCCGGTCATGGGCGCGTGCATTGATAAGTTTCCCTTGAGCAGTGTTTGGGTTGTGTTTTGAAAATAAAAAATGTTGGTGGGATGGAAAACGTTCCTACGTGGTGTTCGGCTAGCCTTAGTGGTTGGCAACGAACCTGTGTGTGTTCGGGAAGTCGAAAGGCTTCATAGAGTTAATGTGTGGAATTGGTCCGAGGCATAGTGATGAATGGTTTTAGTAAAATGGATGGTCAATTGTTGAGCCGAGAGGAGATACCAGGAGGGGTAGTCTCGCTCTGCAGGCGAAACAATGTGACGGTATGTAAAGAGAAAAGCGTTCGTCGTTTGGATTGGAATGTGAATGGGAAATTGATGGTGTTGAATGGGGATATGTGGTTAATCGTGGTTGAGATGTGAAACAAAGTGTTTCTTGAAAAATGTCAGGTTTGCTTGGAAAAGATTTGACCAAATAAATTTTCTCTTTCATAATCTCGATTGAGGTTGAGAACCTCAATCCCAAAAATACACTTAGAATTTTCCTGCATACTTATTAAAATAAACCCTAAGCCCTCATTGATCCCGAATGCATCTATATTACATTCCGGAACTTGTTGAGTACTTTTTGTACTCACCCCCCTCAACATCTCCAGTTTCCAAAGAACTCGAAGGAGAAAAACTACACATGCAAGGAAGACGTTGAAGAAGAAAAATATCGTGAGAAGTAGGGTTTCGGGCCTAGTTCCCAAGTAGATCTAGAAGGATGTTGATTGTGCTTGATGTATGTTGCTTCCACTGTTCTTTGAAATGATTGTTTGCCGCGAGGTATGTCTCATACGGCTTTTGTATACACTATTCTGTAATCATTTAAGTATAAATGTGATGGTCTACCGCTGAATTGGATACATATCAGGTATGATGTTTGTTTCGATTCAGTTAAGTAGCCCTCGTATCGGTACGGCAAAATCCGTACGGGACGGGGCGTTACACTAGCAATGAACACGTATATAAATAAGTTGCATGCACTCACAGAAGATTCTTGAAGAAGAAGAATATGTTGATGCAGTGTAGCTTTAAAGCAGTGCAGCGTATCGATCAGCAGCAGGAAGCATATGTAACTCAATCGTCGAAGACGTCAAGCGACCGCATACAAAATACGATGCCCAGAAACCTTTACGCCGCCCCGTGCAGGTACGTATACGACAAAGGCTCGGAGACGCCGCTCACCGCGATGCTCGTTGCACGACGAACAACACGGTCGGCTTGGATCAAACGACGACGCAACAAGGTAGCAGATGGAAGTGAAAGGATTTCTGTCTATACTGCTCAGGGACGTCCCCCTGCCTTTGTACACAGAAATCTCTCTTGTTGTTGAGTTGTTCGTTGCGTTAAGACCAGATTAATTCCACAGGAAACGCAGTTGCCAAATGGCCCACGTTCTCACGTATGTAGCGTCATGCACAACGGTCGGTAAACACAACGTGTATTCTCAATGGCAAATTAAATCACACGCAACATTAAGATTTGGAATTAAGTCCTGGAAATAACGTTGCAGATGCAGCTTATTTCCATCAATCCCCACCAATTCTAAAGTTGTATGTTGATTTCTCAAAGTACTAAACCAATCTGCCACAATGTTGTTTATATAACTGTGTTTCAATGATAGACCCTTCAAGGGTTGATCATACCATCTAGATCTTTAAGTTTCATTTACTCACAGCTAAATAATAGACATACCTTGAATTTTTAGTTTTTTGTGTGTAAAATTTTCTTAAAGTATTTACTGGTACAGGTCCATCAAGAACCAAGCCTCTGGTTGGAGCTTTGACGGTCATGCTCCAACGTCTATTCATGAGCTTATTAGAGAGTTCTCATGTATCACAAACTACGATCCCACAGTTGGCTCATATAGGTGTGCTCTTTCAAGTGTACCCTGTAGGACAATACCTTGTCTTCAAAAGAACTTAAAGCACATTAAGACATATGTCATCCTACCATACAGAACTAAAGTACCACATCTCCTTTAACGGGAGCTGGTAAATATTTTGTACTTTCCTGTTACACAACAACTTGTTTTTACCCATTACCTACTTCACGGGATCTCCGATCATGTGGGATGGGTTACTATTGTAGTGTAACTCACATGGGTTTTGATCCCATTTTCCTCGATGCATTCTCTATCACATTTCGTGATAAACCCTTTGTGAAGGGATCCGCCAGATTCTTCACAGTTTGGACATAGTCCACTGTGATTACTCTGGAGTTTCTCAAACTTTTGACGGACTTTAGGCGGTGTTTCACATGCCTTGATGACTTCATATTATCCTTTGTACCCTTAACCTTTATGAGAACAGTTTGATTATCACAGTACACGAGGATCGCTGGAATAGGTTTTTCACCTATTGGTAGGTCCATCAAGAGCTCACGCAGCCACTCCGCCTCAACGGTGGCCGTGTCAAGTGCTACAAGTTCAGCCTCCATAGTTGATCTTGTTAAAATAGTTTGTTTACAAGATCTCCATGAAATTGCAGCACCACCAAAAGTAAATAAATATCCAATCGTGGCTTTTATCTCATTGGCATCTGAAATCCAATTAGAATCACTATATCCTTCAAGGACAGTTGGGTATCTAGTATAGTGAATCCCATATGACATAGTTCCTCTCAAGTGTTTTAGTACATGCTCAAGTGCTTGCCAATGATCATCTCCTGGGTGAGAAGTAAACCGACTCAATTTGCTAATAGCATATGAGATGTTAGGCCTTGTAGAACTAGCTAAATACATGAGAGATCCAATGATCTGGGAGTATCTAAGTTGATCCTTCCTTAGTCCTAAATGCTTTCTCAACTTAAGACTTGAGTCATAAGGCGTAGGAGCTGTTTTGATGTCCATAAACCCGAAACGAGTTAGGACCTTCTCCACATAATGGGCTTGTGAAAGCATAATCCCATTCTCACCCTTGATCAATTTGATGTTTAGAATAACATCAGCTCCTCCCAGATCCTTCATGTTAAAATTTTGGGATAGAAATGACTTTAACTCATTTACCGCATTGATATGCGTCCCAAAGATAAGTATGTCATCAACATACAAACACATGATCACAACATCACCCCCACAGAATCGATAATACACACACTTATCAGCTTTATTTACAATAAAGCAGCGGAGGTCAAAGTTCTGCCGAACTTCTCATGCCATTGCTTAAGAGCTTGCTTTAGGCCATAGAAGGAATTAACAACTTACACACCCTGCCCTCATGTCCAAGGCTATAAAACCATCAGGCTGCTCTATATAAATTTACTCATCCAACTCCCTATTTAGGAAAGCTGTTTTAACATCCATTTGATGGACAATGAAACCATATGAGGCAGCCAATGATATAAGCACATGGATAGTAGTCAATTTGGCAACAAGTGAATAAGTGTCGAAGAAATCCTCGCCTTCTTTTTGAGTATAACCCTTTGCCACAAGCCATGCCTTGTACTTTTCAATAGAACCATTAGGCCTAATCTTTTTCTTGAAGACCCATTTACATCCAACAGGTTTACAACCAAATGGACGATCAACGATCTCCCAAGTTCCGTTAGCGATAATGAAATACATTTCACTACGAACCGCATCCTTCCAGTACTCTGCATCTTGTGATGCACATGCCTCTGAAATGTATTTTGGCACATCATCAACTAGGTACACAATGAAATCATCACCAAAGGATTTTTGGATCCTTGGTCTCTTGCTCCTGTTTGGAGTAATTTCATTGCCATCCTCTGCATTAGTGTGTCTTTCGTGGTCAATACACAAGGGAGTTTCAGGGGTTGAGTTAAAGCCTTCTTTACTAGATGATATGTTTGAACCCTTCATAGCAAACATGTCCTCAAAAAACATTGCATCACGAGATTCTGTAATGGTATTTATTAATACGTCTGGCACATCAGATCTCACTAATAAAAATCTATAGGTCACACTATTATTTGCATACCCTAGAAAGAATGCAATCAACGGTCTTTGGTCCAAGTTTGCGCTTCCTAATTAATGGTACATTGACTTTTGCTAAGCACCCCCAAGTGCTCAAATATGACAATGATGGTTTTCTCCCTTTCCATCCTTCATAAGGAGTGACCTCACTATTTTTAGTGGGAACTCTATTTAGGATGTGACACGCGGTCAAGACAACCTCTTTCCACCATGCCTTAGATATACCTGCACTTTCTAACATGGCATTTACCAAGTCAGTCAAAGTACTGTTCTTTCTTTCGGCAACCCCATTAGATTGGGGTGAATAAGGAGGTGTCACCTCATGAATTATTCCACGATCCGCACAAAATTGAGAGAACTCATTTGATACATACTCACCACTATGATCCGACCTTAAATGTTTTATTCTCCTTTCTAGTTGGTTTTCAACCTCGGCCTTGTAGATTTTAAAGTAGTTTAATGCTTCATCTTTTGTTTTTAGTAAGTACAGATAACAAAATCTAGTAGCATCATCAATAAAAGATAAAAAATATCTTTTCCCTCCCTTTGTCAGCACTCCATTCATTTCACAAATATCTAAATGAACTAGTTCTAATGGTGCCAAACTCCTCTCCTTAACTACCTTAAATGGCTTACGAGGTTGCTTTGCTTGCACATAAGTTTGACACTTAGAAACTCTGACAATAGAAAGGTTTGGAATTAAATTCAAACTGCTCATGCGTGAAATGCTACCATAATTAACATGACATAATCTTGAATGCCAAATAACAACCTCTTTATTATAATTTAGACTACCTAGAGTGTTACCAATAAATTTATTCGAGGAATCCAACAAAGACATGCGGAATAAGCATCCGCACTCATAGCCCTTGCCAATAAATAAACCAAATTTAGAGATAACTAATTTATTGGACTCAAAAACCAACTTGTAGCCATCTCGACAAAGGAGAGAGCCACTAATGATGTTCCTTTTTATTGAAGGCACGTGTTGCACATTCCTCAAAGAGATGATTTTTCTTGAAATAAATTTTAGGTCAACCTTCCTTACTCCAAGAACAGCAGCACCTGAGCCATTTCCCATCAAGATGGAGGAACCGTTTGTAACCTGGTAAGAAGAAAACAAATTAATGTCAGCACATACATGAATGTTAGCTCCCGTGTAAACCCACCAGTCAATGCATTGATACATTGAAAGTGCAGCGGGAAAAAACCATACCCTGATCACCCAACCTCGCTGACAACCATGTTGCCAATGTTATGTCCTTGTTGTCCATTTTTCCTACCTTCTCTTTCACGACATTTGTTGGCTTTGTGGCCTTCCTCACCGCAAACATAGCAGGTGATCTCTTTCTTATTAAAGTTGGTTGTGTTTTTGGACTTGTGATTCTGATTTATGTGCTTGCCCTTGTACTTTGCATTAGACATTTGAATCAGATTTGCATTGGAGGTCCCTTCTTGTTGCATAGGAGGCGTGTCTTTTGCACGTGCCTTCTCCTCCACATCTAGGTGAGCAATCAGATCATCAACTATCATGTCCTCTCGTTTGTGTTTTAGTGTTGTGGCAAATCCCCGCCAAGATGGAGGAAGTTTGGCAATAATGCCTCCACCACAAACTTAGAGTTCACAATGACACCGAACTGAGACATCTCTCCCACAATCGTTAATAGATTATGAGACTACTTTACCACAGATTGGTTGTCAACCATTTCGAAGTCATGGTACTGTTCAACAACATAGCTCCAGCATCTTGTATCTGAAACCGCATACTTGCGGTCCAATGCCTCCCAAAGCTCTCTAGCACTAGTGTGAGCACTCTACACATCATAGAGCTAGTCTGGTAGGAGCAAAAGGATCACACCCATATTCACATCATTATTGGTCTCAAAGTCGACGTGCTACTGATAAGTCAGCGGCCTCACTTATGGTATGACATACCACAAGTTCTGCGACACCAAATTGTGGCAGATCTTAGATTGCCAACGCTTAAAGTTTTCATCGGCAAACTTATCTAGTCTCATCATATCAACAGCATGAGCAGCCATAACTAAGATGCGTGAAGGTTTCTGGAATGTTAAAATTAATGCATGCTTAGTCACTAATTTAATTCCAATGTAAAACATTATATACAGAGCAACAATGCATAACTTCTTATTGGTAAACAGACTAGTAACATTCAACATGCTAGCAATCAAAAACAACCCTTAATTAATCAAGTAGATAGGATAATAAAGTTGTCTTTTGTTAATCTAGCCACAATATTTTAATATTGATGCGCACAACCGTGCAAAAGCTATTCACGAACTCAAGACTAGACAACGCAATACTCTGCTTATCTATCTGAAGGCAAACTAGCAATGAACACGTATATAAATACGTTGCATGCACTCACAGAAGATTCTTGAAGAAGAAGAATACGTTGATGCCGTGCAGCGTATCGATGAGCAGCAGGAAGCATATGTAACTCAATAGTCGAAGACGTCGAGCGACGGCGTACACAATACGATGCCCAGAAACCTTTACGTCGCCCCGTGCAGGTACGTATACGACGAAGGCTCGGAGACGCCGCTCACCGCGATGCTCGTTGCACGACGAACAACATGGCCGGTTTGGATCAAACGACGATGCAACAAGGTAGCAGATGGAAGTGAAAGGAATATTTTTTGTCTGTACTACTCAGGGACATATCCCTACCTTTGTACACAAAAATCTCTCTTGCTGTTGAGTTGTTCGTTGCGTTAAGACCAGATCAATTCCACTAGAAACGCAGCTGCCGAACAGCCCACGTTCTCACGTATGCAACGCCATGCACAACGGTCGGTAAACACAACATGTATTCTCAATGGCAAATTAAATCACACGTAACATTAGAATTTGGAATTGAGTCCTGGAAATAACGTTGCAGCTTATTTCCATCATTTACAAGTGACACTAAATCTGAATACGGACTCACTTCTCAGACGCGCGGAACGACTTGGGACAACACCGTCAGTGGTTAGCTCCAAACCCAAACTACTCTATTCAAAGAGACATTTCGTCTGCATGCGCAAGTCCGGAAAATTGCAAATATCACTCAAAGTTGACATATACTTGCTAAAATGCTCAAAATGTTCTACCTCTTATAAATATGTCCCAAACTTCGTAGAAGTTGTTGTAGATTTACAACACTCCTATTTTCTTTAGATTTTAATATTTTCCTATTTTTCTCATCCTATAAATTCCCATTCTGACCTTAACTCTGTTTTCTAACTCTCGGTCACTCATGCTGCAACTGCAAGAGCACATCATTGCCCTGAGCTGTCGCCGGCACAGCACGGCGCCGCCCCGAAGTGCTCTGCCGATTGATTCTTGCCGAAGTGTCTCGTTATCGTGATATTCCTGGTGACGGTGGCCTTGTTCTTAGTGTCAAGGAATGCGGTTGGAGCAGCAGCAGAAACTCGGAGTAGCAAATGAAATGATCAAAAGTTTCGAGCGTGAATGGTTTTCAAAGCTTGATGGTTGGTCACATGCTATCCATTTTCTGTGGAGCAGAACAGAAGCATTCTCTCTTGAGATCAACCTTCACAGGGGAAAAAGAAAAGCCTGCACTAGTGGGATGGATACTCACGTTGTTAAGCAAAACATTGCTGTTAATGTTACTACATTGCATGCTTGGACATGATCCTGTCAGTGAAGCTGGTGTGCAATATAGACTGGAACAGAACCAGAAGACGGAGATTATGACCCAATAAATGGTTCAGGCAATAATATTGCGTCAAACAGAAAAGTTATTATCTGAAAAATACTTAAGACTCTCATGTATCCACAACTACACTGCACACAGTCGCCGTAATTTTGAAGCCTTGCTTCGCCTCTAAAGCAAACTTTTGCTCCATCTTATTGGAAAAATTCGAAGTCTTGCTTCACCTTATCAAAGACCCGAAGCTTTATTTCACCTTATTTAAAATTCGAAGCCTCGCTTCGCTTTACAAAATCTGGAGTACCCCTCCAAAGGCTACAAGGACTCCGGGCCACTGGCCCGATGCGTCCAAGGACTCCAGGCCATCGGCCTGATGCGTCTGGGATCCGAAGGCCACCGGCTGGAAGTATCCCAGAATTCCGAGATCCGTTCTCGGTATTCAGAGTCGAAGGTGGCTCAGAGTCGAAGGTGGCTCAAAATCACAGGTTCGGTGAATCCACACCAAATATCCTTTTCACTACAGGACCAAGCTCCAGAAGCCTTTCTTCGTTATCTAAACATGCACCGAAGCCTCGCTTCGCGTGACGTGATCTAAGCTAAAAAATAAACATGTCGAAGTCATACTTCGCTTAAAAATCTAAGTGTGTTTCGGAGCCTTGCTCACGCACAACATCCAAATCCCAGCATGCCGAAGCATGCTTCGCTTAATTTGGCTATGCTGAAGCCTTGCTTCGCTCCAAATTAGCGCGTTCGAAGCCCAAAAAAGACCTTCGCCCAATGTGTTCAACCATCTGAAGCCGCCAAAAAGGTGCACCCCTTCGCATTTTTAATTGCACGCACCAGCAACGGCTAAGTCCCTAGCTGCCACGAGCAAGGGGGGAAGCATGTATGCGAGGTGTGCGAATGTAATACGTAGTATGAGCGTGACAAGATAAAATGTTCGAAGTCATCAGATAATGCGAAGCATGCAGACGAAGTATGCAAATACAAAAACTCCATTGAATAACAATTGAGAAGTATGTTACAAATGTACTTCGAAAACAAAACTACGAGTAGTCTGTATCTAAGCCTAAGAAAAATCGAGTGCGAGGCCCCAACCCTCGCTTGCGTTTCTTTCGGCCAGGGCCCCCTCGGCTGGACGAAGCCTCGTCGGAGCCTGCTCTCCCACGTCCAGCTCGTCCAGGCTCCGAAGCCCATAGACCTCGTCTTCCGCTTTGCAGGTCGCTCCAAGTCTGCGAGGCAGGCGGTGCCGTGTCGAAGGCAGAGAAGTCTAAAGCTTCGTCGCCTGCTAAGACCGGTTGCGAAGGCAGAAACAAAGAACTCCGAAGGGACTCCGTCTTCACAGTGGCTAGCAGATCCTGAGCTACTTTGGGGATGGCTTCGCCGTTAGGCCCCCTCGGAAGCTTAAACCGAGGGGGGCCTTCGGACCTAGCTACCTCGAGGACTGCCCACAACTGGCGAAGTTTTTCAGAGTCCTCGAGCACTTCGAAGTCAATATTCGGAGGCTGAGCCTGGACAGGTATAAAAAACCCCCGCATTCATATTAATAAGCTAATAAGTTTTTACAATCCTGCAGCTAAGTATTACAAAGAGTCTAAGGAGATCTACACCTTCGGAGGCGGAGGTGTCGATGTCGAAGGCCGATTTGGTGAAGCAAGCACTTTGGCTCGGTGAAGGCGGAGGGCCTTCTGAAGCTCGAGGACTGCTTCGCAGCCTTGGGCCTTCCAAGGCTCCTGAAGCCGCCACCAGGCTCCGCGGACGTCTGTCGGAGGCGTCACCAAGTGTTGGCCCCCGAAGGCCACTGGGGTCGCGGAGGTTGCTGCCTCGAGGTGGTTGCACCCTGCGTCGTGAAGCATTTGCAACACTCCTTGACCCGCCACTCGGCCGGCCATCAAGGCGAAGCCCTTCAGAGACTGCTCCGCCGTCGAAGCCACCACCTTCAAGAACGCGGCGCGGTCCCCAATCGGATCCTGGTCACCAAAGTCTGGAGCCCGGCATTCGGTCCCTATCTGTTGAAGGACTTCAGTCAGGCTCTGGGTGGCTTCGCCGATGTTGTCGACGACGAAGTTCTCAAGTGACTGAGCCCAGTGACGGAGTTCGGAGTTCTCCTTTGCCTGCCAGGCTTCGGCGTCCTTCGCAGCCTTGAGCTCCACGCGGAGCCTGTCGATCTCCGAGGCCAAGGCTTCCTTAGCCTTGCCAGCCTCGACCTTCGCCGCCTCTTCTTCTCCCCTCGCCACATCAGCTGAAGCCTCAGCCCGCCTTCGCTTCTCGGCTTCCACCGAGACTTCACGTCGGAGGGCCTCCTTCTCCTCCGCCAGGCGCATCATCCGCCTGTCTGCAGAAGTCGAAGCTGCTGCATTCAGTGCGAAGGCCTGAAAGAATCCAAGAAATCATAAGTGTTGATCGAAGATGAAAGTATAGCTCGAAGGCTGTGTAGGACTTCGCTCACCTACATAAGGGCCTCGTTCGCATTGATGAAGAGTTCCATGGGGTTCGAGCGGCTGAGTTGAGCCACCAAGGCCCCTGCCTCCGCAGCTGCACAGCCCTCGCGGACGCTGTTAATGGCCGCCTCCGTCACGGCCCCCTTCGGCCGAAGAGGCTGGACAATCTCCTGCGCCGCAACCGCCTGCGTAGGCTTCAGCAAAGCTGGGCTTAGGTTCACCACATCGACTTCCTCGTCGCTTTGGGGGTCCCCTTCGCCGCGGCCGCTGCCTTTGTCTTCTTCAGACGAGGAGCTGTCAGACTCCGAGCCACTGCCGCTGTTGCCGCTGCTGCTGCTGTCGGAGGCCTCTGATGGCTTCGCCGTGGTGGACCTCGCACCGACGTCGTCCTCTGCAGGCTTCGCCGCGGCGGGCCTCGCACCAGCATCCTCCTCTGCAAAAAAGTCCAAGTCAAAATCCGCGTATTGAAGAGAAGTATGTTTGAAGTGTTTACCTTTGTCAGATATTTCTTCGAAGGAGGAGGGGTCAATGTGTGCCCCCCAATCCTTTTGCTGCGAAGTAGATGCGTCGACCTCCGCGCCCGAAGTCGTCGCCGTCGAAGCCTTCGCTACCTTCTCAGTAGCTGGAGCAGGCGCGTTGGCCTTCGCGCTCGACGTCGTCGCCGTCGAGGTCTTCGCTACCTTCTTGGTAGCCGGAGCACTTGTGGGCTCCGCCGATTTTGGAGGGTCCGAGGCCGCTGTAGAGGCCTCGGTCGCGGGGACCTCCGGCCGAGCCCTCGAAGTTTTAGGCTCATCGTCGTCCCCTCTTCCTCTTGGAGCCGATTGTCGAAGCTATGAGGTGGGAGAAGTCTGGCAGGGCTGGGACCTCTTCGAAGCCGAGTAGAGTCCACACCCTATTCCGGTGCTCCCAAGACCCCACCGAAGCTAGCCGCTGGGCTTGCCCCTCTGATGTCGGAGCCCCAACAACACGCTCCGCCGCCGCGATGGCCTCCTCCGAAGTCCTCACTTCGAGGTGGGCTTCATAAAAGTTCAAGTCAGAGTGAAGTTTTTGCGAAGTATGAAAGTGGAAAGATTTCGAAGTCTTACAGAGGCATTCGAAGGCCAACTCGTTTAGGCCCCCTCGGCCCGAAGCTTGGAAGAGCCCCTCTGGCCAAGAGCGCGCAAGGGGGCTGAGCCGGAAGGTGATGAACTCCTCTGCGAGGTCCCTCATGCTCATCTTCGCGGCAACCCTCCGAAGGAGCGAGATCCTCGAGCGAAGGGTGTCAAGGCTGGTCTTCACCACCCCTTCGCACCGATACGAGATAAGGGCGTTGGTACTCCGAAGGGGAGAGTTCGCGCCGATGAAGGCATAGAACCATTTTTTATCCCACTTCGAGTACCATTTGCTGTTGACAGCCCTCGCCGGGAAGGCGTCTTGGAACTCCCTCCGAAGCTGGAAGTTTGCGCTGCCGAAGGCTAGAGCCCTCTTGACGCGGTCTGTGCCCTCCCTCGGCTTCGGCTGGCAGTTCGTGTCATGAAGGGCGATGAAGACATCTGCACGGCCCTCGCAACCTTCAGCCCTCATGGCCCACTCGAAGATAGCAAGCCTCGCCACGGCGTTGGGTGAAAGCTGAGGGAGCTCGAGGTTGTAGGCCTTGAGGACTTCGCTCAGCATCCCCACTGCTGGCAGCCCGAGGCCAGCTTCGAAGAAGGCTTCAAACACTACCACTTTGTCGGCCCGAGGCCTCGGTATGGCCTCCGACTTCTCTGGGACTCTGAGTTGGATCTTCGCTGCAATCCTTCCTTCGCAGGCCCTCTGGACAGATTCCTTTGTGGAGATTGAGGCCCTCATCTCCAGCATTTGCTCAAATTTTTCGGATGGCATCCGAAGGTCCCTCAGCCCCAGCCACCTCGGTGCAGGCTTCGCTGTTGCAGCCACCGCTGCCTGCAGTTGGGCGAAGCTCGAGCTCGGGCCCAAGTCCAAGGCCTTCAAAGCTGCCTTCTTTTGCATTTTTGTGGGACTTCGGCGCGAGGGGCTAAAAGCTAGCGAGGGGTGCTTCGCGCGAAGCCAAGGAGGAGAAGAGAGCGAAGGTTGTAAGGCGCTGAGAAGAAAGCAAATGAGAGCGTGCCGAAGCCGCACACGGTAACTCCTATTTATAGGCGATAAGAATTCCGACGGTTCGTAGGCCGAACCCACTGGCAGGTGGGCCTCCAGCGAAGGCGAAGCGGCCCAGCGCGGGGTAACGGTCAATTTTCTAGTCGTTGTGGAGGAAGTTGATCTCCCTGAGGTCATTCTGACAGCTAACGTAGGCAGTCATTACCTGCGAATTTTGAAGTCACCTTCGGTCCAAGCTCCGAAGGCATGTTTTCTCTGAGGTTGTAATTTTTGGGTCATTTGTCCCAAGAGCGCGCACACCCCTTCGTCCTGAAGGCCTGCACGCGAGGGGCTACTGTTGGCGCAATAGTTTTCCCTTGAACAGGGGCCAAATGACATCAGCCTCCGACAGCCTTTGGCCTGGAGCCCAACACTGTCAAAGCATGTATCTTCCCAAAGAAGCTGTTTTCAAGCCTCAAGGTTCACGTCGAAGCCCTCCGGAGCGAAGCCCTCAAGATTCCTTAAAGATTGCCAGAAGCTAAGTCTCAAGCTAACTTCGAAGCCAGCCTCCGGGCCTTGTTCGGAGTTAGCCTTTGAGCCTTGCTCGGAGTTAGCCTTCGGGCTCTGTTCGGAGTTAGCCTTCGAGCCCTCCTTCGGAGCCCCTCAGAGCTAGTCTCCGGACCCTGTCCGGCCAGTTCAAAGCCAAGTCTCCGAGACCCCAGTTCGGAGCCCAGTTCGGAGTATGCTTCGAAGCCCCCTTCGGAGTGTACTTCGAAGCCTTCTTCGCAGCCTCCGCCAGAAGAGCTCTGGCCTCTACTCCGAACCCAAGAAATATCTACGCCTCGCTACAGTGGAGAAGCCATACCGGGGGCCCCTCCGCCCCTGGTATGTCGTTTAGCTGGTCAAAGTGTGACGTTGTCTGACACGCCTGTAAAGCTATAAAGCACTTTTGTACAGTAGCTAACTCCTTTTTCCCTTTTTACCCCTATGAGCCTAGGGCTTATAGAGGGCATTTTGGTCTTTTCCTTAAGGCCTGCGTGCCTATAAAAGCAGGGCCAAGCCCTTGTAACAGGGGACCGGGTCCAGGGCCATGAGACCCTGGAATTTACTACCCCATACCGAGGCATACCTTATCAAATCCACCACAAACTGGACGTAGGGCTATTATCTCCTAGGAGAGGCTCGAACCAGTATAAACCCTTTCTCCTTCTGAGAGAACCCTTCGAGGTTCATTTTACACTCCGGATACATACATACTAAACATGTGCTGTAGCTAACAAAATTGCTACAACAATAAATAATTATTAAATTTATATCATAATTCAGTATACATGCATTAAGTAATTCAATATGCAAATACATGTACTAAATAATATATGATAAGTCTTAAATCAAAAGATTAAGTTATAAACTTATTTAAATATAAATAATTCAAACATCATACTAAGAAAGTTATACCTTCATTACGATATATAGTCACAAACAACAAAGTGTTTGATTTGATCTCGCCACTAAACATAACATAATGTGTATTTTAATAATTATGATATATAGTCACTAAACTTGTATTACTCAATCTAGAATGTGAACAAGGAAAAAATCTGCAAAAAATACTGAATTGCTGAATTTTGTTTAACAATGGGTGCCAATATCTACTTGTAGAATTGATTTGTAAAATTTATACATGTATTTTTTTTTACAAAAAATTTTAGGGTACATCTATACCCCTTGCTCCATGCTAGGTCCGCCACTAGACGATGGAATATAATGGTCTCTC
This sequence comes from Zizania palustris, assembly GCA_019279435.1. NCBI lineage: Eukaryota > Viridiplantae > Streptophyta > Magnoliopsida > Poales > Poaceae > Zizania > Zizania palustris. The sequence goes on from JAAALK010000287.1 coordinate 44,508,665, forward strand.
ATGCTCTCCGTGGCTGGTCTTGAGAGGTTGGGGTCCGAGTCAAATTGAAATTTATGCCCCTGTAATTATATAACAATATTATGGTACTCAAATTATATGTGTATATATGTGAAATATTACCAATACATAATTAAAATACATCTAAAAATAATATCTACATAGAATAATATGTAAACATCTCGAAATTTTCTTCTAATGTTCCTGAGACGTAGATTTGTGTGAGCCTTCAAAGAGAAGTGGATCTAGCATTTTACCAATAAATATGTCATGTCAAAATTTCTATATGTAATTCGGTAAGAATATTTTTATAATTGAGTAATAATTTTTAAATTTGCACCATAATTTATTTTTTCTAATTGAATACACAATTATTAAATTTTACTGTAATAGTTTTAGATTTAGAAGTGAAACGCAAACAACCAAAGAAAAAGGAATAGACAACGTTAAAAAAAGATAAATAATAAATATGTTGTAGATGCTCTCGAGGAACTGGGAGGTGGAAATATGAAAAAGCCAAAAAGGGGTGCCCTTTTCAAGAATAAGATAATTAACTTACCATTGCTCTTTAATGCAATTTAGTGTCATGGCCATGACTTCTCTGCCGTCTTTAAAATAAAGATTGATGATATTGTACGATATAAAATTGGATTAATTCTTTTTTGTGTCGCCGTTAGTTGTCATGTTTCATTTAGTACCATTACTTTTCGTGTATTTTTCGGTGCCATTACAATTTATTCATTGTTGCTCGTATGCCATTTTGTACACCACAACATCTATGCACCTACCTACCCACCTTCAAATTTATGTATTGCCTGTTTTACCCCTACGGTCTATCAGATTTGTGGGAAGCGGTAACCCCTCCGTCACAGCCTGCATGTTTATATAGCAGAAATAATCTCTGCCAAGGTGTTTACATAGAAGAAACAAACTCCTGATTTTCAGAAATTACGTTAAACAAACATGAAAACAAACCGTCGAATATAAACTTAAGTATGAAAACTGAACTGCATGTATACATGTTCCAACAGTCACCCTCAATCATAACTTTGCCAATTTAAGATTGTGTTTAAAGTTCTCTAACAATCGCACCAACGAAGCATTCATAAAACCACCAACAACTTTATGCAAACAAGGGAGATTATTTTAGTGACTATTTGTTTGACAACGGAGTGAGAGGGATGACCTAGTCGCCCATGCCATTGAGAGAAAGGGTTTTTGGAGGCACCATATGCTTCTTTGATGAGTTTTCTAGGAATAGAGTAAAGCCTATTTTGAGACCTCCGTCTAAAAAATATCGTTCTCGGTGATCTAATCTTTAATAGAAAAGAAATCAAGATAAAGTTCAAGGAAACCACAATTGTCAACAACTAGACGATGTATAGAAACATGATTCTTTTTGGCTTGTGCAACTAACATATAACACATTTTTAAGATGAATGTCACAACTAGGAGTATGAACAATGCTACAACTAATATGACTAATATCCATACCTACGCCATTGGCCGGGTGGATTTGATCTCCGTTATATTTTTACTTGATAGTAAGTTTCTCCAATTCTCTAGTGATGTGATCGGTAGTGTCGGTATCTATGTACCAATTAGAGTCTATGTCATAAGAGTTTGTAGCTATGGCAACATGTTTCTCATCTGCAACATAATTTTCATCATATCTATACTAGAAATAAGTAGTAGTATGACCCCGTTTGAAGCAGACTTGGTAAATAGGATGATTATCAATGCCTCCATTGCACCTGTGACCACAACCTCCACTGACATGGACCTAGCTGAGCTACTGTGCCTAGTCCCCACATCTCATGCCAAATAGCCTCAGCTCCACCACCCACCTTGTCCTTTGCTCCCAGTCCATGCCTACCATGCTTGCAAGACGCCGCCGTTGTCCCCATGCCCGCACACGCACGTCATTGGCTGAAACCACCACACTATGCTAGCTAGGAGCTACCATCGTCTGACCTACCCTAGTATGACACAACATAGTCTAAGCTCGTTGACCTCGTCGTCATGGGTAGTGGCCCCGTGGGGTTGGCCGTGGTGGAGGTGGGGTTATTTGTCTGCACCATCGATCCCTCCCCGGTAGTTGTCTGGCCAAACAACTATGGTGGGGCTTGTCTCACTACCTCGACACCATCTAGACCTCCATTAGAGGGATCCTGTCGACGATGGCGAATGTGAGGTAGGAGGAGAACCAACTTTTGTGGGGTGCTGGAGGGGACACTAACGTGAGAGGGAAAGCGACAATGACATCGATGGAGGAAGGCCCCGGGTGTGGAGGGATGGAGCTGGCCGACGTGGCGGGGCTTATGCGGGATGCTTCTTGGGGCCTGCTACCTATCCAACCCATTACTTGCTTCCTACTGAGGGCTCTATCTACGCTATTGCCAACATGGAGAATTGTGGTGGATGAGGACAACAATAGTGCAAATGAGGAGAAGAAGGTCAAGCACCACGAGTAGAACAACAATACAAATATGTAAAATTGGGAGCTTGTGGGTGGGCCCATAGATGTTGTGGACTTACAAAATGCCACACAATACGATAACAAACGAATTGTAATAGCACACAAAGAAATACACGAAAAGTAATAGTACCAACTGAAACACAACAAATAATGATAGTAAAGAAGAAATTAACCCAAAAAACCTATAAAATTTAGGTCGATATTGATTTCATTTGCAGGGTAAAGCACTCCACATCTAAGCCACATATCCCCACTAAAGATGTCAATGAATCTATACCCAACGGGCTCGACCATCTCAAACTCATACTCATTAAAGAAAAATCTTCCTATCAGGTAAACCATATATATATATATACAGTTCTAATTTTCTTCCTAAACATGTACCCACGTGGATAACCTATACGCGTTGGTATGGTGGATGCCTGCTAGGTCGCTGGAGTCGCCTGATGTCTAAAGTCACTACGGGTCAGCTAGAGGGCAAAGGCATGGACCACATGTCACATACTTGCGTAGAGATGGTGGAGCACTAATGGTGATCGACACTAGAGGCTAGAGCATGAATACAATAAAGTACTAGCGGTGGCTAGCACTAGAGCTTGAGCGGCAATGTCGATGGCCGTTGAACTGAGTGGCCTGCACTAGATGTCTAAAACTCTAGAGACTAGTTTGAGGAGTGATGTAGAGTAGTGACATACGCCACCTGACATCGTAAGACCTTGGAGTTGGAAGATAAGTAGCAACCAATAAAGAGTAGGAAACACTGAAATAAACCTATTACTTTTTAATAATAAATTGAGCAACAAATAAATAATTTATTGGATGACGGGTACATCAGATGATGTGTACATATAGTATGAAACCATATCAATGCCCATATATCTATCCGGTTTTGATTTTCCCTATTGATAAATCAACGAGTAAATAATTTAATCTCATATATATATATACAAATGTTATTCTACATTATGAGTATAGAATAGTTATTCTATTGAGAAATCTACTACTGAGAAAAAATAATACTTAATTGTTATTTTACTGAAAAAATATACTACTAAAAATAATCGATGTATAATAGTTATTCTATACACGTAGTGTAGAATAATATTTATGTACCCTAATAAAATAAAAACTCAATTTTAGTTTCTTAGTCCCACCGAGGATCAGCTTACATAACACCGATCGGTCTGACCCGAGTCAAAAACCCTTTACCCACCCCGCACACGCAGATGGCGGAGCCGACCGCGGCCGCTGACATCGCCGCGCCGCCGCCTCCAGCCCCGGAGGCCACGGCCACGGCTACGGCTATGGACACGGTTGTTGCCGAGCAGAAGGTCTCTCCCACTGCTCCTCAGCCCGATGTGCCGGCACCGCCGGCGGCGGCGAAGAAGAGGAAGCTGGAGGAGGTGGGGTTCCACACTTCCGCCTACTACAAGATCCGCGCCGCTGTGGCCGACCTTCGCGTCCGTTTCGTGCAGGTCTTCCCTCCCCACGCCAAATCGCCCCCTCTTTTCAGTACTTGTTCCTTGCCGTGCATTTGTGGGGGTAGCGTGTTTGTCTCGTAAGGTACTGTCTCCAGAAAGCTGGGATTTGGGGAAAATTTGAAGCTACAGCGCTGCTGATGAAATCTACCAATCTGAACTCTCACATCACATGATTTATACTTGCTATGTATCATTTTGTGTTATGCGGGTGATCTGTTCTGAATTGCCTACTATTTTTTGAAGGTTTACGAAGCCACTGATTTCCAAAACAATGATGCTGCTTGTGAGATTCTGAAAGGTAAAAAAGATCTCAAATGTCTGCCTTGTTAGAAAGGCACTAGTCTCGTTCCATTTAATTCGTATCAATAAAACTAGGTTTCAGGAAAGAACATAGAAACAGAACATTTATTGATTCAGATGTCATAATTATTTCCTTTGCATAATTTCACCCAGCAAAATCCTCAGTGCTTCTCTCCTGGCTATTACTAACGTGGCTGTAGCCATTGAGGTTGCTTGGGTGAAGGTGTGGAGCATCAGGGGTAATCTATATATGGGAATGGTGAGGCGGTGGAGGTGTCATTGGAGTGTGGTGACAGGGTTCTCCTAAAGAGAACCATACTGTGGTGCCACACGTGCAACAGGGAAGCTGCCGTTTTACATGTAAAGTGGTGGAGAAGTCCACTGTCTGAGGATTTTGAGTGAATGGTTGAGTAAATATCTACATGGCGATTGGGGAACATATGTTGTTGAAGTTAAGAGTTTAAAAACATGAGACTGGATTAGGCTGGAATAATAATCCAACTTTGCATGTCTGCCATTGTATAATGTCAAGCCCCAGCTGTAATGCTGCATCGACCTTGGGGTGTAGTCATGGAAGGTGTGAGGCTTGAGGATTAGGCCCTGAATGGCTGAACATCAACGGTGAGGAATGCCAGCTGACCGGTGTTGGTCAGTGTAAGAAAGTAATGGTGGAATGATTATGTGTTTATTGATTGATTTGGGAACCAGGGGGTTACATTTATAGAGGAGCACTTAGGCCATAACAGAATAATATGTCCAGCTGTACTGCTGTAGGTTCTAACAGAAATCTACCAGCTGGACATATTCTACACACATCTAGAAGAATCTAGTCCTATCTAGAGAATGGTTGTCTAACACGCCCCCGCAGTCGAAACGGGGTTAAAACAGACGTTGATACTGGACCAAAACTCGTTGAAGATCCCTTTAGTGAAGATGTCAGCAAACTGAGATGTAGTGGGAACATGAAGGACACGAACATCTCCAAGAGCAACACGCTCCTGAACAAAGTGGAGATCAATCTCGACATGTTTGGTGCATTGATGCTGAACAGGGTTGGAAGACATGTAGATGGCACTGACGTTGTCACAATACACCAAAGTGGTTTTGGGCAACAGGATGTGCAACTCAGACAGAAGTTGTCAGAGCCAAGTGGCTTCGGCGACAGCATTTGCGACAGCTTGGTACTCAGCCTCGGCACTGGAACGTGAGATTGAGCTGACGCTTGGAAGACCATGAAACTAGGTTGTCGCCCAGAAAAATAGCATATCCAGAAGTCGATCGGCAAGTATCCAGGCAACCAGCCCAATCGGCATCAGAGTAAACTACCAGATCTGATTGGGAACATGGTCGCAGAAATAAGCCCATATCCAATGTGCCGCGGACATAGCGTAGAAGGTGACATACTGAAGAGCCCCGACAATACTGCGAATGTTAGTAGGATTAGGGACAAGAGCACCATCAGATGAGAGCTTCAGACTGAGATCAACAGGTGTCGAACAAGGCTTGCAATTTGACATACCAGCTCGCTTGAGGATATCAAGCATATAAGCTTCTGAGACAAAAGGAGACCACCTTCTTTGTGTTGAACAAGCATCCCCAAAAAATTATGAAGAATCCCAAGATCTTTCAGAGGGAATTCCTGCTGAAGAACACTAATAGTGCGGCGAAGTAAAGCAGGTAAGGAGGCTATCAACACAATGTCATCAACGTATAAAAGCAGATAGACCGTATCTATGCCATGGTGGTAAATGAATAGAGAGGTATCTGTTTTGGCCGCAACAAAGCCAAGCTGCTGAAGATGAGAGGAAAACCGACTGTGCCAAGCTCGAGGTGCCTGCTTAAGACCATAAAGAGATCTATTGAGCTGACACACGTAATCAAGATGAGAGGGGTCTTCAAATCCTAAAGGCTGAGCACAGTAAACAGTCTCGTACAATGTTCCATGAAGAAAAGCATTATCAACATCCAGCTAATGAATGGGCTAGGAGCGTGAAAGAGCCAGAGATAGAACAGTCCTAACAGTTACTGGCTTGACAATGGGACTGAATGTCTTAGAGAAGTCCACTCTGGGTCGCTGGGAAAATCTGCGAAGAACCCAATGAGCTTTATACCTCTCAAATGACCCATCAGCTTTGAATTTATGCTTGAATACCCATTTTCCTGTGACCACATTAGAGCGTGATGGTCGAGGAAGAAGATCCCATGTGTGCTTGGCGAGCAAGGCAGAATACTCGTCCTCCATAGCAGCACGCTAGTTTGGGTCTGTAAGAGCAGCTTGGTAAGTCCGTGGAACTGGAGAGAGTGATGATGTGGTGAGCAAAACTGGCTGGCGAAATCCATCCTTCCCTCGGGTAATCATAGCATGTTGATGGACCACGGGAGGAACGGAGACAGCACCGACAGGAATAGCACGAGCCACTGTAGAAACTGACTCTCCAGGAGGTCGGACAACCACTAAGATGGGTCGTCGAGTGTAAACAACCCCAAAACGACGGTCAGCAGGAGAGGGCCCAAAAATTGCCGGTGGGGAAGCAATAGGCAGAACACGTGGTGATGTGGCCGATCCATCAAAATCCGCACGTGGCAGTGCGGTTGGTGTGGGCGATCCGTCAAGAGCCACACGTGGTAGTGCGGTTGACGTGGTCGAACCATCGAGGTCCACACATGGCAGTGTAGTCAGCTGAATAGGGTCGGTTGTCACAGCTTGAGGTCCTGCAAAAAAATGTGATGGTGCAAATGGAACCATCACAGTGTCAGGTGCAGTATCCAAGAAATCAAAATTTGCCGGAGTGGGAGGGGATGAATCCTCTGAGAAAGGAAATGAGGACTCATCAAAGACCACATGGCGAGAGATGATGATTTGATTGGAAGGACGAGCAAGACAAAGGTATCCCTTATGATGAAGGGAGTAGCCAAGGAAAACACACAAAGTAAAACGAGGTGCTAGTTTGTGTGTAGCGGTGGCAGAAAGATTTGGATAACACTGGCAACCAAATACACGAAGATGTGTATAGGAAGGAAGTGTCCCAAATAAAGAAAAATGAGTAGAAAAATTCAGAGTTTTGGTGGGAAGAATGTTGAGGAGATAGGTAGCAGTACCAAGAGCGGCAACCCATAAGGTGGGAGGTATACTAGCCTGAAACACCAGTGAGCGAAAAACATTATTGTTGGGGGGAAATACTTCATCCCCAGGGCCATTAAGATTAAAAGGCAAAGATAATTTATGCAGCTTTAGGACAGAAGCTTGCTCCAAAGTTGATGAAGTTCCAAGCCGAAGGGTCCTCCAAACACCAGTTCGGAGGTACCCTCTGAAGACTCCGTCTCTACAGTGAGAAACAGCAAGACTGACGGGACGTCTGCCTTATCTTTCTTCTTCGAATACTTTTTACTATTTTAGCCCTATTCATGGTACCGAATAGTTTCCACTATGTCGGTTGTAATTGAGGGGTAAAAAGGTCTTTTCCTTAGAGTTTTTACCTATAAATACCCCCCTTCTCACCCTGTAATAGGCATCGAATATTCCGATATTTAATACACAACTTCGAACTACTTCGAGCTATTATCCTATTCGGAGGCTTGAGATAGTTTACTTCACAAACTCATTGTTTGTTAGTTCATAATCTTAGAGAACCTGTTAGCATAATCTTTTACGCCAATAATTATTAATAGTGCGAATAATGCGTTCAACTTTACCATTCTGAGGCGAAGTATAGGGGCATGACATACGAAGATGTACGCCATGTGACAATAAGAATGATTGGGTAGTGGAGTTATCAAACTCACGACCATTGTCGCACTGTATCCCCTGGACAGTGACACCGAATTGGGTGCGGACATATGCAAAGAAATGGGAGAGAGTGGAGAAAGTTTTCGACTTCAGGTGAAGTGGAAACGCCTAAAGGTAGTGTGAGCAATCATCAAGAATAACCAAGTAATACTTGTGACTTGAAACACTGACAACAGGAGAGGTCCAAAGATCACAATGTATTAATTGGAAATTATGACTTGGTCGAGATGAAGAGGTATGAAAGGGTAACCGAGTATGACGACTCAGTTGACAAACATGACAAATAGTACTCGAATCTCTATGACAAGAAAGGCCAACTAAATAAGACAACTTGGAAAGAGCTTCAGAGCCGGGATGACCAAGACGTTGGTGCCAAACGGAGGAAGAAGTGGCTGCATGGAAGGTGGAAGCGGAGAGTTGCAACGGGTGAAGGGGTCCGGAGCTATCACACCTGACGATCGCTCTTCGAGATGGAAGAGCCTTCACAGAGCAGACAAAAGGGTCAAATTCCATAGAGCAATTATTGTCGAAAATAAACTGGCGTACTGAAATAAGGTTCGGGGAAACAAGAACATTATTAAGATAAAAATTATGAGGCAAATGAGTAACGCCAGTAGAGGTAACGGGCAATAAATGTCTGTTTCCGACAACAATATGAGAAGGAAATGGAGAGGATGTGGAATTGAGTATACCAGCGCAGAAGTTGTCATAGTCGGCGCAGACCCAAGCCCCAAAGAGGCCTAGGTCCAAGGCGCACAAGGGTAGAAGAAGGTATTAGATAAGTTTGTTAGGTAGTTAGGAAAGTAGTTATGGTGGTTAGGCTATTTGCCCTATGTATAGGGATGTAATCAGACCTGAGAAGGCAAGCAAGAAGCAATAAAGATTCCAGTTTCCTCCCCTCTAGTTCCCAGTCCCGTGCTGTCTTCTTCCTCTCCCCATTGGTGCCCTCCCTAGCGCCGTTTCCCCTCTTCTACCTTGACGAGACATGGCTACAACCTGCGGCCAAGGCCAGGCCATGACAATTTATTATCAGAGCCTCTTCCTGCCCCTGTGGACATGTCATCCGACAGCAATGGAGATGCTCTTGCCGTCATCACCGCCCAACTATCGAATATGCTGTAGAAGATAGAGGCGATCGAGACAAGGCAGCAAGCACAAGAGGCCAAGATGGACCAGCTGCTGGAGGCAGAAAAGGATGCTGCCCGCAAAGATCATGGCGGAAATGGGATTCTTGGACGCCCCATCACCATAGGGGATAATTCACAAGAACATGGCTGAGTTCCCCGCTACCACAAGTGGGATTTTCCAACCTATGATGGGAAAGAAGACCCTCTTACATGGCTCAGCCGATGCGAACAATTTTTTCGCGGTCAGCGAACCATGGAAGAAGAGAAGGTGTGGCTCGTAGCGTTTCATCTCACGGGGGCAGCACAACAATGGTACACCCGAATTGAGCGCGAGTACGACACCCCTTCATGGAAGCGTTTTACAGAGATGATAGAACTATGGTTCGGACCTCCCCTTCGGCATAACAAACTCGGGGAATTGGTGGCACTACGCAAGACTGGGTCTGTCTCTGATTATCAAGAACGCTTCTTGGCCCTTCTTAGCCGAGTAGGAGCACTCATGGAAGCACAACAGATTGAATTATTTACACAAGGTCTGCAAGCACATTGTAGATCGATGTTGAGCTCCAAGCACCCGCTTCTTTGGAGACTGTGATGAGCCTTGCCCGTGCATTTGAATTCCACGCCAAGATAGATGAGGCGGCAAGAATAGAGGCCAAACACAAACAGACTCGAGCACAGGACCATCGACCAACCATGCAGCAACCTCCGGCCGATGTGGCAGCGGCAACAGAGGCGACAACGGGCCATACAACCCTGGTTTCCAGAGCAGGGCGTTTCCAACGACGTACCCTAACACTAGAGGAAATGCAGGCACGACAAGAGGTCGGATTATGCTACAACTGTGATGAAAAATTTAGCCCAACTCACAAATGCAAGCGACTGTTCTGGTTATGTGCTCCGTCCACCGACAATGCTGAAGTAGAGCATATAGATGGTTAAGATACCACGATCGGCCCCATGATTTCTCTATATGCAATTGTCGGAGTACAACCGCATGCTTCCGAGATGATGCAGTTAGCGATACATATCAATGGTGCTTACTTTGTCACTCTTATGGACATAGGCTCTACGCATAATTTTATTTCAGAGAGGGCTACTGCTATCATGGGAATCCATCTCCATCCTTGTGTCGGCACTGAGTCCGCATGGCCAACGGTGACGTCATATGCTGTAGGATCGCCAATAATGTCAGTGGTTGTTGAGGGTGACATATTTCCCACCGATTGTGTCGTCATGCCACTAGATGACTGCGATATGGTCTTGGGAGTGCAATGGCTACGCACTCTAGGACTAGTTTTGTGGGACTTCACCAACAAGTGCATCTTCTTCCATCGCAATGGTGAGTTGATTGACTGGAGCTGCATTGATGAAGTGGCCACGGAGAAACCACGCACATAAGCCTACACCAGAATACAACTTCAAGGGGAACCGCCTACCGCTCCGTCCTCACTGCCGTCATTAATTCAAGGACGTGTGATTCTTTCGCCAACAAAAGAGTTTTGACATCTTTGTTCAGATTTTCAGCTCGAGGACGAGCTGATTCTCAAGGAAGGGAGAGATGTCATAGTCGGCGCAGACCCAAGCCCCAAAGAGGCCCAGGTCCAGGGCGCACAAGAGTAGAAGAAGGTATTAGATAAGTTTGTTAGGTAGTTAGGAAAGTAGTTATGGTGGTTAGGCTGTTTGCCCTATATATAGGGATGTAATCAGACTTGAGAGGACAAGCAAGAAGCAATAAAGATTCCAGTTTCCTCCCCTCTAGTTCCCAGTCCCGTGCTGTCTTCTTCCTCTCCTCGTCGGCGCCCTCCCTAGCGTCGTTTCCCCTCTTCTACCGTGACGAGACATGGCTACAACCTGTGGCTAAGGCCAGGTCGTGACAGAAGTCATTCTGAGTGGCATCAGTATCAAAATACCATTCTGATTAGGAAGGCTGGTGAAGAGACATAGTTTGAAAATTTGTTGCAAGAGCATGCTGATCCCAGCAGCAGGAAGTGGCCCAAAAACAGTATTGGGTGGAATGTTCCACGGTCTAGCCCACTGGCCGGCCCAAGTATTGTGCGGTCTAGCAAGAATGGCTTGAGGCGGCCCAATTGGAGATGGGCCCCATGGTCCAGGCCACATCTGGATGGACCCAAACCACGAGTTGTAAACACTAGGCCAGGGAGCTCCCGGTCGTGTCCCGGCAGGAGAAAGAGCCAGGGCTCCCCTGACTCCCTCCCCCGAAGGCAACAGAGCCACTCCCACCGCCGCCGCTAGGGTTTTCGCCCCCACTCCCACTGTCGCCTCCGCGCTTGCCACCGCGGCGCCCCTATTTGCCGGATCTAGCAGACAACGGTTGCTGGGGCTTCGGTGGTGGAGCGGACGAGGTAGACATCGAGCCGCCAGAAGCCGTGACGAGAGCCATAGCAGAAGCAGGAGATGTCTTGGCCATGGTCAGTTCTTCAAGTTGTAGATCATCCCGTACTTGGAGAAAGCTGGGAAGGGGATTGCTACGACGAAAATGAAGACCGAGGACGGTGAAACGTTCGTTGAGGCTGCAGATGATGTTGAGGACGAGGGTTCGGTCGGAGATAGGCTCGCTGAGGTCGCGGAGGTCCTCAGCCATCCGTTTGTAGCGCCGATAGTACTCAGAGACGAGATGTCACCTTGAGAGGAGCGAAACTCCTAATCGGCAAAGAGGGCGCGAGTTGTGCGATTGCCAAGGAATTGCGACTCTATTGCAAGCCATGTGGCTCTGGCAGTAGCGTCGTGTTCGGCAATGGCATCTGCAATGTCATTAGAGATGCCGCCGAGAAGCCAAGTCCTCACAACACAGTCCATGCGAACCCAATCTGGAGAGTGGGGCAGGGCTGTATTAGAGAGGACATGCTCCTGTAGAGAGAACTTGCTGACGGTGAGGAGAAAGGACTCATGCCAACGTGCGAAGAAGACGTAGTTGATGTCGAGGACAAGGGGCACGAGGGTGCGAATGTTGTGAACTGCAATTGCCTGGGCATGCAAGTTGAGCAACGCAGCAGCCTCGTGATGAAGAAGGGCAGCGAGAAGAGGGGGATCTTCAATGGGAGTGGTGGTGGCAGAAGCAGCCAAAGAGGGCACGATCGCCGAGCGCACATGAGCAGCACGGGCGAGAGCAGCCTGAAGAAGCGCATCAGCAGCATCACGGTCCTGCTGAGCAAGGCAGCATCATGCTTGGCTTGCTGGAGACGTGCTAGAGCAGCATCACGGGAGTCAGGTGGAGGAATGTCGACGACGGTGGCGCTAGCGTCATCGGTGGTGTCAATCGCCATGGAGCAGCAGCACCAGGAGGAAGGCGTGCGCTAGCAGCGGAAGAAAAGGATCTAAACTACTGATACGAATGATTCTGTGTTTATTGATTGATTTGGGAACCAGGGGGTTATGTTTATAGAGGAGCACTTAGGCCATAACAGAATAATATGTCCAGCTGTAGGTTCTAACAGAAATCTACATCTACCAGCTGGACATATTCTACACACATCTAGAAGAATCTAGTCCTATCTAGAGAATGGCTGTCTAACAGTCAGGTTAGGTAGCAGAAAAACAATGGAGGCACATAAGATGTAGAAAACAAGAGAAGCAAGGGGAAGGGAATTGGGATTAACTTCTGCATTAATTTATTCAATCCATGGTAGTCCATATATAGATGAGGTCACCCTCCTAAGTAACCAAATTTATCCCTAGCAACTCAGCTAATTGCATTTAAAGAGAAGCTAACTCATTATTCATCTAAGAAATCAGGGCTCGTGCACCCCTGCATGCCATTTTGCTGTCAACTTGGCTGCACTAGCTATCAATCTTGCTTGACAGATAAGGTGTAGTGAGTGGTCTATACTTTTATCAGAGATTGGTACTCCTACAATTTATGTAAGCTTGGAGGTAAAAAACAGTTCTTTAGGTGTTTCTTGAGGTAGAAGTACGGGGGCTTGTAGTCAACCATATTCTTAGGCCAACATACTCATGAACATGCTGATACCATTTGTGCATGGCATAACAAGATATGCATTGCCACTCATGCTACTACTACTACAGTCATTTGCAGAACTCTGTTCAGTTTTCACCTTTCACATCCAAAAGAAATTCTTAAGACTGATGCATGAATACTTCTCCCTGAAGAGAAAATTTGAGTGCCTCTTTACTGCTTACAACATTTCTGCGGTGCTATGTCAAGGTTTGTAAAATGTTATAAAAGACGCTAGGCGCTAGTCGGGCGGTCGCCGCCCGACTAGCGCCTAGGCGGCGCCTAGGGCGCCTAGGTCCAACTTCCAACTATCCATATTACTAGTACTTTTCAGATCTCATTACTTTATTTTACTAGTTCCCACTTCATTTTGCTAGTTCCCAGGCAACTTTTCTTCTTCCCACCTGACTTTTCTTCTTCCCACACCAGACAGCACCTGTCCCCTGCTGTCCCCTCCCCTCCCCTCCACGATTTTTCTTCCCAGGAGGCCAAGAAACTGTGTTGCTCCAGCTCTAGGCGCTTCCCCTCCCCTCTGTTCAGTCTTCCCCTCCCCTCTCTTCAGTCTTCCCCTCCCCTCTCTTCAGTCTTCCCCTCCGGTCATGCCATGGTGGTGAAGAAGCAAGGAGGCGGCTATTGCGGTGCAGGACTTGCCGTGAGGAGAGAGTGGCCGCCCGCTCCCCTCTCGCCGCCGGATCTGGCGGCCTGCTCCCCTCTCACCGCCGCCTGCTTCCCTCCCATCACTGGATCTAGCCGCATGGCCTCTCCTACTGCCGAAACTGGCCGCCTAACCCCTTCCTGCTGCCGGTTCTGGGCTGCCTAGGCACCGCGGTCAACGCCTAGGCGGCCTGGCTGCCCAGCCGGCCGCCGAAGGGCTCCGCGCGGCGCTGGGGTGGCGCCCAGCGCCTAATCCCACCTAGGCGCCCGCCTAAACCCGATTTTTAGAACACTGATGTTACTTGCAAAAATCAGACGCATCCAATAATTTTAATGCTTGTGTTATATATTGTAACTAGCACGGTGGCCTGCGCATTTGTGCAGGTAAACTTAATTTTAAAAAATCTATAGTATCAAATGATATTAGCTTTGTGTATCATATTACATTATTACTTTTTTCTTTAACCTCCAATGTGAATCTAGCTATTCAATTTCTCTTAGTTGTTGTTTCTCATAATGCAACTCAATTGGGTATTTATATTTTATTTATCTACAATTGTACTTTAATATTATCATTATATCAAGCACATAATTAATGTATGCATATGCATGCACGTACGTGCGTGGATCTCCTTGTATTTCTATTCTGAACACTTTCACCTTTGCTTGAATTATTTGTTGTAAGTTGTACATTTATTTTTCTGTTCACACACACACACACACACAGGTGATTGCTCGACTTCTCTCATTCTTGCCACTCTTTCATAGAGTTATGTAAAATTAGTGATTTCGCCTCTTCACTAAAGATGGCGGCCTCTCACAATCTATAGTGGTGCTCTTTTCCTTGTTATCTTTTTATTTTCAATTTCAACTACCCATGTTTACCGTGAACTTTATTTAATATTTTTAATTTATGTTCCAAATCATAACAATTAAAGATTTTACTTTGACTTTTTCATGTCATCCATAATTGATATTTTTACTAAAAGATCAATTATTCTCTTGGATGGTATTTTACATCATTTTTTCTGTTGATATCTTTTCAAAATATTTTTCCTAAATTTTAGTACAGTAAATATTTACTATGGAATTTGCATTGAAATACACATATCTTATTTTATTTATTAGTTACAGAATAAAATTATTGTTGAATCTTATTTTACATCGATTATTCTTGTATTATTTTAATTATAATTTTATAAATATATAAATTGTATTTTGATATGAACTATTGGTGGTACATACTCAGTATTTAACATGTACACTTATAAATTTAATATTTTTAGTGTTATTCTGAATTTTTCACTTAGGTTACTTTGGAATTCGTATTGAAATCAAATTGTTGATTTTATTTTTTTCTTCTGAATTTTAATTAATCCTATACTGTGTTTTCCTCCTGCGTGGACTATTTTTTAATGTTTCTTATTTTTAATCCGAAGTTCTTGTAATTTGAATAGTATCTCTACATGGGCTATGTGGTTTAAATAATAGTTGTTATGGCGTCGTCATATCGTTGATATGTCACTATGGCGGAAATTTGCTATTCGCCACAAGCCGCCATATCGTCGAATAGCTTGTGGCAGGCGCTATAGGTGTGTGGTACCGTTGTGGCGTCGTGTGGTGCCCCCACGGCTATGGCGCTCGCCACACGGAAGGGAGAGAGGAGAAAGTGAGCGGCACGACGTGGGGTCGAAGCTAGGCCCAACGCGACGAAGTTGGGCGATGCGCGGCCAGGCACGAGCAGCGCGACCAGGAGCGTCAGTGCGGAAGATGAGGGAGAGGTGAGGAGAGTACGATGGCTAAGAGGGAGGTGAGGGGAGTAGGATTGTGCGGCATCGGTTGGAGAGAATGGGAGAGGTTAGAAAAATTAGGGTTAGGAAACGGGATTTAAATGGGTTGGGCTTTAAATGGGTTGTTAGATCAAATTTGTAAAAACTGATTATTAACTGAACTTTTAAATATAATATTAGACATAATTTTAAATGTTTTATTACAATTTTAATTATATATTTGTTATCTTATAAATTATAATAGTATATTGCTGTTCTTATTTGCAATTTAGTACTTATATATTGATATATTTTTCTAAATCCTTAAATCCTATAAGCTATTTTTCTATATTGGTCGCCACGCCGATGTGTCTATGGCGACGTCACATCACGCGCAATAAGCGCTATAAAGTTATGAAGGTGGTAGGTCGCTACACATCGTCATGTCACCGTAACAACTATGGCCTAGTTATGGTGTCGTCGTGGCGGAAATTTGCTATTCGCCACAAGCCGCCATATCATCGGAGGGCTTGTGGCGGGCACCACAAGCATGTGGCGCCGCTATGGCGTTGTGTGGCGCCATCCACACGGAAGGGAGAGGAGAAAAAGAGCGGTGCGGCGCGGCCCGACGTGTGGCATGGCTAGGAGCGCTGGTGCGGAAGATGATGGAGAGGAGAGTGCGGTGACTGAGAAGGAAGTGAGAGAGAGGGAGAGTAGGATTGTGTGGCGTCAGCTGGAGGGAATGGGAGAGGTTAGAAAAATTAGGGTTAGGAAACATGCTTTAAATGGGTTGAGCTTTAAATGAGTTGGTAGATCGAATTTGTAAAAATAGATTATTAACTGAACTTTTAAATATAATATTAGACATAATTTTAAGGGTTAATGGCTTCTGTGCCACCGTTATTCTCCGTTTCGTTAAAAATACCATCAAAATTTCGTGAATAGCCAAAATGCCATTATTAATTTAGATTCACTCCAAAACGCCATTTGGGGCCACGTGCAGAGATGGGTTTTTCGCAAATGCCCATATTACCCTTTTGCACTGTTTATCTTCCTCATCGCCTCCGCCTTGGTCACCTGCTCCCTCCACCTAGCAGCCTGAATCCAAAATCACCAAGAAGTCATCAGCTATCCAGGCGAAACGCATACCCAACACGAGATCCGGTAAACGGGTGAAGCAGAGCTCGCCTCGGCATTGAGCTTCTGGATCCCGTCACGCTGCTCCTCGAGCACCCTGCTGAGAGACGCGGACTTCTGCTCCAGCCGAGCGACCTCCGCCGCGAGCTCATCCCGGTCGACGCCGCCATTGGCTCCTTGCTGCGAGGAGGGGCAGGCCTGCGTAGGGCACACGCCAGTGGACTGGAAGAAGAGGCAGGTCGGGGAGTAGGCGGCGCCACAGGGCTGCTTGCAGATGGGGCAGGTGAGCTTCTTCCCGCCCAGGCAGTACTCCTGCCATTGCTCCAAGCTGCTCAAGATTAAAGAATCATCTTAGCCTTCCATTGTCGGATCGTAATCACAAGGGAGAAAGAAGAAATGGATTTGGGATGGAAGGGGAGGGCGCCACTCACCAGAGGGCATGGAAGACGTGGCCACCTGCGGAGGGCCTTTGGCGCGGTCTGAGGGGGCGGGAGGAGGAAGATAAACAGCGCAAAAGGGTAATATGGGCATTTGTAAAAAACCCATCTCTGCAAGTGGCCCTAAATGGCGTTTTGGAGTGAATCTGAATTAATAATGTCATTTTGGCTATTCACAAAATTTTGATGGTATTTTTAACGAAACGGAGAATAACGGTGGCACAGAAGCCATTAACCCTAATTTTAAATGTTATATTACAAGTACATTGTTGTAACTTGATATTGTATTGCTATTTTTATAATACTATATTGCTATTCTTATTTGCACTTTAGTACTTATATATTGATATATTTTTCTAATTCCTTAAATCCTATAAGCTATTTTTATATATTGGTCACCACATTGATGTGTCTATGATAACGCCACACTGCGGGCCATAAGCGTTGTAAAGTTGTGAAGGCGGTAGGTCGCCACATATCACCGTGTCACCGTAAGAAATATGAGTTTAGTCTGTGCCCCTTAGGCTTTAACCCTGTGGAAATAGTCTACGCTCTACACAACCCATATGTTAGTCTTGCTGATGAAGCAATGAAGCATATAAATATATAACCCATTTGAATATGTTTATTTGACATTCATACAGTGTTGAAAAAATCGGCCGATCAGCCGATTAATCGGTCGATTAATCGGTGATCGGCCATGGACCATTTAATTTTCGCTGAAATCGGCCAGAAATCGGTTGACCGATTAATCGGTCGGTCAAACCGATTAATCGGTGGTCAACCCGATTAATCGGTGCCAACCGATTAATCGGTCCGGCCTGGGGAGCTGAAAAAAATGGGTTTTCCCCCCTCTTTCCTCTTCGCGACGCCAGATCTGAAGCCAGAGCTGAAAAAAATCACTTTCCCCTTCTTCGCGACGCCAGACGCCGGCCCGCCGTCCGCCGCCCCGCCGTCCGCCGCCCTGCCGTCGTCGCCCGGCTCCCCTCCCGCGCGAGCGCCACAGGCTGGAGTCTGGACGCCGAGCAGTGCCCGCCGCCCAGCCATCCCGCCGTCGTCCCCGCGCGAGCGCGCGTCGCTGGCTCCCCTCCCGCCCGAGCGCGCGTCGCCGGCTCCCCTCCCGCCCGAGCGCCACAGGTTTGAGAGAGAAAGGTCCCGAGAGAGAGACGGAGGGAATGAGGTATGGCGTGCTGTGAAAAAGAAAGAAAACGTATACATGGCATTTGTGCCTGTGATTAGGGCGTTGTGGTGAAAAACAAAGAAAAGATGAGTGGATAGAATTAGACAGGTGTCAAATGCCTAGTGACTATTCTCCTAGAAATATTAAATATGAACACTATAATATATTATTTAAATATTTAGTCAACCGATTAATTGATCGACCGATTAATTCATTTAATCCCCGATTAACCGATTAATCCCTACTCAGTGGCCGGCCGATCAGTTACCGATCACCGATTTTTCTAACATTGCATTCATAACTTATCATGAGAAAAGGTACATAGATCCTTTGACAAACCTATGCAATATTTTGAAAATGCTGTTCTAAATGCTCACCAATGTTAATCTTGCGAAATATAATCCAGAGTCTGGACCACACTGTTTGTCATACAAGCTATGTCTTACTCCCTCCATATAAAAATCTTCTACCTATTACTTTTTGCATCAAGACCAAAGATATATTAAATAGTATTATTATTGCATTAAATTTCTCATATATTCATCCTAATTCATTAAATAGAACTATTACATACATGAAATCACTTGGTTAACGCTATAAACGAACCTCATTTAATACTTATGTCTAGGTAAACTACAAATAGGTAGAAGATTTTTGGAAAAAACTAAAAATGTAATAGGTAGAAGATTTTTGGATGGAGGAAGTACATCTTTATTTGGCACAATTCATGAATGATGCTTATCAGGTCTTCTGTAATTCATATAGTTAAAACAAGCATCAGATGTGTCTCATGTTATTTCTATCTTTATCAGAGATAAAGGTAGTCATGGAGCTATCCAAGAAAATGAGGCTGGACCTAGGTGGCGCCACTTTAGAACCTGCGAAACCACCAGAGAGGCCTTTGGCTGGAGCTGTGAAGGATGGACAAACTGAACCAGCTCCATCTAGAGAAAAGAATCATGTTCCTCACACAGGTCAGACTACAATATGTCCAAATATTGCAAATGATGGTGCACAAACTAACCCAAACTTAGAGGGTGCGGCAGAGAAGATGGTGGAGGAAACCCAAAGCAGTGAGTTTACAGACCACCCAAAGGAGCTCGACGAAATTGCGGCAGGGTCTTGTGTAACGGGTGGATCCCCTATTGGCTGGAATTTTGTTGTCTGGCCGGGGGGTAAGGCGGTTTACTATGGATTGACCAAAGAAGAGTTTCTGGCGCGTCAAGCTGCAAATTAAAATGTGGTGTTCGTATTCAGTCTCCTGACTGCTAATGTACCATCCAATTGTGCGAGGATGATGTACAGAATGCGATGTTTACATTCAGTCTTCTGATCGGTATTTTTCAATTCAATTGTGGTAGGATGATTAATAGAATGTGTTGTTCGGGGAAGCACCAGGTTTTAAATCCTGGTAACCACGAATATTCTACCCATGCGGATGTATTTTCAGTAGTATTTTAGCAAGGTTAGAGATTTGCATCTTTGCTTCACTGACATCATTCTTGGGAAGAGTAAGGGGGTGTTTCTAGAACTAAATTTTAGTCTCCATTGCATTTGATGTTTAGATATTCTTTTGAAGCATTAAATGTAGACTATTTACAAAATTCATTTATAATTGGTGGATTATTTGTGAGACGAATCTAATGAGTTTAGTTACGTCATGATTTGATAATGTGATGTTACAGTAAATATTTGTTAATTATGGATTAATTAGGTTTAATAGATTCGTCTCGCAAATAATTCTCCAATTTTGAAATTATTTTTATAATTAATTCATATTTAGTCCTTTAAATTGATGTTTAAAAATTTAATGATGTCCAAACATCTGATGTGACATGGACTAAACTTTAGTCCACACTCCTCTCTGCCGGCTTGATCTGGCTCTCCCCTGCTCGCCGGTGCTCCCTCCATGGTCGTCTCCTCTCTAGCTTGGTTTGATGCGCATCCTCTCTAGCTTGGTTTGACGCGCAGAAGCAATTAACCTTCTTTTTTGAACACCTTTTCTAGTTATGTGTGAATGTTTATTTCTTTTACAATAACCCTCTTGTCTAAGACAAGTAGGTTTGTTTTGCTTATAACTACAATATCAACTTACATTGATCAAAAAGCTTAAGTGTTTCGGGACCTTCATCGTCCAGGTACTATGCACTAAGGGATGGATTATACCCATACCAGATGGCTAGACTCCAACACGCAGCTGTAACGCCACTCATCATACGCCTAGACGTGAATCAGAATCGTCATCGTCATGCCTGTGCGCGTCTCTCTTATCTCTCAACTAGATCACCGTCGTCGTAGGGTTGGACGGTTGGACGCATCATCATTGTCATTGTCATGCCTGTGCGCTTCTCTCTTATCTCTCAACTAGATCACCGTCGTCGTAGGGTTGGACGGTTGGACACAATTAACCGGTTACCAACCATCGTTGCAGTGCCGCCGGAAGGTGGAGCGCCTAGGCTCCTGATTGCCATAAGCATAGAAAATTAAATATATTTAATTAATTAAAAAATAGTTTATCGAATTGCATATAGAAATTATATCATGTCATATCTATTAGTAAAATTCAAGATCTCACTATCCTTCCTAGTAGTATCCTCTGTATTGAGGATGATATCTCCTTATGTCCGTACTAGAGCATTAAAATGCTCTCCAAGAATTCAACCGTCAACTAAAATTTCTAACTCAATTTTAAAATATAAAACATATAAGCTTTTATCGTGATATCCAATATAAAATATTGATCATTATTTACTTATATTATATATCATCAATAACTATCAGGATAATAATATATGAAAATAATTTTAAATATTGACTGACATACATAACAATAAATATAAATATTTTTAACTTAATTATTAGCCAGAAAATTATTAATGTTCATGA